>CM026551.1:50797017-51997017 GCA_015143295.1 Tetracentron sinense
AATTTTTAAATGGAGGTCTTTTTTGTATATTTAATAAACCCAATCTCAACAAAGCATAACTTTTTATTTCCAATCTCTAACATTGCTGACAGTGCCATCTATCATCCCCTGTATCTCCTAGCATAATGACCTCCAAGTTTGATTTTTGAACTACATGAACTTCCGTTATGTATATCCAGTCTGTACATTTAACTAACAGGCTCATTTTTTGTTGGATCTTCTTTACTTCTAATAGCTTTGTGCCTGTTGCTCCTGCCAAATAGGATTTACTGTACACATTTCCCTCTGATAAAGATCTCATAGTCTCATACTGCCTTTGTGAGTAGGGTTATAAATAGATACGGATATTATCCAAATCCGTTTACTCAAATTCTTATCCGAATAGGTATCTTGTGGAGCAAATTTAAATAATAATTGTACTACCGTTTATAATATTAATCGGATACAAATTTGGATATTGATATATCCGATTCGATAAATATCCAACCAATTATATAATATATTACTATATATAAAAATAATATATTATAAGTTTGTAAAACTAAAATAACCTTATAAATATGTAGTTTTTACATTATTTAATACATTAAATTTATAAATAAAGATAAAATAATAATTTATTTTTTAAATAAAAAAATAAAATTTATATATATATTTTTTACATTTTTAGATATTAATTTACATTTTTTTAAAAGCAATTGGATAATTCGGATATTATCCGAATTTGAATATTTTAATCGGAGTTGGATACAGATATCATTTTTCACTATCCGTCGGATATTTATTCGAATTCGGATAGTTAGATAGGTAATCGGATAGAATTTGGATATACCACTATTCACTCCATTTACAACTCTAATTGTGAGTGAGGCATATCAGCCTGTGTTGCTATTTACACTTTACAAGATTGTTTTTCTGTTGTACCCGTCCCCCACTGATATCGTGTGAGGCCTGATGTATCACACTCTCAGCCCACATCAAGAGTCTTGCTTTTCAGAATCTTAGTTAAATTCTTTTTAAGTTTGCAGAAAACTGATGATCATTATGTTAGCATCCTTATTTTTATTATCTTGATTCTCATCCGTTTTATGTACTGACCAAAATTTGCTCAATCAATTGGGGTACTGCTGATGCCTGCCATTGGTTTTCTAAATATTTTCTTACGAAGACATTTTTATGTAATGCATGTTCAGGTTGCTGTGTTTTACTTCCATGATCAATTTACCTGGTTGAAAGGGTTTGGTCTCTTCACAATCATGGTTGGTGTCAGTTTATTCAACTGGTACAAGTAAGTGACTGTCAGTCATAGTTTTCAAGCATACAGTTATAGTAATTGCTTTAATTCTATACTTATTCTTGATCCTATCTTAAGGCTAATTCAATACTGAAGATATTTGAAGAAAAAAAATATTTATCCTAGTTCTTAGAAACTCTTAGTTAAAGTGATGCTAGCTTGTAGTTGATTCAATTGTGTGTCATGAGTCTAGTGTTACAAATCTCGTTCTCAGGTTTTTATCGACCGATGTTTTTCTCGGGAGATTTTTAAATATGATTTTTGTTGAGTATTTCTCGCCTAAATCTTGGCAATGACTAAAAAAATATATTAAAGTTACAAAAAATAGTAATAAATGTCACCAAGTTACAAATTCATAAAACCAATAACATTGTGTATTTCTCACGATATTTTTAAATCTCGGCTAAATTTCGCGAAATTTTCGGGATAAAAAGAGAAAATTATTTCTCACGAGATTTTTAAAATATCGCGATAAAATGGATTTTTAAACTTTAGATGTTTTTCTCAGGTTTTCTCAAGAGAATTTGGATATTTCTCGGGAGATTTGTAACATTGGTCATGACTGTTGAAACTTGAAACTGGACTTTGAAACCGGGTGATTTGCTCATTTTGGCAGAGTCGAAGAGTTGGTCATCATTTTCTTAAGACACGTGAAGTTTCAAGCCGCTACTTTATCTGTAAACATTTTAGAGATTTGGAGGAAGTAGGACCTGTCAAATGAATCACAAAATTAGGAATTTATTGTTATATCCTGAGAATCCTCAAATTTAGGTGCTTATTGCAATATGTGAATGAACCTGTACTTTAACTAGAAGATATGATTGTATCATCATTCCATGCACACCTCTCTCTCTCTCTCTCCCTATATATATATATATACAAACACAGACACGCACAAAATGGTGTTGATTCAGAAAAAAAAGAAACAATAATGTACATAAGGGTGCAATTAGAACAGGGCAAAGAATGTGTTGACAACAATGTATGATAATCTGATATTTTTTTTTGATATTAATATAACATTCATACATGACTCATACAACCAATAATCATAAGAAATCATAAGTATAAACTCAAATAATAGTGAACAACTACATAGAGACTCCACTCTCATCAAGGGCTATAATTAATCCACATGAAATTTTGTGGAGGCTCGAAGTCGTCTCTATCCCGACTAGGAGGGCAATAATATTGGTTCTCCACTCGACTACAATATTGCACCCAGCTCATGAGATGATACCAGGTTGTATACTCACAAACATAGTGATGGTACTCGTCCTCCTCAAACTGCACTAGTGCTCCCATCGGTGAATGTGGGTAATGAGTTGTCACTATCATGTTACCATCACGTGAGGTTGTATACCTCACTAGCCTTATCCATATGACTCATATTATTAAGCCTAAGCAATTAAAAATACACTTTTGGGAAATAAATTTAAAATATTTTATTATTGAAATAATTAAAAATGCATTTCTTGTCAACATTTTTTGCTGCTACTAGATAGGTCAGCTTAAAATACAGAATATACTACAATTTGAAATTGATTACCCTACTATTAAGCTTAAAGACTAAAAAAAGTTAACAAAAATACAACTTTATTGCCATTTTGTTTCCTTGAAAAATCACCTTACACGTTTTACTCAATGATTCTCACCATATTTTAGTTTATTTGGGATTTAACAACCCACATCCAAGAGAATTCAATGAAGAGTTGATAAATAACAAAGTCAGAATAAAAAATTCCAAAAATATCTCACGTGTATTTCAATACTTCACAATGTGGACAACATATTGTGTATTTAATTAAAAAACTCATTTTCTCACCGAAATACTCTGATATTGATTAAATAATGCAATATAGTATTGACTATTGACGATATTTTCTAAAGATAAATATCGAGGATAGATTATCCCTGACCCGAGATGTTAGAATATATTGACTTATATATTGCATTTTTCGTAGTAGCTAAAACCACACCTTCAATTAAGATAGCAAGATGTGGAAATCCTTGACAATTATTTTTCATTATCTTTTTAATAAGGATAAGGAAACTTTTTATGCCTGTCCTATTAAGTAAAATCTACTTTTTTTATTGTCTTAAAAGTACAGCTTATGTGTGGGTATTGTGTGACCATGTTTGTCTTTAGCACTTTAGCACATAGGTGTCATTAGGTAACCGCTCCTGCCTAGATCCTGATAGGAACAAAGGGCCTAGGTTAGGTGAAGCACTCACCTATCATTGCAGAACCGATGGTTGACTATAGTATTATGGGGACGCAATAGGAGAAAGTGATTAAAATGGAAAGAAACTACACTAGAATTATTTTTGTATAAAAATTTTAAATTAACTTGGGTGTGTAGCATTCTACAATCCAAGGTTTTGTAGTCGAAATTTCAAAAACTTCAGAATTTTGTTCCAGTTGTGGATAATCTCAGAATTTTTAATATTGCAAAGTGCTACAAACTAGTCGTAATTTCATGTTGACTGTACGACTAATGATGTCAGTTATATGGGCATATGATGTCACTTTTTCCCCCCTTAGGTTCCCTTTTTGATGAAAGATTGGTGCTTTGATACCAAGTAGGAAAAAAGTGAAGAAAGATGAAGGACTGAGAGAGAGGCAAGAGACTGAATTGGTCTAATCGACCAATCCTCTCTGTTCTTTTATATAATAATAAATAAAAAGGTCTGGTGTAGGCAAAAATGCCCACCAAAGGAGCAACACATTGTACACAATAAAGACTAAATAGAAAAGGCATAATAAAAAGAACATTACATGACTTCCAGCAGTTCGTTACCTATAAAAGAAAAGAAACTTACACTAATCAAAACAATGCTTACCCAACTGCCTTTGAAGCTCTAGGTTCCAACTTTATTTTGAAAGCACAGCAGAATAAGCATCTCCAAAATTCTGGCAAATTTGAGCCTTGCAAATTTTGATTCATAAACTTTTTGAGGCCAATTTCTCATGTTAACTATGCAAATCTTTTCCTGAAAATGCTTCCAATTTATAAATAGAATGCAAATAGGTAATCTCCGCATGTTAATTATGTAGATAATAAATAATTTTATTCTTATCCTTTTGTGTACTTGACATTTTAATTTTAGTTGATCTAGAATCATCAACTATCAAGAAGTTTGTTGAAACAACTCTGCAGGTTGTAGAACACTGTAGGCTCAAACTATAGATCAAATTGGTACATATAACTGTAAAAAATGCAATGACTTGAAAAGGAGATGCATAAGCTGAGGTATTAATAAATCACGTGCATTGAGATTATCTATTGCGGATGCTGACTTTGTATTGCTTCTTAATGATATGATTGATTGACTAATATGAAGTATGAATACAATTTACTGTTAGCCTAGAAATTCATCCCCAAAGTAGAACTGCAGTTGTCTAATGTTCCTCTGTGCCATTAATCATTTTCAGATACCAAAAGTTACAGAAGGGCCAAGCAAGTGAAAGTGATGTAGCAGGGTCACTCACTACCAATGCAGCTGCAAAATATGTGATCCTTGAAGAGATGGATGATCAAGATGATGATGCTTGATAAATCTAGTGATCTCATAGACCAAATTTGACAAACTTTATGTAAGCCTTTTTTATTATACTCCTTAAATGACATTTTGGTCAGTTGGTTTTTTATGCACACAATGTACATTTCAAATTTCAACTTCTCATCCACCCACCTAGATTTCTGCTTTCATAGAAGAAACTGCATTCTGAAGTTGTAATTCTGATTTATTTATGCCACTTGTACCCATAGTGACAAAGTCGGGGTTCATGAATACTTTGGCAAGGGTCAAGTTTGGAAAAACTTGGGAAAAATAAAAAATAAATGTAAAAAGATTTCCAACATTAACCTGATGAGTGAATATGGTTATTCATTCATTGCCAGTTTTGTCCTCCAATTTGTGTGTTCTCTCAATGTGTATCAGTGTGAATTTTTTTCTCTCTTTAGTATGGATATAACTCGAAAAAATGCCAACAATGGTGATTTTGTAATTAGGGAAGAAATTACTTCTTGCTAAAGCAAACGCATCACATATTCAAAATCGGCGTAAAATATTCTAGTGGAATAAAGGTGGTTGTTCCCTTTTTTTTGTCTAAGATCTGTAACAACATAATGATTTTATTTCCTCGAAAGGGAAATATAAAGAGCAAAAGAGAAAAAAGAAATAGAAATTAGGATTTACTTAGGTTAGGTTAGGGTTTGTATGAAGAGAGAAGGAAGAAGAAGATGAGAGAAAGAGTGACTGTTCACGTCCCCTCTTGTCTTTGTTTTAAAATTCTAATAAAGAAAAGGACATAAATGACCTTGTTACAAAAGCATAAATATAAAAAGCTATGAGCTTATATTATTAGGACCATTACAACACTCCCCCTCAAGCGGAGCATAAATGTCTAACATGCCTAGTTTGCTTATAAGCCCATGATGTCTTGCTGAAGCCATTGCCTTTGTGACTTGTGGGAACATCAGCTAACTGATCTTCAGTTTTGACAAAGACAAGATCAATAGTCTTCGATGCTATCTTCTCTTGTATGAAGTGTCTATCAACCTCGGCATGCTTCATCCTGACATGCCGAACTGAGTTATGTGCAATGTTGATATAAGCTCTATTATCACAATGTACCTTCATCTTTGATTGGTTCAAAAACCCAAGTTCTGTCATAACAGTCTTGATATCAACTCACATGTTCCATGAGCCATGGCTCTATACTCAGCCTCGGTGCCAGACCTTGCAACCACAAACTGTTTCTTACTCCTCCAAGTGACTAGATTCCTACCAACCAAAGTACAATAACCTGATGTATATCTACTATTTGTAACTGACTCAGCCCATTTGTTTCAGTGTATGCCTCCACCCGCAAGTGCCCATTCCAACTGAAAAGTAAACATCTACCAGGTTATGACTTTAAATATCTCAGTACTCTCCACAACCTCCAGATGAACAGTCCTCGGCTTATGCATGAACTGACTAAATTACACTCAATGCACAGGCAATATCTAGGCAACTCAAAGACAGATAAATCAGCCTTCCAACAAGCTTTTGAAACTTAACAATATGTTCAAGCAACTCTCTATTCTCATGGTTCGAGCTTAATATTGGATTCCATAGGTGTTGCTTTGAATAGTATGATCCTAAGCATCCTACTGTTTTCAATTATGTAGGTAACTAAATGTACAAGAGCAGTAGTCTATAAAACTAAGTTTGTTCTTACTTTGCTTAAGATACTCTGATCAACTTGTTTTGGTCTTAAGAGGTGTCTTGCATGGGGTCACTTATTGCACAGGCTGAATTTTATGAAGAATAATCAACCAAAAAAAAAATTATGAAGAATCTACATGTATAAGTATGACCAAAGCAAGTATATTCCTTGTTCTCACACCCACACAAGTAGAGCAGAAGCTGTCATAATCTATTATTTTATGCCTAATATCTTTAATGGATTATATGAAATAGCTGGAATCATTGTCAATCCAATAATAAAATCTTAGGACTACACTATTAGAATGTCATATAAACTAGGGCTGTATTCGGGCCGGGCTTGGCCAAGCCCGACTTGAATGGATTTGATCGAGGCCCGAAGCCCGGTTTGGCCCGAAATGGAGCTTGAAAGTGCAGCCCGAATTCAAAATCGTGGCTCGAAGCTCGGCTCGGCTTGAATTGATTTAAGCTCGAGCCGGGCTTGGCTTGGCTCGAGCTCGGCTTGAATCCTTTTTTTAAAAATAATAATATTTTATATTATTTATATATATAATAATGATATATATAAATAATATTATTTTTTATTTTTTTAATAATATTCGAGCCGAGCCGAGTTCGGGCTGAACCGAACCTCAATCAAGTCGGGCTTCGAGCCGGGCTGAGCCGCACAAGGGTTGGCCCGAGATCGGCTTGATTGAGTTTTCGGGCTTTTTTTTAGGCTTGGCTTGGCCCGTTCGAGCCTAAAATTCGGGCCGATCTCGGGCCTAGCCGAGCCGCACCAATGGGCCGATCGGGCTTTGTGCAGCCCTAATATAAACTAATATGGTTTTTGTTCAAATTAATATGTGGTTTTCAGGTTAAAGGAAGCTACACAAACTGCATGCATGTATTTTGTATTAATTACAATAGAAGTATCTTGTTCTGGCTTTTCTTTCTTTGTTTACATTTTTTCACACAGAATTCATCACCTTCCATCTCATTGTATACTTGCTATATGAGAAATGTTAGGTTTCACATACATCTAATTGAAATTTGTTCTGTCTAATTGATCTCTATTCTATGGTTTAATGTATTGTTTAAAATAATATGTGGTTTTCGAGCTATACAGTACAATAGATCTAGCTATAGGATGCTGCATAAATTACATGAATGTATTTTGCATTAACTACAGTACAAATATCTTGTTATGGATTTTCTTTCTTTGTTTACATTTTCTTGCACAGATTTCCTCACCTACACCTCATTGTATTATTCTCGCTATATGAGAAATGTTAGGTTTAATTTTCTCATATAAAAGTAAGTTTATATGGTCTAGCCTAATATAGAAACTCTACCTGACAAGATATTTATGGACCAGTAGATTTAGTGCTTCCACATTAACAACTCTGATACTTGACATTGTTCTCTGAAAGAATTATTACATAAACAATTAGAGTGATTCTAAAAATTCAGTATCTTTAATGTTTAGGATGAATCATTTCCACTATATATATATATATATATATATATATTAGTGCCTACTATACAAGGAAAGTTTGATGAGGAAATGAGCTTTTCAATTTCTCGCATGAATTGACTCCGTATGATGGTCTTGAGGGTTATAAGCCCATTGAAACCTCATGGAACTCTTATAAAAGAGGGAAAGGAAGGCGGAGAAACCTGTTCTCTAATGTACTTAAATCTAAGATATATTGTTTCCTATGTCTATAGTAACAAAATTTTGTGCCTTTTTATTATAAAAAAGCTCATGAATAAATTTTGACTATTCCGTGAAACAATTAATTCACAAATTATCCTATTTGGAAAAAGCGCAATTTTTTGAAGGAAAAAAATGTCACCAAGTTTGCAAATTATTCATGAATTTCAAAAGGTTACGGATTAATATCTGAATATTTTGAATTATTTGCAAATTTTTCTATAAGCCGTGAATTATTTGCAAATTTTTCTATAAGCTGCAAATAACTATTTAATATTTGAAATATATATTTTTATATTTTTTGTTCATAATTAGTATCTTGTTAATTACCTTTTAAAAAAATTTCTGGTTTTTTATTTCTCAAATTTTGCCCATATTTTTCTTTTGCTGAATAGTTCCCAAACTTCGACTTGGTGACTATGCTTACGTCAGTTTACCTTTTGCCTTTCGTTATATTTTGACAAGAATGAAGTGGACTGACGTTGAAGCTTGACTTCAAGTTCCTCGCCTCAGGGTACAGGCCGGCCCGGGATAAACCTAGTAGACGTGGCCACAGGTGGTTAAATTTCTTCATGGACAATTGATGCTCTACTTTGCTTGCACCAGAGAAGCTTTTGACGAGTACTAGTTGTGGCTAACATGAGAAGTGAAGCTTCTACTGATCCCTACTAGGCCATATTTTGATCCTCTGCGGCAGAAATGGAAATTTTCTGTGGATCAAAAAGAGTCAAGCAAACTGATCCACAACATCTACCTTCTTCCGACTAGCAGAGAGACCATTTATTGTGGAAGGGTTCTTTTAAATTTTCAGTTGATGGAGGACATATGTATGTGAATTGAAATATTTGTTTCCAAATGCCATATCAATTCATCTTCTTTTCCATTTTTCTCCATGTTAAAACATTCAAATATGTACAGTGTAACAGCTAGTTCTAATAGATTGAAGAGTGTTCTCCTTTCTTGTCCTTCTATCACAAGTGTAAGATTCAACCCTGGTGTGAGCAAGGTTCTGGCTTTGGCTTGTAGGTGTCATTGACGTTCTTTGCTTTTCTCTTTGGAAAACATTATATGCTTGCAATATTCAATGGAAAATCAGCTATCCTGTCTAACGAATACTAACTATATTATCGGAACTGGTTTCTTCCTCTCTTTAGTGATAGCAGAATCATGAAATATTTAAACAATTGGCATGCCAATCTAAGGATTACAAACTTATAATTTCGGAACTGACTTTTATCTTATATTTGTTCCTTTTCATATCTATATTTGAGCATGCCTGATTTTTTCTTGAATTCCTCAGCAGTGATATTTACATATTAATTCAAATTACCATTACAATATCCAGCTTAAATCGGTACCAGCAAGTGATTATTCTTTCATTTTCTTCTTTTTCTTTTCGATTATATCATCAATCACTATTTTCATTGCATGCCCAAAATTTGATGTTATAAGGCAGTACATTTGATTGCATTTATCCTTTCAAAATTTTTTTGGCTGTGATTAATTTAGAATAAGAATCTTTAGAAAGAGAGGAAAATCTAGATTGTTCTTGTATTCTATGGTAAATATTCCAGGCTATTATCCAGCATGCAAAAGGGTTTAGGCATTGTACTTTTTTTTCCGTTTACATGCCAATTGGCAATCACATTACTTCTAAGCACTTTGATATTATCGCTCCAAACACCCAGATTTTGTTGCTCAAACATGACTTCTAAGGACTTCGATATTATGGCTCAAAACACCCAGATTTTGTTGCTCAAATCTGCATTAATGATACCTCCACTCATTCTCAACGATCTTCAAATTCTGTCACATTCCCTATTATGAACCATTGCCTCCATGAAGCACTTTTTTTCTCGACAAACGATGAAAAGAAGCGGTGTTTCGAACTCTTGTATTCCAAGAGATTATTTTTATGTCAACTCAAACTGATGAACACCAACCTTGTATTTCTCAGCATCCCCTAATTAGTTGCTTAATTAATAGATGTTAACCATTATTAATTGGTCTTAACTCAATAGCTTGGTTCACTTGAACCAATCACTATTCAACCCGAAACTAACTGATTTTGACTTGTAGTGGGTGGGGTCACTCATATTGTAAATATCCATCTATCCATTCATGGAACTATGAAATTCTAAGAATTGTTTGCCAGCTTTGTACCAGCATTTGAGGGGTTCACCTTCAAGCCTAAAATTCACAATATCACAGATGATTGTAACGACCATGTCTACAGGCGCAAGGGATCTCACCCATCTGCTTGTCTGCCATGTCCTATGGGACAGTGGACGGACCATCTTTGAGTCAAGCTGCCGCCCATTAAAGCACTTGCAGTCCGTCTGCTGCAAAAACGCGTTATTTAGGAAAGACTTATGACTTTTATGCATGAGGCGGGGTGTTCACTCAAACTTTGGTCCTTTGGACAACAGCCCTGATTTCTTCTGTTTGTATTGTTTTAGAATTTGGTTTCTGCTTTTTTATATGATTTTGTGGACTCGAGCTCCCCATACTCTATACATCGCTGTTAGACTCATCAATCAGTACACCACACCATTCAATCAATCAAGTTCTTCGCCTCTTGGATCGTATGGTAATGATAAAAATACGACTTAACATGCATAAACATTCCATATTTCTCTGCGTTCTTAAATTATGTTTCAGTAGTGTCTCCTTATCTCCTTAAATTATCAGCAGAAACAATGAAATTAGGATGGAGGAGGCTTTGTTGGATTTGGGTTCACCTTCTCATTCTTCTAATCTCTTCTGTTAACTCAATCAAAGCCCAACCTCCCTCCTCCATTGACTATTCTCCCAATTTCTACAATGTATCCATGGTGAGGTTCGTCCTTTATAGAGATGGAGGCGGCGGCTTTGGCACAGGTTTTGCCTGTGGCTTCTACTGCAATGATTTCCTCTTCGCTGTCTTCATCCTTCAAACCAAAAACGCATCTCTCATTCCTTCTGGAATAGAATTCTCTCAAGTAGTGTGGTCAGCCAATGGAAACTACCCCGTCGGAGAAAATGCAACTTTGCAACTCACCCGAGCAGATTTGATGTTGCGAGATGGCGACAGAACTCTGGTATGGTCTACTAACACAAGTGGTGATTCCATTGCAGGCTTAAACATGACTGAGATAGGAAATCTTGTGCTCTTTGACGGAAACAACCGTACGGTCTGGCAGTCGTTTGATCATCCGACGGACTCGTTACTTCTCGGGCAGAAACTGGTTGAAGGCCAAAAGCTCACTGCTAGTTTATCAGAATCGAATTGGACTGAAGGAGGTCTTCATTCACTTTCTGTTACTAGTCGAGGTTTGATAGCTTCCATTGGGTCCAGTCCTCCCCAGGTCTTTTACAAATACATGATTAGTGGGCTTGCAGAGAGCATAAAACTAAGGTCTGTTATATTTGAGAGTGGAAGTCTCTCTTTTTCTGCATCATCTGCTGATCCAAACCAGCCAATTAGATATGGGAGTAAGATGATTGTGCCATCATCGGCTCAGTACATGAAATTCGGGTCAGACGGCCATTTGAGACTTTATGAGTGGGCAGAAACAAGGTGGAAGGAGGTGGAGGATCTCCTGACGAGAGATGTTGGTGAGTGTGGTTATCCTATGGTGTGTGGGAATTACGGTATCTGCTTGAACGGGGAGTGCAGTTGTCCCGGAGCAACTAGCGGCGACGTACTCTATTTTAGGCAAATAAATGATTGGCAACCTGAACTCGGGTGTTCCCAAGTTATTCCCTTGTCTTGCGAAGCTTCTCAGTATCACAACTTTCTTGAGCTCAAGGACATTACTTACTTCACTTTCACAGATGATCTTACAGATACAGATATGGAGACTTGCAAGCAGGCCTGTTTGAAAAGTTGTTCTTGCAAAGCTGCTCTGTTTCGGTACGATGAGAATTCTTCAATCGGCAATTGCTTTTTACCATCTCAACTCTTCTCGCTGGCGAACGACGTGAGGAACAATGCTTCTTATAAATCATTTGCGTTCATGAAGGTTCAAATTTCCCCAACTGTACAGCCTCCCACCGAACCGCCAATTGTACAGGCTCCCTCCGAACCCCCAATTGTACAGGCTCCCACATCGGAGGCCTCTCCTACTCCAGTCCCTTCTAAAAAGAAAAAAGGCTGGTCCCTAATAATACTGGGATCCAGTCTGGGAGCCTTGTTTTGTGTGTTTCTTATAATTGGCATATGGGTTGTTATTTTCCGAAAGAACAGAGATGCCAAGGAAGATGAGGAGGATGATTTAGATCAAGTACCAGGGGTGCCCGCAAGATTCTCTTACACAGATTTGAAAGCCGCAACAGAGAATTTTAGCAGGAAGCTTGGAGAAGGAGGATTTGGATCAGTTTTTGAAGGGACTCTAAGCAATGGCACCAAAGTTGCAGTGAAGCAATTGTATGGTGTAGGACAGATGAAGAAGTCATTCTTAGCGGAGGTTGAGACTATTGGAGGCATTCACCATGTCAACTTGGTTAGACTAATTGGATTTTGTGCCGAGAAATTGCATAGGCTTTTAGTTTACGAGTATATGTGCAATGGGTCCTTGGATAATTGGATCTTCCACAAAAATCAAGATTGTGTTCTTGATTGGCAATCCAGGCAGAAAATCATTATCGACGTAGCCAAAGGAATAGCCTATCTCCATGAAGAGTGCAGACAGAAAATAGTCCACTTAGATATCAAACCTCAAAATATCCTCTTGGACTACAATTTCAATGCTAAGGTTTCTGATTTTGGTTTATCTAAGTTGATTGAAAGGGACCAGAGCCAAGTTGTGACCACAATGAGAGGTACTCCTGGATATATGGCTCCTGAATGGTTGAGCTCAATAATCACAGAAAAAGTAGATGTCTATAGCTTTGGGGTTGTGGTCATGGAGATATTGTGTGGGAGGAAAAATTTGGATCGCTCCCAGCCCGAAGATGATATGCATTTGCTCAGCTTATTCAAAAGAAAGGCAGAGGAGGAACAATTATTTGATTTGGTTGACAAATATAGTGAAGATTTGCAGTTACATGCAACAGAAGCTGTGGAGGTGATGAAAGTTGCAGCATGGTGTTTACAAAGTGATTTCACTAAGAGGCCTTCCATGTCAGTAGTGGTGAATGTCTTAGACGGTCTAATAGATGTTGAACCTGACCTAAATTATAGCTTCTCAACTCCGCCACCTCCACAAATGACAACAATAACTCACAACGAGGTAGAGTTGGGTGTTTCGAGTTCATTATTGCCTTCGGTTCTATCAGGACCAAGGTGAAGAAAAAAGGACTCTCACAAACACAATTGTAATTTTCCATGATCTTTCCTTTTATCTAACTGTTAAGAATTTGGAAATTTTCTTATTGTTCTAGTGTTTGTTCTTTTGTCAAGAATGAGACGTGCGCTCGAGTACTTTTTAATATATATCTATGTATGCTCCTTGTGTTTCTTTTATGTTTTGAGTGTAGCTATCCTAGAAAGTGTTCTCTCGATGAGGGTATTGAGTATCTCTTTGAGTGTGCTATTGTACGAGTCAGATCTGGATTTAAATTGAAAGATTCTGATGCTGCCCACTTTACCTCTTATATATTCCCTTGACCTCATCCTTTTATGAATCAACTCAAACATCTACAACAAAGGTTTTGATATGCTTTGGAATAGCAATGACAAAAATAATCGGTCAGAGTACTCCTGAGTGTCTCCAAAAGGTATTATGATAGATTGAGAGACTCGAATAGAAGGAATCAGAGGATAAATTTTGTATGAATGAATAACACAACACCCTCCAGAAATTCTGTCTTCCTAAGCAAGCGAATCGATATCCATATCTGAAAACATTGTAAATAAATTGTTAACACATGCAGTCAACTCCTACATTGGATTCCTCCCCTTACAATAGACTCTAATCTTCCACGGACTTCGCCATGCCCTCGACACGACACATCGGCGCCTTTCAGCTCATATGACTAGAAGTTGTTATGTTTGAACATTTGGCCCAAAGCTGATCTTTTCTTAATGCAATGTTCCACATCAACTTCATAACCCCTACTGAAAATTGTTCGCCTTCAGCATTTGAATTCCCAGTCCTCCTTTTATTGGGGTCCAAAATCCAAATATGCTTCCACTCCACTCCATTCCACTCCATGAAATTTCGTCTACAAATCTGTCCTAACCAAAGAAAATATTGAAATAATTTCTCAACGCTCATCAAACATGGATCTTGGAGTTCAAATTGCTGGCTGGCCAGCATTTAGAGGAATGTGGTCTTCTAAGATTTTAATTTCTTCCTTTAGCCATCACTTATATTCAATATCATTATCTATGGTTTGAAAATGTAAACTGTTACGCCTTGGGAATAGCCTAGTGGTTGTGTATCCCCCTCACTAGGAGGGAGGTCCTGGATCAATCTCATTATAGAGAGGGTGTGTGAAGGACAGATATTACTAACCCTTACTTAGTAGAGTGTGCCAAAAAAAAAAAAAGGATTTTGCTTATGTTCCTTGTCTCCCAGTCATGCATAATAACTGGGTATAATGTAATCATATATCACTTGTTAAGATAGCGATTGTTCCTTAGGTAACATTGTAGAAGAACCTCGTCATGGTTAGACAATCATGGACATGAGATGAAGATCTTCATTAGCCTTGTAAACCTAAACATCTTTGGACTTAGAGCGATGACCGGACATCTCACTCTCATAAGTTCATACATGTGGTATTGTCATATAAATGACATGATGAGTCTCAATCATGCAGAGTATAGACTCTGAGGCACACATATAGGTGCATGTAACATGTACATGGCACTGAGAGACCTAATGAGAATACTCAATGGTTTGATTATTGTCATAATTAAAATGAGTAATTCTCAGTGCAAGACACAAATTAGTTTGATGTCTACACATAGTCCCTAGGCCTGAAAGATGTATATCTCTTGATGAACTGTCTGTATAACTTTGATGATACCAATCATTGATGTCCAATAAAGATGATATATATGGGTTCGTTGGGTCATGCACATAGTGCATTAAGGGAGTAGGATGCTCAACAAGGAATCCATTACTCTTATTCAAAGTTAAGATATTCCAATGACATGATCACAAAGTTGAACCAATAAGTTTGAGCTTAGCATTTGATAAAATGGTTTTATCCTATTGTTTTATAATATTATTATAAAAATAATATCTATTTTCTAAAGTTTATAGAAATCTGTTTTGAGGTTCAATATAGAAATCATGGTCATGCTAACATAAGTCATGTATTTGACAGTAATAACTAAACCTATCCCTAGTGGTTTATGTGGGATATAGTGTAAGTGGAATGACTATATTACATAGAAAGTTGTAGGAAAGAGTTACTTCATAATTTCCGTAAATGTTGAGCTACTTCATAATATGTGGATGGACATTATTGTGATATGTAGTAGTTTAGGGATTTTTCTATAAAATTAAAAAGTCTTTGGACCTAAAAAAGAAAAAGGGTTTTCTTAAAAAATTGTAATTGGATTACAATTACCTAACTACATCTAACACTTAAGGAACCCTAATTGATCCCAAACGCTAAGCTCTCTCGATCTCTTAACAAGTGTCTTGACTAAGACTATAGTATGACAAGTGTCTTGACATGTGTCATGTAATAACACACCTACTTCGTAATGAGTCACCTTCTTAGTGTGACAAGTGTCTTGACTAAGACTATAGTATGACAAGTGTCTTGACATGTGTCATGTGATAACACAGCTACTTGTAATGAGTCACATACTTAGTATGACAAGTTTCTTGACTAAGACTATAGTGTGACAAGTATCTTGACATGTGTTACATGTGATGACACACTTACTTGTAATGAGTCATCTACTTAGTATGATAAGTGTCATGACCAGGGTTACTCAATTCGCTGGGTATTAGTCTGAACCGCGAACTGGTTCGGAGCGAACCAGTTCGTAGTTCGGTTCGGTCCAATTCGGTTGATATGAAGCGAACCACATATGTTAGACGGTCCGGGCATGCTTGATTTTGTAATCGGGCGTATGGAGTTCCGTAAACATAAGGCACAAGTTATGTAATGGCACAAGGTGTAAATATGTAAACAACTGGGGCAAATTTTCATTCATCAATTGGGGGCAAATTGTCAATCTTGTCAACTTTATTATGTCAGCAACTAACTCTCTCTCTCTCTTCTACTTTATTATGTCAGCAACTCTCTCTCTCCGTTACACATTTTTCAATTAATGTATGAAGGTTTCGGTAAAGGCCTCCTCTCATACTCATTCTTATTTTTATTTGTTGTCCATTTATTGTTTATATTAGTTAGAGGTTATTAATATTATGGTCATAACTTTTATATATATATATATATATAAGTGGTGTGAGTGTTTCCTTCATTTGCCTTCAATAATCACCTTGGTGTTATTGAGTTTACCAAAAAAACTAAAGCCTTAGGGTGTCAAGTTAGTCCCATATTGGATATCTATCCGAGTATGCTATCCCTTATAAGTTCCTTGGCGCCTCAAAGGGTTGATACCCATTTTGAGGAGCTCTAGGGTGAAGCTTATTAGGGTTGCATGTGTGTTGTGTGTTTGCATGTTGTGTGTGTGTGTGTTTGCATGGGTGGTGTGAGCTAGTGTTTCCTTCATTTGCCTTCAGTAATCACCTTGTGGTGTTATTGAGTTTACCAAAAAAAAAATATTTGAACTAGCGAACCGAACTATAGAACTTAAGAGAACTGAAAAACGAATTATCTAATCTTACCCCTAATGAACTAGGTTCGTTATAGAGTGACGAATTTCGAACCGCGACCCGAATTCGAACCGAGCGAACAGATGAACCGGGTAACATTGGTCTTGACTAAGACTATAGTGTGACAAGTTTCTTGACATGTGTCATGTGATGACACATATATCTACTTGTAATGAGTCACATACTTGTGATACGTCATAAGTGCATAGTGTGACAAGTGTCTTTAACTTGACATGTGTCATTTGTAAGCACATGAGATAAGCTTATATATATGTGGTGGAGGTGTAGAGAATTGTTACAAGAAATTTCACTCTAGTTTTTCTGAAAAACTTGAGACCTCCTTCTACACATATTTCTTAGTGAAGTTTTTTGAAACATTTAGTTGTTGAAGTTTAGTTGAAGCCTAATAGAGATCATCCATCTACCCTAAGGCTGTCAAAGAGAGATTCAAGAGGAGTTGTTTGAACTTCTACGAGGCTTTACATTTGGAGAGCTCTTTGGGTAACCTTCTTGCTCTTCCTTAAAATCATTAACACTTAAGAGATCCTTGATTGAGAAAAATTCTGATTTTTCTTCTAAGCATGAAAAAGTTTCATGTTACTTATCTCTAACCTGTTACAGACTTTCACTTCGTCCGTCAACCAAACTTGCAAAGACCCAACAACCCTCTCCGAACTTTTCATCCCTCCCTCTCCCTTGAGGTAGCATGCAATGTTCATGGAAGGTTCTCAAATGACATGGATGCAAAATGTTTGTGGAAGGTTCTCAATTACATGGATGCTAATGACAAAAGGAAAATAATCACCTCCTCGGTCGGTGACGCGAGGAGCGGCATCTCGGCTCCCTTTTCTTGCCATGTGTTATCCTTTTAACTCCCTTCAATTGTAGTTAAGATTTACTCACCCCTAAGATTCATCCATCTATCCTTAGTTTTTAGAAAAATAAAATAAAAACAATTTAACCATAAGGTTAAAAAAAACTTAACCCAGGTTAATAGGTTAATAGGGGTTGAAGGGCAGCTTTGTGAGTGTGAGGAGCAATAGTTCATGCTCATGACAAAAATGCCCTACTTCGTGAAAGACGTTCTCAAATGACATGGATGCAATGTTCGGCATCAGATTACCTCTAGTGCACGCCTGAGGCCCAGCCTCGGGCGTCCATTCATCGCGGGGGCATTTGACCCTAAAAAAGGGGAAAAGTCATTTCATTTTCTCCCTTATTTTTTCACTTCTCCCCCCATTAATATTTCTCCTCCTTTTTATCCACATGACACAAGATGGATGGACGCCCGTGGCTGGGCCTCCGGCACCAGAGGTAATCCGTTGTCAATGTTCGTTGAAGGTTCACAATGACATGGATACTAATGGCAAAAATGTCATTCTTCGTGGAAGGTTCTCAATGACGTGTTGTTAGGAGTGGCTTCAAAATTTCGCAGTGATAGGCGGGAGGTTCTCAATGACATGCAATGGAAATTCCTTTCAGGTAGCACATAAAAAAAGTATGCAAAAGTCGATGTGGCTTGATATCGATGGATGCTAACAAGGAAAGGAAAAAAAAGTATGCAAAAGTCGATGTGGCTTGATATCGATGGATGCTAACAAGGAAAGGAAATGGCAGTGGTGCATGTCGCAATCAATGTTCGTGGCAGAAGATTTTCTTTGAGCAGTGATAACGGGACCCATGGTCCGTTTTATATCTTACCCCTGCCTTCGTGTCTCTTTTAACACTTCTTTAATCTTTAATCTTGGTTAAACCTAATTAAATTAAAACTAAGATTTTGGTTTTTTATTTTGTTATAAAAAGTCATTTTTGGATTGCTTAAACCTAAGGATGAATGATTCTTAACAACAAACAACAATAGGTGCGTATTTAAAATTGTGACATATACCAATGAGGACCGGTCATCCTATTACAAAATGAGAACCTCGGGTACATTAACTATTTTTCATTTTTTTCTTATAATCTTAAAAGTTACGGTATTTATTAATTTAGAGGAGTGCTAGTCCTAAACACAATAAGTAAAAAAAAATTTCAAAGACACCGGTGATGTTACTACACATAACATACAGATGAATTGATACTTGTTCCCACACACCTTAAGATTGCAAATGTGGCTAGCATTTCTGATTAATTTATAGCACATTAAGCACTTTACTTGGATGATAGGATGAGCGTGTGGCTAGAAAAGGTGCGCGTGATGCCAGGCAAACACGAGAGGAAAGTTTGAAGAAGAATTGTGCTATTTTGGAAGGGACTTTGCTAAGGAGACCGCATTACGGCCGAGACCTCGCACATGTGCGTGGGATTTCAGGTGGGGCCTATCATCACATGGTGGGCCCCACCTGAAATCTCACGCACATGCGCGAGGTCTCGGAGGTCTTGGCCCTTAAGCGTCTCAAAAGCATTTCCCTTTTGGAAGAGCTCTTTTAAAAGGTAACCCTATATGTCTTTCTTTTATTTTATAATTTTCAAAATTTTTGATTCAAATTTAAATTCTTTTTGAGGTAAACCCCGAGTTTAAATATGAGCCTTAACTCCGATATTATTGAGTTGGAACCAAATCTTCTACGGTGAATCCGGTTATCACCCCTGAGGTTGCCACGTATTTCTTTTTTGACCCTTTTAACTGTTGTTGTTGTTACCTCAGGGATGATAGTCGGATTTGTCAAATCCGGTTATAACAGTAAAGGATTTGGTTCCTACTCAATAATATCCGTATCAAAGGGACACATCGCTACCTCGGGGTGATAACCGAACTCTAGAAGATTTGGTTCCGATTGAGTTTCCTAATATATCCCGTAATTAAGAGTAATTTAAGAATGAGCAATGGTTTGCTCCACTGGTGAGGAGCAATAGTTTGCACCTCGCTCTCACATAGCCCACTCTTCAACTCCCGTAATAAAGAGTAATTTTATAACTTTATGAGAGTTTAATTCAGACCGTAAAAGTGAGAAGTTCTTGAAAATAAATCGTTAGAAGCATACTTTTGATAATAATATCAAATTTTAACCAAAGGTGGGATTTAGTTTTATAATGTAATTTTAAAAAAAATTGGTTCAATCCAAACGCGATTCTGTTAGTTAAAATAGATTCCGACTCGAGAATGCCAAACAGGTTCTCAGCACAGAACTAGTATTCAAAACCAATGTTACTTGGTTCGCTCGGTTCTAATTTGAGTTTTGCGGTTCATAATTTGCCACTCAAGAGTGAGCCCGGTTTGCTAGTAGGATGAGATTATTCTTTTTTTGGTTCGCTTAGGTTCTTTAGTTTGGTTTGCTTACTTAAACGCGTAAATTAAATATATATATATATATATATATATATTATTATAAAAAAATTTGTATTTTAAGCATGTAAATAATATATTACAAATACTTGTTTTGAAAAACCAAAAAATAAAAGAGATTTTTCCCAAAATAGGTCTCAACTACTTGTAAACCCTCGAAATAGGCCAAGACTTTTTAGAATAATTTTTCTAGGCTTATTGTTCACTATTTATTTTTCAATGGACCAAAATGTCCTTCTTTCATCTCTCTCTCTCACAATTCATTGTTACGAAGGTTTTGGGGTTTTCTTGGTTCTCTCTCTCACATTTCACTGTACGAAGGAAGAAAACCATGTTTGTGTTTAGGAGAAGAAAACCAAAAATGGTTTTCTCGTCTCTCTCTCTCTCTCTCTCTCTCTCAGTTCACTGCACGAATAAAGAAAACCAGTTTAGAGGAAAAAAATCTCCTTTATGTTCAAGGAAGAAAACCAAAAATGGTTTTGGAGAATGCCGAGCATAGATGGGTAGGTTTGATCCATTCCAACCCTTTCATTTTTCGTTCATTCAAGGAATTTCTCTTCGTTTTTATCATTTTTTTCATATACTGCATTCAGATTTACAGTGAGATCGAGATTGTTATCTGAGAACGAGCGATCATTATATTAGAGTGATCGATCGTTATCTGAAAACGATCGATCGCTCTCAGATAACGATCACTCGTTATTGAAGCTCTAAAGGATAGTACTCTCCGCCTTCCAGTTGTGGGTGGAGCAAGGGTACATGTTTTACAATTTTTAAATTGAACAATGACATCTCTAATGCTCAACACAATTGCATAAGGGGGGGGGGGGGGGGGGGGGGGCGGGGCTGATAGAACTTTCTTTGCTTTTTATTTCAACAGGCAGATATCCAAACTATGGAGGATGTTGTTGGTGTCAGCACCCCATTTTTACACCCCCTTAACCGCGGTTAATTAATTTAATCATGGTTAGCTCACCCTATCTCTAGGTCTAACCTAGAGCTTGTGGCATAACCCCGGTCCGAAATCTTTTGCTTAGGCCTTAGCCCTAAGGCTAAGACCTTGCTAAAACCTCAAGGGCCCAAGTACCTAGAAACCCAAGCCCACAAGCCATGGCCACAACCTTAGACCAATGCCAAGGCAGCCCAAGGCCCATTTATGTTTTCTTCTTTGATAAGCCCAGCCTATTGCTTTTTTGTGTTAGAACAGACCCTCCATCAGGTGCAGAACATTTGCCCCATACCCATTTGGGTGTTAAGATTTTCGAATTAAAAAAAAAAAGAAATTTGCACTGTAGCGTCTGAAACACTCCTCAGTCTGCCACCGTTTAGCTTTCCAATGGCCTCCCTCCAACCTCACCTAAACCCTCTCCTATTTACAAACATGCCCTAAGGCTCCTCATCTCTATAAATAATAGCCTAGTCCCAAGCTTGAAGGGGATGGAGGGGGAGATAACCCCAAGAAACTCCCAGAATTTTGTCCAAAAAAAATAGAGGCCAAAGTAAGCATAATCTCCTCTCTTCTCCACCGAAAAGAGTTGTCTCTGGCTTAGTAAGGAGGGCTCTTTTGAGTCCAAGGATTGCTAAGACCAAACTCTCTTGAGGTTCTGCATCTCCTTGGAGCTTGAGTGAGTGGAAACTAAGAGTAGTCCTCCCCTCTTTGTCCCCGACTTTCATCGTCACCCTCCACTATTTTTTTTTGTTTTTGTTTTGTTCGCTTTGTCCACCTTTTCCACTGTGCACCTTCTATTTCTCTTGAGCTTAGACAATGTCATGCCCCGAAATCTATACATAATAATACTAATATTTGTATAAATATCAAGGCATGAACTGGAAACAAAATTCCAATATTAATGAAAATTAAGATAATTTAATACTCCATTAAACAGATTTAAATAATCAGCATTACTAAAAGACTCAATAACATGAGTTCTCCCAAAAACTAAATCATCCAAAGATTTTATATAGTTTACCTCACTACAGTTCTCTCACACTCTAACAGAGAAGAAAACTTTAAGGTTGGTCTCACTTGCTCAAACGAGAGTAATTCCTATTCTTTTTAATTACCACCTGAAAAAGAAGAATCAACAAAGGTGAGCCCACAGCTCAATAAGAGAATACTCTATAATTTAAATGCATTAACAATTCATATGATAAGATGACTAACAAATTATGCATATTATTTAATTAAGTCTTTACTTATAGTTCAATCTGGTCAATAGGGGTCTTACATAACTTACCCTATTGATCCAGGGAATCTTTGGGGTCTCACACAGCTTATCCATATCCCTTGAGTCTCACATAATTCACCCATATGAGAATTGAGTGTCTTACACAACTCAACTCAATTCTCTGTTTCTGGGTAGGTACTCTATACCACCCTGAAACAATTATTGGGTGATACACAACATCACCCTATGATTAATTTAATGAGGTTTTACACAATTTACTCCTTGAATGACCCTTAACCAAGGTTAAAACAATATTTATTGAATCACCATTAATTTAGAAAATGAATACCAACTATTATGAAAATATAGCAAAATATTAAATGACAGTCATAATAGTCAACATCATAATTCATAATTAAAATTTACAATTAATATCTAGGCAGACATAACATACCTTATTTCAAAAGGGATTTCAATTGTGTTTTTGCAACTAAAACTTTAGTGATAAATATCATATATTTATAACCCTACAAATTCTCAATCTCCCATGATAATGGGGTTCAGGGTTTCACAAACCCCCAAGGGCTTGGAAAAAACCATTTTTTATGCTAGTGAGTTTAGTAAAACCCTTATACTAGCATAAAAGAGCTCAGTTACTAACCAATTGGTTAGTAACTAATTAGTTAAGTTTGTTAGGGGTATCTTTCAACCACCCAACAAATTAACTAAAAAAAATATAAGTCAAGTTACTAACAAATTATTTAGTAACCAATTATTTAAATTTGTTAGAGGTATTTTTCAACCATCTAACAAACTATTTAGTAACCAATTATTTAAATTTGTTAGAGGTATTTTTCAACCATCTAACAAACTATTTAGTAACCAATTATTTAAATTTGTTAGAGGTATTTTTCAACCATCTAACAAACTAACTAATTAGTTATAAAGGAATCTCAACAAACCAATATTTCTACACTCAAATAATATATACATTTAATTAAAATATCTTAGGAAAATAATGTGAAAAATATCCATTTTTCTTGTTTTTGATTTTCAACTAAGATTTTGACCCACAAAAATACTGATTTTGGGAAAACTTTCTTCACGAAAATTGTAGATCTTTTCGAGCTCTTCGAAACGATATACTATCGGACTAAAATCGGACTTAATGTCATAAAGTTATGACCCAAATACCGAAACTGGATAAATCTCATTTAAATTAACTTAATTCCGAAAATCACTAATTTTAATCTCCTAGATCTCTTATATTTTCTTCCCTAAAATATAATATATTATTATATCATTTATTAAAATCACCCATAACATATTTAATGAATCAAAATAATACCTGTATAAAATATTTATCCAATCTAGTATATTTTCATACACACAATTATTAACACAAGAAGAAAAACACATTAAAATTATTGTGTAATCACAACACACCCTACATCTAAATTATAGAAATATTCACTTGCTTCTAGATCTGATTTCGAGAAGAATGCAAGAGATTGATTGCTTATGAGAGATTTCCTGCTATCCCGGATGCTCCAAAACTTCGAGATCCAGTTCTCTACGAGCATTCACCGATCTCCAAACCCTACGGCCGTTCTCCCTCTCCTCCAAAAGTACATATCTCAGCTTCCTAAATCAGGTTTATCAAAAATATCACTATTAGGTTAAACAATTTTATTTGTATTAAACTCTATTTAGAGAATTACTAATATACCCCCACTAAGGCCTGTTTGTTTATAACCTAAATTTAATTAATTTAACTTATTAAATTAAATCATTGGGTTAGCCCTACCCCACCAAGGTTAGCCATATGATCAAACACAAAAATCAATTACTAAATTACCCTCAGGATATTATTTATCAATTTACCCCTGGGTGTATTTAATTTAAATTAGGGTCACTACAGACAAGGTGGTAGGTGACAAGTTGTTGTAAAGAATATTTGCTGAAGTCACCAAACCCCACTATCCTAGCTGAGACTCTTAGATCACACCACACACATACATATTTCTTTAAAAATGCTAGTATGTGGCTAACACACACTTACACATCATACACCTACACATTGTTAGCATGTGACTAGCACACGTACACATCACATATCCATATATTGTTGGCATGTGGCTAGCACATATACACATCACACACTTACATTCTCTTTGCATGTGGCTAACACACTCACACACTCACATGTCATGTAAACACATGTTAGAATGTAACTAACCACACACATAACACCCGGAATTGGACAGACTTCCTATTCTTTATGTATGGGTTTGTCTTGAGCTTGGTCTAGCCCTATATCATGCATAGCTTCACCAGAGCTCTTTTGGACCTTGGAGGATCCTTCGTAGCCTATCCCATGCAGCCCTGATTGGGCTCGGTCTTGACTCAAACAGCCCATTCTATGTATCATTGAGAATGCACGCTGTCTGCGCTCACCTTTAGCTACCCGGGTTCAACCCTTTGGCTTCACTCCTCCCTGTTAGACCAGGCCCTCTATTTGGGCCAGATTAACCTCTATCTGAATTGAGGTTAATGCTAAGCCTCAGATAACTTGTCAAAATCAGATTTCAGAGTTTCTTTTTGGGGCTGCTACATGCAGCTATTTCTTAAAGCTAAGTTGCTTGCCTGAATACAGAATTTTGAAGATTGTATTGGGTGCAAAAGTAGGTCTGTGTTGAGTGGGCTCTGTGTTCAGATTTCCAAGAGTGGTATGAGCCTACACGCACTTTTCTTGCGGGCTCAAAGCCACCTACTTTTCAAGAGTTTCCGAACTCAGCTCCTCTTGAGACTCTTAAGGCCTTTTCCCGGATTTTAAACAGTTTTAGGGTGCTACTGCAAACCTAAAAAATTAGCTTTAAAGGGGGCCTCCAATATTCATTCTTGCAGGTTTTTTTTTAAGCCCAAGGCCTCACTCACTTGAGGACCTTAAAAGTATCTTTTCTTGGGCCCTTTTGTAGGTTCAAAATAAGAAGTGTAGTGAGAGATCTTAAATCTTCTTTGGATCTTGAGAGCTTGGATCTTGAGAGCTCAAAACATGGGCTGTTATGGGGTTTCTATCATGGATCCGTGCATGTTTTTTTGGGCCCAAAGCCTTGGCCATATCTCTAACTAGGGTTAAACTTAACCCTAGTTAATTCCCATTCCCTAGGTGGGATTTTAATCCAAAAAATCCAAAAAAGTAAAAAATCAAAAAAAATATAAAAAGAACAAAATCAACCTTGCTTGCTTTCTTAACCATGGTTAGGTTCCCTAACCATGGTTAACACCATTCTAACCACGGTTAGACTTACCCGGTCAGTCAAACCCTAGCCATGAGCTAAACCCTTGACTACCTTATGCACACACACACACCCCTTAGCCTTGGCACGGGCTCATGTGCCAGAACTACGCTCGGTCTGATCTCACCTCTATGTGAGTACGTAGGCAATCCAACTAGGATTCAACCCTAATCTAGCTTGCTTTACTTATTTTTCTTAGATTAACATTTCATTAAACATTTTGGCATTTAATTAATTTTGATATTAAACTTGGCTTAACTATTGGGAGTAGGTAACCATTTCTTAAATGGGGGTTCTGGGGTGCCTAACACCTTCCCCAAGGCTTAATCGAACCACTTACCCTAATCTCTATAGACCACTTGCCTTATCCAAGTAGTTGCTTACCCGGGTTGTATCCCTAAGAATGAATAGGTGGCGACTCTCAAGTCAACCCTTATGTGGGCGGACGGAATCTCGTGCTCACAGTTGGTTCAGCAGTTGATGTGATGCAGGCAATGGCATCCTTGATATACTATTTACTGTCAAATGTGAACTCATTGTTATTCTCGTCGATATGATGGGCTGCTTCATGAATCCTCTCTTTTAATCTCCTTGAATTTATCATTTGTTGTTCAATCTAAATCTCCCTGTAATTTTTAATTGATTCAATAGTTTGCTAACTGCACAATTGTATTCAAAAAGCTACAAATTTTCCTTTTTCTTAAACTTAATGTATCTTCAGAGTCTTTTGATTATCTGTTATTTGGAAATCAAAACAGAATCTTATTTAATAAGCAAAAGAATAAGAGAAGATGGTTAGGGAAGATAATTTCCTCATTTTCACTAGTTTTAGCAAGAGGGGTTGCTTCATTGGCTCACGTCGGTAGATGAAATTTGTAGATCTTAAACTGAATTTAATTTGATTTCCTTAATAACGGATTTTTCCATTCAATGCTATATGGGTTGGAATCTAACTTTTTGTTGATTTTCAGTGATGGAATAATGTTTGTTTAGGTTATCTTTGATCGGGCATAGCCACAATTAACTATATCTGGTGGGTATATTGTGGAATCTTTAAGTGGAAGTATTAGATTGGGGAGTAGGCTATTAAGATGTTCGTCCATCTTTAGGGGGTTTTGGCGATGCATACAGTGCAAATGGGAAAGCACATATTGTTATGGAAGAGTAACATTTGGGGTCCTAT
This sequence comes from Tetracentron sinense, assembly GCA_015143295.1. NCBI lineage: Eukaryota > Viridiplantae > Streptophyta > Magnoliopsida > Trochodendrales > Trochodendraceae > Tetracentron > Tetracentron sinense. The sequence goes on from CM026551.1 coordinate 50,823,890, forward strand.
TTTATCAACATACAGCTTTTTTCTGTGATTTTATCAACATTTGGAGTCTCTTCACATTGCATTTTTTAGTAGCTTGCTCTTTGTAATCACCCATATACCAGTGAGATCGGACTTACATATGTGCCTGTAAGATCTAGCTTAGGGTTTTTTTAATCTTCAGCATGTCAATTAATGGTGTCATCTTAGAATTTTCTCACTTGGTGAGCCAAATCATGTGATGGTAGAAATTTGGCTATTGATGCAAATAAATATTGAGTTTGTCAGGAAGCTGAGTTGAGGACAATTTAACTATTTTTTCAAGTATGATTATGTATGCCATTTAGTGTCCATTCTTTTGTGGAGACTTGTAAAGTCCGGCACTTTATAAGTTGTCATTTGACACTATGCATTTTGTTTTGAGAACTAGATGTATCGTGCATTTCATCTCTTGGGTTGCAATTCCTTTAAGACTTCAAATGCACTAAAAGGGATGATTTCAAATCTTAAAAAAAAATGGCAAGACTTGAAATCTTATGATGGTAAGAATTAATCTTGTTAGAAACATTAGACATCATCAACACAATTACAGTATATAAGATCGCTCATATATAATATCAGATCGCTCTTATATATATAAGATCGCTCTCACATATATATGAGCGATCTGACATTATATAAGAGCAATCTGACATTATATAAGAGCGATCTTATATAATGTTAGATCCCTCATATATAATGACATTATATATGAGCGATCTGACATTATATAAGAGCGATCTGACATTATATATAAATATCTGTTGAGTAGATCAATTTGGATTGAACATAAACAAAAACCCAACAAAACTAAGATCGTTCAAGCACTTTAGAACATAAACTAATATAAACAAGTTTATAGCTACACTAATTTTGGAGTAATGTGCATTTAACCAATCAAATCAATAATAGTAAAAAAATTCTTTTGAAAGATATGGTTACTTTCTAATTGCAAATTTTGTGCTAGTGGAATCATCTTATTCCTAATGCAAAAAAATTCATGTGATGTAGCTTGCTTCATCCCTCTTCTCCAAATTGATAGTATGGACAAGAAATTTCAAGCAAGATCTCAGGTTGATAGCAAGGATGTAGCAAAATATCAGAGCAAGAGCGACACCTCAATAGAAGCATCCTATAAGTAAGACACATATTTGAAAATGCAAAGTTCAGTGCCCCTAAAGGGAAACTTATTAATATACCAAACAAGAAGAGATGTAAAACAAGCATCACAAAGTGCGAAGAGAATAACATTTCCACTAATCAAACCATCAAAGAGACTAGCCAAGTGGAACACACTTCATAAACAACCAAAATACTACATTTCACTTGCTTTCAGACTATCATCCTTTGAACTTATGTCTACTCCTCCTAATAAGTCATGTTGGAAATAGGCCATATATATATATATATATAATGCAAATCAAAGTAAGACAGATACAAACAAGGATCACAAGATCGTGAGCCCAAGGCTAGAAAAACAAAAGCATAAAAGCGGGAAATAAAGAAACAACAAATAATAGAAACACATTATATAATGTCAGATTGCTCATATATAATGTCATTATATATGAGCAATCTGAGTGATCTGACATTATATAAGATCACCCATATATAACGTCAGATCACTCTTATATATATAAGATCTCTCTTGGGTCATATGAATGTACTTAAAGTGACCATCTTGTAGGTGCCTTTCAGCGGTTTTTAAAGAGGAGAAGTTTCACACAAGTTCTTTTGACTCTTGTTATAAAGTGATTGTGGATGTAGAGTTGCTCGGCCTTTATTTCATTCGGATCGCTCATATATAATGTGGGATCGCTCTTATATAATGTGAGATCGCTCTTATATATATGAGAGCGATCTTATATATATAAGAGTGATCTGACATTATATATGAGCAATCTTATATAATGTCATTATATATGAACGATCTCACATTATATAAAAACGATCTCACATTACATTTTTATTTTTTGGTAGTCAACTATTTATGAAGTTGTAAGTTGTAACAACAAAATGTGGGAAAGTTATCCATATGCATCATTTAAATTGGAGTTTATACTGATAACAACTTTCTTTTATGCTAGTTATATTTAAGAAAGCTAAAGAGGGAAATCAACTAGATATGAGTCATCTACAAATCATATCTCGGAAGAATCAGATGGTGAACCATCATAAATCTATCTTATTTAACCATATTTTGCACACAATATTCAAATCTTTTCCTTGATCGAATTTTATTATGCCTTTTAGTTCAAACTCTCAGTTTCGTTTCTTGTCTGAGTTTCTAGAATCTTTTTTTTTAGTGTCCACATGCACTTGCAAAGTCCATAACAGTCTCGTTTTCTATGCCATGGGATTTGAATTGAACTCGACGACTTAAGTTATCCTATATTTTGGTTTTACTTAGCTAAAGACATGGTCCAGACTATCAGCTGAGACTCGAGTGGGATTAAACTAAAATATTGGCTCAAAACCAGCAAACTCCAAAGAACTCAAAAGAAGTTTTTGAAAGAAACCCAGCACCCTATTGAGGAGTAAACTCAAGTTGAGAACCAGTTTTGAGTTTCTAGTTTTAGCCTTGGTACTTTGTAGAATAGTCTTTTATAACTCCATAAACTAGTTGCTATCTCAAGAATTAGTAAATTTAGTACACAATAACAGGAGAGGAAACTCTTGCCTTTAATTCAAATACATATAGTCTTGACATATACTTTTATATGTGCAGGAACGATTGGAGAGGAAGAAAGTAGAATATGTTGAAAAAATAAAAAAAAAGGCAGCTCTCATCCACAAGAGTGCAGAAGAAAAGAGGGCGATGGTTGAAGCAAAACGTGGAGAAGATCTTCTCAAGGCAAATGAGGTAGCCGCAAAAACCGTGCAACCGGAAATGCTCCAAAGAAGCTCCTTGGATGCTTCGGAAATTGAAATTCTCAGGCCTGATAAGCAAAGGAAATAACTTTGAAATTTCCAATTTGTATATTTTCTTATTTAAGGATAATTTATTAGTTTAATTATTGTATTGTGGTCTAATCTGGTGGAGATTTGGTGTTCACTGTGTTGTGTGTATATTGTGATGTAACAGTGTGCAAATAGAAAAATCATATTTGATTTGTGAGAAACAAATTTTGATGCAACTCTTCCAAGCTAATTAGTTTTCTCAGGAACTTTAACTACTAACCCAGTGGTGTGGGGAAGATTGAAATTACTAGAGAGATGAAATGCTCAATCCTGCATAACATGCTCCTGAGCGATCTGAAATTACATGAGCGATCTCATTTTAGGAAATAAGAGCGATATGAGCGATCTCATTTTAGGAAATAAGAGCGATCTAACATTATATAAGATCTCTCATATATATAAGAGCGATCTCACATTATATATGAGCGATCTCACATTATATATGAGAGATCTCACATTATATAAGAGTGATCTCACATTATGTTAGATCGCTCAAATATAAATATCATTATATAAGATTCTTATATAATGAGAGCGATCTTATATATATATAAGAGTGATCTTATATAAGAGCGATCTGACATTATATATGAGCGATCTTATATAATGTCAGATCGCTCATATATAGTGACATTCAGTCATGAATATAAAGAAATAGACAAATGAAAACATGATTTTTTTACCCAACTTTTTAACAACAGATAATCGAGACTGCAAGTGAAGAATACATTGTTGAGCCTTGGGTCAACTTCCCAAGACCTTGGATACCAACATTCAAATCAGATGGTTCTTCCTTACTTTTTTTCAGGCTTGGATAACAATCCATTCTTTCCAGGAAATTTGAACATTCTTGAGCTGTCAAGCAACATCCCATATGCATCAGTTTAGTACTTTCTAGTTTTTCTTTTCTTTTTTGAAAAATTCTGTTCATACATATCAAGGTTCTTTTAGAGGCAGAGCATATATTCAACATTACACAGTTTATACCTACAGGAAGTCCAATTCTTTAGATAGATGTCAATTGGTAAAGAGTAGAAAAGGATTAATTTATACATGTCTAGTTATATACATATTAAGGAACACTCATTAATAAACTAGCTTTCCAACAACTTTTATGTAATCTAGATATCAATCATTGGACCGGTGAATGCTGTTTTTTTTTTTACTTGTATAGAAGAGAAAGGTAACTCTAGCTCATAGCATAAAATCCTTTGTTTCTGGATTAAATATTAATTGTAATATTTGATTGATATGAAGGTTTAATGAAGCAAGAAGAAGAGAAGAGAAAAGAAGAGGTTTAGAGAATAGGGTAAACATAGGAAGTTCTCCCACTCATAGTCATCGCGCGTAGATGGGCAGGTTTGATCCATTCTAACCTTGTCATTTTTCGTTCATTCAAGGAATTTCTCTTCGTTTCTATCATTTTTTTCCATTTTTTTCCATGTACTGCTGCATTCAGATTTACACTAAGATCGAGAGCGATCGATCGCTATCTGAGAATGATCGATCGCTCTGAGATAACGATTGCTCGTTCTCAGATAGCGATCTATTGCTCTCGATCTTACTGTAAATCCGAATGCAGCAATATATGGAAAAAAAATGATAAAAATGAAGAGAAATTCCTTGAATGAATGAAAAATGAAAGGGTTAGAATGGATCAAACCTGCCCATCTACGCTCGGCATTCTCCAAAACCATTTTTGGTTTTCTTCCTTGAACACGAAGGAGATTTTTTTTTTCCTTTAAAACTGGTTTTCTTCATTCGTGTAGTGAACTGTGAGAGAGAGAGAGAGAGACTAGAAAACCATTTTTGGTTTTCTTCTCCTAAACACAAACATGGTTTTCTTCCTTCGTACAGTGAAATGTGAGAGAGAGAGAACCGAGAAAACCCCAAAAACCTTCGTAACAGTGAACCGTGAGAGAGAGAGATGAAAGAAGGGCATTTTGGTCCATTGAAAAATGAATAGTGAACAATAAGCCTAGAAAAGTTATTCTGAAATGTCTTGGCCTAATTCGAGGGTTTACAAGTAGTTGAGGCATATTTTGGGAAAACCCTTAAAATAAAATTCTTTTTTATGAGCAGTTCACGAACTCAAAGTATAAATTTGCCGAATCCAAAAAAAAATAGCAGTGAATTCGAAAAAAAATATTCACAAACGAAGATCGTTTGAAAAGATCATGAGGAGAGCCTTCGGCGTTAGATCTTAAGCAATGGCTAAGATTTAAATAGCCTTTTACTATTCTAATTTTTGTATTACCGAAAATACCCACATTAATGTTCTAAACATGTTCACTCTTCTATCCTCTTGGTAACGTTCTCTCTTCTCTCCTCTCTTCTCTCTTCTTCTCTACACAAACCAAAATCTTTCATTTGGCTTAGATCTCCTCGGTGGACTTGGCCACAACAGAAGTCCATACAAGGTTAGGTCTGAGTTGGACCAAAAGTATGAATACAGAAGCACATATGTAGTGCTTTGATAGAAAGAAAAATGTAGAAAAGACCCATCAAGGGTGTATCTCGATTGTATGGTGAAACTGCTCTTCTTCTTCATTGTCTTGTTCGTGAGTTGAGGTGTCATCATTGTACTCCTAATGTACAAGCAAAGCTTAATGGATTAAGCTAGAGGGGAAACTTGTCCATATTAGAAAAAAAAAAAAACTACTATTTGAGAACTCCATTTAATTAGAGTCCAAGAAGAAAACTATGAACTAGAGCTTCAGCGGCAATGAGTACATGTACAAACTTTACTCGATGTCATCTACACTCTAATTCTAGAGAAAAAGATAGTTCTAGGTATGAATAGTTCAAATGGAATTTGAGGAGCATTTTTCATAAAGCTCCCCTTGTTTTGTGCCCCTGGTTTTTTTCGAAGCCGCATTTCGTCGAACAGTTACTGTGCACAACCAATATCACCTGCTTATGCATGCACTCTCTTTGTGATAAAATTATACATAGGAACATGGGTTCTTATTTTATGGTTTTTGAATAACACTGCTATTATTGTTTCATATCAATTTCTTTCTCTAGCAATCGTCAATAAGTTGGTTTCAGCACAAGTTTTGCACCTTATGAGATTTGGGTATCCCACAACTAAAACAAGTTCGGCTTAAACCCCTCAATCCTCAGTAGAAAATGGATGATTTATGTCATTTTCTATCTCGAATATATGGAGGTTTTGACCGATCGGTTTGCATATAGCTTTCAATGGTGGTCATTCGGCTTATCAGAATTTCAAAATTTACACTAGAACTAAGCTGCCTTTCTCACATTCGATTGACGAGTTATCAAAATTTTCAGTTAGAAATTGGTTTGGATTTAATATGCTTCTTCATCTTTCTTGAGTATTTCAATTTTGAACGAGCAAAGAAGAGAGAACTTGTTTAGACCATTAATATCGATATTTTCGGTAATATGAAAATTATAATAGTAAAAAGTTCTTTAAATCTTAACCATTGATTAAGATTTAATGGTCAAAAAGAGGTGAGGTGATTATAAGGTATAATCAGCTAGGCTGACTAGTCACCTCCTCTCTCTCTCTCTCTCTCTCTCTCTCTCTATATATATATATATATGTATATACCGACGGTCTAGATGTGCTTTCAACATTATTCTAAATTGAAATTTGATGTTCTCATGCCCTCACTCCAACACCTGCTTTGGTTACTTACGGAAGAACACATGAGAGATGGGTCTTAGAGGAGTTTCTTAAAGTAATCATATTTTAAATATGAGTGTTGCTAACGTTGACTATGAACTTGTTAACTTTCACAAGACATTTTTACCTGTGTCAATTATTCTTGATTAGCTCATTAAAGTTTAGGGTAATTTAGTTTTTTCATAAGGACCGACCATTTAACTACACTACATTATATAGACTCGAAAGTTGGTCTACTATACCATAAGATATCCAAAAAACTCAGAGATCCCTTGCGCCTTAAAACAGAGCGTGCTGGGTGTGATGGTACGAAGCTGGTAAACAATTAGTTTGAGAGGAGTCTACCCCTTGCTGGTCCCGAGGGATGGAGGAGGGCTAGGTTAACCAAAAGATACTCTCACCCTCTACCAACCACTTGTTTACTTTTTTTGTGAAAAAATGCTTTAATCACTGCAAAGTGGACATGTGGTTAGTTGAGGGTGAGAGTAGAGTTTGACGGAGAGTAGGGCTAGCTTTGACTACGAATTAAGCTGCTTCATGGGTTTACTTATGATAGACTGATGGTGATAATTTTGTAACTATAAAGAGAAAGTACTTAAGGGGAGTGTTAGCCCTATTCTCAGTCAACCCAAACTCTCACCCTCTACCAACCACTTGTTCACCTTTTTGTGAAAAGGTGAGCTCTGCTTCATGGGTTTACTTACAACAGACTGACGTTGACAATTTTGTAACTATAAAGAGAAAGTATTTAAGGGGAGTGTTAGCCCTATTCTCAGTCAACCCATACTCTTACCCTCTACCAACCACTTGTTCACCTTTTTGTGAAAATGTGCTTTAATCACTGCAGAATGGACATGTGGTTAATGGAGGGTGAGAGTAGAGTTTGACGAATAGTAGGGCTATCTCTACAAATTAAGCAAAGCTCTACTTCACAGGTTTACTTATGGCACACTGACTGACAGGGACAATTTTGTAATTATATTTTTTGTTGGGCTTCCCTCTTTATGAGTTGGGGGCCCATATGGGTTTAGGAGAACCCACTAAAGTCTCCTCATTTTGAAAATTAGTATGGCATGGGAAGTTGTGTTGGTAGGTGGGGCATTTAATGCTCTATTGACCAAATAGAGCTTTGGGGGTTACTTTCCCCTTTGACATACACGAATTGGAAGAGTGGAAGAATTGTGAGGTTTTTTTGCAAAGAGGGAAGAAGAACCAGCCCCTTGAAGCTTGCCCTCATTCTCTCCATTTGGTTGTTCAAGCTAGAAGTTTGATATTTTGTTGCCGGGTTTGTGAGGATTCTATCCATGGGTTCGGAGTGTTAACCGGCTTGCCAACGACACCATATTGAGGTACTTTTTCGGTCCTCATTTGGGTAAGAGATCTTTGATTTCTTGTTGATTAAATCCACTTTATTTAGTGAAGTATTATTGTAATCCAAGTGATAATATCACTTGATGTTGGAATCCTCTAGGGTTGTCTAGAGAGAACTTGTGTAACCCCATTATTTTACACATAGTGGAAGTTTTTACCGGACTTGGTCCCGTGGTTTTTCCCTCTACACTAGAGGGCTTTCCACATTAAAATTGGTGTGTTCTTCTTGTTGTATTTGCTGATTTTGTGTGTGTGTGAATTGCTTTATTGGATACTATTCTACAATTTTTGTTATACCATTAATTTGCACATAGACGGGAAAGGTGTGTGTTTTCCCATCAAGTGGTATCAGAGCTAGGCTCTAATTATTTCGTGTGCAAATTATGGAGGCAAGCACAAGTCGTATGATTAGCTTGAATGGAAGCAATTGGATGATTTGGAAAGCCAAAATGGAAGATTTATTGTATTGCAAGGACTTGTATGGACCCGTAGAAGGTGATAAATCAAAACCGGAAAGTACAAGTGATGATGAGTGGAAAAAGCTTGACCGGAAAGCCGTTGGGTTTATTCGGCAATGGTTGGATGATAGTGTTTTTCATCACGTATCTACGGAAACATTGGCAAGCTCACTTTGGAAGAAACTAGAAGGGTTGTATGAAAGAAAGACCGCAAGCAACAAGGCTTTCTTGATTAGGAAGCTTGTGAATTTGAAGTATAAGGAAGGCAATTCTATTGCAGAGCATTTGAATGAAATACAGAGTATTGTGAATCAACTTACTTCTATGGAGATGGTGCTAGATGATGAGTTGCAGGCCTTGTTACTACTCAGTTCTTTGCCCGACAGTTGGGAGACTTTGGTAGTGTCTCTCAGTAATTCTGCACCAGATGGGATTGTCACAATGAGTCAAGTAACAGGAAGTTTATTAAATGAAGAAACAAGAAGGAAATCCTTGGGTTCTTCACATTCAAATGCCCTTATTACAGAAAATAGAGGAAGAAGTAAAAGTAGAAAGCCTTTCAACCGTGAGAAGTCAAGAGGAAGATCCAAGTCAAGGAAGGAAATTACTTGTTATAATTGTGGCAAGCTCGGTCATTATAGAAATGAATGTCGAAAGCTTAAGAGAGAGCAAAAGAAAGAAAAAGGAGAGAAGCAAGGAGACAAAGACACTACTACAGCAGTCATAGAAGGTGACATCATCCTCTTCTCAGGGTGTGAGAAGGAATGTCTGAGTCTCACATGTCAGGATACAGATTGGGTGATTGACACAGGTGCTTCATTCCATGCTACTCCTAGGAAGGAGTTCTTTACTTCTTATAGTTCAGGAGATTATGGGGTTGTAAGAATGGGAAACAGTGACATTTCTAAAATTGTAGGCATGGGTGATGTTTGCCTTGAGACCAATGTTGGTTGTAAACTGGTTCTCAAGGATGTTCGACATGTGCCAGATCTTCGCCTAAATTTGATTTCAGCAGGAAAGTTGGATGATGGAGGCTATGACAACCACTTTGGTAAAGGACAATGGAAGCTTACCAGAGAATCACTTGTAGTTGTAAGAGGAAACAAGTGTTGCAGTCTCTACAAGACAAAGGCACAGCTATGCAAGGGTGAGGTGAACACAGCAGAGAAGAATGTAGCAACTGAGTTGTGGCATAAGCGGCTTGGCCACATGAGCGAGAAGGGATTGCAAATTCTTGCCAAGAAGCAACATCTTCCAGACATGAAAGGTACGCATTTAGATCGTTGTGTTCATTGCTTAGCTGGTAAACAACATAGAGTTTCCTTTCATAAGAACTTACCTAGAAGAAAAACTGAAATTTTTGATCTTGTTTATTCTGATGTATGTGGTCCTATGAAAGTTAAAACCTTAGGTGGTGCTTCATATTTTGTTACTTTCATAGATGATGCTTCTAGAAAAGTTTGGGTATATGCTTTGAAAACTAAAGATCAGGTCTTTGAGGTTTTCAAGAACTTTCATGCAAAGGTTGAAAGAGAAATAGGAAGGCCCCTCAAGTGCATCCGTACAGACAATGGTGGTGAGTACATTGGACAGTTTGAGCAGTATTGTATTAGTCACGGCATTCGGCATGAACAGTCAGTTCCTAAGACTCCACAACACAATGGTGTAGCAGAAAGGATGAACCGCACAATAGTGGAAAGAATCAGGTGTATGCTCTCACATGCCAAGTTACCAAGACAATATTGGGGTGAAGCCATGAATACTGCAGTATACTTGATTAATTTATCCCCTTCATCTCCTTTGAATAGAGATGTAGCAGAAAGTGTATGGACAGGGAGAGATGTTTCATATGGACACTTGAAAGTGTTCGGTTGCAAAGCATTTGTACATGTACCCAAAGATGAGAGGTCAAAGCTTGATGATAAGACCAGACAATGTATTTTCTTAGGTTATGCAGATGAGAAATTTGGCTACAAGCTTTGGGACCCAGTTGAAAAGAAGGTTGTTAGAAGTAGAGATGTGGTATTCTTTGAAGACCAGACAATTGGCGACTTTGATAAGGTTGAAAAGCCACAACCTTATGTAGACGACCTCATTGATCTTGACCCAGTTCCTTCTCCCATGGTACACGATGATAGAGAGGATGTTCAAGATCATGATGACACAGTTGGTGATGATGCTCCTACAGAGATTGCAGATCATGTAGATTTTCCAGAGCAGGGGGAGCATCCTCTCCCAGAACCATCAACTGACCCTCAGATAAGAAAGTCTTCTAGACAACACAAACCATCTCAGAAATACTCTCCATTGGAATATGTTTTGCTTACAGATGAGGGTGAACCAGAAAATTACCAAGAAGCTCAAGAAAGTGAGCACAAGGTAGAATGGATGAAAGCTATGCAAGAAGAGATGGATTCTTTGCATAAGAACCATACTTATGATTTGGTGAAGCTACCAAAGGGTAAGAAAACACTTAAGAATAAGTGGGTTTTCAAGTTGAAGACAGAAGATAAAAGCTCACAACCAAGGTACAAAGCAAGGATGGTTGGAAAGGGCTTTGGACAAAAGAAAGGCATTGACTTTGATGAGATTTTTTCACCCGTAGTGAAGATGTCATCCATTCGGGTTATATTAGGATTGGCTGCAAGCATGAACCTAGAGATTGAGCAATTAGATGTCAAAACAGCCTTCCTTCATGGTGATCTGGAAGAAGAAATATATATGGAGCAGCCGGAAGGTTTTAAAGTCAAAGACAAAGAGCACTTGGTTTGTAAACTAAGGAAGAGCCTATATGGGTTGAAGCAAGCCCCAAGGCAGTGGTACAAGAAGTTTGATTCCTTCATGACAGACCATGGTTATAGTAGAACATCTTCAGATCATTGTGTATTCACCAAGAAGTTCTCTGATGGTGATTTTATTATTTTATTGCTTTATGTTGATGATATGTTGATTGTTGGTCAAGATACTAACAAGATTGGTAAGTTAAAGCAAGAGCTAAGCAAATCCTTTGCCATGAAGGATTTAGGACCCGCAAGACAAATCTTAGGCATGCGAATCTCTCGTGATAGAAAAGCCAAAAGATTGTGGTTATCACAAGAAAGATACATTGAGAGGGTGTTAGAAAGGTTCAACATAGATAATGCAAAGCCAGTTGGGTCTCCACTTGCAAGTCACTTTAAGTTAAGTTCTAAGCAATGTCCGTCTACAAAGGAGGAGAAAGGAGAAATGATGAAGATCCCTTATGCCTCAGCTGTAGGGAGTCTTATGTATGCTATGGTGTGCACAAGACCCGACATTGCATATGCAGTTGGAGTTGTTAGCAAGTTTCTTTCCAATCCTGGCAAAGAGCATTGGGCAGCTGTCAAGTGGATTCTCAAGTATCTCAAAGGTACATCCAAAATGTGTTTGAGTTTTGGTGATGATAAACCTATGTTGGAGGGCTACACAGATGCAGACATGGCTGGAGATGTAGATACAAGGAAGTCTACTTCAGGCTATCTATTTACTTTTGCAGGGGGAGCTGTATCATGGCAGTCTAGGCTCCAAAAGTGCAATGCCTTATCAACTACATAAGCGGAATATATTGCAGCTACAGAAGCATGCAAGGAGATGTTGTGGTTGAAGAGATTTCTTCAAGAATTGGGGTGACAACAGGACAGACATGTTGTCTACTGTGATAGTCAGAGTGCCATCCACTAAAGTAAAAATGCCAGTTTTCATTATAGGACAAAACACATTGATGTGAGGTATCATTGGATACGTGATGTCCTAGAAGAGAAGATATTACAACTTGAAAAGATCCATACTGAAGACAATACCTCAGATATGATGACCAAAGCTTTGCCAAAGGATAAGCATGAACATTGTAGAAGCTTGGCAGGCTTGGGTGAACCCTCCTCATAAGTCGAGAGGGGGAGATTGTTGGGCTTCCCTCTTTATAAGTTGGGGGCCCATATGGGTTTAGGAGAACCCACTAAAGTCTCCTCATTTTGAAAATTAGTATGGCATGGGAAGTTGTGTTGGTAGGTGGGGCATTTAATGCTCTATTGACCAAATAGAGCTTTGGGGGTTACTTTCCCCTTTGACATACACGAATTGGAAGAGTGGAAGAATTTTGAGGTTTTTTTGCAAAGAGGGAAGAAGAACCAATCCCTTGAAGCTTGCCCTCATTCTCTCCATTTGGTTGTTCAAGCTAGAAGTTTGATATTTTGTTGCCGGGTTTGTGAGGATTCTATCCATGGGTTCGGAGTGTTAACCGGCTTGCCAACGACACCGTATTGAGGTACTTTTTCGGTCCTCATTTGGGTAAGAGATCTTTGATTTCTTGTTGATTAAATCCACTTTATTTAGTGAAGTATTATTGTAATCCAAGTGATAATATCACTTGATGTTGGAATCCTCTAGGGTTGTCTAGAGAGAACTTGTGTAACCCCATTATTTTACACATAGTGGAAGTTTTTACCGGACTTGGTCCCGTGGTTTTTCCCTCTACACTAGAGGGCTTTCCACGTTAAAATCGGTGTGTTCTTCTTGTTGCATTTGCTGATTTTGTGTGTGTGTGAATTGCTTTATTGGATACTATTCTACAATTTTTGTTATACCATTAATTTGCACATAGACGGGAAAGGTGTGTGTTTTCCCATCATTTTTACCGTCTCAACTCTTCTCACTGATGAACACGAGAAGGAAAAGACTCATTATAAATCATATGTGTTCGTGAAGGTACAAATTTCCCCAATTGCACAAGCTCCCATGTCGGAGGCCACTCATACTCTTGTACCTTCTGGAAAGAAAACAAGTTGGTCTACTGTAATACTGGGATCCTGTCTCGGAGCTTTCTTCTATGTGTTTCTTATAATTAGGATCCGGGTTGTTCTTTTTCGAAAGAAAGGAGATGCCAATGAAGACGATAAGGATTATCTATACGAAGTACTAGGGAAACCAACAAGATTATCTTTCGTAGAATTGAAAGCTGAAACATAGAATTTTAGTAGGTAGCTTGGACAAGAGGAGGATTTGGATCAATTTTTGAAGGGACTCTAAGCAATGACACTAAAATTGCAGCAAAGCGCTTGGATGGTTTAGGCCAGGTGAAGAAGTCATTCTTAGCTAAGGTTGAGACTATCAGCAGCAGAGGCATGCTAGCCCTACTCTCAGGCATTCCCTACTCTCAGCCTTAGTAACCCAAACCTCCCAACCTACTACTCACTTCAGCTCTCAAACCTCACTCTCACCTTGGGAGCCCAGGTTCAACTTTTGTAGAGCGCGGTCACTACAAAAATTTTGGTTTTGAACCGCCGCCTAAGTTAATAAATCCGCTGTAGATAAAATCAACGATGGTTTAACAAACTACCATCAAACACCTTGTCGGTGAAGGTATTTGTGACGGTTTTGTATAACCGCTGTTAATAACTTGACATTTACCAACGGTTTCTAATCTCTTTAACGGCGGTGACGAAAGGGTATATCTATCAATTTCATTGAAGGTAATTACGACGGGTTTTTGACACTGCCGTTAATAACTAGACATTTACCAGCAGTTTACAATTCCTTTAATGGCGGTGATGAAATGGTATATCTGTCAATTTCGTCCACCCTATTGCGGCGGTTTCTAAGCGCCACTATAATTATAGATACAGCGGCGGTTTAAAACTACCACAAAATATTTTTTATTGAAATTAAAAAATTTAGCTCGAATCTTTAGCGGTTGACTTTGCAATGGAAAAAAAATTACAAAAATTTTAAAATACAAATTTTTTTTTACCTGTAAGCAATAATATTCACAACTCATTTGAGTACCATTATTTTTTATACCCGTAAGAGCAATTATAAAATCACAACAAGACTTGTGAACAATTATAATTCACATCAAGAGGACTCATTTGAGCACATGTTTTTGTTGTACCTGTAAGCATTAATAATTCACAACATTACATAAAACTTCAAACAGATCAAATTTAATTTCATAAACCCAAGAAACAAGATATGTGTTTATACAGGCCTCATGTCAAATGTTATAATAAAGTCTTTAAAAATACTATCAAGCTAGCTAGGGGGCCTTTGCAAATCAGGTCTGAACGCCGACAAATGTGTACTACAAACTCCCTCCGACAAAAACAAGAAAATGACAAATGTATTAAAATATAAAAAGCATGTTATAAACGTACAATTAAGTTAAAAGTAAACTACAACGCACCCCAAACCCTAAGACATATTATTACCGGCGATTTCTAGGACACTGCCGTTAATCTAGTACAGGGATCAGTATACAGAGGCGGTTACAACCGCGGTTAAAAGTTCGCCGCTAAAGGCCTTTAATTTTGTAGTGGGTTTATGGTTTATAGAGAACACATTTTGTGTTTATTTTTATCCCCATTTCTCCTGTTAAATGTGGTATATTTTGTCTTCTTTTTCTGTAGGGCACAAGATTCTAGTAAGGTTTATTTTTGGTAAGAGGTAATATAACACAGAATACACACACACGCACTCAGACCTAAGGTAACCGCCAAGGTACCATAATTAATTGTTAGTGATCTTGTAATTGAATTTGGAATGATACATTTAATATATCACTAGTTATCATCTTTACCGTAACTAAAAATTTGAACGATTTTATCAATTCTTTCTTATACATTAAAAGTGAAAATAATATATTTGCATTTACAAGTAATTTTCAAGAACCATTATATATATATATATATATATATATATATATATATATATATATATATATATATATATATATATATATATATCGGCGCTCCAGAGTTGCTCTTCATGACCCTATCCTAAATTGAAATTTGATGCTCTTGCACTCCTGCTCTCATTCTCATATATATATATATATATATATCGGCACTCCAGAGTTGCTCTTGACCTTATCCTAAATTGAAATTTGATGCTCTTGCACTCCTGCTCTCATTCTAACTCCCACTCTGGTTACTTAACTCTCAACTAGAAATCAGCACAACTCAATTTGTTGAATTCTGTGCCGAGAAATCGCATAGGCTTTTAGTTTATGAGTATATGTGCAATGGATCCTTGGATAATTGGATCTTCCACAAAAAATAAGAGCATGTCTTGATTAGCAATCTAGATAGAAAATTATTATCTACATAGACAAAGGACTAGCCTATCTCCATGAAGATTGCGGACAGAAAATTGTCCATTTTGATATAAAACCTCAAATATTATCTTGGACTACAGCTTCAAATGCTAAGGTTTCCAATTTTAGTAGCAGATGATTTTCAATTAGGACACTTGGTTACTTCACAACTCCTACATAGCATCTTCATGACCTTGCTCACCTTCAACGTTTGAATTCCCAGGCCTCCTTAGATTGGGGGTCCAAAACTCAAATATCCTTCCACTCCACTCCATACCATAAAATTTCATGTACAAATCTAGTCTTCCCAAAGAAAATATTGAAATAATTTCTCAATGCTCATAAAACATGATTCTTTAAAAAAAAAAAAAACAAATAAACAAAACCGGCTGGCCGGCATTTATAGAGGAATATTGTCTTCTAATTGTTTAGTTTCTTATAGGATACAAAGAAAAGTCAATTTAATTGTAGACTCGAAATTGGATGTTATATTGCACTACATTTGATTGGATTAACTCTGTTATCCTTCAACTTTTTCCTTTATTTTATATTTTGCTGTGATTACTAGTGAGAACTCTGCTGTTCGCTAATAACAGCAATTTTGGCCAATTGCCAATACACTTCTAAGCACTTGGATATAATCGCTCAAAACACCCATGTTGCTCAGATATTTATTAATGATTTCTCCACTAATCTCAATGATCTTCGAATTCTGTAATGAACCATTGCCACCACGAAGCACTTGTTTAATCTGATGATCAACTCCTTCAAACGATGGATAAAACCGGTGTTCCCAATGTTAACCTTTCTATCTCTCTGTCTCTGTCTCTGTCTCTGTCTCTGTCTCTCTCTCTCTCTCTCTCTGTTCTTCCCCTGCAATCCTCTTCTTAAACTTTGTTTCAGGAGTGTCTCTTTTTCTCCTTAATTATCAGCAGAAATAATGAGTTTAGGATGGAGTCTTTGTTGGATTTTTGTTCACCTTCTCAGTCTTCTAATCTCTTCTTCTTACTCAGTCAAAGCCCAACCTTTCGACTATCCGATCGTCAACCTCTCCACTTCATGGACCAACAACCCCTCCTCCATTAACCAGTCTGTGAATTTCACAGATGGATCCATGGTGAGGTTCGTCCTTAGCAAAGGAAGCATTGGCTCAAGTTTTGGCTGTGGCTTCTACTGCAATGGTAATTGCAATAATTTCATCTTTGCTGTCTTGATCTTTAATACCGACCCTCTATATACTCCTCGAGTAGTCTGGTCTGCAAATCGAAACAACCCCGTTAGAGAAAACGCAACTTTGAAACTCACCCCAGAAGGAGATTTGATATTGCTAGATGTCGATGGTACTTTCGTTTGGTCCACTAACACAACTAATAAGTCTGTAGCAGGTTTAAGCATGACCAAGACAGGAAATTTTGTGCTCTTTGACAGAAAAAACCTTACAGTCTGGGAGTCGTTTAATCATCCGACGGACTCGTTACTTCTCGGACAGGCACTGGTTGAAGGGCAGAAGCTCACCTCTAGTGTATCAGAATTTAATTGGACTGAAGGAGGTCTATTTTCACTTTTTGTTACTAATGAAGGTTTGATTGCTTCCATTAAATCCAATCCTTCCTGGGCCTATTTTCACCTTCTATCATTATATACAGTGCCAAAAAATAAGATACAACCAAGCTATGTTAGATTTCTGAATGGAAGTCTCGCTCTTTACATATTGTCTATTGAGCCAACCCAGCCAGCTGATCGTCAGATTAATGTGCCTGTGGCATCATCGGCTCAGTACTTGAAATTAGGGTCAGACGGCCATTTGAGAGTTTTTGAGTGGGTGGAAAGAGAATGGAAGGAGGTCGCCGATCTCCTGACAAGTGATTTTGGTGACTGTGGTTATCCTATGGTTTGCGGGAATTATGGTATCTGCTCGAACGGGCAGTGCAGTTGTCCCGGAGCAACTAATGGTGAAGCAGCCTATTTTAGGCAAATAAATGATAGGCAACCTAAACTGGGGTGTTCCGAAGTTACTCCCTTGTCTTGCGAAGCTTCTCAATATCACAACTTTCTTGAGCTAAAGGACATTACTTACTTCTCTTTCACTTATGATCTGTGGATGCCAAAAGACAGGTACCCTTATGACTTAGTAGATACAGATATGGAGACTTGCAAGCAGGTCTGTTTGAATAATTGTTCCTGCAAAGCCGCTCTGTTTCAGTACCGTGAGAATTCTTCGAGTGGCAATTGTTTTTTACCATCTCAACTCTTCTCGCTGATGAACAATGAAAAGGAAAAGACTCTATATAACTCATCTGCATTCATGAAGGTGCAAATTTCCCCAATTGCACAGGCTCCCCCATCGGAGGCCTCTCCTACTCCTGTCCCTTCTGGAAAGAAAATAGGCTGGTCTGCTGTAATATTGGGATCTAGTCTCGGAGCATTCTTTGCTTTGTATCTTATAATTAACATACGGGTTCTTCTCTTACGAAAGAAACGAGATACCAAGGAAGACGAGGAAGATTATTTGGATGAATTACCAGGGATGCCCACAAGATTCTCTTTCGAAGATTTGATAGCCGCAACAGAGAATTTTAGTAGGAAGCTTGGACAAGGAGGATTCGGAACAGTTTTTGAAGGGGCTCTGAGCAATGGCACCAAAGTTGCTGTGAAGCGCTTGTATGGTGTAGGCCAGGTGAAGAAGTCATTCTTAGCTGAGGTTGAGACTATTGGCAGCATTCACCATGTCAACTTGTTAGGACTTATTGGATTCTGTGCTGAGAAATCTCATAGACTTTTAGTTTATGAGCATATGTGCAATGGGTCCTTGGATAATTGGATCTTCCACAAAAGTCAAGCCCCTGTTCTTGATTGGCAATCCATACGGAAAATCATTTTCGACATAGCTAAGGGACTAGCCTATCTCCATGAAGATTGCAGACAAAAAATAGTCCACTTAGATATAAAACCTCAAAATATCCTCTTGGATAACAACTTCAATGCTAAGGTTTCAGATTTTGGTTTGGCTAAGCTGATAGACAGGGACCAAAGTCAATTTGAAATCACAATGAGAGGTACTCCTGGGTATATGGCTCCTGAGTGGTTGAGATCAGTAATCACGGAAAAAGTAGATGTCTATAGCTTTGGGGTTGTGGTCATGGAGATGTTGTGTGGAAGGAAAAATATTGATCTCTCCCAGCCTGAAGGAATGGATTTGCTCAACTTACTCAAAATAAAGGCACATGGTGAACAATTATTTGATTTGCTTGACAAATATAATGAAGATATGCAGCTACATGCAGTAGAAGCCATGGAGGTTATGAAAATTGCGACATGGTGTTTACAGAGTGATTTTACTAGGAGACCTTCCATGTCAGTAGTGGTGAAGGTCTTAGAGGGTGTGATGGATGTTGAACCTAACCTAGATTATAGCTTCTCTACTCTACTGACAGTATCTCGCAAAGAAGCAGTGTTGGGTTTTTCGACTCCAATAGTGCCTTCAGTTCTATCAGGACCAAGGTGAAGAAAAAGAACTCACAGACACAGATTGTTACAGTTTTCTATGATCGATCCCCTCGTACTTTTCTCACATAATACATCGAAATTCACACTCTCTTCGATATTTACTTCACATAGTAGTCACTAAATAGGCATGCATTGATCTTGGATGTATTTGTACTTTCCCTTATTTTATTTTTTTCTTCTGGCATGTAATTGAAAGGTCATTGACATATCTCTTAGGTTGTAAAATATTTTGGAAAGTATAACAAGTGCTCACATCATAGATGGATTACATTAAAAGAGTACTAGGCCTTACAAAAAAAAAAAAAACACATTAAAGAGTAAGAGGAAAAGCATCTGATTAATTAGATTGTTTAAAATATCATGCCACAGCTTTCAAGCATGTTGCTAGCTGTAATATATAGAATCAACTTTTACAATTCTTTTGTATACGATTGTGTCATATTCTGTCGCGCCCTAAAATCCCACCTAGGTTAAAGTGAGACCTTGACACGTGACTTAATCATCATACCATCATGTCATAAGCATTTAAGACAATCTAAAATATGAACTTGAAAATTTTTCCTCAATTAATAACAATTGATACTTCAAAAGAGTATTCATAAAAATCCACAATTTAATCTAAACAGAACAATCTGAATCATCCATCGTGATTTTCCAACATCAATTTAACTTAACCTTAACTCCATAATTAAATCTCCATTGTAGACCATTGAATTAAATTAAATACTAATAAATCAAAATTCAGTGTATCCAGCCAACGATCCAGATTCCATTCCCCCTCGGGATAATCACCTGTCGGATCCTCTTCTACGTACTCTTTCTCTTCTCAAGGTCTAGGAGCACAAATATCGAACCCCGATCCTACTGAAAATAAAAGTTCAAATCAGTATTGAAATCACTTAGCGTATATGAACTTCTAACTAACAATAATATAAACACTAATATAAAACATAAAATATGGATTAACAATTCATGTACACATACATAATCAGAGTGCGGAAACATCTTTTCTTTTCAATTCTTTCATGTGCTCACTTGTACTTGTCTTTCTCCGTGAATGAACCAAACAACATGTACTATGCAATAACTTAAAATAACTCTACCTCATATATTGGGTAGAGACTAACATATACTCTACTTACCGAGGTACCAAAACTTGTTTTTGGTACAATATCCGGTGCATACGGCTTTAACACATTATCCGGTGTGCACGGCTTGCTTGTGATTGTTCGTAACGAGGGAGAGATAGATAAGCATGCTTGTGTACTTATATACTTGTGTAGTTACTTGTAATCATGTTTTTCATCATGCTTGTACATATTCATTATCTTGAGTGTGTGAGTAAACAATGATAACCCTCAGTTAAATCGCACCCTAAATTATCGGTTAAGGGCTCTCGAAGATTCATCATAATAATTAATGCCACTATGATAATACTCCAAAGCCACACAACCATAATTCACGATTAATTTGTTTTAACCAAACATATATCATTCATGCAACTTATACATCATACATCAAATTAAAGCATATAATAATTCTCATGGTTGATCAATTTAAAACATGCTCTATACGGTTTTCAAAATAAAATAATTAAACTAATCAAATAATCATGCATCAATTTCAAGCATATAATCTCATACAATTAATTTGACAAAAGCCCTAATTTCACAACACATCACAATTTAAGCATCAAGATCATAAGTATTCCACAAATCCAACATTCATCCATTCCTTCATTCTCAATCCATACATACACTACAAATTTCATTCAATTTCCCCTTATTGATATATATAATGAGACATCTCTAAAAATTAAAGAAATCTTTCATAAGGGATATACATAATATAACATGTTTTGATCTTATTTCTTACTTTGAATCTATATATTTTCTTCTTATTTACATTAATGATTATCTTATTGATAGAAATGAACTCATATTTACCTCTCTTGATCACTTTCCTACGATATAGCACTTGTGAATGGGTTCGATCTAGGTCTTTACGCTCTTTTTCTTATCCTTCAATTTGATCTCCTTGCAAAACCTTTGGTTTCCCCCTCTTAGATCTCTCAAAATAAACCTTTCTCTCTCTCTCTCTCTCTCTCTCTCTCTCTCTCTCTCTTTTAGGTTTAGAAACATTTGGGAACCCTCAACTCACGAATATAAGGATTATATATAGGGTTGGGAACCCTAGGGAGTCAACAAGTCAGAAAAACACAAACCCCGAGAAAAATCACCATCAAGTGATCGATCGGCCATATAGTGCCGATCGATCAGAGTCGCCAACGATCGATCAGCAGTGGTGTGCCGATTGATCGGCCGTCGCCAATCCATTTTTTAAAAAAAAACTCTTCTGTTACTTTTTGATCTACTTCTTTTTCACACATTTTATTTATAAAAACGAGATGAATTAAGAAAGTTAATTAGGTTTCAATATCCATACATTCCACATAAATTTTAATAGAATTAATCTCATTTTTCTATAGAATTAAATAAATAGCACAAATGTCAAGGAAAAGAAATTCGGGTCTCTACATCCTCCCCCCCTTAAAAGAATTTTGTCCTTGAAATTACATACCTTAATTAAATAGGTGGGGATACTCAAATGCAAAGCCTAATAAAGGCATCAAACAGGCGAGAACGATGAAGAAGCAAGATATGGATAATCAAGATGATGGAGCTGCAACTATGTTTCCTTGAGGATATGGATGAACAAATGACGAAACTTGAAAAAAAATCAGTTTGATCAAATTCTATGAACTTTTGGAAAATTTCTTCTCATACTTAAGTAAGCATTCTAGTGAATCGAGTAAAAGGGCCTTGAATTTTTTGTAAGTGTTCAAGAGTTTTGGGGTTTTTGCATTGTTCTAGTTTTTGTCATTTTGCCAAGAATGTGGCATCCAACACCCAGCCGCTAGGGCTGTTAAAGGGCAGAGCTGGGGCAAGACAAGGGGTAGCCCTAACCCTATCCTTAATAATAGATGCAACCCCCTAACCCTAACCCTAACCCTACCCTAGCCCTTCAAGGGCTTGAATTGAGTAGGCCCTAACCCTACTCTCAAGGGTCGGGGTAGGGCATGGCAAGACCACAAGGCAAAAAAGAGAATGAGAAAATTTTCTCATTCGAAATGAATAGTTTTTTCTACACTGACTAGCAACCCGATAGATTATTCAATTGAAATTATTTAAAATAAAATAAATATAAAAGTAAAGTAAAACAAGTATATCTACTATTATAATGAGAGATTGAGGGGTAGGTGGCGTTGATTGACTTATTTTTACTATGACAAAAAACTAAATATTGTATTATTTTGGTACTATTTAGTTAATAGATATTTAAAGGTATTAAAGTCATTTCAAATCTATTAACTTCAATCCCCTTAGATAAGGCTGATTCTCTCAACTATCCTATTTTTTCTCTCCCACTCTCTTATGTGTTATCAACCACCACACAACTCACTATTTCTAAATTCTAACACATTTTTTAACTCCTATGTCTCCCGTCTAACACACGTGCATCACGTGGGTCTCACTAGGGTCCCTCTTTTCACTATCTCTTCTCCTTCCCTCTCTCACGTGCATCGCACCTGTGGCCCACTAGTAATGATAAAACTATTTAAAACAAAACATATCTTGCAACATACTACGGTTGTAATAAAAAAAAATCAAATTAGGGATAATTAGAGTGTTACAAAAAAAATTAATCGATCACAAAAATGAGTACTAATCACACAATTCTGGTTATTGTGTTAGGGATAATCAATAACAACAAAATTAATCACAATAAAAAAATTATCACAATGTTACTAACTTAATGTTTTGGGGATAATCATAATTCCAATTAAAAATCAATCAAAATGTTGCTATTTTAGGGATAATCACGAAGTTGGGCAATCAACTAATCAAGGCTTAGGAATTCAAGGGATTAGTATTAGGGTTTTAAAGAGTTAGAGTTAGGGTAGGGCTATCAAAAGGTAGGGCAAGGGTCAGCCCTAACCATGCCCTTACTTATAAGGGCAAGACCCTAACCTTGCCATAGCCCTTCAAGCGCCTAGATTGATTGGGCCCTAATTCCACCCTCAGGGGATAGCGGGATGTGACAGAGATAGACTTCACAAACTGGTGATGATTACCAAGCACAATTAGATGTTTTAGCTCTTTATGCACAAAGAGAGTACTCAAGTTTCAGCAAATCCATGATGATTTTCAATCCACATGTGTTTGAGGAGGAATATTAGGGAATATATTATTGTAATAAAGTGAATGAGATACACTGTATCAATATAAGTGCATCTCTTCACAATTAGATCGTATCAATTAAAATTTAATTTAGAATTTGATTAGGTATGATTAGATTAGGATTATCTTTGAGAGATCTTCCTATATTAGGAGTCTTAGAATATCTATTTAAACCCTCTGTAGGGTTCTTGTAAATCATTCAAAATAATTCTTATTGAGAATTCTTGGATGATTTACAATAACCCAAAAATGGTTAAAATAAAGATAACAAGATAAACTTTATGAAAAGTGAATCAACCTAATCAAATCTATTCTACCCTTGATTGGTGCTAATCCACTATTGTGATGTGAGACACTTAAATGATATAGTGTATCTCATTCACCTTATTATAATGTCCCTCTATAATCTCTAATACTCCCCCTCGAACAAATGGGGATTGAAAAATCTCCATGTGTTTGCCGCTAGTAGAAATCCTCTTGACACATTTTTATTTCCATGTGACACCTTTGCATGCTTGTTTGAGTCTGTTAGTCATTTGCTTGTTGAAGGATGTGGTTGAACTAAATGGGCCTCTAATGGGCCAAAAGAAAGATCTCTATGGACCTAAAAGAAATGCCTCAAATAGGCTTGTAAAACCGTGCCACTAATAGCCTGACAAGGCTCAATGGCCAAGTAAATCAGCCTCGATGGGCTTGAATTGGGCCTCCATAGGCCCTAAATCTTAGTCTCTATGGACCTAGATTGACCTCATGGGTCAAAGATGGGGCCTCTAATGGGCCAAAATATGGGAGCTTCTAATGGGCATGAAATAAAGACATCCATGGGCTTAGAGAAGATAACCCAAGGAAGTTTTTTTTTTTTTTTTGGCAAACCCGTGCTCTTCTTCATAAAAAGGAGGATTTATACAAAACCCTAAAGATAGTGGCAATGGCATCCACATGTTTGCCAAGCTATCATGGCCACTTCCGATGGCAGCGAAGACACTTGGTTGTGGAGGTAGTGGGTAACAACTACATGGTAAGGCTAGAAAAGGCACTCGACTGTAAAGGGTAAGGGTTGAACAATGAATTGAGTAGGAATACCTTGAGACCTGTGAAGAAGGTGATGGAAGATGTGAGATTTCTGCAACATATGTAAGATTATGAAGGGTTGATAGTTGATACCATCCTGAGCAGCATGTGGGATGTTGTTGTAGATGGGCAATTGCATTGTTAGGAAGATAGCATAGATGGAGGACTTTTATTGAAGCAGAAGCACACTCTGTGATAGCATATATGGTGGTGCCATGGCGGAGCCCTAGTGACCACAAAAAACAAGAGGGCGAAGGCGGGCATTGTCAACTTGGGTGATGCTGCCGTCACCGCTACCACTCCCAACGCTTGTCTCAACTTTGCGCATGACCGGCTTGATCTTCAAAGAAGAAGGAAAAAGAAAGAGAAGGCGATATAAAAGACATCGGATAAAATAAGGAAACTATGATTATGAAATATAAGTACACACAACAGAGAAAAAAAAAAGTTAAGGCCAGACGGGCGGCAAATTGCCGCCCGCCGGAAAGGCCAACTCAATTGAGGATGATCAATGTAACCAAGAAGAATTTTACAATAGGGTCGGGCTTACCGGCTTTGATACCATGATAGAAACGAATTTATTGAGAATTCTTGGATGATTTACAATGACCCAAAGATGGTTTAAATAGAGATAACAAGATAAACTTTATTGAAAGTGAATCAACCTAATCTAATCATATACCTAATCAAATCTATTATACCCTTGATTGGTGCTAATTCACTTGGTGCTAATTCACTATTGTGATGTGATACACTTAAATATTACAATGCGCCTCCCTAATCTCTAATAAATATTCCCAAGTCTTTCGTTAGGTCTCTCACCGGACATTTAAATACCAAATTGTTACGTACCTTCTTCTCTTATTTTGTATGCTAATAAAAGGAAGACAATGATTTTATGGAAGAGGAACCAATAACCAGGGGTGGAGCCACATGGGGCCTCAAGCCCCCCCTAAAACTTTTGAAGAAATAGAAAAAGTAAATTTTATTCTTAAATTATTTAATTTAAGAGGGCATAGGCGGCTACAAATAAACGAGATGGCCTACAACTAGGGGTGATACTCGAGCTGAACAAGCCAAATAGTAAGGTGTTTAAGCTCGGCTCGCTAAGTTTTAGCATTGTTCAAGCTTGGCTCGAGCTTGGTTCAAAAATTAATAGTAAGGTGTTTAAGGTGTTTAAGCTCGGCTCACTAAGTTTTAGCATTGTTCAAGCTTGGCTCGAGCTTGGTTCAAAAATTAATAGTAAGGTGTTTAAGCTCGGCTCACTAAGTTTTAGCATTGTTCAAGCTTGGCTCGAGCTATAGTAAGGTGTTTAAGCTCGGCTCACTAAGTTTTAGCATTGTTCAAGCTTGGCTCGAGCTTGGTTCAAAAATTAATAGTAAGGTGTTCAAGCTTGGCTCAAGCTCGGTTCAAAAATTAATACTATTGTTTGTTCGAACTCTGCTTGAGCTCATGAAAATATAAACGAGCACGAGCTCGAGCTTAGCTCAGCTCGGTTTATTTAACAAGAAAGTTAAAGAAAATGATAGCACAAGCCACAGAGAAAGACTGAGTGAGCTTGGCTTGGCTCAGCTGGCCTGATCAAATAACAAAGTTTGGTGCAAGGCTTGCCACTTTGGCTTGGCTTTGGCTCGCTGGCTCAAGGTTTATAGCAAAGCCAACCTTTTTGGCTTGGCTTGCAATGATGGCCCTTTTGTGATTGGCCCATTAGCTTTATAGTTAAACTCTCCCAAGCACTTCGGTTTTCTTACCGATGTGGGGCTAAAATCAATAGTAGGATGTGGCCTGTGGGAACACTCATAGCCAAAACCTTTCCCCTATGCTTCTCAAACACAATGAATACGTTAAAGGTGTGAACACTCATAAGTGGGTAAGTGGGAACACTTCAGTCACCCACAACCCACACTCAAGCTTCTACATTATTTTTATATACTTAACTAATAAAATAAATATATAAATATATTTATTTTTAATATTTAAATAAATTATATATATATATATATATATATATATTTAATCGAACCGAGCTTTTATCGAGCCGAGTAAGAACGTGTTCAAGCTCAGTTCGTTTACTAAATGAGCTCGAAAATGGTGTTCAAGCTCGGCTCGTTTACTAAATAAATGAACGATACTCGAGCTTTTAACGAGCCAAGCCTGAGTAGTTCACGAACATTTTGTTCAATAACCACCCCTGCCTACAACCCCCAAACCTCACGCCCACATTGTTAACCCTCCTACAAGGAAATCCTGGCTCCACCCTTGCCAGTAACTCTCCAAGACTTCAAGATGATGCACAATATAATTCTCTACCCTTTTCATTGAATACATGCATCATCAGTTTACAGTTTAAATAGAACAAGACATAATAGAAAGCACTAGTGGAATGCACGTGCGCGTGTGTCCAATCCTAATGATTTCACATAATTAGATTCAATGACATGCTTGAAGAGCATTAGTTGAATAAATTTGGCAATCAATACATCAACATATTTCAAAAAAATTATGATGCTATGCTAGTATATAACCTAGTAATAAATAATGAGTCACATTAGTAATATTATTTGGATTATGAAAACATCAAGTCTTTGAACAAAAATAAAGTTCCATTAAAGCATGCCACATCACCGATATCACGTCCATATTATTTGAACCCTAATCATAACGAGATGAGATTGCAATTAAATAAGAAGAACAAAGAAACCCTCAAAATTTAAAATGAAGCTCTATCGTAATGAGATGAGATTACAATTGAATAAGCAGAACAAAGAAACCCCTGATATTCATTTGTTAGTAGAACCCTAACATACCCAAATTATATTAAGAAAATCGAAATTAAACCAACTTATAAAAACTAAAGCCGACATTACCAAATTAAACATTCAATACCCTTCATTTTCTTTATAATAGTAGAGAATATCTTTCCCTAAAAATTAGATCAGGATATTGCATAGAGATGAAATGATACAAACCTTTGATCGCGTAGTTCCCAAATAGATGTCCTACGAACTTGACCCTCAAAAAAAAGAATCGGGCACTACACCCCGAACCCCACGCCCACATTGTTAGCCCCCCAACAAAGAAATCCTCACTCCACTTACTCTCCAAGACTTCAAGATGAAGCACAAAATAATTTTCTATCCTTTTCATTGAATCCATGCATCATAAGTTTAAATAGAACAAGACATAATAGAAAGCATTACAGCACTCCTTCCGAGTTACCACTACCTCTCTAACTAACTCCACTAACTTCATACACGTTCACATTTCTCTCTCTATATCTCTACTACTATAATGAGAATTGGAGGGTTGAGGCGTTGATTAAATTTTATTTTTTAAATCTCTTAAAGTGAGAATTGGAGGGTTGAGGCGTTGATTGAGTTTTAAATTTTTAAATTTCTTATCTTAAAAATAACACATAACTTAATAACTATATTCCTTTTATATAGCACTCGGATAGAGCACGATTCCTCAATTGAAATATCTCCCCTTATCTAATGCCCACCCAATCTCTCTCTCTCTCTCTCTCTGCGATTTCAAACCTACTTTTCAACGTCAGAAAACCAGATTCGCGGTTTCAGATCTTGGATTCTCCTCTCATCAGTATTCAAAACTGTTTTTGAACCTCAAAAAATCGTTTTTTTTTTTTTTTTTTTCAGGTGTTCGAAATTCTTAAACTATCCTTATATAAAACAAAATTTTGATTCAATATTTTACTTTAATGTGTTAATGTTTTATTGTAATTTCCTACTCCTTATCTATTTAAATAATAGAATCACAGGAGAGTTCAATCTTGACTCTCACATGCATCGCATGTGCCACCTACTAATATATATATATATGAGAAATGTTAACGACCATTTAATGTGTGAAATTGTTAGAATTCACTAGATTTTTTTATCCCTATATATTAAATACTATTTTATTAAATTTAAGGATATTTTAGCATTTTCATTGAGGACATCGTTTATTAAAAAGAAGAGAGAATGAGTATAAAAAAAAATATTCTATTATTTAATGACTAGTTTCCTATAAAAAGATTAAACCTGATAATTAATGCAGGGATAAAATTGCGGGGTTATCATGTTCAGCCACTGAGCGATCGTTAGCAAGAATACACACGCATGGAGAAACCTAGATTGGAACCAGAAACCTAAACCATTTCTCACAGATTGGCAGAAGTGTGAGCAAGATAGAACGAGAGCAAGCGAATGAGAAGGAAATTCAGTTTCACAAATCAAGAAGAAGGAAGATATGCCCCATCTTCCGCCGAACTGAAATCTCGCGAAGCCGACCAGGGCTTGAATCCTCTAATCACTTTCGGTCACAAGAGGTAAAAAATTTCTCATCTCTACACGCGTCCTTGAATCCCAATATCATCGCAAATCTCTTTTGAGGAAAACTATATCTGATTGTAGATTTTGAGTTTCTGTCTTTCGATTGAATTGTATTTTGAGTTTATATATATATGTTGTTGGTCTGGCTTTGAATTGTATTTGATTTGTTGGGAATTGGGAATTTATGGTTTGTGGATACTGTAATGTGCTTAGTAGATCTATTGGAGTTCTATTGAAGCAATTGATAAAGTGAAAATCTATCAGTTAATAATGACTTGCAAAGCCTGAGCTTGAAGTAAAAAAATTCTATTAGGTTTTAGTTCTATTGAAGCAATTGATAATGGCTTGCAAAGCCTGGTACTTGAAGTAAATTCTTGAGGCTTGATTATAACTTGAATATTGATGAGAGAAATGCTCCAAAAGGTGTTGGGCTTGAGTTGAGACATGTGCAGACTTCTAAGAATCCTAGGCTGTGGGCTAATCTCTCGGGCATGTCCAAACCTTCATTACTTCTTTCAGAGAAAACACAAAGTGCTCTCTATTTTTTGCTTCCAGCACTTGCTCAGGGGAGGAAATGGGTACTCCTCTACAGGTTAAGAAGTACAACTTTGTTATTGCTAATTGTGGATCTATCTCGAGATGTATAGTTGTCAGGTGTCATTAGTTTGGTACCATTACACCATAATGGTGTTTTCTTTAATATCTTTCTATTGCATAGGCTATAAGATATTAGTAAGTAACTCCATCGAGATCTCATGAGATCAATCATAAATTATAATAATCTCTTTTTTTATTCCTTTTTTGTTCCCTAAGAATTTGTAATAATTTCTTATAACTTCAAATTTTGTTAGATATTAATTATTTTCTTTATCTTTTCTTTCGTTCATGTCTATGTTACTACCCGTGCATCGCACGGGGGTTTTGCTACTATGCCCTATATATATATTTATTTAAGGAGATATACATATTAGATGTAGTTTTTAAATGTTTAGTGTGGTGTTACAAGCACCCACTTTTTAATAACTACACCCCAAACTTTACAAAAATACTAAAAAGTTTTAACTATATACCTAAAATAAGCAAATGAAAATAATGCCATGCTCCTCCTTCTTTCCATTGTCTCTCCGCGGCTTCCCTGATAAGCTGGCTTTGTCGTCTCCGGCAACCCCTCTCTCCGACCAAAGATCCCAAAAATTTCCCCATTTTCTTCAGTTCTTCTGTCGTCTCCCAATCAAAAATGAAGATTAAAAATGTTCTTCTTCCTATGCAATCTTCTCTCTTTTATCTCATTCTTCTAAGTCAATCAAAGCCCAGCTTTCCACTCTCGGACCACCAACCTCTCCACTTCATGGATCAACAACCCCTCCATTATTAAAAAAACAGAGTTACACTTGAACTGGCCCAGGTTTTGCCTGTGGTTTCTACTGCAATTGCAATTTGGATAATTTCCTTTTTGATGTCTTCATCTTTGAAATCTGGTCAGCCAATCCAAACAACTCTTTTACAGAAAATGCAACTTTGCAACTCACCCACGAAGGAGATTTGATATTGCGTTCGTTTGGTTACTAACACAACTGGTAAGTCCGTACCAGGCATGAAGATTTATATTCACTTTCTGTTACTAGTGAAGGTTTTATTGTTTCCACTGAGTCCAATCCTCCCCTGTGCTATTTCAATTTCGCTATTAATGGGAAGAAATGGGAAGAAACTGAACAAAGAACCATGTTGTACCAGCTCATTCAAATGTCAGTAACATAGAAAAAAAGAATTATGTCTGCATTTATCATTTTTTCTTATTTTTAAAATCTGATTGAGAAGAAGAGATGGAACTAGATGAATTTTCTGAATTCTTTAATGCGCAGATGGTGTGCCCTACTTAGCTCATGTTCCTTCTTATGCTGATACTTGGAGATGGGTCATTGCAATGAATCAGTACTCTTCCTTTTCTTCTTTCCCGCAAATTATCCCTAGTTATGTAGAAACACTAAGCTCATGAATTGTTTTTGTTTGGAATTATAGGTGCAAATTTCCCCAATTGCACAGGCTCCCATGTCAAAGGCCTCTCTTGTCCCTTCTAGAGAGAAAACAGGCCGGTCCACAATAATATTGGGATCTAGTCTCAGAGCTTTCGTTGGTGTGTCTTATAATTAGCATCTGGGTTGTTCTTTATCAAAAGAAAAGAGATGTCAAGGGAGATGAGGAGGATTATCTAGACGAAGTACTAGGGATGCACACTAGATCCTCTTTCGTAGATTGGAAAGCTGCAATAGATCATTTTAGTTGGAAGCTTGGACAAGGAGGCTTTGGATCAGTTCTTGAAGGGACTCTGAGCAATGGCACTAAAGTTGCAGTGAAGTGCCTGGATTGTTTCGGGCAGGTGAAGAAGTCATTCTTAGCCAATTTTAAGACTATCGACAACAAGGGGTGTGCTAGCCCTACTCTCAAGCATTCTCTACTGTCAGCCAAAAATCAACACATGTCCAAAAAACAAAAAAAAACACATGTCCAACTTGTTGGATTCTAAGCACAATACGTGCAATGGATCCTTGGATGATTGGATCTTCCACAAAAACCAAGAGTCTGTTCTTAATTGGCAATCTTGACGAAAAACCATCATTGACATAGCCAAGGGACTAGCCTATCTCCATGAAGAACGCAGAGAGAAAATAGTCCACTTAGATATAAAACTCAAAATATCCTCTTGGACGATAACTTCAATGCTAAAGTTTCTGATTTTGGTTTGACTAAGCTGATAGAGAGGAACCAGAGCCAATTTGAAATCACAATGAGAGGTACTCCTGGGTATATGGCTCCTATATGGTTGAGATCAGTAATCATGAAAAAAGTGGATGTCTATAGCTTTGGGGTTCTGGTCATGGAGATATTGTGTGGGAGGAAAAATATTGATCTATCCCAGCCCCAAGAAAGTATGCATTTGTTCAGCTTATTCCAAAGAAAGGTAGTGAATGAATAATTATTTGATTTGCTTGACAAATACAGTGAAGATCTGTAGTTACATGTAGCAGAAGCCATGGAGGTGATGAAGGTTGCAGCATGGTGTTTACGGAGTGATTTCACCAAGAGGCTTTCCATGTCAGTAGTGGAGAAGGTCTTAGAGGGTGTGATGGATGTTGAACCCAACCTAGATCAAGCTTCACAACTTTGCCGCCCTCACAAATGACAATAGTAACTAGCAAAGAATCAGTGTTGGGTGTTTCGGCTCCAATATTGCCTTCAGTTATATCAGGACCAAGGTGAAGAAAAATGACTCTCACAGACATTTATAGTTTTACATGTTTCCTTTTCTTTTCTGTAACTGTGTAAGAGTTTTTAAGGTTCCAGTGTTTGTCGTTTTGCCAAGAATGGGGCATCCAAAGCCCCACAATAGGACTTTTAAATATCTTTGTATGCTCCTTGCATTTCTTGTGTTTTGAGTGTGGTTATCATGGAGAGTGCTCTCTCAACGAGGGTTGTGGGGATCTAGTATCTCTTTGAATGTGCTCTTGTATGAGTCAGATTTGTATTTGAAATGAAAGATTTTTCAAATGCAACCTTATTAATGGTAGTTTAATGCTCATCTCCATTAAACTTCCATGCTGCCCACTTTACTTCTTCTTCCCTAGACCTGATCCTTCTATGAATTAGTTCAAACATCTATAATAGTAGTCAGAGTATTCTGAGTGTGTCTCCAACAGAAGACACACTTCAGTTATTCAATGACACAGCAGCTCAAGAAGTGTTCTTGTGTAAGCATGCCCCTTCAGACCACTAATTATTTCTACTTCTCAAGGTATGATGACAGATCAAGAGGCTTGACGAGAAGGAATCGAAGGAGAAATTTTGCATGAACTAATAACACAACACCGTCCACCTTAGGACACTTCTGCTGGGTTACTTCACAATTCCTACATTGGATCTTTCTCCTTACAATAGACTCTAAATTTTCAATGCACTTCGTCATGCCATTGACACACGAAACTTCCCTTTTTAGCTCATATGCCCAGAAGTTTTTATGTATAAGCATTTGGCCCAAAGCAGATCTTTGTTAATTTATTGCAATGTTCCACATCAACTTCATAACCGTGTTCACCTTCAACGTTCGAATTCCAGCCCTCTTTGGAATGCATCTAAAATCCACATATGCTTCCACTCCACTCCATAAAATTTCTTGTACAGATCTGCCCTTCTCAAAAGAAAATATTGAAATAGTATCTCAATATTGATCAAACATAGATATTGGAGTTCAAATTGCCCGGCTGGCCTGCATTTATCGAGAAATATGGTCTTCTAGTAGTTTAGGGCTCATTTGGCATCACTCTCGGGAACAATTCTCGATTCCTTAGGAATAAAAACCCAAGAAACCTGTTTGGATGGCACAGAATCCAGAACAATTCCTGGAAACAATCTCAATTGGGAGTAAGAAATGAGAAGTAATTTTTTTTTGGTTTTTAGAACTATTTCTTCGGTGCGGGTTCTCCATCGTATGTCTTCTCTCGAGAGTGAACCACCTTCACAACACCGACCACCTTTGCCATTCGATCTCGGTGAAATCTCCAACAGTCCTTCTCCGGCAGGCCCTCTCTGACAGCCCCTCTCCGTCTATGGTATGTTTCTCTCTCCTCTCTTCTCTCTCTTCTCTTTTCTCTCTCTTCGTCTACGGTGGAATCGCCATTTATAGTTGCAGATTTTGAACTTGTTAATGCCAGTGTTTAATCTAGGGTTTTGTTGTAGATTATACGTTGTATCGTTCACCACTGGAAGAGATATTTCTTGGCATACATTATTTTGGAACCAATTCAGATCTGAAACCCAACTTATATTGGTTTGAGGATCAGTAATATTCGTCAGAGACTCAGAGCACAATACTGCATGCTCTCAAAGCCTGCATGAAAATTACAGAAAATTCAAGTTGGGGTTAAGATTAATTATAACTTAAAACAATTTTCTCCACCATAGACCATATATGTGATCATTTTATCATAATTGATGATTCAGTTGGATCACACATTAATAGTAGTACAAGTGCCTACTATGGCGGTTGCCGCTAATGAAAAGGGGCATCTGCAAAATTGTATGGGTTATATTGGGTTTCATGAATTACTCAATTTTTGCACATTTTGCAAATCACACATTAACTATATGCTTGATAGATATGTACTCGAAGGAGGGGGAGGTTGAAGGGTGCACGTGGGGTGTTTTTTTTCCTTTGATCGATAATCACAAATATATATTAGAAGAAAAAAGAGCTACAAAAGCATAAAGACACGGGCATTCACGAGATCATGAACCCAAAAAAAACAAAAAGAGGTAAAAACAGCTTTGGGGTGAGACGGGTGACCCTTGATGATAGGCCCTCAAACTTGCCAAGCCTTTCAACGGAGCTAGCAGAACTCCCAGATTCCCACCCCCAAGGCTAGAGGAGCATCATTCGAAAACCATCAATCGGTTCCTGGAGCAAATGCGGGAAGGAACAGATTGAGAATTCTCAAAAACTCTTGTGAGAAATGGAATTTACCGCATTTCCTTCTGGGCCGGGCCCTACGGACGAACAACTCTAAACGCCAAAGATAAGAGTCGCCACCTATTTAATTAAGGGGAAAATAGGATCCCATATATACAATGGATAAGGCCTAAGGTCCAAAATGAGATTCTAGGTAAGTAATTTTTTTAAGTCCCGGGGAAGGTGTTAGGCACCTTAGGGCCCCCATCTAGAGATGGTAACCTATTCCCTATGTCTAAGCCATTTAAAGAAGAAATTCAAATGGAACTTAAGTATGTTGTTTAATTATATCAATTAAGCAAATAAACAAGTTTAAGGGGAAAATGAAAACTAATCCTAGGTGAGCTGGACCCGTTAGGGCTGCCTACTTACCCAATTTGGCGGGATCAAGCTATAGTAGTTCTTCCAAGCAAACATGCAAAGTTGGTTGGTTGATGTAGGCTTGATTGAATGTTTTTGGTATTTTAATTTTATCATGTTTTTTTGGATTTTCATATAGGTAGGGTTTTGACAAACTTAACTAAAATCAAATTTAACCCAATAGAAGGTTCGGGAGAGGTTAGGCTAAAAGATCATATTTAAGACATAAAGAGGAATGTTTGCATTATGATGGTCTATTGTCAATACTTATATTGTTGGATTGGTGTTGACAATAAATCAAATACAATTACCTTTGGTAGGAGACATTTTGGATAATATCTTCTTTAAGTCCTTAAATCATCCTTTACCCATTCAAAATAGAACATAAAGGAAAAAGAAAGAAATGAAAACTCATCATCTCCCCTCTAATGTATTCCCTTTATACCATTATGAATGATGTAATAGGACTCCAAATATGAAATTGGAGTGAGAATGAGTTTTCCCAAAGAAATATTCTAGAAGAAGGACTAGAATCTAAATGAAAAAACAAAATGAAAAGAAAGGTATAGTTTTAGCTTCCACTCTATGGGCCTACCCATATCCACACTAGTAGGTACATAAAAAAGAAAGAAATATTTACATGAAAGGAAAAAGGAGGTCATCTCCTTTCTTTTGAGGTGGGGTCCCTCTACAACATTAGATTGGTGCAGAGAGACCCAACTAAACTTGAGAAGAGAAGGGCCTTCCCAAATGGTTCTAGAAAAAGACTAGAAACCATGAAAAAAGAAAAATAAATATGTAGTAAAGAAGAAGATGAATTATAAAGGGAGGAGTGTCTACTCCTCCAAGACTTCTTTTCCAATGCTCTAAGGGCGAGGGGTTTTTAGAGTCCAGAAAGGAAGATAGTTAGTGAAGAACTCTACGCTTTTAGTTCTAGATTTCTCTACACACTTTAAACCTTAACTTCTTCTCACTTTCTTCATGGTTAAAAAGAAATATGAGGGGTGAGAGTCTTCTAAGGGATCATGAAGCCTAAGGGGTGTGTTGGCTTTGAGACTCAGGGATTCTTTAGAAGAGTTTTTGGATAGAGAAGATAAAGAGCTAGTGTTTCCACTTGGGATTTTGGAGGTGGGAGAAATGACTTATGAGGATCTTGTATTTATAGAGTTTTCAAAGGGTTGTGACAATTTGGTAATTAATAGAGGATTTGGTGAGGAGAAGTGATGTGATTGGTTGGTCAAAAGGGGTGTAATTGGTGATTGGGTAGTCAAAAAAGTGTGTACTTGGTGAGAGGTGATTGGGTGGTCAAAAAGGTGTGTAAACACCAAAATGGGGTTATTTGAGATTTGAAGAAAAGATAAGAGGTCTTTTGTAGGAAAATGGAAAGTAGGCTTGAGTTTGTGGGTTTTGGATGTGGGTTGAATGGATGTGGGTATATGGACTAGATCTTATGGATCATGGGTTGTAGTAGATGGATCATGGGTTATGGTTATTGGACTTTGGTTATGACAATTGGGCGTGGGCTATGGTAATTAGGCTTTGGCTAAAGCAATTGAGCTTTAGCTAAGACAATTGGGTAATTGGGCTTGGCTACTTGGGCTTGGGTAATTGAATTAGGTAATTGGGTTTGATTAGGTTGTTTGGGTATAAGTTTGGCCAAATGGGCTTGGGCCTTGGGTGAACCTTGGAGCCTTTGAAGAAGCAGAAAGAAGGATAGGGGGTGCAAAATGGGGTGCATACAACTCTCTTGTTCATCTCTTTCCAAATTGACCAAGCTACAACGCCCGGCGGAATGGACCAAATAGCCATCCTCAAGCTATCCCCCCAACCCAAATACCAGCATGTGGGGTGTTTGATGGGATGATTGAGAGGAGTGTGGTGCCATAGAATTTTGATGGGAGTGGCAAGGATACAATTTTGCTATTTGAGGAGATGAGAGGGCAAGAGTTGAACCTAATGATATAACATACATTGGTGTTGTTTGTGCTTGTACTCATACAGGACTGATCGAAGAAGGACGAAGGTATTTCAAGCGAATGGTGGAAGAGCATGGGATCGCGCCTAAGGGTCTTATTCTGTTCTCATTGATGTTGTTTTCTTGTGTTTTTCGTAACAAATATTCTGTTTTGATTTTTTTTCTTTCCAATCTCTTGATAATTGGTACCTGGGGCAATCTATTCTTTCCTAATGTCTTTTTTCTTCTTCTTGTTTCAAAATAACTGGTAAATGTGATTTGTACTTCTACCGGACTCATATAAAAATTGTAATTTATACTGATCTGAATTAGTTTTTACAAGCTCAAAACTCCACATGAACCTGACAAGAACCTGAGTCTAACCTTTCTTGCGACTAGGTGTAGTATTTGATGGAGCTTTGCAAGTTTAAGAGGCTTCTGCATTGAAATATCTTCAGTTTTAAATATTTCTTACAGTTTTCCTTGAAGTATTTCTGTTAGTCTTTTAATCCTTATGTCTAGTTTAGTCTGAGACAACTCAATGTACTAGATTAAGTTTACGAACTTGATATAAAGTGAGGGTAAAACCTTTGTTCTCTCTGTCTCTCTCTAGCATTCAACTGCATTATTAAAGCAATTGTAGGAAAAGTTGGCTATTTATTGTCTTCTATTTTTTATTTGTGGGGGAGTGTAATGAGATGTTCACTTCAATCTCTTATTTTTTTCACTTTTTCATCATTTGGTGCTTAGCTTTTGGTTATTTTGTTCCCAAGTTAATTGATGTTGGTTACTTGAATCTTGTTCTTTTCCATTCTATGCTTTTCCTTTTTCACTTATTAGGGATATGGTACATGGCTACTTTGTCTTTCCTTTTTATTATTAAATTTATTCTCTCCACAACAAGCATTGTTGACTCAAGCACTCGAGGAAAGAAAGTAGTGTATTATGCATTTATCTCTGACATATGTTTGTCGTCGTGATTTCAGTTTGCCACCTAACTTGAATATTCATCAATTGATTTGGATCTCACCTCATGGTCTGTGGCTCTATCTACCAGCTACTCTCCATGTCAGATTAACTGGGTAAGTAAGCCAGGGTCGAACATGCAACTTCAAGGTTGCAACAGAGAGCTATGTCCAATTGAACTAATGGATCAAACTCAGTTAGATCAATAAGTTGTGCAAATGGGTTTTACGAGAGAGCTCTAAATATAATTGCTTTTTTGTTCTTTTTTTTTGTCTAGATGGAATTTGTGCTTTGATAATGAATAGTAGAGAACTTCTATACTGATGTTTCTTATTTTCATAACCTTTATATATATATATATATAGAAAAATGACTGTTTCTTTTCCAGGTTGTTTTCATCCTTGAGAAGGTTCATATTTTTTGGGAGCCACTCTTGCTGCCATCAACTTTCAAGAGAAGTATGTGCATGGTTCTGGATTCTGTTTTTTTGAGAATTACTAAAGGCAAGACATGCTACTTTTAGATGATATGGCAGCTGAGGAAACATTGCAGGTACTGTCTCTGTATCCTCATTCTAAGTGTAACAGATTGTGATATTGCATGTCCTTAAAGTTCTCTAAGCCATTATTCTTGTATTTTCAGCTTCAAAGGCTGATCCATTTGAAGCTAGAGAAACTATCTTCTTTATTTGAGTCCCTAATTGCTGCCAATAGAAGACAAGTTACAGGAGGGTTTCAAACTTTGGCAGCTATATGAGTTCATACCTTCTTTATGTAAACTCCGCAAATTGGCAGGCATGCTTTCTTTGTCCTGCTTAAATTTATCCGATTATTAAACCTTGTCTATTAAACAAATTACAACTAAACATGACCACTTTGTCTTGTAGATTTATTAGACATGCCTTTAATATCCATTGCAACAACTTGGGAAAGTGGAGAACTGGTTAGTTGTGGCTTTACATCATCTGAGGTATGATATTACTTCTTCCTGTGTGTGTATGTGAACTTTGGGCTACATGTTAGGGCTATTTTTTTTTCTACAAATTTTAGGTAATTTCAAGTACTGTTGTAAATTTAGAACTACCAACCAATACAGAGACTTCATGAAGAAAGGTTGTTGAAATATCAATAATCTCATGCTAATGATGTCATTTATATTATATTGCCACTTGGATAATGATCATGTATGAAGAGTTCAATTTAATGAAGTCAAGTTTCTTATGTGATAATTATCATATTTACTGAAACGAAATCAGAACATGTTCCATTATATCAGGAAAATAATGATCCAATTAGGTGCAAATATGTCGGGAAGAGCAGAGCAGGTGGCTAGAAGGAGCGACTGCGATTAGAGCACCCTGAGTGGAGACAGACATTACAATTTGCACCCATTCACATAGTGGTGCGATCTGATTTGTTTGTGCCCAGGTGATGGAAGCAGCAGAGGCCGAAGACACAGAAGGGAGGATGTGATCCATCCTCTGAAGGTTTCACTGCAAGATGCAGCCTCCCTGCAATGATGTAAATGGATGACCACAAACAAATTGTATAAACAATGTTACGTGATTGTTATCTAACAGGTTGCAAGACATTTCAAAATTTTATAACTTTATGGGAGTTTAATTCAGACTGTAAAAGTGAGTAGTTCTTGGAAATAAATCGTTAGAGGCATACTTTTGATAATAATATCAAATCTTAACCAAAGGTGGAATTTAGTTTTATAATGTAATTTTTTAAAAAAAATTGGTTCAATCCAAACGTGATTCTGTTAGTTCTGTTCTTAGAACAGATTCCGACTCGAGAATGCCAAACAGGTTCTCAACACTGAACTAGTATTCAAAACCAATGTTACTTGGTTCACTCATTTCTAATTCGAGTTTTTGGTTCATAATTTGCCACTCAAGAGTGAGCCCGGTTCGCTAGGAGTAGGATGAGATAATTCTTTTTTTGGTTCGCTTAAGTGCAAAAATTAAATATATGTTTTATTATAAAAAAAAATTATATTTTAAGCATGTAAATAATATATTACAAATACTTGTTTTGAAAAACCAAAAAAAAAAGCCTTTTTATGAGCAGTTCACAAACTCGAAGTATAAATTTGCCGAATCCAAAAAAAAAAGCAGTGAATTTGAAAAAAAACAATTCAACAAACCAAGATCCTTGCTCAATTTGACATACCAATGCGAACTATGAATTAGTTCGGGTTCGCGGTTCGCTCTACCGTATAGCAGTTCGAAACACATCATCAAGAGGAACAATTCTTTTTCGGAACAACAGAATCACCGAATTGATGCCAAACAGGCTCTTGCATTGGATTGGATTTAACCTCTTATCCTTTCACTTTATTTTTTATTTTCATTTTTTCCTGTGATTAATTTAGAATAAAAATCGTAGCAAGAGTGGAAATCTCGATTGTTGTTGTATTATATCGTAATATTTCAAGCTATTATTCAGCACTAAAGGGTTTACATCTTGTTGTTTATTGCTTGTCATTACTATTCAGAACTATTTGCTGATCACATGCCAATTGGCAATCACCCAGATCATGTTGCTCAAATCTGTATTAATTGAAAGGAATTGGTTTTTATTCTGATTCAAAGTGTTAAATTTTCTGTGAAGTTATAGCAGTGTACTGTTATTCTTTCACAACTCACAAGAACGATTCAATCTCTCTCTCTGCAATCCTCTACTTAAACTTTGCTTCAATAGTGTCTCTTTATCTCCTTATAAGCAGAAACAATGAATTTAGGATTGAGCCTTTATTGGATTTTTGTTCACCTTCTTCTTCTTCTAATCTCTTCCTTTAACTTAATCAAATCCCAGCCTTTGGACTTATATCCGATCGCCAACCTCTCCACTTCATGGACCAACAATCCCTCCATTGGCAGGTCTTTGAATTTCTTTGATGGATCCATGGCGAGGCCCATCCTTCTGAGAGGAATCGTTGGCCCACGTTTTGCCTGTGGCTTCTACTGCAATGGCAATTGTGATAATTTCCTCTTTGGTGTCTTCATTGTTGAATTCTACAGGACATACCCTGAACCTCAAGTTGTCTGGTCAGCAAATCGAAACAATCCCGTTGGAGAAAATGCAACTTTGCAACTCACCCCAGAAGGAGATTTGATATTGCGAGATGTCGGCGATACTTTCATTTGGTCTACTAACACAACTGGAAAGTCTGTAGCAGGCTTAAACATGACTGAGATAGGAAATCTTGTGCTTTATGATAAAAACAACCTTGCTATCTGGCAGTCATTTGATCATCCGACGGACTCCATACTTCTCGGGCAGAAACTGGTTGCAGGGCAGAGGCTCACCTCTAGTGTATCAGCATTGAATTCAACTGATCAGGGAGGTCTATTTTCACTTTCTGTTACTAATGAAGGTTTGATTGCTTCCATTGAGTCCAATCCTCCCATGGTCTATTATCACACTGTGTCACTAAATAAAGTGCCGAAAAATAAGAAAGAACCAACCTATGTTAGATTTCTAAATGGAAGTCTCGATCTTTTCATATTGTCTGCTAAGTCAAACCAGTCAGACATTAAAATTATGGTGCCTGTGGCATCATCGGCTCAGGCCATGAAATTAGGGTCAGACGGCCATTTGAGAGTTTATGAGTGGGCAGAAACAAGGTGGAAGGAGGTGGCCGATCTCCTGTCGAGCAGTTTTGGGGAGTGTGGTTATCCTATGGTCTGCGGGAATTATGGTATCTGCTCAAATGGGCAGTGTGGTTGTCCCAGAGCAACTAACGCTGAAGCAAGCTATTTTAGGCAAATAAATGATAGGGAACCTAAACTCGGGTGTTCAGAAGTTGCTCCCTTGTCTTGTGAAGCTTCTCAGTATCACAACTTTCTTGAGCTCAAGGACATTACTTACTTCTCTTTCACCTATGATCTATATATGGCAGGAGACATGTACCCTTATGACTTTGTAGATACAGATATGGAGAATTGCAAGCAGGCCTGTTTGAATAATTGTTCCTGCAAAGCCGCTCTGTTTGAATATCATGAGAATTCTTCAAGTGGCAATTGCTTTTTACCGTCTCAACTCTTCTCGCTAATGAACAATGAGAAGGACAAGACTCTATATAACTCATCTGCGTTCGTGAAGGTGCAAATTTCCCCAATTGCACAGGCTCCCACATCAAAGGGCTCTCCTACTCCTACCCCTTCTGGAAAGAAAAAAGGCCAGTCTGCAGTAATATTGGGATCTAGTCTTGGAGCTTTCTTTGGTGTGTTTATTATAATTACCTTTTGTGTTGTTCTTTTACGAAAGAAACGAGATATCGAGGAAGACGAGGAGGATTATTTGGCTGAAATACTAGGGATGCCCACAAGATTCTCTTTCCAAGATTTGAAAGCTGCAACAGAGGATTTTAGTAGGAAGCTTGGACAAGGAGGATTTGGATCAGTTTTTGAAGGGACTCTGAGCAATGGCACCAAAGTTGCAGTGAAGCGCCTGTATGGTGTAGGCCAGGTGAAGAAGTCATTCTTAGCTGAGGTTGAGACTATTGGTAGCATTCATCATATCAACTTGGTAGGGCTTATTGGATTTTGTGCCGAGAAATCACATAGGCTTTTAGTTTATGAGTATATGTGCAGTGGGTCCCTGGATAATTGGATCTTCCACAAAAAGCAAGAGACTGATCTTGATTGGCAATCCAGACGAAAAATCATCTTCGACATATCCAAGGGACTAGCCTACCTCCATGAAGATTGCAAACAGAAAATAGTCCACTTAGATATAAAACCACAAAATATCCTCTTGGACGACAACTTCAATGCTAAGGTTTCTGATTTTGGTTTGGCTAAGCTTATTGACAAGGACCAGAGCCAATTTGAAATTACAATGAGAGGTACTCCTGGGTATATGGCTCCTGAATGGTTGAGATCAGTAGTCACAGAAAAAGTAGATGTGTATAGCTTTGGCGTTGTGGTCATGGAGATATTGTGTGGGAGGAAAAATATTGATCATTCCCAGCCTGAAGAAAGTATGCATTTGCTCAGCTTATTCAAAAGAAAGGCAGAGGATGAACAATTATTTGATTTGCTTGACAAATATAATGAAGATCTGCAGTTACATGTAGCAGAAGCCATGGAGGTCATGAAGGTTGCGGCGTGGTGTTTACAGAGTGATTTCACTAAGAGGCCTTCAATGTCAGTAGTGGTGAAGGTTTTAGAGGGTGTAATGGATGTTGAACCCAACCTAGATTATAGCTTCACAACTCTGCCGCCCCTACAAATGACAACAGTAAATCGCAAAGAAGCAGTGTTGGGTGTTTCGGCTCCAATATTGCCTTCAGTTCTATCAGGACCAAGGTGAAGAAAAAGGACTCACAGACACATAGTTACAGTTTTTTCTCTCTTTCTCTCTCTCTCTTTTTGCTCTTATTTTTCTCACATAATTCGTAGAATTACACACTCTTTGATATTTACTCCACATAGTTGTCACTGAATACGCATGCATAGATCTTGGATGTATTTGTAGTTATAGGTTTTGTATCAAAGATATCTTACTTTCCTTATCTTGGAAATTAGATAAGAAAATAAAATGGAAGACTAGATGTCTCATTTCTGTCTTTTGTGGATTGATGTTCAGAGGAGCGCCCACGGGCCGATTTTTGCCTGCACGCAAGTTTTACTTTGAATTTGAAACTTTCTCGTAATTATTTCTTCTCCTGGAAAGTAATTTTAAAGGTCTTCCAACATATCTTTTAGGTTGTAAAATATTTTGAAAAGTATAATAACATGATCAAATCATATAAAGAGTGAGAGGAAAGACCAGAAAAGGCACCTGATTAGATTGTATAAAACATCATGCCGGATTGCTGAGCTTGATGCTATAATATATAGAATCAACTTCTATAGTTCTTATGTATGTAATTGTGTCATACTCAGATATTGAAACCTAAAAAGGCACCAAACAATCAAGAATGATGAAGAAGCAAG
Organism: Tetracentron sinense; assembly: GCA_015143295.1. Classification (NCBI taxonomy): domain Eukaryota; kingdom Viridiplantae; phylum Streptophyta; class Magnoliopsida; order Trochodendrales; family Trochodendraceae; genus Tetracentron; species Tetracentron sinense. Next base: position 50,867,338 of record CM026551.1, read on the forward strand.
GTATGGATAATCATGATGATGGAGCTGCAATTATATATATATGATTCCTTGAGGATATGGTTGAACAAATGATGAAACTTACAAAAAAAAATCGCATTGTCGATACAATCAAATTCTATGAGCTTTTGGGGAGTTTCTTCTCATAATTAAGTGAGCACTGAGCATTCTAGTGAATAGAGTAAAAGGGCCTTGAATTTTCTGTAACTGTGTAAGATTTTGGGGATTTTGCGTTGTTCTGGTGTTTGTCATTTTGTCAAGAATGAGGCGTTCAATATCCTACTATAGTAGGACTTTCAAATATCCTTATATGCTCCTTTTGTTTCTTTTGTGTTTTGAGTGTGGCTGTCGTGGAGAGTTTTCTCTCTACGAGGGTATTGAGTATCTCAGTATCTCGTTTAGTATGCTTATATCTTTGTATGTGCTCTTGTATGAGTGAGATTTGAATTGAAATATTCCATTATACGTTCCATTCGAATCTGTTATATCATTGTACTGAATGCAACCTTATTAATGGTAGCTTTAAGCTCATCTCCATTGAACTTCGATGCTGCCTACTTTACCTCTTCTTGAATCTTCCCTTGACATGATCCTTCTATGAATCAGCTCAAACATCTACTACAATTGTTTTGATAAGTGGTTGATTATTCAATGACACAGTAGCCCAAGGATTGTTCTTGTGCAAGTATGCCCCTTTAGATCACTAATTATTTCTACTTCTCGAGGTATAATGACAGATCGAGACTAGAGAGGCTTGACTAGAAGGAATCGAAGGAGAAATTTTGCATGGATGAATAACACAACACCATGCACCGTAGGACACTTCCGCCCAGTTACATCACAAGTCCTACATTGGATCTTTCTCCTTAAAATAGACTCTAAATCTTCAATGCACTTCGCCATGCCACTGACATATCACACATGACACATCGCCTTTCATTTCATATACCCAGAAGTTCTTATGTTTATGCATTTGGCCCAAAGTAGATCTTTGTTAATTTAATGCAATGTTACACATCAACTTCATAAACCTTCAACATTCGAATTCCCAGCTCTCCTTTGACTCGGGTCCAAAATCAAATATACTTCCACTCCACTCCATAAAATTTCATGTACAGATCTGCCCGACTCAAAGAAAATATTGAAATTATTTCTCAATGCCGATCATACATGGATATTGGAGTTCAATTTGCCCGGCTGGCCGGCATTTATAGAGAAATATGGTCTTCTAGTAGTTTAGTTTATATAATTATCTATGGAGTGTTATAGACGGTGAGTTAGCCCACATAAAACAATTATAGGAGACAAAGAAAAGTCAATTTCTTTGCATACTCGAAATTTGATGTTATATGGCACTACATTTGATTGGATCTGTTATCTTTTCACTTTTTTCTTTATTTTTATTTTTTGCTGTGATTGATTTGGAATAAAAAAACGTAAGAATGGTGGAAAATCTAGATTGGTCTTGTATTCTATGGTAAATATTCCAAGCTATTATTCAGCACAAAAGGGATTACATCTTATTGTTTAAGTCTTTATTAATTGAAAAGAAATGGTTTTATTATGTTGACCAATATCAATTCAATGTTCTAAACTTTCTCTGAAGTTATAGCATTATTCTTTCACAACTCACAAGAACGATTCCATCTCTCTCTCTGTTCTTCTTCCTCTGTATTCCTCTTCTTAAACTTTGTTTCAGTAGTCTCTTTATCAGCTTATCACCAGAAACAATGAAATTAGGATGGAGCCTTTCTTGAATTTTTGCTCACCTTCTTGTTCTTCTAATCTCTTCTTACAACTCAATCAAAGCCCAAACTTCCGGCTAACCTCTCCACTTCATGGACCAACAACCACTCCCTTGACAGTTATCAGAGTTACACGGTTGAGACGTTGATGGGGTCCATCCTTCTCGGAGAAAGATTTGGCCCACGTTTTTCCTCTGGCTTCTACTGCAATGGCAATTGCAATAATTTCCTCTTTGGTGTCTTCATGGTTGAATTCCTCAAGGAATACCCTGAAATTCAAGTAGTCTGGTCAGCTAATCGAAACAATCCCGTTAGAGAATATGCAAATTTGCAACTCACCGGAGAAGGAGATTTGATATTGTGAGATGTCGACAGTACTTCCGTTTGGTCTACTAACACCACTGGTAAGTCGGTAGTAGGCTTAAACTTGACTGAGACAGGAAGTCTTGCGCTCTTTGACAGAAACAACTGTACCGTTTGGCAGTCATTTGATCATCCGACAGACTCGTTACTTCTCGGGCAGAAACTGGTTGCAAGGCAGAGGCTCACCTCTAGTGTATCAGAAATGAATTGACTGAAGGAGGTCTATTTTCACTTTATATTGTTTGAGAGGCTAGAAGTAATTGTTTGAGAGGCTAGAAGTAATTGTATCTTGAGAGATAGATTCTTTGTGAGGCTAGAAGTCATTGGATACTCTTTGTCGCGACCCAAAACCCACCCTAAGAGTTAGAGTGAATCTTGGACGACTTGTCATAACCCACTTGATATGCTTGACAATCAACCTGCAAAATACATGGAGCATATACAATAGATGACAAAATAGCGGAAGCATAATCTAACATGACACAGCGGAAGTCTAACAAAACCCTATATGTATATACATGATCCAAGTTTATACAAAATGTAAACAACACAAAGGTGCGGACATGCCCACCAAAATGCATGAGTACATAGATCTCTCGTTCTCACCCACACTCACTTAGAATCTACCACCTAATAGTACTCGTCTACATGAGGCTCCTCCGTAGGTTCCTTAACGTACTCCTCTTCCTCCTATGGACCGGGAGCACATATGTCGAATAGAGCAGTAGTTCCCTCAGTATCTGCCGACATAAACGTACGGCTGAGCATGGAACACTCAGTAGGTACTAAATACTAACCAACAATCATAGCAATATAATAATGGAAATAAAGCAGGAAGCAGTTCATATAATTGACAGGAAAGTAAATAGTTTATAGTTCGTGCTTGCATCATATCAAAGTCGGAAAATCTTTTGAAAACATCATTTGCTTGACTTGACTTGAAATATTCTATTCGTGCTTGAAAAACTTGTCTTTTCATGTTCTGTCTTGCTTGTTTTGTCGGGTCATACTTGTCATGTAGTGTCATGTCTTGCTTGTCTTGTCATGTTCTTGCTTGTGATCATGCTTGCTTGCTTGGAAATTAAACATGCTCATGCTACTTGTGAGGGAGGGTGGTTTAGAACCCCCTCTTCCTAAATGAGATACAACTTGTGAGGGAGGGGAAACCCCTCTTTAGCCAAAATGCATTGAAAGTAAACATGCATGCTCGGAGTCTTGCTTGGCGGGTTCGTGTTCTTGTCAAAAGCAAGGCAAAACATATCTTAAGATATGCCCTACCTCTATTTACCAACCATTACGTTTGGCCTTGTCATGGTGTTCGTGAATCGAGAATAAAATCCTTATTCTTGAAAAACTCGGTAAACCATGTCATGCATGTCGTGCTTGTAATTTCGTGTACATGCTATCACTTGGAAATAAACGTGACATATGGGATTCAATACATGAAATAACATTCATTTCAACATATATGAATATTCATGCGTTATAGTAAAGCGAGAAATCACACTATCATAAACCCTAGAATTTCGTATGCCTTAAATTCACACATGCTTTTCTAGGAACAATTGTTATTTTCTTCACCTTGTCATTTCATCAAACAATTGGTGTGTACATTATGTTTAGAGCTTACATCTTGCTTTTCTAGATGAATTAAGGTTCAAAGCATACATGTGTGTTCATTATTGGTGAAATACCCTTCTCATTTCATTCATCACGACATCCATTCATCCCATCATATTCTCATGCTTAGAAATTGGGGAAAAATTATAAAAGTGAAGAAATGAAAGAAGAAATGAACTAGAAAGGTAGCATAGGGTGCCGACCTTCAATAGGGTGAGGAAAACCCTCCAAAAACGTGGGCGGAGGCGTTACCGAGCTTGGAGGAGGTGTTTCTCACGAACCTTGCGTTGGATTTGAAGAATCCAAGCCTTTGGAAGTGATCTAGGTCACCCACTTGCTTAATATCTCCTCAAAGATGAAAACCCCTCTTGGAAACCCTCTTCTTCTCTCAATCTCTCTTAGGCTCTCTTTAGGTTTAGAGTAAACCAAAACCCCCAAATATCATCGCCTATTCAGGCAAGGAGGAGAAACCCTAAAAATCCCGAATAAAAATTTTGGGTTCGTAATCTACGATAGATCTTAACATGTCTACGATCGATCGTAAATATGTTACGATTGCTCGTAGTTTCCTACGCTCGATCGTAACTGTTACAGAGATATTTGTCCCTTCCTGAGATTCTACGATCAATCGTAGCTCACCTACGATTGTTCGTAGGGTCTGTACAATCGTTCGTAACTTGCATAAAATTTTCAGATTTTCCTTCTTTCGTGTTTCGGTTTGACTCGTTCGTCGGATTTTGACGATTCAACTTGCGTTGGACTCGTTATTCGAAAAGGAACATTTTTGCTGTTTTAGAATTTTCAATTTCATCTTTATTTATTGACCAAATTGCTCTTAAAGTTAATTGATCCGCAATTGGAGTCTAGTAAACCAGATTTTTAACATATCTGACTTAGAAATCTCATTTCTCAACATTTAAAGTTCTTTAAAATCTCTCATTTAATAGAAATGGAAGATTACAAAGGCCTAAAGCCTTGGCATGGGTTCCAATACATGGGCAAAAGTTCTGGGATTCTACATCCTCCCTCCTTATAAAAATTTCGTCCTCGAAATTGGATGGTACATACATTACAAAACAAAACATAATTACATGGCACAACCAAAAACCTATTCAAATAACTCTGGGTACTTCACTTTAACTTCGGTCTCGCGCTCCCATGTAGCCTCTTCTCGAGCATGATGTTGTCATTGCACGAGAACCAACGGGATAGTCTTGTTACGAAGGACTTGATCTCTCTGATCTAATATCTGTACTGACTTTTCAACCAAAGTGAGATCCTCTCAGATTTCCAACAGTTCCAAGTCTATGACATGCGAATGGTCCACAATGTACTTCTGAAGCATAGATACATGGAACAAATTGTGGACTGCGGCTATGTGAGGTGGAAGAGCTACTCGGTAAGCAAATTCACCAACTCGTGTGATAATCTCAAAGGGGCCGACGTATCAAGGACTAAGCTTACCCCGCCTGCCAAATCTCATAATCCCCTTGCTAGGAGATACTATCACAAAGACTTGATCGCCAACCTGAAATTCCAAGTTCCTGCGGCGAGTGTCAGCATACCTCTTTTGACGATCTTGAGCGGCTTTCAATAGATCTCGGATGATCTTAACTTTGTTCGCAGTTTGCTCGATCAACTTACGACCTAACACTTTTCTCTCTCCTACCTCATCTCAGTAAAGAGGAGACCTGCAGCTTCGCCCATACAAGGCCTCAAATGGTGTCATTTGGATGCTCGCCTGGTAGCATTATTGTAGGTGAATTCAACCAAAGGCAAGTATTCTTCCTAGCTGCCCTTGAAATCCAACATACATACCCGAAGCATATCTTCGACAACTTGATTTACTCTCTCGGTTTGTCCATCCGTTTGTGGATGAAAGGCGGTGCTGAAATCAAGTCGGGAACCCATAGCATCCTGAAAGCTCTTCCAAAACCTGGATGTGAATCTTGGATCCTAATCTGACACAATACTGACTGGCACCCCGTGCAACCGAACTATTTCCTTGATATACAATGCAGCCAATTGATTAGAGTTGAAAGTGGTTCGATAAGGCAAGAAATGTGCAGACTTCGTCAACCAATCGACCACAACCCATATTGCATCATAGTTCTTTGTCGTGCGTGGCAAGCCAACTATGAAGTCTATAGAAATGTGCTCTCATTTCCACTCAGGAATCAGGAGAGACTGTAATAGACCTGCCGGTCGCATGTGGTCTGCTTTCACCTGCTGGCACATCAAACATTGTGCCACATACTCTGCAACATCCCTCTTCATGTTCCGCCACCAAAAATGCCCCTTGAGGTTCCGGTACATCTTCGTACCCCCAGGATGCACTGCATACTTTGAACGGTGAGCTTTGTCCATAATCTCCCTCCGAAGGTCTGCATCGGCCGGGACACACAGTCTTCCCCTAAATGTGATATCATCATGGCTAGTCAGAGAAAAGTCTCCACTACCCTTGGCAACTTATTTGTCCCGTAAAGCCAACAAGTCAGCATCCGAGGCCTGCAACTCTCGGATCTGATCAATGATGTACGGCCGAACCGTGATATTTGCTAACACTGGGCTACGGATAGAAGCATTGACACTAATGTCCAGATTTTCCAAATCTTCCAATAGCTTTCATTCTCGTACCAACATGTGAACTAACAACTCCGGAGGTTTTCTACTCAAAGCATCAGCCATTTGCTTTGCCCGGGTGGTATTGAATGGTGCATTCGTAGTCTTTCAAAAATTTCATCAAACGTTGTTACCGTAAATTTAGCTCATTTTGGGAAAAGAGATACTTGAGGCTCTTGTGGTCCCTAAACATATAGAACTTTTCCCCGTAAAGGTAATGTCGCCAAATCTTGAGTGCGAACACCACTACGGCAAGTTCTAGGTTGTGCGTGGGGCAATTCTTTTCATACTCCTTTAATTGCCTTGATGCATAGGCAATGACCTTGTGCTGCATGAGGACACACCCAAGTCCAACGTGCGAGGCATCACTGTACACTTCATAACCACCACGCCCTGATGGCACTATAAGGATGGGGGTCGTGGTAAGCCTCTTCTTCAGCTCCGTGAAACTGATCTCGCACTTATCGCTCCATATAAACTTGGCGTTCTTCCTTGTCAGGTAAGTAAACGGTGCTGCAAGGCTGGAGAAACCCTCAACAAATCTCCTGTAATAGCCTGCCAACCCAAGGAAGTTGCGGATCTCTGTGACACTCTTGGGCCTTGCCCAAATCATGACTGCCTCTATCTTCTTCGGATCTACTGAGATGCCTTCCGTAGAAACAACATGGCCTAGGAATGTCACTTCCTCTAACCAAAACTCACACTTGCTTAGTTTGGCATACAACTTGTGTTGTCTCAACATTTTCAAAGTAAGGCGAAGGTCTCGCACGTGATCTTCCCGTGTTTGGGAATAGACCAGGATATCATCAACAAACACTATCACGCATCGATCCAGGCATGGTCGGAACACCCGGTTCATCAGATCCATAAAGGCTGTCGGGGCGTTCGTTAAACTCTAAAAACTGTTTTTAGAGTTTTTTGATTATTAAAAACAGTTTTTTTATTTTTAAAAAAGAATTAATATTTAAAATAAAAAACCAAGGATGGGTGGGTGAACCCTAGGGGTGGTTGAACCTTACCCACGGTTAAGGGGTGTCAAAGGAGACATGTGGCGACCTCTAGGAATGATAACCGGATTTGCTATAGATGATTTGGCTCCTAACAATAATTAAGGGGTGTCAAAAAAGCGACATGTGGCGACCTAGGGGCATAACCGGATTTGCTAAATCCGGTATAACCGTAGAAGATTTGGTTCCTTTGATATATGCATCATAACTCGTGTTACCAGCACCCTAATAATTGATGAATGACTGGTGATCTTCTCCAGTTGTAACCGGTTACTCCCCTGTGGTCACCAAATGACCCTTTTTACACCTCTTAACTGTGGTTAAGATTCACCTACCCTTAGGGTTCACCCACATATATTTGGTTTTTAGAAAAAATATCTAAAATAAATTAACCCTAGGAGTTGGTAAATTTTAACCACGGTTAACAAATTTTTTAATATTTTTTAAAAAAACCAAGGATAGGTGGGTGAACCTTAGGGGTGAGTGAATCTTAACCATAGTTAAGAGGTCTCAAAAGGGACGTGTGGCCACCTCAGGAGTGTAACCGATTTTGGCAAAACCGGTTACAACTGGAGAGGAATAGGTGCCTTGATGAATATACACAGTAAAAAGTGAAAAAACACAATTTAGGGAAGGCACAGGATTCTCTCCGGTTCAACTCGAGAGAAATCTCTCGAGTTGGAACCCTAGAGGTCGCCACGTGTCTCCTTTGACACAATTTAGGGAAGGCACAGGAACCCCATTCAAAATCTCTCTCTCTCTCTCTCTCTCTCTCTCTCTCTCTTCTTCTTCTTCTTCCTCTGCAATGCTCTTCTTAAACTTTGTTATTGTTCACTTTTAAGGCTTTAGCCATCTTCTTCCTTATTGTTCTCCGGCTTAGGATCCTCTCGAGTTCAACTCGAGAGAAATCTCTCGAGTTGGAACCCTAGAGGTGGCCACGTGTCTCCTTTGACACCCCTTAACCATGGTTAAGGTTCATCCGCCCCTAGGGTTCACTCACCCATCCTTGGTTTTTTTTTTTTATTAATTATTATTTTTTAAATTAAAAAAATATTTTTAATATTAAAAAACTCTAAAAACAGTTTTTTTAATTTAAAAAATAACAATTAATAAATAAATAAAAAAACCAAGGATGGGTGAGTGAACCCTAAGGGTGGGTGAACCTTACCCATGGTTAAGGGTTGTCAAAGGAGACACGTGGCGACCTCTAGGGTTCCAACTCGAGAGAATCCTGTGCCTTGTTCTCCTGCCCTGGCAAACCCCCCGTCTCATGATTGTATGGCCAAACCCTGGCAACCCCCCGGTCTCCACACCCCAACCCATCTTCTCCTAAATTCTATTTCCAATTCCAATCTCTCTCTCTCTCTCTCTCTCTCTCTCGCTCTCGTTGTGTTAATAGTAGGATAATGGTGGAGAAAAATAGAAGGTGAAGGGTTTCATAGAGAAGAGTAAAAGAGGGTCCCAATATTCTGTCACAACTCATAAGAATCATTCTCTCTCTCTCTCTCTCTCTCTCTTCTTCCTCTGCAATGCTCTTCTTAACTTTGTTTCAGTAGTGTCTATTTATCTCATTATCAGCAGAAACAATGAATTTAGGATGGAGCCTCTGTTGGATTTTTGTTCACCGTCCCACTCTTCTAATCTATTCTTCTAACTCTATCAAAGCCCAATCTTTCCACTTTCCGATCGCCTACCTCTCCACTTCATGGACCAACAACCCCTCCATTGAAAATTCTGTGAATTTCACAGATGGGTCCATGGTGAGGTTCATCCTTCCCAGAGGAAGCTTTGGCCCAGGTTTTGGCTGTGGCTTCTACTGCAATGGCACTTGCCATAATTTCCTCTTTGCTGTCTTCATCTTTGAAATCTACAGTGATTACCCTAAACCTCAAGTAGTCTGGTCAGCAAATCGAAACAATCCCGTTAGAGAAAAAGGCAACTTTGCAACTCACTCGAGAAGGAGACTTGATATTGCAAGATGTCAACGATACTCTGGTTTGGTCTACTAACACAAGGGGTAAGTCCGTAGCAGGCTTAAACATGACCGAGATAGGAAATCTTGTGCTCTTCGACAGAAACAACCGTACTGTTTGGCAGTCGTTTGATCATCCGACAGACTCGTTAGTTCCCGGGCAGAAACTGGTTGCAGGGCAGAGTCTCACATCTGGTATATTTTCACTTTCTGTTAGTAATGAAGGTTTGATTGCTTCCTTTGAGTCCAATCCTCCCCAACTCTATTACAATTCCATGATTAAAGGGACGAAAGAGAATAAAGAACCAAGCTATGTTACATTTCTGAACGGTAGTTTTGCTTTTTTCATATTGTCTGCTGAGCCAAACCAGCCAGATCGTCGGATTACAGTGCCTCCGGCATCATGAGCTCAGGTCATGAAATTCGAATCAAACGGTCATTTGAGAGTTTATGAGTGGGGGGCAGAAAAAAATGAGTGGAAGGAGGTGGTCGATGTCCTGAAGAGCGATTTGGCTCCCACATTAGAGGCCTATCCAACTCATGTCACTTCTGGAAAAAGGACAAGCTGGTCTGCAGTATTACTGGGATCCAGTCTCGGATCTTTTGGTTTGTTTCTTTTAATTATCATGGGCATTGTTTTTTCCCGAAAGAAAAGATATGTCAAGGAAGAAGAGGAAGATTATTTAGATGAAGTACCAGGGATGCCCACAAGATTCTCTTACGAAGATTTAAAAGGCGCAACAGAGAATTTTACTAGGAAGCTTGGAGAAGGAGGATTTGGATCAGTTTTTGAAGGGACTCTAAACAATGGCATCAAAATTGCTGTGAAACACCTAAATGGTTTAAGACAGGTGAAGAAGTCATTCTTAGCCGAGGTTGAGACCATTGGTAGCATTCACCATGTCAACTTGATACGACTGATTGGATTTTGTGCCGAGAAATCGCATAAGCTTTTAGTTTATGAGTATATGTGCAATGGGTCCTTGGATAATTGGATCTTCCACAAAAACCAATTGCCTGATCTTGACTGGCAATCCAGGCGGAAAATCATCTATCTCCATGAAGATTGCAGGCAAAGAATAGTCCACTTAAATATAAAACCTCAAAATATCCTCTTAGACAACAATTTCAATACTAAGGTTTCTGATTTCGGGTTGTCTAAGTTGATTGACAGGGACCAGGGCCAAGTTGTGACTACAACGAGAGGTACTCCTGGATATATGGCTCCTGAATGGTTGAACTCAGTAATCACGGAAAAAGTAGATGTCTATAGCTTTGGGGTTGTGGTCATGGAGATATTGTGTGGGAGGAAAATTTTGAATCGCTCCCAGCCCGAAGAAAGTATGTATTTACTCAGCTTATTCAAAAGAAAGGCAAAGGAAGAACAATTGTTTGATTTGGTTGACCAATATAGTGAAGATCTACAGTTATATGTAGATGAAGTCATGGAGATGATGAAAATTGCGGCATGGTGTCTACAGAGTGATTTCTCTAGGAGGCCTTCAATGTCAGCAGTGGTGAAAGTCTTAAGAGGGCGTAATGGATGTTGAAACCAACCTAGATTATAGCTTCTCGACTCCGCCGCCTCCACAAATGACAACAATAACTCGAAAAGAGGCAGGGTCGGCTGTTTCTGCTCAAATATTGCCCCTTCAGGACCAAGGTGAAGAAAAAGGACTCTCACAAACTCATGGTTATTAAATAGAGATTAATTTTGAGCCGGAGCTATGCTTCACCGTGTTGAAGCGGAGCTTCCTTTTTTGCACTATGGGCATGGCAGGTTTGTAATTTTTGAGCTCTACTGGTGTAATTTTATAAAACATGAAATTACAAGGTTGCCATTGGGATAGTGTAAAAATGGAGCTCCACTCCACGCCATGAAGCAGAGCTCCTCTTTGTATTTAAACTGTATTAAATATGTATGTATTGAGTTTGGATGTATTTAAGTTTTGTAACCAGGATACCTTACTTTCATTGTTTAGGAAGTGGAAAAAGAAAACGAAAATGGTAAGGCTCATTTTCTATCTTTTGAGAGTTAATGTTCATAGGGCGCCCACATGCTTGCCTACAGAAAAATTTTACTTTAAATTTGTATCTCTCTCATTCTTGGAGTTGGAAATTTAATGGCTTAAAGCAACCGCTTTGGTCCCTCCAAGACTCCAGCCACTAGTCATGTATGATATTCATAGGAAAACTCTCTCTCTTAGGATGGCAACGGGACGGGTTTGGCCCAGGGCGCCCCAATCCTTGCTACCCTGCCCCTAAGGGGAAGACTCCTACTTTGTTCCCGTCCCAATCTCGGGTCAAGGCGGGTAGGTGATCCAATCCTCATTTATCAAAAACCTTCTTAGCCCCCTCCCCCTCCCCCTCCCCGTCCCATCCCGTCCTGTCCTGTCCAGTCCCGTTAAGCACTAATCAGGGCGGGTCATGTGGAATTAATCACATTATACGTAAGATATTAAAATAATTTTAGGATTAATTTAAGGGTGAAATATACATTCACATTAAAAATGGGGCGGGGCAACTTAAATCCATTATCGGCCCGAACCCGGGTCGGGTTTACCTATCATTTCTCATCCCTTCCCCTACCCCAGTTTATGAACCTCCCAAATCCATCCCAATAGGGGTGGGTTACCCAATTAACTCAGCCCATTGCCATCCCTAATATCTCTCTCTCTCTCTCTCTCTCTCTCTCGCACGCGCACACACACACACATTACACATAGGGGGTTTATCCAAGACGATCTAGCTTGTTGGCTCGATCAAGCCGAGCTCAAACTGAAACTTTTGGCTTGATTGAACCGATCCAACCTTTTCTTGGAGCTTAAAGTTGAAATGAGCCAAGCTCGAGCTAAGCCCTGTTTGATTCGACTCGACTAGCTTACGGCTTGAACTCAGCTCGGCTTGAATAAAATATATGTATATTCCTTCTTTTAATCGAAAGAATTATTTGGGTGTTATAAAGGTTTAAAATTCATCATATGTTTTAAGAAAGACCACTGCAATACAAATATAGATATGAATATTGAATTGAGAATGGGCATGGCTCACTGGATTGACCTAATCAAACCTAAACTTAAATATCATACTAGCTAAGTTTCAGGCTTCATGTATTGAAATGAGTTTTGGTTTAGGCTGGATTAGGCACCATGATAAATAAGATGAGCTGAGCCCATACTAGCTTTATTTAGCCCGGCCCAACCCACCCATTGTACACCCGTAGTTGATGGGGTGTAGCAACTCTGCCATTGGGGCTAGCACTCCTCCCAGACTCTTTCGAAAAAGTATTGAGGGAGTAGGTGCCTAAGAATATTTGCTAAGATAAGGAAGGAATATTTAATCTTCTTCACCTCAATCTGAAACAAAGCATTACTTTGAACAAAAGAAAACTGTATTCTAAAGTCTATATACATTCTAGATGATCAGGTCCTTCCCAAATTCCTAGTCTAGCTGACGATTATACTGCTTTTCATCCTTCTACTTTCTCAAGCCTTTTTTTTCCCAATTAATTTTCACGATATCATTTATCTACCTAGCTAGTTAGGGTTAGTGGGGTTTATCCTTCTAATACCTATCTTGCTCTTTTGATTTTTTGGTTGAAATGATATCATGTAACTAACACACATAGACAGACTTAAGGTAGCTGCTAAGGTGTCATAAGGATAAGTCCAAGCAACCACTCCAAAAGGGGTCTGTCTTAAGGAGGGTTGAGGGCCTACGAAGTCCACTTTCCAACTGATGTGAGACTAAACCTAGGAAACACCCAGTCATATCATTTGTTGAAATATATAACCAGGGGCGAGTGCCCCCCCCAATTTTTTTGTAATTCTTTCATTGGGGTGACATGTAATAGTGACCCCTCAATTTTTTTTTATAATAGTTGGTCCCCCAAATTTTTTTGTCTTACAAATATGGTACATATAGTGCCCCCACCTACAACCATCGCCCCCCAATTTTTTTGTCATTTAATAGTGAGCACCCCAATGGAGTCTGGTTTTGCCCTTGAGGTCGTCACATGTCCTTATTGACACTCTTAACTATGGTTAAAATTTACCCACTCTTAGGGTTCACTTACTGTTCACCTACATATCCTTGGTTTTTAGAAAAAAATACTAATTTTTTTTTAACCTTAGTGAATTTTAACTACAGTTTGAAAAAAAAATTGATATTCTTAGAAAAACCAAGAATAGGTGAGTGAATCTTAATCACAATTAAAGGGTATCAATAGGGACACGTGATGACCTTAAGAGCATTATGGGAAAAAAAAATCTCAAAATAAAAAAATACCCCCCAAAAAATTTTTTTCGGGGCCTATGCTCTCCAAAACCCCAAATTCCATACGCCCCTGTATATAACCCTCAATATTATAGATAAGAATGCCCCACCACCTCATCTATCTTGATCGTAATAGAGTTGGTGAGCCAGCTCTTGATGGGCATAGAACATAAATCGGATCAACTACCCTATATAAGAAATTCCTTTTTTGAAGATCAGTGTGTTATAAGATCAGCAAGGCAGTCTGGTACTGGGACCATGCCTCATTTAAGGACCATTCCATCAATTGAATGGTTCAGATCAATGAGTTGGTGGACCCAGCACCGTCTGTCCACACTTGCGTTGCACTGGATAACAATAAACATAATAAAACAAGATAAGAGTTGGTTTTTTTTTTTTTTACTAACCTTCATATACTTAACTAATCCATAATCTTGTGACATGCAACGCATTTAAAAATTAAAACACTCTAGAATTTCAGTCCTTGAAGGATTTCTAAGTATAACTAAGAAGAGATACCTACAGGGATATGGTATCTACTACCAAAGGATAAGTTCAAATCCTTCCACATTCATCTAAGATAAGCACATCCGTTCACATTTATAATAAACCCATCTCTCAAGCAAAGGTGCAATTCCCAAGCTTTCTTCAATGGCGAAATACAGGAACCCATATTGCTTTCTTCTTCTTCTTGGGCTCTACCTTTCTGGTTTGTTGTCTGTTTCAGTTGGAACAGAATATATTTCTGCTGTTGGTGATCCGGGAATGAGAAGAGATGACCTTAGAGTGGCCATTGAGTCGTGGAATCAGTGCAATGAGGTTGGAGAAGAAACTCCACATATGGGCAGCCCCAGGGCCGCTGATTGCTTCGACGTTTATCAAGCTTTGCCACCACATTGTTAGCTTCCTTGAATCTAATTTCGTTTCCTTTGCTTTGTTTATTGTGATTGAAAATGATTAGAAGATGTGAAAAATCAGGAACTTCGAGGTGTAACTAGGAAAGTAATGAGGAGTTACAATATAATATATATATTTTGCCGGAGTTATCATGTACTTACGGTAGTAATCTTGAATCGGTTATATATATATATTGCCTGAGTTATCATGTACTTAGGTTAGTAATCTTGAATCGGTTAGGCTGTTAGGGGTTAGCATTGGGCAGGGGAATTCTTGCAACTCATACTTGAGGGGATTCGATCCCCTGACCTCCCACCTTTGGAGGTCACACCCCAACCACTGGTGCAAGAGGGCGGGGTGTAGTTACAATATAATATATTTCTTTTCCATTGATGTCTGTTGGTATTCTCTTGTGAAGTTTGGTGCCTTAGATACCAGCTCTACTTCCATTAGTATTATATTCATCTAGGCTTTGTTTGGATTTACAGCCTTTTTTTTTTTGGAAATGTTTTTTTTCTTTAGGTTTTTTTAATTATAATTTTCTTTTGGTTTATCTAGATAGGAGTTGGTAATCTTTTCACTAAATAGACTATAAAAATCACAATTTTTCCCGGTTCACAATAGGTTAGCAAAAGGGTGGATACACACACCACCATTGGTGAAAATTTTGCTTCCTCATCTAAACTGGAAATATGACCCCTTTTTTTGTTAATAAAATATAGTTGTTTTCACTAAAGAAACTGTTCTTGTTTCTGACGTTTCTTTTTGGGTGAATTTACCTATTTGATGGTTTCAGAGAATTATAATGAATCATTTTCAATGTTCTTAGTTCTAATTTATAGTATATTAGTTGATTATCACTAATAAATTATATAATCATACATCACTAATGCTTTTTTTTCCTAATTATTCAGTAGCAAAGAACTGCTACCTCGGCAAATCGATGCCATATATGTTAGTCCACAGAGTCACAGAGGAAGACAACAAACTAGGAGTGGGTTACCCTTTTCTTGGAGTGCAACCAAAGGCTATCTTAGACGTAGACCTTTACGCAGTTGAGAAGGAACTGTATTTGGGTTCCAAATGTCAGGTCGACGACACACCAAATCCATGGCAGTTCTGGATGATCATGCTCAAGAGCGGCAACATGGACACTTACGCGGCTAAGTGTCCCAATAATGGACACAAGGTTGGGCCCTATGGCCCTGATGATAGGTTCCCATGCTTTGGTAAAGGGTGTATGAATCAGCCAATCTTCTTGCACAATTATACCACCTTACAAGGGCCTAAGAAGACTACACTGAGGGGAAGCTTTTATGGATCATGGGATTTAGATGCTGATTTGAGTAAAGGAATGGTAGGAAATATTTCTTACTACTCAGTAACATGGGAGAAGATAATTGGGAGGGGAAGTTGGGTTTTCCATCATGTTTTAAGGACTTCAAAGAAGTACCCATGGTTGATGCTCTACTTAAGGTCCGACGCCACGACTGGATTTTCTGGTGGTTATCATTATCCGACAAGGGGAATGTCGAAGATTGTAAGAAATTTTTGTGTTATTTTTCCATTTCTTCGATATCTAAAATTATATGCTTGTACTAATTAAACATGTTTTTGCAGATTCCAGAGTCACCAAATTTTAAGGTTAGGTTCACCTTGAATGTGATAAAAGGAGGGGGTCCTAGCAGCCAGTTCTACCTAATGGACATGGGGAGCTGCTGGAAGAACAATGGCAAGCCTTGCGACGGGGATGTAACGACTGATGTCACCCGATATAGCGAGATGATAATAAATCCTAACACAACTGCATGGTGCAAGGCCGACAACCTAAATGTGTGTCCCCCTTATCACACCTTTCCCAACGGAACTCGCGTCCATCGCAACGACACTGCAAATTACCCATACAGCGCTTATCACCTATATTGCTCTCCTGGGAATGGTGAGCACCTTGAGGAGCCAAATGACTTGTGTGATCCATATAGCAATCCTCAAGCACAGGAGATAATGCAGATATTACCCCACCCAGTATGGGGAGACTATGGATACCCCACAAAGCAAGGTGAGGGGTGGATCGGAGATGCGAGGACTTGGGAACTGGACGTCGGGAGGTTGTCGCAATCACTATATTTTTACCAGGTTCAAACCCTTCTGAATCCACATTTCCCTTGGTTCTAAATCTTATTCATCTTTGAATTCTGATACTAACTTGAGTTGGCAATATTTTGTGCAGGATCCAGGGACACCACCAGCAAGGAGAAAATGGATGTCTATTGATTTGGGAACAGAGATATATAAGGGTCCGGATCAAGTCGCTGAGTGGACTGTTACCGACTTCGATATCATTGTGCCTAAACAATAAGATTAATAAGCTAGCGAGGGTTCCATTTTATTTTATTTATTTTAACTAGAGCAAATGATATATGTTTAGGATTTATGAAGAATGGTGGATAATTTTTGAATACATAGTAAATACTTGTTCAGCCTAAATTTAATTTATATTCTACTCTGTCCTTAGAAATATACAAGTTTTTGAGGTTTTTGTTAGTTGGGATTTAGGGCGTCGTCAATGCAGGGTTAATACCCTTTGATTAAGACATTGAACTCTGCAAACAGAAACTCGTGTACCAGAGGATGACAAACTACTCATGGAGGAAACCCAAGGAAGACCAAAAACTTAGTATAACATGAATCGGGGTACTGGTCATCTTAATATGCGCCATCTGGGGTGCCACAAGAGGGGAAGTTATAGGAAAATTTTCTTATAAAAGTTGACTGTAAGAACTGAGACTGCCTGTAGAGGCTAAGAATCATTCCAAAATTACCCAATCTGATGGCCAATGCATCACACAATATCAGAATATTATCTCTAAAATAGGAGATGTGAGATCGATAAACCATCATGACCCACATTAAAGCCCTCTAATACTAACCCCTCTTCCCTACGAATTAAAACAACTTAATGCCTCAGTGACAATTTTTTATTTTTTAAAAAAATGCTTAACTTACCGCCTGTTTTCACCATGTAACAAGAAGCGGATCCTCATTTGTCCAGGCCCCACTTTTTAACACTCACCAATTATGGTTAAGATTCACTCACTCCTAAGGTTAAGCAATCCAACCTCGGTTTTAAAGGGGAAAAAATAAAAATCTTAACTTTAATTTAATTAAGCTTAACTAGAATTAAAGGAGTGCTAAAAGGGACACGATGACACGGCATTACAAAAGATAGCATATTGAAGGGTTCACTGGTAGGATTTTCATCCAGCATCTCCACTTGGGACCAAAACTCATCATTTTCTAATAAGTAGAGTAGAAAGTCCCATGAAACATGGTGGTAAGTAGGGGTGTATCTAAGCCGAGCCAGTTCGAAGGCTTGGCTCAGCTCAATCAAGCTAGTTCAAGTTCAAAATTTTGGCTCGATCAAGCCGAGCTGATTTTTTAAACTTGAAATGTATTTAAGTCAAGCTTGAGCTAATGCTGTTTGATTCGGCTCGACTCGATTGAGGCTCAATTCGGCTTGAGCTCGACTTGAATATTATATAAAAATAATATATTATTATGAGGCGTGCTTTCCCTACTCTCGGTCAAACTCTACTCTCAGCCTCCACCAATCACCTATCCATTTTCAAATCAGTTATGGTGGTTAAAGTCTCTCTCTCATCAAGAATGGACAAGTGATTGGTGGAGACTGAGAGTAGAGTTTGACTGAGATTAAGGCTAACATTTCTCTATTATTATTATTATATTATATTTTTATTTTTAAAAAAAATTTAATAAATCAAATCAAGCTCGAGCCAAGCCAAGCCGAGCTTGGAGCTTGAATCAATTCAAGGTCGAGCTGATTCGAGCCAAGCTATTTGTATTTGAGCCAAGCTTTTTGAGCAACCCGAGCCAAGCTCAAGCCTAGATTAAAAAGTTTCAACTCAAATACGCCATTAGTGGTAAGCCTTCTCTAGCTCTAAGTTACAAAGTACCCTTCCTTCTAACTCCTCCCTCGTGAGTATAGACATTAATCATTAGCTACCAAATTAAACACCATTTAAGATTTGTCTTCCACTAATGAAAGCACCCAGAGAAGAGGATAATGGAACTCATGACCTATCTAATTAAGTCGAGAAGCAAGCGCTTTGGATTAGTCTTATACCCTTTCCTCTAGACTGATTCGGTGAAGATCTCTTTAGTAGTTCTAAGTCCTTTTATCTTGGGAATTTAGGGATGAAAGAATTATTCAGAACCTCATTAAACTGACCCAAGAGATCAAACTCATCCCTTATAAGGGTCGAGACCACCCCGAGAACGTGCATGATATGCACGGAAATCCTGTTTAAGTTTTTTGAGTCCCATGCTCTCAGGATGGTCTCGGCCCTAGAGAGTCTCACTAACAAAGTCTGATAATGATAAAGCTTGTGATCATTTTTGGGTGGAGCAAGGATTCTCGTGTAGGGGGGCTAACAATGGGGGTTTGGGGGCATAGCCCCCAAAAAAACAATTGAAGGCGAAGGTCACTAGCCATCGGCCATTGTGTTTGTTTGTGTCCGTTTGTATGGAATATATTTTTCTCCGAAGTTGAAGGGGGGCTAGAGCCCCCATCCCCCTCGACTCCGCCCCTCTCCCAACCTACACCCCTATTTACTCTATAGGATTTATTTATTTTTGTCAAAATTTCAGGCCCTGGCCTGGCCCTGGCCCTGCTTCTGATACCCTTCAAGGGTTGAGACCGTCCCGGCTAGCTAGCACAGTTTCAAAGGTGTAAAAAATAGCTTGGGATTCATGTTGGCTGAGACAGTCTTGGCCCTAGACCGTCTCAGTAGCAAAGTCCAAAAGATAAAGTGAAATCATCCCGGTTTTGGGTTGAGTTTCCTAAACCTGGCATATTATAATACTAAGTTAATTTAGTAGGATTTTGCTAGCTAGCTCCAGTCGCAAATCTTCCAAAGACTAGGTAGTTACAAATGTCAAAGATACTCTGATTTTTACTTTTTTAAATTATTGAAATATGAAAGATCTCCACGTGTTAGCCTCATTCTCGCATCTATGGAAAGATTTGGAGTAAATGCAACTGGGGCTAGTACTCCTCAATTTATTAATTAGGGGGTGATTCTTTCCGCACGTGCATTCTCCCCAGCGGAATGCTCTTGCCTCCACAGCTACCACGTGTCCCTTTCGTTTCCTTTTAAATGTGGTTAAACTTAATTGACTCAAGGATGTTAATATTTATTTAAAAGGTGTTCTTCTAAAAACCTAGGTTAGATATATGAACCTTAGGGTGAGTGAATCTTAACCGCACAAAAAAAAAAAACGACATTTTGCTTAGAACATGAACACCTCTAAGCTTGCCTTCTTTGCAGAGCTACAAAAAGGGCATGAATTGAGAAAAGCCTCGCAAGGCTTGCTTGAACGGACCTCCAAGGAGGGAAGAGAATGCACGAGCTTCGATAATTACAAATTATTCTATTTTTTAGTGGGTCTTATTTATTTAAAGCACAGAAATTCTATTTAATAAAATTTTAATGTAGCCTTTTATATAATAAAGTACAGTATAAGATAATTATATCCCGATAAAGTTTGGTATACTCCTTATACATTTATTAGTAGATACATTTATTAGTAGAATGAAAAGGGTAACCCTATGTCATATTGCAATATCATGGGTGTTCCGGTATCATGGGTGTTCGGGTATCGAAAAAATACTCAAATATTTAAATTAATCCCTATCAACTAAAAATGGTAAGTCACTATATATCCTCTACAGATATTCTATCAAATCCTCCCCCATCAAGTTTGGGTCTGAGATTTTGCTTCTCTTCAAAACAGTTCTTTAGAAAGCCTACAATCTCAAGCTTGATGCCATCCTCCTTCTCCAAGATTTCCATATGGAGATGAAATTAGCCTAGAATCTCACATTGTTTATCTTATGAAAAAACTTTGTATTTTTATCACATTCCTTTAGCCATCATTTTAGAAGAGAGAGCTTACAGCTAATCCAAAGAATTTGCTACTCCAATGTACATTGCCCCCACCAGAATAGGGATACAGTCAAGGATTTGGTTTGATAAGAGATTTCTCAATCTTATAAAAGGGTGCTTTGATCCGCAGTTTTTCTCTACTTCCTTCAATAGTTCTCTTCTTTGGTACTTTAAAAATTCTAGAGCCTTTTGCCAGCCCTAGTAGGGGACAGACTCAAGCTCAAAAGTAGGTCCTGTGCTTAACATTCTGAGTCAAGGGGTTCTAAAAGTGTTGTTCATTCAATGATCGAATGACTAAAAGGGACTCATGTGAGACGACATAGGGGTTCTTCAATAAGAAATAGTGTTTTTCGCCCCATGTCCAAGCCAAGGCGAGTTCCCGAGTTCCTAAAAGTGGTGTGGTTCCAGATTCCCCCCTCATTTACGATATACGTCGAGCAACTGATCAAAGGATGTTTCGGTCCCAACCAAAATTTATATGTATCGGTTTTCGGATGATAAGTATAGTTTTTATAAAAAAAAATCAAATTTACTAAATATAAAGTTATGAGAAGCGACTCAAGACAAAGTAGTAAACACAATTACAATTACACAATTAATTAAAATATAAATAACTAAAAAATAATATGTATCATCCATTTCGTATCAGTATAAATATCATATAAGGGCTACTGAAACTTATACGGATTGTTTTGTATCAGCGATTTTTATTTTTATGGATACTGTTGAATTAATTGGTTTTAGTAAGGATATTGAGGCTCCTAAAGCATGACATCATGGTAGGTTTGGAGGGCAACAACTTTGATGGAGACACCTTGATCTGCTTAAGTAAGATGAGAATCCTTCCAACCTTAAAGCTCTATCAATATTCTCTCTTTAACAAAGAGAAGACTGCTAATTTGGATCAGCCTATCTCAGATGAAGATCTCGAAACACTTTTTTTGGTGCTGAAATGTGTCAATGAACTAAAATACCACTGTATATTGGAACTAAACATTTGCCTTGACTTGGGTATCAAAGGGCCAAATTGAGCCTCAAAAATATTTTGTAACCGGGTAGGGCTTGGGCTGGGCCAATTTTTTTTAAAAAAATCAGGCTCAAGCCCAGCCCATTAACACTCCTAAATACTATCATTTGCATACAAAATAAAAAACAAGAATGAAAACAAAATTTAAAAAAAAAAACAAGAATGAGATTGTTCTACTTCAATATTTTTTCAAATCCAAGACTCACTATTGATAGGAAAAAATATTATGAGACAGTTGTAACATACAACACATAGATGAATTGTTAGCATATGGCCGGGTTGGGTTAGAAAATTGTCACCCGAAGGAGAAAGAAATTTGTTGGTTTATTTGGAGATGTCTTCAAGATGCTATCTCAAGCCAGGAAGCTCTCACTAAACAAAATTTTCCCATTGATTTTGGGTGTCATTATTGTGATTATCATATAGAATCTACTAACCATTCATTTTTTGACTGCCAGTTAGCTCAGACCATGTGGTGGGGATCATTGCTATCCATGAGAATTGATCAAGATCAATCGAGGAGTTTCAAAGAGTGGTGGTTGCAATTGACTGATCAAAGCACCAGAAAACCCAACCAAACGAATTTCTCTTCTACTGTGCTACCATTATTTGGAGTATCTGGAAGGCTCGTAATGGCCAGATCTTTCGTTCCATTCAACCAAATCCAGCTTAGATTATCATGCAAGTAGAAACGATCCTTAGTGAAAGTATTGAGGGGGAGTTAAAGGCGCAATCATAGGCCACCTTCAGCCCATGAGACATTTAAACAAGTCATTTTGGTCATAGTCACAAAGTCAGGGTTCGGGAATAATTCGGCAAGGGTTAAGTATGGAAAAATTTTAAAAAATTGGAAAAATACGGGAAAACTTCGGAAAAAAAATGGAGAAAACACTTATAATTATAAAAGTTAGTAACGATACTAATTAATATATCTAACAATTTCGTGAGTTAATATACAAAAAGAGTAACTATAATCAACAATAATAAGTTCATAACATCAAATTCATTCCATCAAGGTATTAAATTTCATTAAAACATTAATTATCCAAATTAAAAACAAGACTAAAATACGTATATTAATAAAACCACTCATTTATATTCATCAATCCTTCAAAAGAGCATAAAAGTCGTCAATATCTGCATAATCTCTATTCCCAAAAAATTTCAAAATTATCCATTTTTTTCGTATTATTCGTTTTAAACGTGTTTTTTTTTTTTTTTTTTTTTCGTATTATTCGTTTCAAATGGGTTTAAAAGTATAATACATGTTTTATTCAAAAAACGGGTTTTAAACGTCGTTTTCTACTGCAGGGTATTAATGCACATTTTAAACGGGTTTTTTTTCAAAAAAACGTAATTTTTTGTGACTGTGATTTTGGTCACCCCCAAGACTAGGATGGATTAAGATTAATTCTTATGGAGCGGTAAATTGGATGACAATACAACAGGAGTTGGAGTTATTGTGTGAAATCACAAATAGGGGTGTCAAAGGGCCGGGTTGGGGTAGGGCCGGGGTCAACCCTAGCCCTACCCTTCCTTATAAGAGTAGAGCCCTAGCCCGGCCCTAGCCCTTCAAGGGCCGGGGTTGATTGGGCCCTAGCCCGGCCCCTCAAGGGCCGGGGCCAAGCCGGGCCGGCCAAAGGGCCGGAAGAAAGAGCGGAATTTTTTTTTTTCATCTAAGATAATAAATTTTTTTTTACTACACCGACTGTCAACCTTACATGGAAATGGATACCCTCCTCTTTTATTCGGGTTTGGGATCAATATTGCAACAAAAAGAGCAATGACAGAGTTAAAAAAAAAATTTCTTTATCAGTGACAGTCATGCATAATAAACCAAAACATAATATAGGTAAACAAGTAGAATAATAAAACTATATAGAACAAAATTGAAAATATGTTTAAATATAAAACTGAAAGTAGAGAGTAAGATATGAGAGAGAGAGAGATGATCGATGAAGAGTCGAAGTGGTATGTGGCCTGTGCGAATGAAGTTGAAGAATGAAGAGGCAAAGTCTTAGAATGTGAATACAAGTTAGGGTTTGGTCTGTGTTAGGTTGGTTTTTATAAGGTCTTTAGTTGGCGCAATTACAAACATAGCCCTACTTTCATAACGTTAATGAAAGGTTAAAGGGAGCATATTAGTAAAATTATTAAAAAATATTTATCTTAAGATAAAGTAGGGCCGGGCCGGGCCGGGAAGGGCCGGACAGGGGGAGCCCTAGCCCGGCCCTAGAGAACAAGGGCTTCCAATTTTTTGGCTCTGCCCGGCCCAAGGGCTGGGGTAGGGCCGGGCTTTGGAGGGCCGGGCCGGGCCGGGTACCCTTCTATATGGGCTTTTTTGACAGCCTTAATCACAAAGGGTCATTTTAGGTCTCATCCAAGGCATCCCAGGAGGCTCTCCACTTGTTGCAGAAGTTGTGGCACTCCGCAATGCCATCGCCCTCGTTGTGGAAGAGAATTGGGCACAAGTGGAGTTTGAAGTAGATGCGGAGATATTTGTTAAACAAATTTTGCACCGAGACATCCTCATCCCATCATAAATTTCAGTAGTCTTGGAGGATATTAAATGAAAGCTCCTATTAATCCGTGCTATTATATAGCTTATGCCCCACGACAAGCTAATGCTTTTGCCCACAAATTGACGTGGTACAACTCCCAACTTTGTTCTCAACTAAACTTTCTTCTTCAGCAAATAAATCCTCCAAAGTGTTAGACAAAGTTTGGTTCAAAGGAGAGCTCAGAGGGTTGTAGAGGCTCCTTATTTGTAAGTGTTGCCTTCAAACAAAAAACAAAGGAGAAAGAAAGAAAACTCATGTTCGAGTTTATTAAACCATGCTAGGATGATACTAGGTTGACTCGCTAGTATAGCTATCAAAGGACAAGATTAAGCAAGTAAGGGGTCAGCCCCAACCCTACCCTTAAGTATAAGGGCAAGACCCTAATCCTATCCTAGCCCTTCAAGGGCATGGATTGATTAGTCCCTACCTCAAGGGTTAGTGCCGGTAGGGAAGGACCACAGGGCGAAAAAATAAACGTGGGGATTTTTTTAATTCAAGATGACGAGAATTTTTTTTTACTTCGACTACCAATAAAGCAAATTATTCAATTGAAATTATTTAAGATTAATTAAATATAAAAGTAAAGTAAAATAAAGATAATAATAAAGGGTTTTTGCATATCAACTGTTGCATTCTACAAGCTTTGCAAATACACTGTTATGAGTTATAGTTTTGCAAATTAACTCATGGTTTTGCAACAGTTAGACAAACAATCTCAATCCCTAATCATGTTAGGCTTCCGTTTGTTATTGTTATGAAAATGACTATTATGCCCTTATGATATTTTCAGAACCTCACAAAGCCTTTAACTACTCTTGAACCAAGGTTAATAAGTTTTAACCCTTGTGATTAAGATTCACACCCTTAGGGATAAAGCATCTAACCCTGGTTTAAAAAGGAAAAAAATATATTGTGTCCCCTTTTAACTATCTTTAACTTAGGTTAAGATAAACTAACCCTTAGAGTTAAAGCATCCAATCTTGGTTTTAAAAGAAAAAAGAATTAACTTGACTCCTTTGAACTCCCTTTAACTGTGGTTAAGATTTATTAACCCTTAGGGATAAAGCATCTAACATTGAATTTTAGAAAAAAATATTCTAAACAATTAATGTGTCCCCTTTTAACTCCCTTTACCCGTGGTTAAGATTCACTCACCCTTAGGGTTAAAACATCTAACTTTGGTTTTTAGAAAAATAAAAAATAAAAATTTTAGGTGTCCCCATTTAACTCCCTTTAACTGTTGTTAAGATCAACTAACCCTTAGGGTTAAAGCATATAACCTTGGTTTTTAGGGGAAAAAAAAAAAAACCTATCTTTTAACTCCTTTTAACTATGGTTAGGTTTCACTAATCCTTATGGAAAGGGACACGAGTTAATTTTTTTTTCAATATCAAAGATCAAGGTTAGATGCTTTAACCCTAAGGGTTAGTTGACCTTAATCATAGTTAAAGGGAGTTAAAAGGGGACAACTTAAAATTTTAATTTTTTTAAAACCAAAGTTAGATTCTTTAATCCTAAGGGTTAGTGAACCTTAACCACGGTTAAAATGAGTTAAAAAACACGATTAAATTTTTTATTAGGTTGAGTGAATTTTAACCACAGTTAAAAGGAGTTAAAAAGGGACACGTTAATTTTTTCTAAAACTCAAGGTTAGTGCTTTAACCCTAAAAGTTAATGAAACTTCACCACAGTTAAAGGAAATTCAAAGGGAACATATTAATTTATTTTCTTTTAAAACCAAGGTCAGATGTTTTAACTCTAAGGGTTAGTGTATCTTAACTTAAGTTAAAGGGAGTTAAAAGGGGACGCGTTAATTTTTTTTTTAAAACTAGGGTTATATGCTTTATCTCTAAGGGTATGAATCTTAATCACAAGGGTTAAAACTTATTAACCATTGTTCAAAGATAGTTGAAGGCGTGGTAAGGTTATGAAATATTACAAGGGCATAATAGTTATTTTCCTAATAATAATAAATGAAAGCATAACAAAATTGGGAATTGAGATTGTTTGTCTAACGGTTGCAAAACCATGAGTTAATTAGCAAAACAATAACTCACAACAGTGTATTTGCAAAGCTGGTACATCCACACCCTTACTTTTCCGCCGTATCCCCACGCCCCATGAGTTAATTTGCAAAACTATAACTCACAACAGTGTATTTGCGAAGTTGGTAGAATGTAGCACCTGATATGCAAAAACCCCTAATAAATTTAGATAAAACAAAACCTCTTTTCTCTACTATTATAATGAGAATTGGAGGGTTGAGGTGTTGATTGAATTTTTATTTTTTAAATCTCTTAAAGTGAGAATTGGTGGGTTGACGTGTTGATTGAGTTTTAAAATTTTAAAACTCTTAAAGATAACATATAACTTAATAGTTGAGGTGTTAATTGAATTTTTATTTTTTAAATCTCTTAAAGTGAGAATTGGTGGGCTGAGGCGTTGATTGAGTTTTAAAATTTTAAAACTCTTAAAGATCTCTACTATAATGAGAAAGCCCCCCTTAGTAATGGAAATCCCCAAATTACCCCTGTAGCTTGATTTTTGCTCAATTCCCAAACTACCCTTATATTAGAGATATTGTTTCTCCTTAATAAATGTAGCCTCATTTTTTTTTATAAATTCCCTAACTACCCTTATATAAGACAAAACCTTTATTTCCCAAACTACCCATTTCTCATCAACAATCTATTTAAAGTCCCTTACTCAAACTACCCTTATATCATCCACAAGTTAACATGTGTCCCGTTTGACACTCCTTAAGTGTGGTTAAAATGCATTCACCTCTAGGGTTCACTCCAGTCTCTCTCCCCCACCCATCTCTCTCACGTGCATCGCACGTGCAACCCACTAATAACACATAACTTAATAACTGTATTCCTTCTATATAGCACTCGGATAGAGCATGATTCCTTAATTAAAATATCTCCTCTTATCTAACGCCCACCCAATCTCTCTCTCTCTCTTTCTGCCAATTGTGATTAAACGGGAGAGTTCAATCTTCACTCTCACGTGCATCGCACGTGTCACCCGCTAGTGGCAATAAAGTAAAACAAGTAATTAGAGTGTTAGGGATAATTATTGTGTTAGGATTAGAGAATCAGGCAATCAATGGCTGAAGGTTAGGGTTTCAAAAGATTGGGATTAGGTTTTTAAAAAGTTAAGAGTTAGGGTAGAGCTGCCAAAGGGCAAGGCTAGGGCAGGGAAAGAGTTAATCCTAACCCTGTCCTTACTAAGCAAGACCCTAATCCTGCCTAGCCCTTCAAGGGCCTGGATTGACTAGGTCCCTATGTGCCTGTTGCGCACGTGCTGTGTAGCGCGTGTGAATCGACCCCATAAAAACGCGCAAACACAGAGAAAGGCGGGAAAGAGAGCACGGAAAGGGTGAACCCTCGTTTTCCCTGCGAAGATCCGTTCGCTATTGCCGGAAAAATGGCTGACATCGGAACCCTAGATATTCTGGGGGAGATCCAAGTTCTCGTTTCTGATAAGCTGCAAGTGGTAATAATCGTCTACTACTACTCTCTTCGATTTTCTTCTTAAAGGTCACAATTTCTCATATTTCTTTCCAATCCACCATCTTTCGAAGGTGAAAACTCTAGTAGTTAACAACAATTTCTCTGCTTATTATTATTATTATTTTTCTCTTCAATCTGTTATTATTGCCGTTTTTGTTTTCTGCACTGTTGCTGCTGCTATGTAAGGTTTGATTTCACCCCCTAAAGCAACCTGCTTGCCCAGAGAAAAACAATATTCTTTTGAGTGAGGAACTCGTACTGTGCACTATATAGCAATCCGTGAATAACCCGAGTATTTTTAATAAAGTTTTACTGGCAATTTTTTAATTTGGTAATATATTTTTAGTTTTTGTGCAAAAATTGTCTAGTATTTGTATTGTGGTTGACTAGATGACTATTTACCTACTTGAATGTGTTCTATGCAAAAAAAAAAAAAATCGACTAGAAAGCACCCTGTGGGTTCAAAATCCATTTGGGGAAAACTGATTTCCCGGTGGGAATGACTTACACCATCCATACCATAGTTGCAGGGTAGCTATGTACATAGAGGAATGCTTGCTTCCCAGTAAGCTCATTTCCAATGTTCGTTTCTTAGGAAACTCATTTCTATCACATCTCATTTAGTAATCAACAAGGGCTATATGTGGTATGTGACGGGATAGACTCGAGCCTATA
This sequence comes from Tetracentron sinense, assembly GCA_015143295.1. Classification (NCBI taxonomy): domain Eukaryota; kingdom Viridiplantae; phylum Streptophyta; class Magnoliopsida; order Trochodendrales; family Trochodendraceae; genus Tetracentron; species Tetracentron sinense. The sequence continues at coordinate 50,895,583 of CM026551.1, forward strand.
GCCTAGAGACCCTAAGCAAGTATTGCTAGATTGGAACCTAAGCTTCCTAGTTCTCCAAACATATCTCGTGTAAGGAAAAAGCTAGGGTATGACTTCTCATATTAATATAATGAAAGTGAGGCGCTTATATCTCATTTCTCGCTTCTCTTTTCCTAAGGAGTTGTTGAGCCTCTCTTCTCATTTCTTGCTTTCACTTCACTTCTCGTTTTAGCTTATCACTCTAGTAACTATGGCCCAAATACCTGCACATGTGACATGTGGTTCCTATGTGAAAGGTTGGGAACTTGGGACCACACCATTCGATGAGAATTACGACTCTGATATGCCACAGTTGAGACGGGATTTCTCCTCAAGGGATTTCACGCAATTGGGTGTTTCAGGCTTTTTGGTATTCTTGTGTCAGTATGCAAGATTAATTGTCATTGCACATTACACTGAGAGTCTTTTTTTATATGCAACTCTCTTTTTATTTACAAGATACTTGTTGGAGACCAGTTGGGAGCCTCAAACTAAATCTCCTTATATAATGGAGATTATATCCAAATGTATCATTTGGATCTGGTTTCCTCATCTCTCTTCGGTCATCTGGGTTAACTGCTCTTGAGTATGTTATACATAGTCAAATAGACTTTGAATAGGTTTTACTCCACTTAAAAAAGAAATTTGTTCATGTTACCCAAGCTGTCCAAATATGATCAACTCAAAAATCCTGTAATATTATCATGCAACCCTACTCACATGCTCATGAGTTCGACACATTTTTTTAGTATTATAAATAATTTAAAAACACATGCATGATATATAATGTGTGTGGTGCATTAAAGTGTATGCACATGGAAAATAATAGTGCACTGTAAATAAATAAAAGAAGCTTTATGATGGAGCCCTGCAAATTTTTACTGTATATACTATAATGGCTATATTATTTTATTTTAATTATTTTAACAAAAAATAGTCCCTAAATCTATTTTACTTGATTGTTATCTGCCTATCTTTCTATCTAAGAGAAAATATCTGCTTGAGTAAAACATAGATGCAACATTTTAGAAATTTTGTTCCTAAATAACTCGCATGTCAACATGTTTGTACCATTGATTCCATATAAGAGATATCCTTTTTGAATGATTTTGTTCATGTAAATGTAGAAACCATGTATGTTCATAACCTCATATATATGCATTTATTAAAAGAAACAGTACATAAACAATAGTTGGGAACACGATTTGTGATTAATATGTACGAATAAGAGTGCTTTGTAACCCAGTAATATTTTTTAAAATGAAGTTTCCTCACTAAGTTAGTTATTTTTATTCTTTTGCACGATAATAGTCATTTGAGAAATTTCAACTCAACTGACCCTCAAGTAAGTTGGGTAGGCACAACCAAGCTCTGGTCAACTTGTTGATTTCTGAAGTTGTGTTACAAAATAAGGTTATATAACTCTACATTTATTTGGTACAATCACATACAAAAGTTACCTGATGGCTTTCTCTTTCTTGTATTGGGACTATGTTTGACATCGTAGGATGAGATAAACGCGTTCTCTTGTAGCGATGATCTCAAGTATGTGCATTGAGGTCAAGTATTTGATCCAAATTAACATATCCAAAGAACGATGACATTCGTTCCAATAAACTAAATGTTTATGGTTCTCTTTTTCTGATTTTACTACCGTCTTACCTCGAACAATTGTAAAAAGTCCAATTTTAATTGGGATGATATTTAGAGAAAATTACTCGGGTGACTAACGGTTTGGATTTTCCTCTGAGTCTCTAGAAATGATGATGTCATATGATATGCTTTATAGCCTATTGTCTATGGATTGGGCTGTCAAAGGGCAGGGCCTAGATCTTATCGGGCCCGACCCTCATCTGCAAGGGTCAGGCTCTAGCCCTCGGAGGGCTTGAACTAGCTAGTTCCAAGCCCTACCCTGAAAGGCTAAGGCAAGGTCAGGGCAGAGCCTAAAAGAATAGTATAAAAATGCCATATAAAATGCCATACACCACCACTCGATACAAAACTTAAATCAATCCTCCTCCTTTATCTAGTCTTGGGATGTGCGATGCAAAGGAAAGAACAGCATGGTGGATTCATTTTTTATTTTTTACTCGATGGCAGAGTAGAATATTTTTCTTAAGTTAAAAATAGTATAATGTGTTTACTGTTCTCTTATAATGAGATTATATATATAATATACTATGTGTTTTGTACTTTTGTTATGTGTTTTAGTTATATCCTTTTCTTTCCATATAGTTATTTTTGACATAGTACAACTTAAGGCATATATAGATCTTATATGTGTAGTATAGATTTTTTTAAAATGTTAACATAAGTCATAGTACTAGTTTTGACATTGCGATAACATACAAGGCATTTTGAAACAATACTGACATTAGGCATAGTCCTAGCATGTATATAATTTTGATACTGTACTGACATAAGGCATAACACTAATATGTATCTAAATTTGGCACAATACTAACATAAAGGCATTTTAACACAATACTAACTTAAGGCATAGTATTAAAGTATTACTTAATAAGTTTATATAATTAATATATAGTATAGATATTATATATAATATACAATACTATAAATCTATATTATGATGTAGCAGAATATGTGGTGGGCCAGGGCCCTGTAGGGTAAGGCCCCCTCAAGTTAGAGGGCTTTCAAAAATTCAGCCATACTCGGCCCGCAGGCCTTGGGAAAGAAAAAAAGAAGCTTTCTAATTTGCAGGCTTAGGAGGCCAGGGCTGGATTGCCACCCCTAGTGAGGGACCTTTGTGCTCTTCCTTTGGGAAGACTTTGTGTGTGCATGCGTGCCTAAGTTAACAGTTGAACATAGGATTTGACATAGTATTAAAACTCGGCGAGTCAACTAGAAACTCGGCCGAGTCAAATCGACTCGGCTAGGTTTCGAGTCGAGTTTGAGGCAAAACTCGGTTTTGACACTGAAAACTGAGTAACTTGCTCCGACTCGCTTTGACTCACTCGAGTTTTTGCACTTTTTTTGTTAAAAGAAAAAATCGAGTAAATCGCCTACCCGATCGACTAAATTATGTTTTTTATTTTTTAACACATTCCACCCACTCTTAAGTATAAATACAAAACAAAAGGGGGGTGTTTAGTATATATTGAATTATGTATCTCATTTTAGGAATGGTTTATCATTAATTTTGAATTTATGCCATATATATAGTATTAGAAAAATATTATATTTGTCCGAGTTTTAGGTGTCATTATTCGGACGAGTTTTGCCTGAGTTTCCGAGTTGACTCTACTCAGTAAGTTTTCGAGTCGAGTTGAGTTTTCGGGTTTTAAAACATTGGGTTTTGGAACCAGGTCTGTGATCTCAACACAACGGACTTTACCAACTAATCTAACCGGCATCTTGTAGCAAACTATTCATTATTTAGTGCTGTTAACTGCTGATGTGCTCTAAGTTGTACACTTGTTAACATTGTTTTCCTATCATTCTGATAGATTTCAGTTTCTGCGTGTCTCTTGGAGCCAAAAATTCCTTCTTATGAAATGTTTCTTATCTTTTCTCATTTTTAGTGCAGTCCTTTGGTCATTGACGTACATCTTTTAAAATGGTTCTTAGGTTTTTAAGGTCTAGACTCTAGCCTTGTTTATTGTTAAGAAATTATATTTGATACTGTTGCTACCTTGTTAAGTTGTATAGCTTGTTAGTTGAAAATTTTGTTGGAGGCTAAATATTTTCATAACATTTTGAATTAAATTCACTTTATTTCTCAGGTCTCCTATAAGTGGCTTAGTCGCAATTTTTCAGTGTCATCAAATCATGCAAAGAGGTAAAGTTGCACTCACTAAGAATCATCTTTCCACTTATATTCTGTTTCTTATACTACAATGTCATCGCTCGTTGTCATGTTTAGGCTGCTTCAGGAGTTCGTTGAAAAGCATGGAAGTGGGCTTGAAGTAATATATACTTTGTCTGGGTGGTTAAAGAGCAATCCTTCAATTTACCACATAAGGCTTGTTTCCAGTCCCAAATTTGCAGGTTAGATCTGGTAAATTTAGAGCAGTTTTATTACTATCAACCGTTTCTTGCTACCATGAGAAGTCAAACAAATTTTAATAGAAATGCCCAGCCAGCTTTGCTGTCTTTTATTTTGGACTCCCCTCATTATCCCTTAGGTACGATCTGCAGTTTGTTCGATACAACTCGCAATGACATTCCATTTTTTACTTTTTCCTTTTCTTTATGGGATGTTTTTCATTAGCTGAGAGTATGGATGTCATTCTCTTATGTCGTATATGTAGCTCCTTGTAGGTATATGATGAGTATGATTGTAAATTTGTAACCCTGCATTGGAATCAAAGTCTTCCAAGTGGAAACTCACTGAAAGTTATATAACTGCGTAAGAGTATGAACCTACAAACTACTTTTCGTACTATGGCTTATGGATTCGTGGACATTTTGAAGCTGAAGGAATGGTAGTTATTTGTTATTGCTGGAGGTTCTAGGTTCGCCAAACTAAGGATTAAAAATACGGTTTCGGGGGATGTATCGGTCCTAACCGAAACCTATACGTATGGGTTTCCGTATCGGTTTCGGGCGAGATACATATAAAATTTTATTATTAAGAAAAAATTAAATTAAATTAAAAAAATCAAGTGAGTTATAAAAACCAAATATAAAGTCATGTGAAGCGACACAAAAACAAAGTAGCAAACAAAATTACAATTACATCATGAATTAAAACGTGAATAACTAATAAACGATATTTATCGCTCGTTTCATATCGGTTTCGGCGATTTTATTTTCATGGCCAAAACAGGGAACATGTAGTATACTTTCTCTTTTCCATTTCCTTTTAGAGGATGTAAACAGATTTCTTGGCGAAGGCGGAAGCATCTTGAGCGGAGATTAGTCTACTATTCATGGGTGTATCTTGTGATTAGGATCCATTATACAACTAGAGGTTGAGAGAAGATCACTGTAGAAAGGGGATAGTGATCTTTGGAGAAATCTTCTTGGGACCTGATAGATGTTGAAATGTACAAGGATTCATTCATTGGTGGTGGGGCCCTAGGGGTGCATTTATTTATTGGAGAGTCTGACGGGAGCACGAGGGAAGTATTACTGCATTAGGAGAGAAAATGTCTATATAGATTGTGAGGTAACTTTGTTATCTCAAAATTTGTATTCAAGCTGTTTTCTTTTCTGAAAAATACATGTCACGCTGAGAATTCTACAATGAGATCGAATCAAGCTCTTAGGTTCTGCTGGGGTCTGATGGTGTAGCTTCCCTGGTACTTTTACCTGTCAAACAATGTGTACTGGATAACAAATACGAATTCGAATGGAGGCATTTTCTGTTGCAACTTGCAAGCTTCCAACTAATCTTACGAGATGAGGATCATGTTTCTTCTAGTTCTCAAAGTTCCATCCATATTTTATGTAGTGTAGGATCAAAAGCTGCTTGGTACAACAATGGGTCAGGTCAAAGTTCATCCTGACACTTTTGACCTTTACTTGAACCAGAACAGTGACCAACCTGTGATTGTGAGGTCAAACCCCCAACCTTAATACTGTTGATATATGTAATATCGAGGGTATATTTGTAAAACGGCATATATGTAATGTTCTCTCTTAATATAATATGTTAGTAGGGTTCTCTATCTTTAACTAAGCAATTTATCCTAATCTCTTTTCTTCCTCTCTTTTCTCTCTTTCTCTTATCTAAACCCTAAAACCTTCAAACCCATTTTCCAAATTGGTATCAGAGCTACAACGAATGAAGGAAAAACTTTTTAAAATCAGAAGCAAGAACCAAAGGAAAAAGACACATCAGGTGACATCACCAGCCTTACTAGGTTGTTGCTTGGGGTACTCTAAAGCATAATCACAAAAAATTGCGTTTTTTTGAAAAAAACTCATTTAAAACGCACATTAATACCCTGCCCACAGAAAACGACGTTTAAAACCTTTTTTTTTGAAATAAAATTGTATTATAGTGTACAACACGTTTAAAACGAATAATACAAAAGAATAGATAATCTTCAAAAAAAATTTGGGAATGAAGATTATGCAAATATTGATGCTTTTGAGCGATTGATGAATGAGTAATTTTATTAATACATGTATTATAGTCTTGTTTTTAATCTTGATAGTTGATATTCTAATGAATTTTGGAATGAATTGGATGCTAAAATAATGTTATGAACTTATTATTGTTGATTATAGTTACTCTTTTTGTATATTATCTCACAAAATTGTTAGATATATCAATTAGCATCATTTCTAATTTTTATAATTATTAATTTTTTTCTCCGTTTTTTCCCGAATTTTTTTGTACTTGATCCTAGCCGAATTATTCCCGAACCCTGACTTTGTGACTATGCCTTAAAGGTAATTTTTGGGAGATCTTGATTTTAGAGGATTTTTTAAATCCAATTTCATGTGATTTGGTTAAATATTGATGAAGTTACAATGATTTGAAGAAAAAATACCAAAAAAATTCCAAGAAAAATATTGTTTTTGTTCGAATTTTTTCCGCTTGAATGAGTTGTTTATTGATCATGGTTGGACTGGTTTTTTGTTAGAAACATATTAAACCTGAGTCTTCTCAGTTTGGATGAGTTTTGAAGGAGTTGTGAGGTATTTAGAGGACCTATTCACTACTGTTTTTTGTTGTTAAAAGGGTTTTTTATGCCTTGTTTGCTTATAACAACAATTTAGGTCATCTTTTTTTTGGTAATCTTAATACATTGGATCATTTGTTGATGAGATATTGATTGGTCGGTCGTTTGCTATTTAAGTTTCTTCTATGGATGCTAAAGTTCTTACTCCGCCGGCTCTTTCCGACTCCGTTGTCCACTCTATCACCAATATTAAATTCAATGGTGATAATTTTCTTATATGACAATGCTCGGTTGAGCTTTATATTAGGAGTCGTTTTAAGATGAGGTATCTTGATGGTAAGACTCTACAGCCGGAGACAGATATTTCCGAGATTGTTAAGTAGAATGCCGAGAATTGCATTATTTTGAGTTGGTTGTTTAATTCTATAGAGTCAGATTGCCGGGAATTACATTTTCTATACGGATTGTCATGAGCTTTGAGATGTTCTTATTTAGACTTATGCCTTAGTGGAGAATGATGCTCGGATTTATCAACTTACTCGTGAGATTGCTCACTTTCAACAAGGCGATATGCTTATCTCTGATTATTTTGGGACTCTTCAGCGTCGTTGGGAAGAATTGAGTCATTGAGAATTTTTTTCGGAATTGTCCGTTGCTTCTGCCAAGGTTATGACAAAGCGAATTGAGCGTCATCGCATTTATGATTTTTTGAGTGGTCGTGCCAAATTCAAACAGTTGCGCACTCAGATACTTGCCACATTTCTTCTACCCTCTCTTCAATTTGTGTATTCCACGGTGTTTGGAGAGGAATGTCGTCGGGCTGTGATTTCTTTGAGCACCACTCCTATGCTTCATCCAGATCGTACCGCTTTTGCTATCGATTTTCGTCCTGCTGCAGGTCGTAGTAGGGGGACTGATAGGCAATGTATTAAATTTCGGTTTTTGTATAAACTTCGGTTGTTAAGGAAGTTGACACGTTTTGAGAAAGTTAAAGAAAAAGTCCAAATAAGTTATGTAAAAATTAAAGAAGCTTAGGAAATTTTGAGGAAACATTGGAAATATAAGATGAAATTTTAGAAATTAAATACTTAAGCATAATTCACATATAGAATTCATTATATTTACTAATGCAAGTATGTAGTGCTCAAATGTGAGAATCATGTTAGTGACATGCGTTGTTTGCTTATCTGAGCTGTAATTTCTTTTTGATATTTCTTTATAATGTTAAATTTTTTAACTATATTTTATCCTCTTTGTCAAGTGAAGGAGATATATATTTTCTTTATATTTTAAGGATTATCTATGTTAATTGTTTTAGAAATTTGAAAATCTTATAGATGTGCATTAAAGTTGATAAATAATTGAAATTCAATTTAATTTCTAAACCTATTTCAATCTGCAATTGATGAGCTCAATGTTTTTACAGGATTGAATCAATATGTGAAGAGGAGATGGGTAGTTAAACAATCTTTAATTTATCACACTATTAGGAAATTATTAATTTTTTAATATTACTAAAAAGCCCTTATGGGCATAATATACTAATAAAAAAATTACTAAAATAATAAATTTATAATAAGGTTAATGTTAGGGACACATGTCTTTCCTTATGAATAAAGTATGTTTAAAGCGAGTGGAACTAGCATTACCCTTTTAAGTTCAAACTTAAAAGCCCTTCATTATACAGATTTTTTCTGAACACTTCGGTTAACTTCTACCGAAGTTCTCTATTCTTAACACTTTTTTTTTTTTTTCTATTTTGGTCGAAGTTTACCGAAGTTCACAGAAATTTACCACGAAGTCTAGTATTTTTAAAATACAAGTACATTTCGCTTCGGGCACCACAGAAGTCGACTCAATTCGGTCAACTTCAACGGAATTAAGTCGATTTTTGACACCATGCTGATAGGGGTCATTGTGGTCGTGGCAGTCGAGGTCGTGGCCGACCTACTACTCCTTGTGCTCACTATGGTATGGTGGGACATGATCGTGATTATTGTTATCGTCTACATGGTTATCCCGAGGGTTACCAGCCTCTTCCTACTGCTCACTTTGCTACGACTCCTGTTATTGATCTTCCATCCTTAGTTGTTGTGAGTGACTCTCTGGAGTCTATGAGAGCCCAGGTTGTTGAGATGATCCGAGCTGAGTTCCGTCTGCAGAGTATTCTCCTAATACTGTTGCTTTATCTGCCACAAATATCCATGCTCACTCGTCCTATGCCGCCACTAAATCGCCTTCTTCTCCAAGCTGAGTTATTGATTCCGGAGCTACTGATCATATGACTAGTGAGCCACAAGGTTATTCCATTTATTCACCTTCATTGCCTGCTGCCATGGTTCGCTTGACCGATGGTTCCTGTTAATCCCGTTTTACGAATAGGACACATTCCTGTATCTCCATCTCTCTCTTTATCTCATGTTTTACATGTTTCCCGTTTATCTTCTTTTAGTTAGTAGTCTTACTACCAAACTCAATTGTTGTGCTATGTTTTATCATTCTCATTGTCTCTTTCAGGACCTAACTACGAGGAAGATTGTTGGTAGAGACATTGACAGAGGCGGACTATACTACCTCGACACAGATTATGCTCCTGCTCATGTCTCATCTACTGTTGCTACTGTTTCTGTTTTTCCCTTTTCCATTGATGCTACCCTTGATAATTATCGTTTATAGCATGCCAAGCTTGGGCATGTTGGATCTAAGACTTTATGTTCTTTGATTCCTATATTTTTAGTAAACTTTGTTCTTCATCTATATTTTATTGTGATACTTGTGAGCTTATTAAACATGTTTGCACTATTTATCTTTCTCGTATGCATATATATTGTTTTATTTTTCAGTTAGTTCATTCTGATGTTTGGGGACCATCTCTTGTTCCCTCAAGTGATGACTTTCGTTATTATGTTACTTTTATTGATGATTACATTCAGGCTACTTGAGTTTACCTTCTTAAGTCAAAGGATAAGGTGTTATCTAAATTTTAAGACTTTCATGTTATGATTGTTACCCAATTTGGTGGTCATATTAAGGCCTTTCGTTCTGATAATGGTGGTGAGTATCTCTCTACTCATTTTGTCCAGTTTCTTCATACTCATGGTATTGCTCATCAGCTTACCTGTGTAAGTTCAAACTTATGGTATTGCTCATCAGCTTACTTCTCCTTACACGCCTCAACAAAACGATGTTGCTAAGTACAAGAATTGTCATTTAGTTGGTGTCACTCGTTCTTTGTTGCGAGGCATGCAAGTGCCTAAGCCTTATTGGTCTATGGCTCTTCTCAATTCTCATTGCATGTTTCCTCATCAATTGGACACCTCGTATTCTTGATGGCCTCTCACCATATCAGCTTTTTTGCCCTCAGGTTCCTATTTTTCCCATTGAGCAACGGGTATTTGGCTGTACCTGCTTTGTTCAGGATCTTTGTCCATGTTGTCAGAAATTAGATGATAAAGCTATTATATGTGTCTTTGTTGGTTACTCTAGCATCTCTAAAGGCTATCACTATTATAACCCTCAGTCTTGTCGTTTCTTTGTTTCTGTGGATGTTACTTTTTTCGAGACTGTACCTTATTTCTCTCTTGCTCCTACTGTGCCTCCTGTTTTTGTGCGTTTACCTATTATTGGGGACCTTCCACAACAGAAGAAGTTTCTCACGTACTCTCGTTGCCAGCTGTCTGGTTCCCTCTTCGATGCGCCTCTACCACAGTCTTCTCTGCAAGTCACTCCACAAGGTACTTCTTTACCTTCTGTTATTCCTATTCATTCTCATGTTAATGTTCCTCCTGTTGCTTTTGGTCTTGAGGTGCCTATTGCTCATTGCAAGGGTGTTCGCTCCCTCATTTCAGGCCTTCCTTTCCGTGATTGACTCTGTGACTATTCCTCAGTTTGTTCGTGATGCTCTTTTTCATCCTGAATGGAAGGGTGTTATGGTTGACGAGATGAATGTCCTTCAATCTAATCATACTTGAGATATGGTTCTCCTTCCACGTGGGAAGAAACCCTTGGGCTACTATTGGGATGATAGTGTTGCTCGGTATAAGGCTCGTCTTGTCGCTCGCGGCTTTACTTAGACTTTTGGGCTTGGCTATGATGCTACTTTTGCTCTTGTGGCCAAACTGACTTTTGTTTGTGTTCTTTTTCTTACGGTAAATCAGAGTTGACATCTCTATTAGTTGGACATCAAAAATGCTTTTCTAATAGGCATCTCACCGAGGAGGTATGTATAGATCCCCCTCCTAGTTTCCTGCTTTAGGGGGAGTCTGGAAAGGTTTGTAAACTTCGGAAGTCTACATATGGTTTGAAGTAGTCATCTCGTGCTTGGTTCCATCACTTCAGTGAAGTGGTTCTTAGTATAGGCTTTCAGCAATGTCACTCCGATCATACTGTCTTCATCCATTCTGGTGCTTCAAGTCGCACTATTCTTTTAGTATATGTTGATGATATCATCTTGATTGGTGATAACTCATTCATTTCTCATGCTAAGCATGAGCTAAGGCGTACCTTTGAAGTTTGGTGTCAAAGATTTAGGTCATCTGAAATACTTTCTTGGTCTGGAGATTGTTCGATCTAAAAATGAAATTTTTCTGTCCCAACGGAAGTATGTTGTTGATCTGTTGAGAGATACTAGTATGAGTGAGTGTAAACCCGCTACTTCTCCCATGGATTCGAAACTCTCTTTACATGATAGTGAGGGTAATCTTCTTTCTGATCCTCATGCCTACCAGCATCTTGTGGGCCACTTGATATATCTCACCCTCACACGACTTGATATTACATTTACTGTCAGCATGATTAGCCAGTTCATGTATACCCCCCGTGCTTCATACCTTGCTATTATTCCTAGTTGTGGACTTGTATATCGCTCACATGGCCACCTCGATATCTCCTACTATACAGATACTGATTAGACTGGATCTGCTACTGATCGTCGTTCCACCCCGGGCTATTGTGCTTTCTTAAAGGCAACTTGGTTGCGTGGAAGAGCAAAAAGCAACTCGTGGTTTCTCGGTCTAGTGTCGAAGCAGAATATCAAACAATTGCTCATAGTACTTGTGAACTCTTATAGCTTCTTTCTCTCCTCTTCAAATTAGAGTTTCCTATTAAGGTCCTATGTCCTTATATTGTGATAATGAGATTGCCGCGAAAATTGCCTCTGATTCTGTGCTTCAAGAGCAGACAAAGCACTTTGAGGTTGACATTCATTTTCTCCGTGAGAAAGTTCGGGATTGTTCATTATCTCTTTAGAATATTCGTCTTATCAACAACTTGCTGACATCTTCATCAACCTTGATAGCTCTGCTATTCTCCAGGATATTACTATCAAGTTGGGCATGCTTAGGCCCCGTTTGGTTGAACTTCCGTTTTCTGTTTTTAAAAACAAAAATTTGGAAATTTTTACACAAAACATGTTTGGTAAACATGTTTCTATTTTTTTTTTAAAAATTAATAGCAAAATATTTAAAAATCAAGGTAATTTCTATTACCTCTATTTGGAAACAAAAAACAAAAACAAAACCACTATGCACCACCACTCTATTACCCACCACCACCACACAACCACTCCACCACCGCCCCCACCATACCACCACAACCACTCCACCATCACCACCACCATCACCACCACTCCACCACCACCACAACCATTCCACCACAACCATTCCACCACCACCACCACCACCACTCACCACCACAACAACACCACCCACCTACCACCACCACCACCACTCATCACCACCACCACAACCACTCCACCACCACCAATACCACCCCCAACGCCACCAATACCACCACCACTCCACCACCACCACCACCACCACCAATACCACCACCATTCCACCACCACCACCACCACCACCACCACCACCACCACCAACACAATCGCCACCACTCACCACCACCACCACTCCACCACCACCACCACTCCACCACTATCACCACTATGGATTGGAATTGTTTATTCATTATTATATTCATCATATTTCCCAAACACGTTTTTTTGTTTTTTCTTTTTTAAAACAAGTAACAGTTAGTATTGCCAAACATATTTTCTACTTAAAAAATTTGAAAAACAGAAAACAAAAATAGAAAAATGAAAGTGTATCCAAACAATCCCTTATGTTTATGCTCCAGCTTGAGGGAGAGTGTTGATATATGTAATATTGGGGGCATATTTGTAAAATGACATATATGTAATGTTATCTCTTAATATAAGATGGTAGTAGGGTTCTCTATCCCTAATTAAGCAATTGACCTTAATCTCCTCTTCTTCCTCTCTTTCTTCTCTAAACCCTAAAACCTCCAAACCTATTCTCCAACTAATACTCCCCTCACCCCCCAAAAAAAGGAGGTGCGTTGTCCATGTTTTGTTGTTGAGTAATTGATCAACTTCAAAACCGAACTGCATTTGCAATCTCAGTTTGAATCAAACGAAACGCGAGCCTGGTTAAAATGACTCATCCGCAATTCTGCCGGTTAAAAAGTTCCAACCTTGACAAAGCAAATAGGTTGGTTGTGTTGGTCGAGGTTTGCCACCCCTGGGCAATGCTCAGGTAGGAAATATGGGTAGCTCCAGCTTTGACTTTCCACCCGAAATGGCTTGCATTACTCACCAGCTAATCTGGTAGGATCTGGATCTTAGATTTTAATCCAGATGAGAAAATAAAGAAATATAATAAACATGAGTTGTGTTCTTTTTTATTAGTACTCTTTATTTTCTGATACCATTGTGATATTAAATAATTAACAGCGATCAGATTTTTGCACCTTTCATTAAAAGTCACAAATTCCTGGTAATAAATTTAAGATAATGTATCAGGGAACATTTGAAAACCTGTTTTTATCCTTATGTTGTGGTTCTTTTCTCAGTTCTGTCATTTAATGTAGAATTAAGTAGACAGTGTATTGCCAACACAAAGAAAGAGGAGCTCAGGTGGGGTCCTCTTCTCTTGATTTTTTGCAGAAATCAAACAAGAATTTGAGGGCAATTGCTCAGTTCAGGTCTATAGTGTGCAAGCTTGCATCCCAAAGGATCCTGTAGCTCTTTGGAATGCAGAATTTGTACAGGCAGAAAAGCTCTTTAATCAGCCCTTCTCTGTTGATAATTGCTTGAGAGACAACAGGTATGAACTTGATGCCTTCTACTTTCTAGATTTTATTTTTTTACTTGTTCTTGACATTGTTATGCTTACTACATTGATGCGTATCAGTGAGAAATTGAAAGGTAGGCTCAGCCATGACATTTTTTCCGTTAAAGTTTTGTAAAATATTGTATTTCTCGTGAGAGACTGATTCTTATGAGACATTGCTTATTTATTTTCTAGCAAAATCACTCCCTTGGTAAGAAAAATATATTTTCTATAACTATCAGAATTTATCACAGCTATTGTTTCCATAAACTTAATAAAGAAAACATATAAACATTCTAGTCTTCTGTGCCAATTTTTCATTTTTCCTTTCTTATGTGATATACACAAAATGAAAAAAAAAAACATGTCCTTAAACACTTACTTGTTCCTGCTTAAAAATACTAGTAAAGTGGTACTCCTATGTAAATATTCGTACTATATATTATAGAAGTATGCATTGCGTCTATTGGCTCCCCTTCTTTGATGCTTATTAGCTTTCTTTCTTCAGGTTCTGTGGGGTTTCAAATTCCTTTGTCAAGCGCAATGTCGAAGGAACATCTGATGGTGTTGCAATCCTACAGATCAAGACTGCAGTAGTCACAGGGCCATCCAGAAGTAATTTCGCACATCAAATTCCATCTGTTCCACAACCACAACAAGGAAAATTTGATCAAGTGACTCCAAAGAATGGACTACAGTCCTCCCCTGTGGTAACAAAAGAGATTAAAAGTGAAAGCAATGCCGCAGAAGTGCATGCTCAAGCTAGTAAACCTTTTAAAGATAAAGAAGATGTTGTTGGTCCTGCTAATAAAAAGAAAGGCTCAAATGAGAAAGATTCATCTGGAACCGGAGGATCACTAGCCAATTTGTGGGGTCGTGCATCTGCAAAGTCAAAACCCAGCTGCCCCTCTGCAGAAACTAATGCTGTTCTCCGAAACCCAATTGGTAGGTGCACTAACAGAATGGGGTCCTTCAATTACGTATTTTCTTTGTGATTAGTAGAAAATTAGAAACTCTAGTTTTCTATGTGAGAAGAATAGAGAAGGGAGAAGACTTGTGGGGAAGAGGATGAATAGAGATTAAGGAGTTTTTATTTATCGCTTTTATATTATTATAATAGCATTAGTAAGGTTATAAATCCCCTTACTAATGTGTGGACAAGAGTATAATAATTAGTAACATAAGAAATGACTATGGGCTTAGTTACTTTGGCCTATTACAACACTCCCTTTAAGTGGAGGCATAGATGTCTAACATGCCCAACTTGCAAAAAAGGTAATGATGTTTATTCAACGCAACCGCCTTTGTGAGAATGTCTGCCAATTGTTATTGGTCTTGACGAACGGAAAATTGATTATTCATAAAGTCACTTTTTCTCGAATAAAATTTTTGCCCACTTCAATATGCTTGATTTTATTGTGATGGACTGGATTGTGAGTAATACTAGTAACTACATTATTGTCGCAAAATGGTCTTATCTCAAACTAAATTGGAAAACCAAGCTCTGTTATAAGAATCTTGATCTATCTCACATGTTCCATGTGTCATTGCCCTGTATTCTGCATTTGCACTTGACCGAGCAACAACTGCCTATTTCTTGCTCATCTATGTAACTAAGTTCCCACCTACAAGTGACAATACCCAGGGTGGATCTTCTGTTTGCCACTGAGTCCACCCAGTCAGCATCTGCATAGCCTTTAACTTGTAAACTTCCATTTCTTTGAATAAGCAGCCCTTATCAAGGGATGACTATAGATGCCTGAGTACTCTTTCAGTTGCCTCAAGATGTGTAGTTCGTGGTTTATACATAAACTGACTAATTACACTAACCCAGAATGATTTGTTAAGACGAGTCAATGTCAAGTAAATCAACTTTCCAACTAATCTTTTTAACATACTAACATCCTTCAGTGATTTTCTCCTTTCATTATCAAGTTTGAGAATAGCTTCTATTGGCGTATCAACTGGCTTAACACCTGACTTTCTTGTGTCTTGTAAGAGATCTAACACATTTTCTTTGGGATATGGAGATCTCTTTTGCATCTGGAAACTTTAATTCTAAGAAAATACCTCAATGCCCTCAAATCCTTAATCTCAAACTCCTTTGCAAGAAACTCTTTCTCTTTGAATTTCTTGAGGGCTGTCACATGTTATTAGACTTCTTTTAGTACTAGGAGGAAAGGAAACACGACAATGTTTCGCTAGTTTACATACCTTACATTGTAAGCATAGTGGACTGGCAGACTTAAATAAATGAGGAAACAAAACTTTCAATGAAGGAAAAGACAAATGACAAGTCGATATCGCATGACATGTTGAGCCGTGGAAAAAAGATATATCGGGGATATTTCGAAATCGCGGGAATACTATCGCACATGGAGGGAAAAATTGAAAAAAATAGTGAAATACATGGAATTTATTAGTGAAACTTCAGAAAATCTTAAAATATATGCTAATACTTAATACACATCTGAGAATCAAAAAAATTTAAAAAAAAAAAAATGTATATAAGAGATGCAATGAGAAGGGGGCAAAGTTGTGTGCTGACATTGACGACAATGTATGACTCGCTAATATTGATATAACTGACATAAAAAGCTTCATTCATTTCTCAATCGAGCATAACAATTATCTCAAATAGAATCAGTTTCATACATAATAGTTAATACACATCTAAGAATCAGTTTTAATTACTAGAATATATAAAAAATTAAAAAACGCAAATCTATAGATCGACATTTGATCTACATCATAGAATTTATCTAAGTCTTAACTCTAACTCTTAAGTTTAAAATGTTCAGAAAAACATCATTTTGAAACTTGGATTTTTAACATTTTCTATCAAAAAATTAAAATAAATTATCTTTTGTCAAAAAAGAAAAATAGTTTGGCCATATTATAGATCGGGCCAAAACACATTACATATAAAACATTACTTCAATTGAGCTATTATTAACCTTGAAATTTGAAAATCTTAAGTTTTTCCAAAACTTCTCCCTAAAATAAATCCATTTGAAGAAATTGATTATCTTGTCGAGAAATTTCTCGTGTTCTTCGACTTTCGCAAGCGTCAAATCCTTCGGTTGAGTTTTCCCTATGTTTTTCCCAAGCTCCCAAGCATGGAATGGATCAAGCTACCAAGTCCCAAGCCTTGTTTTACTCAAAAATCGCCAAAACCTCTCTATATAGGACGTCACACGATATATGGGATATATCGTACAATTCATCCCATATATTGCACAATATCCTGCAAGAAAATTTCAAAAAAAAAGTGTTTAAAAAATATCGGCTGATATATCCAACATATCATGCGATATTTTGGATATGTTGCACGATAATTTCAAAAATTGTAAAAATTATAATACCTTATATTGATATTTCGGGACCCATCGAATTGAGATCTATCGTCAATATCGACGATATGTTGTCGACATCATGTCTAAAAGGTGGAGAAGAATGACCCAGGTGCGTGAAGAGACGACAAAGACTTAAGTTCCTTCAGGTGAATTGTCAACATCACCCTTGGAGAAGGTTGAGTGGCAGATAGTGGGCCCGATGATGTAGTAATCGTAGGTGATGCACTGTGAGCTGATAATGTAGGACGTGTGTATTTAGTTGGTTGTCCATGTAAATCCCAACATGTCTCATTGGTATTTCTCGACCCCCCACAATGGTTGCACTTCAACTTGCTCCTTTCCTTTGAACTCATACTACTCATCAGCTTACAATTACTTCCATTGCCTCTTCTGTGAGGCTGAGTAATGGATGCTAATGTTGAATGCTATGAAGAACTGACTGGATTGTGCATGACAATCCGTCTTTGCTCTCCTCACCTTGTACCAGGGCATATACTTGACTTAAAGATGACAACTCATCTTTACATAGAATTTAAACTCATGATAATTCAAAATCTGAGTTGAGTTTAGCTAAGAACTCAAAGATCTTGTTCTACTCCACAAGCTTACGATATTATGCTATATTAGTGATAACTGAAGGCTAAAAAGTCGGATAATGGTCCAGTTCTTCCCACGTACCCCAAAGACCAGCAAAGTAATCGGCTAAGTGTTTATCATCTTGCTTGTGCTATATTATTAGTGATACATAAGGCTAATAAATCGGATAATGGTCCAGTTCTTCCCACGTACCCCAAAGACGAGCAAAGTAATTGGCTAAGAGTTTATCATCTTGCCTAAGCTGGGAAATCTCTTGTCGTAGCTTAACTATCAAAATTTGCAAATTATGATTCTCTGGAGTAACATTCCCATACGCTGGATTGTCAGACCCTCTAGCATTTGATGGAATCCCTTCCATACCACTATTCTCTTCGATACAACCTTTTCAGACATTTTTACTGCTTCTGGAGTTGCAGAACACCAAGAAAATAACCCCAAAGGTTCTTTACGACACAACCAACACCCAACTAGGATGTAGGATGGACTGTTTTATACATATACAATCCTCACACACTGATTTTGGTATTACTAGGGTAAAATAACTTGCTATCCTAGGACAAAAATAGTCTAAACAAGAGAAAAAAGAGGGTGCAACTACTATATCCTATCTTTTTGTTTGTAACTTCTTCAAATCACCATAGAATGTGTGACACTTGTTCCATACATTCTAGAATTTTAATATGGATCAAACACTTGTAGTTTGGCTGAAAACAAAATGATAGTTTGGCTGAAAAAAATGATCACACCAATTAAATTAATCAAAACTGATTTTATTTCCTAAAACGTCACTTTAGGTAGCAAAATTACATCACGTTTTCTTAAAAAAATCCAAATAATCATCACAATTCCTCAAAATACAGATCTCTAAAAAACACTGTTCACGGGTATTCTTTATGCACTATTCAAGAAGATGTTCATAGCATTGTTCACGAACAGTGCATTAAAAAGAAAGAAATCAACACGTGCCTTGTCTTCCTACTCTAATATGAAGTAGAAACCCTAGTTTTCTATATGTGAAGAGAGAAGACTTGTTGTGGCCTGTGGGGAAGAGGATGAATAGAGATTAGGGCTTCTCTATCAACCTCTTTTATATTATTATAATAGCATTAGTAAGGTCATAAATATCATTACTAATGTGTAGAAAAGAGTATAATAATAAGTAACATAATGACTAGGGGCTTAGTTACTTCAGCCCATTACAACATGGTGCTTATTTGATATTTTCTCTAGAAACTAATCTAGGGAAGAAGGTTAGTTCTGTTCATTTGAATTTTACTGGCATGCTTGATTAAAAGTAATTACTAGTGCATTGAACTTTGCTAACAGGAGTACAGGACTGCTCGTGCGGTACTAGGGTTGAGCGTGCGCCTTAATATCTCTACGTTTTTTTTTTTGAAATCGCGGGCAGCATGCTATTTATGCTGCTCATAAAATGTTAGAACTTATTTTTTAAGTTGTTCATCAAATAGCATGCTGCTTGCTAATTGAAAACCCTAGACCTTTTCTCACTGAGGTGGCTTGTTTTAGGGCACATGCTCAACCCTAGGATCGCAAGTGCAGTACTATAAGCTTTATTCTAGTAGATTCTATGACCCATGACTGTTAGTCTTGATTCATTTCGCTGACCTTTTCTTTTGTAATCTTTAAATGTTATGTAGTCACAGCGGAAGCTCAAATTTGTGCTCATGAAGCAGTAGATACTATCAGCAGCGACGATGATGGGAAAGATATCAACTATAAGAGAACCTCAAATGGTCAAAGCAGTAGAAAGAGGAGGGTTGTTTTTGATTTCTCAGATGAAGAAGATGATTATGAAAATGAGGTCAATTTAGCCTCACCCGATTCTCCAAGAAGGAAATTAAGTCTAGATTCTAAGCATGATGCTAAAACATCGGTTCTTGAGAAAAACAATTTGAATCTTGAAGAGCACAAAGAAGATAAAACAAAGATCAAGCAAGAGAAAGCAACTGAAAAGGAGTCTAGCCTACCAATAAAAGAAGATTTGGTATTTGCCAGGAAGGGCAAGACCACTGGGATTTCTTTGTTAGAGAAGGCCAAAATCCATATCCCTGAAAAAGATGTAAATAAGAAGGATAAAGCGACAGATGTTGCTCCTAATTCACCCAAAAGGAGAAAAGTGCTCAAGACACGGATTGATGAGCGTGGGAGAGAAGGTATGGCCATGCTTAGCTGCTTCACATCAACTCATCTTGGTCATGAGGCCTGCTTAGTCTTGCTTGGCTTAGCTCAGTAATAGCCCTTTCTATCAATGGAATATTTATTGCTTGTCCTCTTGAAAATAACCTGAATTATAAAAGAAAGATTTGATTTTACTGCTAATTATAGTAGTACTGGAGATATCCTCATTTTGGAAAAATCCTTTATATGATGTGTAATTTCTCATTTATGATCATCAATCAGATAGAAAATTCTCAATAATGGTGGCATTAGCTTTAATTTTGTAAATGGTCAAATATCAAAATTTTTACTTTGATAGGTATTTCCAAGGTGAAATTAGTTTAGAATTTATTTGCAGTGTTCCCAGAAACTTATATAGAACTATCTTCTTGTTCTCATGGAGATGTTATGCTTGCCCGTTTCCAGAAAACAAAAATGTAAAATGCAAGTACATCTTGTAACTTAAGATCTGTGTTTTTGTTCCAGTGACCGAGGTTATTTGGGAGGGTGAGGAGATGGAGAGCAACAATGCTTGCAAGAATACAGTCACCAATACTGTTAGCAACAGGTCAGATTTATCCTTGTCATACTTTGTCGACAATTGGTTTTGGTAGGATCATTTACAGTAGTGGAAAAACACAAAGGCTCATTTAGAATTGTTTTATTAGTCAAGTGTTTTACTTCTGGTGTGAACCAGATATTGCATATTGCTTTTCGTTGAAATTTCAAATGTTAATACTAGTTGGTCCGAATATGACAATTTTTTCAGTTTTCTATACATAAATGTAGTCTCAGATTATTATTGGTGAACTATGGCTGCTTTGAAGAAGCTGTCAAGAAACTTCACCCGCATCTAATATCCATTACTCAATAGGTCCCATCCAGTATATCTTGCATATCAAAAGTCGATGTGATTGGATAATCACGGCCCCCCTGGTCTATTGGAGGTCCAGAAAATAAGTCTACTGATCAGATAGTTGGGATCGCTTGATCAGGTTGACTTTTAACTTTGATATCCAAGGTGGAATTTGTTGAATGGTGAATTTGTGTCCTGCATATACGTTACATTATGGACACGTCTCAATATTATGCTTATATATGGGCATCTACATTGTGGACACGTCTCACTATATGCTTATATATGGGCATCATTCTCTCAAAAACCCGTGCAATATATCAGCAGTGATCAAGGATTAAAAACTCGGTTTCAGGGACCGTAACGGCCTTGACCGAAACCGATACGTATCGCCGATTCGTATCGGTTTCGGGGGATACGGTCCACTATGTTCTTTTTTTTGAATTTTTGAATTTTTTTGGTCGTTTTTACTATAAAAGACCATCCATTTTTTACAAAATATCATATTATGGTTGTTTATACTAAAAACGACACAAACAACACACATATATGGTCATTTTTAGTATAAACGACCGTAGTTTTTTTATAAAAAATTTATTATTTGGGCGAGTCCGATGGTCGAAACCGTTACATATCGTAGGACTCGGTCGATACGTAATGGTTTTGGTCAGTCTTATTTTTTTTCAAAAAAAAGGGTAAAGGTGCGGTTTTGGGTATCGGATGCAACCAAAACCAATACGTATCGGGCGATACGTATCTGTTGCGGCGAGTTTTTTTTTGATCGGTAAGCAATTTCATATAAAGACAAGAAAAAAGAGATACAAGAGACAAACACGACAAGAGTTTACAGGCATATAAACTCAATGCCAAGAAGGCACTTACGAGACCCTAACTTCCTAAAATGCCCTGAATATCCTCCCCCCTACAATAAATCCCTGCCCACTCCAACAAACCCATCTGGATGCGCTCACACATCCGAGGGACGGTGGAAGAAACATTTTCAAATACTCTGAGGTTCCTCTCTTTCCAAACCCACCATGAAATAGCCCCCGGGAGCATTGACCAAATCCGCTCCCATGCACCCACTCCTTTAAACCAAAGCCAACAAGATAAGGAATCGTGGAGGGAATAGGGGAAAACCCATGCAACCCCCAATCAGAAGAGGAAGAAGCCCCACACCTCTTGAACAACATGACACTGCAAAAAAAGATGAGCCACCGTCTCTTCCTCTTGATGACACATATAACATCGGTTGGCCAAACTCCACTCTCTATGTTGTAGATGATCACTTGTTAAAACTTTATCCAAAGTTGCAGACCATAACCAGAACAAACCTTTGAGGGAGTTCCAGAATTCCACACCAACTCATGGGGAAAAGACTCGCCCATAGTAGGGGACAAAACTTGTAGCAAAAGTCAAACTGAGAACCGTCCATTATCACTTCTAGCCCACTTCCTATAATCCCTTTGCTCAGGGCAAAGATTAGAAGAGGTAATACGCTCCAATAATCGAGCCATATCTCCTATTTCCCAATCATTTAGGCCCCTCCGCAACCTTGGACACCACACCACCCCCCCGTGCTCCTCTCATACGAATCCACTAAGGCGTCCTTGTTGATAGCAAGGACAAATAGATTACCAAAATCGTCCATAAGTCGGGTAGATCCAAACCAAACGTCCTTCCAAAACCTGACCTCCAATCCCTTCCTTGCAACTAAACTGAGGCACTACCAAGTTAGCCGTGGCCATAATCCCCTTCCAAAGTCCCATTCCATGCGTGCCTCTAACTTCCCGAGGAATCCAACACAACGTTTCCCCATACTTGGCTACAATCACAGCTCGCCACAAACTGTTCATCTCCTCTCCAAATCTCCACACCCATTTGCCTAACAGAGCTTTATTCACTTGGGTGAGCGGCTTTAGATTCAATCCTCCTTCTTCCAAAGGTCAACACAATCGAGACCATTCAACTAAGTGATATTTGACTTTATCCCCTCTCTCGTTCCATAAAAAGGTCCTCTGGAAATTTTCTAAAGTGGTGGCCACCTTGCGAGGTATGGTGAGAGTGGACATGAAGTAAGTGGGAAGGCTTCGTGGAGTACTCCTGATAAGAGTTAACTTCCCCTCTTTCGATAAAAATGACGATTTCCACCCTGATAGTCTTTTTGCTACACGGTCTAGCATTGGGTTCTACACTGATTTCTCCTTATATCTTGCTCCCAAAGGCATCCCAAGATACACCGAGGGTAGCAATCCCACTTTACAATCTAGGCAAATGGCTAGGTGATTTAGGATAGGCACCTCCCCTACCTGTAATAGCTCAGACTTAGCTAAATTGATTCGCAATCCCTACACTACTTCAAAGCATCTAAGGATACAGCAGAGGTATAGAAGGTCCCTTCGTGAAGCTCTACCAAAGATAAGAGTGTCATCCGCGAATTGGAGATGAGAGATTCTCAAGCCACTCGCACCAATCCGAAATCCTTCAAAGAACACCCCCTCTGCTCTAGACAACATCCGACTTAGAGCCTCCGAAACTATGACAAAGAGAAAAGAGGATAATGGGTCCCCCTGTCTCAAACCTCTTGAATTGGGGAAGTAGCCCACTGAACTGCCATTAACTAGAATTGAAAATGAAAATGACACTGAGGACATACAGCTCCACATCCATTGCCTCCATTTCATCCCAAACCCCATTCTGCCAAGCACATAAATGACAAACTCCCAATTGACATGATCATAAGCCTTCTCTATATCAACCTTGCAAAGGATGCCAGGAGTCCTAGACCTCACCTTGGAATCGATGCACTCATTGGCGATTAGAATCTCATCCAAAGTTTGACGACCTCCTACAAAAACACTCTGCTGGGCAGAGATTAGCGAGGTCATCACCACCTTTAACCGAGCCGCCAACACTTTGGAAAGAATTTTGTACGAGCTACTCACCAGGCTAATGGGCCGATAGTCTTTTAGTTCTACTGCCCCCTCCTTCGTAGGAATCAAGACAAGGAACGTACTATTGATCACTCTGTCAAAATGCCTTCTATCAAATAGCTCCTGCATCACTTCCATAAAATCTCGCCTCACTATCTCACAACACCCTCTATAGAATTCAATGGTAAATCCATCGGGCCTTGTCACTGGCCATCTCCCGGATTGCGCATAACACCTCCTCTTCTCCAAACGGAGCCTCGAGAGCCCCTCTTTGATCTTGGGCCAGCTTTTCAAAATGGAGACCATCCACCCTCGGACGCCAAACTTCTCTTTCGCGATACATCTCTTTATAAAAAGAGATCACACTGTCTTCAATCTCACTTCTCTCCTCCTTCCATGAACCGTCCACCCTCAACTTGGATACGAAATTCTGCTTTTTGTTATAATTCGCCATTCTATGAAAATACTTTGTATTACTATCCCCCTAAACCATGACAATGATAAGGAAGCTAACAAAGTTTTCCAGTTTTTTTGAAAAGTCCAGAATAATACCCGACTTTTTTGTCGAATGATTAATTCATTAAGTATTCGCAATTTTGGAAAAAAGTGCGACATTTTCAAAGTTGTTAATTTTGTGAATTAAACATGAATTATTCACAATTTTTTGAAAAAGTATCGAATAAATATCTAATATATGTTATATATTTATTTATAGTTTTCATAATCAGAAATCTTTTTTATAATTTTTCGTATCTTGCATGACATTTTCTCGATTTATTTATGAATTTTTTGCCGAAATTTTCCCTAACTGAATAATTCCCGAACCCCAACTTGGTAACTATGCAAGGAAGCACATCTCCTAACATAATTACAAAGTACGGGTACGGGTATAATACGGTAATGATCTTTTCGGGAAGTATGGGATTATACGGCAAAAATATGAGAAAATTTAAAAATTATTATTAATTATTAATAAATAAGAACTATGATATTAACTAATAGCAATTATTTAACACGGAATGTGTTGAATACGGTAAAAGTAAAACAAGTATACGCATATTGTATGTGTTTAGTACGTCATTCGTTTATTAAACAGATATTATACTACGATATGTGTATAATACGTAACACGACAAAAGTACACAGTTTTAAACAGCAACTCCCCTAAAAGTATTATACAAGTATTACACGGGTATAATTGGGTGTTTGGTAACTATGCTCCTAAGTTCCATTCTCCTCATACACTTTATCAATGTTTGTGTTGGGTTGTTTCTGCAACTTTTTTCATAAACTTCTTGTTCCAATGACAAACTTCATATGAATGGCTCATTCAACATCTGTCTAAAATATTAAATTTGAATTTTGTTTTATTGGTGAAACATATGCTTGCTCAGTCCTTCAAGTGACTTTTCTTTAACTGTTGGGGTCATGAATTCAGGCCTCCTGCATCTAACAAGTCTCCAGCATTGGGGAGCACTGCCCCACTTAATCCAGTTGGTAAAGCCGGAAACAAGAAAACAGGAAAAGGTGGTGTTGCAAAGGATGCTAAGCAAGGCAACATTCTTTCCTTCTTTAAGAGGGCTTGAAGGAGACTTCCAAGTAGTGAGAGCTAGTACTCTTGAGGGAGACTTGTATGTGAACCTCACTAAATTGGATAATTAGTTATTGTAATGCGAACCGTGCCATGTATTATTCAGTTTTATTATAATTTTTATCCAATAGGCAAGACTGGGAGTGCTTTATTTTTCTTTCCAAAATAATTCATTTTTGATAGGTTAATTGCTTCTTAAATGCTTGCTGAGCGCCTGGAAGATGTGTTATGCAACATGTACATGTAATACAGCAAGTGGCCGAGCCCAATGTGTCATTTCCATGGTTAGTCTGTAGTTTATAGAGCCGTATTTGCATAAACGGATTCATGTTTATCAGTATTACTCATAAATGTGAATATTCTCATATTAATACAATTTCCTGCCATTCTTCACATACTCTTGCTGCTAGAGGGTAGGCTGGCTTTGCAGGTATGTCCACAATGGTTTAAGCATGGTTTCTACCAGTCCTAAAGGCCTGTGGGCATATCAGAGTCTGAGTACACAAAGTGGGAAAGGTAGAGTCTGCTTATTCAGTTTATTATTTATCATGTCTGAATAGAATCAAACCGAGCAACTGATTTCCTAGCTTCTTTTTACAACTACAACTATGATGGTGATATTGTAATGTCAGGCCGCATTTTTCCCAACGAGATTCAGGTAAGATGGCAGTTGTAAGAAACCTTACTTGTATATGCAAGAAATAAAGAAAATGTCAATCCTGTACTGGGACTCTCTTGCAACATAAGATTTCCATTCTGGCTTGGCAGGTGAGAGAGAACTCAACAGGTCTCGAGTTTTTTCCTTAGCCAGGAGGGAGGCTGTCGGAGATAATTGAGTAACAGTGAAGTTGACTGAGGGAGAGCAAGGGAGGTAGTGTTGATGGAGAATAAGCTTAGCTAAGATTTTGTAGAAGCTAGTTAACAATACATTGAAATGAAGGGGAAAAGGAATTGGAAATTTTCCATGGCTGGAAGGATATAGGGGAAAAGGTTGAGCCGATTCAGATGGCTGACAACCTCTTCTTCATTCAATTTTGAGAAAGAAGCTGATGTGAGGGAAGCTCTAAACGGTCATTCCTAGGCACCATGTAGCTATATGAGCATATTCCCAAATTCATCAATGGTCTCCTCTATCTTTTTCCTTCATTTCTCTTCTTCAACAGAGGTGTTACCGAGGAAGCACGGATACTTTAAAACGGCCTTCGTACCCGTGTCCGATATTTATCGGATACGGATACGCCTTTGATACGGCGGGATACATATGGGATATGGTTAAAACGTATCCTTTTAATTAAAAACATGTTTTTTAATTCGGATACGGCTCTGATGCGATATGACCGGGATACGGTCGGGATACAGCTATGAATATATATATATATATATATATATATATATATATATATGTTTTTTTTTGGTAGTTTTGGAGACCCGGGGGTGTGACCTTATCTCTTTTGTTTTTGCATAGACAGTCTTCTTTATGTTTTGCTTAGTAGATGATAGGATGACTTTCCTTATTGCTTAGTGGATGATGAGATGACCCTATTTCTTTTGCTTTTGCATGAACATGGTATTTTTTATACATAAACAGAACTAAACCAATGGTTATTTTGTAATTAAAAAAAATTACAGACGTATCCCTGGCTGTACCTGTATCCTATTTTTTTAGGTTCTGCCATATCCGTATCGTACCCGTATCCGTATCCATGCTTCCTAGGGTGTTACTAATGTATGTAATTAAATCATTCACAGCCCAGATTCAATAATTTCCGGTCTGCGGATCAATGTCGTATACTGGGCAAGCAATGAAAAATTGCGTGTACAACAGCCTATCAAAATTAAGCTCATACTAACCATCTTCAGGTGTAGACTAGAAGTCGCCCGCTATTTTAAAAGAGTGGCGAGCTTTGTTTGGTTTTTTTTTTTTTTTTTAAATATCGGTAATCAAGATAATATATAGAAGGGAGGAAATAGTGTGACAAGGTTTGAAATCCCGATAATTTCGGAACCCAAACAGAGCACAAAATTATTATATTTTTTTTTGATTTTGTGTTAAATTTATTGAGAGTCATGACTCTTAATAATTAAGTTTTGTACTTTGAAAAATTTTGTAGTTTATTTTAAAGGATAGTGATTGGGTAGGTGCTAATCCAAGCATTGAATGGTGGGCCCCATGCCATCCTTTTTGCTGCCATCATTTTTGACGCCGTTTGATTCTCGATCAAACACCCAATCACTTTCCTATTTTAAATAGGTTATTTAGAAAACAATTCTGGCATAAATAAGTTACTAGAAATGGTTTTTCTAATATATCAACAGTCCTAATTCCAGCTTGAAGTTTCAAAATCTCTGCAAATTTTTCATTAAATTTCGATTGTTTTCTATTAAATATAATTAAAAATAGACAA
This sequence comes from Tetracentron sinense, assembly GCA_015143295.1. Taxonomy (NCBI): domain Eukaryota; kingdom Viridiplantae; phylum Streptophyta; class Magnoliopsida; order Trochodendrales; family Trochodendraceae; genus Tetracentron; species Tetracentron sinense. The sequence continues at coordinate 50,923,240 of CM026551.1, forward strand.
GCATTATTTTGGCCGAAATTTGAAAATTTCACCCCATATCGAAATATTAGTGATATCAGTTTTGGACGAAGGAGCTGAGACCGAAATTTTGCGGAAATTAAAGACCTTGTGTGGCCCCATGAGTAATCCCTACTCTAACTCAGTCATGTTGGTTGGTATTTAGTTAGATCTACAGTTCCCATCTAACCCTGAAGAGATGCTATTATTGAAGAGGTCATGTCTGATCTGATTTTTTTTAAAAAAACAGAAAAAAACAAGGGGTTTCTTGCGTGGGTCTTGTAAACTATTCAGTTTCATTGTCATACCTTACTAAGTGCATCTCGTAAATGGAGAAGGAATACATACTTTTTTTCGAATAGGAGAAAACTAGCTAGAGAAGAAATTAAGCAGAAGGCTAACACTACAAACTTTTGTTTTATCTATTTATATTTCGGCCAACGATTCAGTAATCCCCAGTTGGATGATAATTAATTAAGACATGCCAGGGATCCAAGCCGTAGGCGTAGAAGACGATGTTAGCTTGAAGACTTCTTCTTCTTCTTGAATAAGAATAGATGATTGCCTCGCTTGCAAGGCTTTCACATCTCTTTTTATCACGTATTTATTGTCTTCCATTAAGAGAGAGACAAGTGTTTTGCACTAATACTATGTCCAATCTATGATCTCAACCATGCCAAGTGGCAAACACACGTCGAAGCACTTGGATATAATCGCTCAAAACACCCCCCCAAAAAAAAAAAAAAAAAACAATTATATATATGCATATATATATATATATATATTAATGATACCTCCACTCATTCTCAACGATCTTCCAATTCTGTGATGAACCATTGCCACCACGAAGCACTTGTTTTATCCGATAAAATACTTCAAAAGATGAAGAGAAACGGATTTCCCAATGTTGACCAATATTAATTCAAACTTTTAAACTCTCTCAAGTTATAGCATTATTCTCTCTCTCTCTCATCCTCTTCTTAAACTGTGTTTCAGTGGTGTCTCTTTATCACCGTATCAGCAGAAACAATGAATTTAGGATGGAGCCTTTGTTGCATTTTTGCTTACCTTTTCTTGCGGGTCCCGTATGCAAGAGTCCCAAAAATGCAAAACAACAAATAATCACTTCCAGGAAATAAAATAGGATATGTAGCGAGAGCAAACCCAAAATGGATAATGCCTACAGTTGAGATGGGCTTTCTCCTTTGAGGATTTTCACAATGGGGTATTTTGGCTTTTTAGGTCTCTTGAATTGAGGTAGTATATCTGTGCCTTGTATAGTGCACCAAGAGTCCCTTTTATGAGAAACTCTAATCATACCCACAAGATACCCGTTGGAGATCCCTTAGAGATCTCCAAATAAATCTCCTTATTATATGGGGATTTTGCCACCTATCTTATCCTCATCTCCCTGTAGTCAAAATGGGTTTAATAGCTCTTACGTGGATTTTACTCGGTCAAATAGTTGTTAGACTATTGATTTGGTTTTACTCCACACAATGCATCTATTTGGTTAAGTTACCCAAGCTAACCAAAAAGATCCAACGCTTCACATCCTACAATATAATCATGCAATGCAATAACATGCTCATGCTTTTGATCAAGATAAATAATTTGTAATAATATATTAGTGAAAAACATATGCATGCTATGGTGTAAGTGTGGTGCATTCAAGTGTGTGCACATGGATGCTTTTATCCAATGATCAAGGCTATATAAATTACCGGATTTATCCATTGATCGTGGCTTAAGTATTTGATCGAGGGCTACTAGCCACATGATCCAACATCTCCCACTTGGCTGTAAGCCCGAGATGTTCTATTCATAACCTAAACCCATAGAGACGACATGTCGCTTGAATTCCTCTGTCCCTAAGGGTTTAGTTAGTGGGTCTGCTATCATCTCTTTAGTAGAGATATACCCAAATGTAATTTCATTTTTCTTCATTATATCATTAATATAATGATATTGTAATTCTATATGTTTTCCTCTAGGCCCGATTTCCCCATTTTTTATGGTTGTTATCGCAGCTTCATTATCACAATAAATGTGTATAGGCCTATCTGGAATGCAAACATTCCTCAAATCATATAGAAATCTTTTTATCCAAACAGCTTCAGTAGCTGCTGTGCTACAAGCCACATATTCGGCTTCCATAGTGTATCTTGCCACACATCCTTGCTTTTTACTTGACCATGATATGGCTCCACCCCCAAGCAAGAAAACATATCCAGTAGTGGATTTTCTATCATCTGGATCTCCTGCGAAATCAGCATCACAAAAACCAATTACTTCCAGGTCATCTGCTTGGTAGGTTAAAGCGAGATCCACTGTACCCCGAATATATCTAAGTACACGTTTTATGGCTTCCCAATGAGCCATTCCCGGGTTACTTTGATATATGCTTATTAATCCGACTGCAAAACTTAGATCTGGTCTTGTACATAACATTGCGTACATAAGGCTACCTATAGCTCGTGTATATGGTTTAGATTTCATTTCCATAATATCTTTTTCACTTGTAGGTGCCATTTTCTTTGTCAATTTTGTTCCTTTATATATGGGTGATTCTAGAGCTTTACTAGCGTCCATCTTAAACCTTCTAAGAATACTTTCTAAGTATGGTTTTTGGGATAAACTTAACTTCTTTAATTTTCTATCTCTAGAAATCTTAATTCCTAATACATAGGAAGCTTCACCCATGTCTTTCATTTCAAATTTGGTTTTTAACCATTCTTTTACTTCTATGATTTTCTTTAAATCATTTCCAGCTAGTAATATATCATCTACATAAAGGGAGAGAATCATAAAGTAACCCCCACTAACCCAAGTGTAGATACAGTGATCAAAATTGTTTGCACTAAATCCATAACTTTGGATTGCACTGTGAAAAGTATAATACCATTGTCTAGAGGATTGTTTTAGACCATATAGTGATCTCTTTAATTTGTATACTTTGTCCTCTTCACCTTTTATTTCATATCCTTCGGGTTGTTTCATGAAGATTTCATCTTTTAGTTCACCATTAAGAAATGCTGTTTTTACATCCATTTGATGTAACTCTAAGTCCAAGTGTGCCATTATAGACATTAAAATTCTAATTGAAGTGAACTTAGCTATAGGAGAATATGTTTCTTCATAATCTATTCCTTCTTTTTGTGTAAATCCTTTAGCTACTAATCTAGCTTTATATCTATCTATAGATCCATTTGGTTTGAGTTTCTTTTTGAGAATCCATTTACATCCTATTGCTTTTCTATTACCTGGTAAATCTACTAATTCCCAGACATTGTTTTTCTCTATGGATTCTATTTCTTCTGATATTGCTTCTTTCCATTCAGAAGAATCTTTTGAATTAATAGCTTCATGGTAGTCAATGGGATCATCTGGAATTTCTTCATTTAAAAACGATAGATAATCTCTCAAGTAACTAGGTGGATTTCTTTCACTTTGAATCCTAGTTAAAGTATCTTGAGGTTTAGATTTTTCTATAATTTGTTCATGCTCTTGAACTATTTCTTTTTCTTTAGATATTTCAAATAACTCTATCATTTTAGTAGGTTTATCTTTATCTGTGTTATCTTCCAGAAAATAAGCATCTCTACTTTCAGTTACTCCTACAGATCCATCCTGGTGGAGTATAGCAAACCTATAACCTTTAGAGTTTTCACAATATCCTATAAAAGAACATTTTAAAGTTTTAGGATCCAATTTGTTTCTATTAGGGCCTAAAATTTTTACATGAGCTGAACTACCCCACACTTTTAAATGAGATAGATCAGGTTTCCTACCTGTCCAAAGCTCATACGGGGTTAAGCCTAATGCCTTAGTTGGCACTCTGTTTAATATATACATGGCTGTAGATAGAGCCTCTCCCCAGAAAATCGAACTAAGGTTTGTTTGGCTCATCATAGATCTAACCATGTCCAGAAGGGTTCTATTTCGTCTTTCTGCCACTCCATTTTGTTGAGGAGTATAAGGTAGACTAAGGTGATGTATAATTCCATTATCTTTACAATAATTATTGAATAAACTACTCATGTATTCTCCACCTCTATCTGATCTAAGAATTTTAATTTTTCTTCCTAATTGATTTTCCATTTCTGTTTTATATTCCTTAAATATTTCGAAAGTGTCTGATTTATTCTTTATTAGATATATATGCCCATATCTAGAATAATCATCAGTAAATGTTATAAAATATGTCATTCCTCTATAAGTTTTAACATTTAAAGGTCCGCAAATATCTGAGTGAATTATGGTTAATAGTTCTTTAGACCTTTCAGCCTTTCCAAAAGGTTTTCTTGGCATTTTACCACTAATACATGATTCACATGGTTTTAAGTTTAGGTCTAATTTTGGGATTAAACCTATTTGTGCCATCTTATTCATTTTGTTATAATTTATATGACCTAATCTCATGTGCCACAAAATTGAATCCACATCAACACCAAAACACACGTCAATATAAGCAGAAGAAGAATCCTTTATTTCATTATTGAAATTTGCAACATTGAGTCGATAAAGACCATCTATCTTAGTCCCCCATACAAGAATACGCCCATGTTTCCCAATTGAGACTTTTGAAGAGCGGAACCTCACTTCAAAACCTTTCTCATCCAGATGTAGCACTGACAAAAGATTGCGCCTCATTCCAGGTGCGAAGAGAACATCAGTCAGAATGAGGTTGGTTTGTCCAGGCAACGCTATTTTGACATTTCCAATGCCAAGCACATCACAATAAGTGTTGTTGCCCATGTAAAGCTTGTGGTCGCCGGCTTTCACCTCTTTCATCTCCACAAAATTCTCCCTAGTCTTTGCCACATGACGAGAAGATGCCGAATCCTCCCACCATGCGTGGGAGTCACAATCAGCAAGAAGTGATTCGGAAACCACACAAACTATGTCCTTTTGCCCTTTATAATTTTTATTATCATTTTTCTCAGAACAATTGAATTTTAGGTGCCCTGGTTTACCACACTTGTAACAGTTTCCAGTCACCGGTCTTTTAAATTTATTATTCTTCTTGTTAAACCTATTATCCTTACGTTTAAAATTTTTCTTGAAAGGTTTGGACATTTTAGGTTTAGAAGATGATGATGAACCATCGACAAAATGAGATTCATTGTTTTTCTTTTTAGCTCTTCTTTCTGCTTCCACCCCTAACAACATAGGTAAGGTTTTCATTGATTTCTCATTACCGGATAAATTTATAGCTATAACAACTGATTCCCATGAATTAGGAAGACTGTGCAATACAGTCGACACTTGCATTTTATCAGAGATAGGATTGTTCGCAGCTGCTAACTCTTTAGCTATTACTATCATCTTATTTACGTGTTCAGTAATATTGTCATTCTCTTTCATTTTGCAAGAATTATATTTTTCAATTAAAAGTTGAGTGTAAGTCTCAGAGGCACTGCCATAAGCTTCTTTAATTGCATCAAACATGGATTTAGCAGTTTGATGATCTTCAAATATCACCTCTAAGTCTGGATCCATAAAAGTTAAAATAGTTTTTCTAGCTAGTTTATCATCTTCTATAAAACGTTCATAGCTAGTTCTTGCAGCCTCACCGGCTCTAAGAGGTGGTTCAGATGGATATGGAGTATCTAAGACATATTCAACTTTATCAAAAAATAATACGTGACGAATCCTACGTTTCCAAGTTGAATAGTTTGATCCATTTAACCTATCGGTTTTGCTAAGTTCAGCACTAGCAGCCCTTGCAGTCATCTTGAAAATTAAATCAACTGCTAAAATTATAGATAGGCTAAAGACAATAATTTTATGGTTCCGATGTCAACTTCAAGCAATTTGAGGTCCATACACTTGTAATCTCAGCTTGATTCAAGAACCTCAAAAGAACACAACTATAATAAAACAATATTATGTTGGAGGCCAGAACAAAATCTGCAATTACAGTCAATATAAAATAACTCAAATATTTATGTAACACCAACAAAGAAACTACCTTTTATTATAAGAGAAACAAGCCTTATATACTAACTGTAAATAGCTTAAAAACAACTTCAAATAGGTCTTATATTTCGGTTGATAATAGGCTGTAAAAGCAGTCTCTGAAAAATATATATTAGACTAATAAAAGCTGTAGAAAACAGTCCCAATCAGATTTAGTATTGATCTGATTTTTTTTTTTGTTCAATTTGGTAGGAAAATCTGCAACTTATGAATAATAATTGGCTGCTATTGCAGCATAGTAAAGAACCCAATAAGTTGTTAAATAAGTTTAGAAACGGCCCAAAATTTAGTATTAATAAACCTAAGTAATTAGCCAACTAAAAAACCTAAAATCTGATGTGATTTCAGTCCAAAAATAAGTGAATAAACCACCCCAAAATATGCTGTAATTTCAGTCCGAAAATAGGTGAAGAAATTACCATAAATTACTTCAATATTGGCTCAAATTGACACTAATTATAGGCGTAAACATGTGGTTCATCTATCGAAATAAATCTTGATATTTCATATTCAAATCAAAAGAGAATTAGGGTTATAAATACCTGTAACGCTTAATCCAAAATTATGATTCAAATAGATGTGGCTGCGAGAAGGGATTAAGAACATTGACGTCGTTGTTGCCGTCAGGGCCCCGGAGAATCACCACCTTTGTTATTTGTCCGGAGAAGTGATCGTTGATAGAGTGAGGAAATATATCTCTTTTCTTCTATAAAGAAGAGTCCCTTTCTAAGTATATGTCTTTTACCTTTCCCAAAATAAGAGTAGACTTTTCAAAACAAAGGTTTCTACATATGACAAATAGAAACTCAATTATCAACGTGAGACTTGAGAGATCTCTTAAGCCTTATCAAATGTGAGAATTGAATGGTCTCTCAACCGTGCTCTGATACCAATGCGGGTCCCGTATGCAAGAGTCCCAAAAATGCAAAACAACAAAGAATCACTTCCAAGAAATAAAATAGGATATGTAGCGAGAGCAAACCCAAAATGGATAATGCCTACAGTTGAGATGGGCTTTCTCCTTTGAGGATTTTCACAATGGGGTATTTTGGCTTTTTAGGTCTCTTGAATTAAGGTAGTATATCTGTGCCTTGTATAGTGCACCAAGAGTCCCTTTTATGAGAAACTCTAATCATACCCACAAGATACCCGTTGGAGATCCCTTAGAGATCTCCAAATAAATCTCCTTATTATATGAGGATTTTGCCACCTATCTTATCCTCATCTCCCTGTAGTCAAAATGGGTTTAATAGCTCTTACGTGGGTTTTACTCGGTCAAATAGTTGTTAGACTATTGACTTGGTTTTACTCCACACAATGCATCTATTTGGTTAAGTTACCCAAGCTAACCAAAAAGATCCAACGCTTCACATCCTACAATATAATCATGCAATGCAATAACATGCTCATGCTTTTGATCAAGATAAATAATTTGTAATAATATATTAGTGAAAAACATATGCATGCTATGGTGTAAGTGTGGTGCATTCAAGTGTGTGCACATGGATGCTTTTATCCAATGATCAAGGCTATAAAAATTACCAGATTTATCCATTGATCGTGGCTTAAGTATTTGATCGAGGGCTACTAGCCACATGATCCAACATTTCTCATTCTTCTAACTCAATCAAAGCCCAACCTCTCCCCGATCCGATTGCCAACTGCCCCATTGCATGGGCCAACAACCGCTCCATTGACTATTCTGTGAATTACACAGATGGGTCCACGGCGAGATCCATCCTTATGAGCAGCTTTGTTGGCCCAATTTTTGGCTGTGGCTTCTACTGCAATGGCAATTGCGATAATTTCCTCTTTGCTGTCTTCATCCTTGGAAATGTCGACACTTTATTTACTTCTCCTCAAGTAGTCTGGTCAGCCAATCGAAACAATCCCATTAGAGAAAATGCAACTCACCCCGGAAGGAGATCTAATATTGCAAGATGTGGACGCTACTTTGGTTTGGTCTACTAACACAGCTGGTAAGTCCGTGGCAGGCTTAAACATGACTGACACAGGAAATCTTGTGCTCTTTGATATAAACAACCGTACCATCTGGCAGTCGTTTGATCATCCGACCGACTCCTTACTTCTCGGGCAGAAACTGGTTGAAGGGCAGAGGCTCACACCTAGTGTATCAGAATTCAATTGGACTGAAGGAGGTCTATTCTCACTTTCTGTTACAGATAGTCAAGGTTTGATTGCTTCCATTGGGTCCAATCCTCCCCAATTATATTACAATCCCACTAATTGGGGGCCGAAACAGAGTAAAGAAGCAAGCTATGTTAAATTTCTGAATGGAAGTCTTGGTCTTTTCATATTGTCTGCTGAGCCAAAGGAGCCACATGATCAAATCACAGTGCCTCCGGGATCATCAGCTCAGGTCATGAAATTCGGGTCAGACGGCCATTTGAGAGTTTATGACTGGACAGTACAAGGAGAGCGGAAAGAGGTGGCCGATCTCCTAACGGGAGATATTGGTGAGTGTGAGTATCCTATGGTGTGCGGGAATTACGGTATCTGCTCGAACGAAGAGTGCACTTGTCCAGAAGCTAAATATTTTAGGCCAATACTTGAAAGGCAACCTAACCTCGGGTGTTCCCAAGTTACTCCCTTGTCTTGCGGAGCTTCTCAGAATCACAGATTTCTTGAGCTCAAGGACATCACTTACTTCTCTTTATTAACCTCAGATCGTATATATACAGATATGGAGACTTGCAAGCAGGCCTGTTTGAATAATTGTTCCTGCAAAGCCGCTTTGTTTCAGTACTTTGACAGTTCTTCAAGTGGCAATTGCTTTTTACCATCTCAACTCTTCTCGCTGATGAACAACGAGAAGGAAAAGACACTATATAACTCATCTGCCTTCGTGAAGGTGCAAATTTCCCCAATTGCACAGGCTCCCACATCAAAGGCCTCTCCTACTCCTTCCCCTTCTGGAAAGAAAAAAGGCTGGTCTGCAGTTATACTGGGATCCAGTCTCGAAGTTTTCTTTGGTGTGTTTCTCATAATTACCATTTGCGTTGTTCTTTTACGATAGAAACGAGATATTGAGGAATAGTGAATAGTGATATTGATTGTTTTTTATTAAATATAATTAAAAATAAACAAGTATTATTTTGGCCGAAAATTTGAAATTTCACCCCATATCGAAATATTAGTGAATAGTGATATCGATTTTGGATGAAGGAGCCGAGACCGAAAATTTGTGGAAATTAAAGACCTTGTGTGGCCCCATGAGTAATACCTACCTTTTTTTTTTTTTTGTGGGCCCCATAGGACCAGATATCATTTACCTACGTAAGTAGAGTCAGCGGTCAGAAGAAGTTAGCTGGGGCAGTGGAGCTCTTGCAACTCTTACCCTTGGGGGTATTAGATCTCCATACCTCCACCCTTGGAAGGCCACAACCCCTACTCTAACTCAGTCATGTTGGTTGGTGTTTAGTTAGATCTACAGTCCCCATCTAACCCTGAACAGATGCTATTATTGAAGAGGTGATCTGATTTTATTTTTTTTTTAAAGCAAGGGATTTCTTGGGTGGGTCATGTAAACGTTCCTCCTGTGTATTCTGTTTCATTGTCATGCCCAACCAAGAGCATCTCGTAATTGGGGAAGGAATACATACTTTATAAAAATAGGAGAAAACATGCAAGAGAAGAAATTAAGCAGAAAGCTCACACTAGAAACTTTTGTTTTATCTATTTATATTTCGGCCAACGATTTAGTAATCCCCAGCTGTATGATAATTAATTAAGACATGACAGGGATCCAAGCCGTAGGCGTAGATGACGATCTTAGCTTGAAGACTTCTTCTTCTTCAATAAGAATAAGAATAGATGATTGCCTTGCTTGCAGGGCTTTCACATCTCTTTTTATCACGTATTTATGGTCTTCCATTAAGAGAAAGACACAGACAAGTGTTTTGCACTAACACCATGTCCAATGAAAACGAGAGTAAGAAGTGGTGCCTAGCATTATCCTTCATCTATTCTCAACCATTGCATGCCAATTGCGAAGTGGCATATAACACGTCCAAGCACTCGGATATAACCGCTCAAAACAACCAGATTATGTTGCTCAAATATTTATTAATGATACCTCCACTCAATCTCAACGATCTTCCAATTCTGTCATGAACCATTGCCACCACGAAGCACTTGTTTTATCCGATCAAATCCTTCAAACGATGAACAGAAGCGGCGTTCCCAATGTTGACCAATATTAATTCATCCTCTTCTTAAACTTTGTTTCAGTGGTGTCTCTTTATCACCGTATCAGCAGAAACAATGAATTTAGGAAGGGGCCTCTGTTGCATTTTTGCTTACCTTCTCATTCTTCTAATCTCTTCTTCTAACTCAATCAAAGCCCAACGTCTCCCCGATCCGATTGCCAACCTCCCCATTTCATGGGCCAACAACCGCTCCATTGACTATTCTGTGAATTTCACCGATGGGTCCACGGTGAGATCCATCCTTGCCAACCCCTTTTTTGGCCCATTTTTTGGCTGTGGCTTCTACTGCAATGGCAATTGCGATAATTTCCTCTTTGCTGTCTTCATCCTTGGAACGGTCGACAATCCAATTACTTCTCCTCAAGTAGTGTGGTCAGCCAATCGAAACAATCCCGTTAGAGAAAATGCAACTTTGCAACTCACCCCGGAAGGAGATCTAATATTGCAAGATGTGGACGCTACTTTGGTTTGGTCTACTAACACAGCTGGTAAGTCCGTGGCAGGCTTAAACATGACTCAGACAGGAAATCTTGTGCTCTTTGACATAAACAACCGTACCGTCTGGCAGTCGTTTGATCATCCGACCGACTCCTTACTTCTCGGGCAGAAACTGGTTGAAGGGCAGAGGCTCACACCTAGTGTATCAGAATTGAATTGGACTGATCAAGGAGGTCTATTCTCACTTTTTGTTACTGCTAGTCATGGTTTGATTGCTTCCATTGGGTCCAATCCTCCCCAAGTATATTACAATCCCGCTAATTGGGGGCCGAAACAGAGTAAAGAAGCAAGCTATGCTAAATTTCTGAATGGAAGTCTTGCTCTTTTCATATTGTCTGCTGAGCCAAAGTGGCCAGATGATGAAATCACAGTGCCTCCGGCATCATCATCTCAGGTCATGAAATTCGGGTCAGACGGCCATTTGAGAATTTATGACTGGACAGAAGAAGAAGTAGATTGGAAGGAGGTGGCTGATCTCCTAACGGGAGATATTGGTGAGTGTGAGTATCCTATGGTGTGCGGGAATTACGGTATCTGCTCGAAAGGGGAGTGCTCTTGTCCCGAAGCAAAATATTTTAGGCCAATACTTGAAAGGCAACCTAACCTCGGGTGTTCCCAAGTTACTCCCTTGTCTTGCGGAGCTTCTCAGAATCACATACTCCTTGAGCTCAAGGACATTACTTACTTCTCTTTCACCTCAGATCTTACACTTACAGATATGGAGACTTGCAAGCAGGCCTGTTTGAATAATTGTTCCTGCAAAGCCGCTCTGTTTCAGTACGGTGACAATTCTTCGAGTGGCAGTTGCTTTTTACCATCTCAACTCTTCTCGCTAATGGAAAAGACTCAATATAACTCATCTGCGTTCTTGAAGGTGCAAATTTCCCCAATTGCACAGACTCCCACATCAAAGGCCTCTCCTACTCCTTCCCCTTCTGGAAAGAAAAAAGGCTGGTCTGCAGTTATACTGGGATCCAGTCTCGGAGCTTTCTTTGGTGTGTTTCTTATAATTAGCATTTGCGTTGTTCTTTTACGAAAGAAACGAGATATTGAGGAGGACGAGGATGATTATTTGGATGAACTACCATGGATGCCAACAAGATTCTCTTTCAAAGATTTGAAAGCCGCAACAGAGGATTTTAGTAGGAAGCTTGGACAAGGAGGATTTGGATCAGTATTTAAAGGGACTCTGAGCAATGGCACCAAAGTTGCAGTAAAGCGCTTGTATGGTGTAGGCCAGGTGAAGAAGTCATTCTTAGCCGAGGTTCAAACTATTGGAAGTATTCACCATGTCAACTTGGTAAGATTGATTGGATTTTGTGCCGAGAAATCGCATAGGCTTTTAGTTTATGAGTATATGTGCAATGGGTCCTTGGATAATTGGATCTTCCACAAAAACCAAGAGCATGTTCTTGATTGGCAATCCAGACAAAAAATCATCTTCAATATAGCCAAGGGACTAGCCTATCTCCATGAAGATTGTAGACAGAAAATAGTCCACTTAGATATAAAACCGCAAAATATCCTCTTAGACGACAACTTCAATGCTAAGGTTTCTGATTTTGGTTTGGCTAAGCTGATAGACAGGGACCAAAGTCAATTTGAAATCACAATGAGAGGTACTCCTGGGTATATGGCTCCTGAATGGTTGATATCAGTAATCACGGAAAAAGTAGATGTCTATAGCTTTGGGGTTGTGGTCATGGAGATATTGTGTGGGAGGAAAAATATTGAACTCTCCCAGCCCGAAGAAAGTATGCATTTGCTCAGCTTATTCAAAAGAAAGGCAGAGGATGAACAATTATTTGATTTGTTTGATAAATACAGTGAAGATCTACAGTTACATGTAGCAGAAGCCATGGAGGTGATGAAGGTTGCGGCATGGTGTTTACAGAGTAATTTCAATAAGAGGCCTTCCATGTCCGTAGTGGAGAAGGTCTTAGAGGGTGTGATGGATGTTGAACCCAACCTAGATTATAGCTTCACAACTCTGCCACCCCCACAAATGACAACAAAAACTCACAAAGAAGCAGTGTTGGGTGTTTCAGCTCCAATATTGCCTTCAGTTCTATCAGGACCAAGGTGAAGAAAAAGGACTCACAGACACGTAGTTCCAGTTTTTCATGACCCTTTTTTTTTTTAGCTCTTATTTTTCTCACATAATTCAGAGAAATCCACACTCGCTTTGATAGTTACTCCACATAGTAGTCACTGAATAGGTATGCATTGACCTTGAATGTATTTATAGGCATAGGTTTTGTATCAATGATATCTTACTTTCATATCTAGGAAGTGAGATAAGAAAATGAAAATGGAAAGACTAGATGCCTCTTTTTCTGTCTTTTGAGGGTTGATGTTCCAAAGGAGCGCCCACGGGCCAATTTTTGCCTTGAAACTTTTTCTTAATTTTTCTTTTTTTCTAGCAAGTAATTTGAAAGGTCGTCACTTAGGTTGTAAATATTTTGAAAAGTATAATAACATGCTCAAATCATAGATGGGTGACATTAAAGAGTAAGAGGAATGATCAGAAAAGGGACCTGGTAAGATTGTCTAAAACATCATGCTCAGAGTATAACAACATGCTCAAATCATAGATGGGTCACATTGTTCTAGTGTTTGTCAGTTTACCAAGAATGAGGCTTCCAATACCCCGCCGCAGTAGGACTTTTGAATATCCTTTATGCTCCTAGTGTTTCTTTTGCGTTTTGGGTGGTAGCTATCATGGAGATTTTTCTCTCGGCGAGGGTATTGAGTATCTCAGTATCTCTTTGATTGTGCTCTTGTATGAGTTAGATTTGAATTGAAAGATTCCATTTGAATTTGTTATATCATTGCACTGAATGCAACCTTATTAATGTTGGTTTTAAGCTGATCATCTCCATTAAACTTCGATGCTGCCCACTTTACCTCTTCTTCCCTTCTATGAATCAGCTCAAACATCTACAAGGGTTGTGATAAGTGGTCAGAGTACTCCAACAGAAGACACTCAATTGTTCAATGACAGCGGCCCAAGGTCCATTCTTGTTTAAGTATGCCCCCTTCAGATCACTATTTATTTATACTTCTTGAGGTATAATGACAGATCGAGAAATTTTGTATAAATGAATACCACAACATCCTCCACCTTAGGAAACTTCCGCATGTTACTTCACAAGCTAATTTAGTAGATAATAGTAGGCACCCTAAAAATGATCTGGTCTTCCTGAGCATGCGGATCGATCTCCATATCTCAAAACATCTGTTTCATATAAATTTGTTAGTACAAACTTCACAATCAACTCCTACATTGGATCTCTCCCCTTACAATGGACTCTAAATCCTCAATGCACCTCTCCATGCCCTGGACAAACACATTTCCCTTTAGCTCTCACATGTGATATACCCAGAAGTTCTTATGTTTAAACATTTGGCCATGCAATGTTCCACATCAACTTCGTAACTCTCCTCCCAGGGATGGTAAGTGTTGTGTCATCTGTATACCTTCTGTGTGTGTGCTCGCTGCATATCGAACGACGCTTCCACCTGCTAGAAAATTTAAGAACCAACAAAGCAGGGACAGATCACCACCACTGTCTGGTTATTGGATCAAATGATAAGTAGCATTCACCCGATAGTAGGATGATAATTAAAATATGACAGGAATCCTACGATGATGATCTGCAGGGCTTTCACCTCTCTTTTTATTTGTACAACACATACATGTCTCATCTATGAAGTACCAAACATAACCTCATTCTCCTACCCAAATTCTTGTATACGAGTTGGCACAAGTGGTGAACCCTAGGCTCAGACATTTTGTCCGAGAGTCCCCTCCGTGGATCATGGACCAATGGCATATGCAACCGCCTCCACAGGTAGAGGAGTTCAGGTTGACCCAAGAGGAGCAAAAGAAGGCCATAAAGAAGTTGAAGTATGTTTACATTCCTCACCCTAGGAGGAAAACCAGGAATTGGTGCTCTGTGAACAGAGGAGAGAGAATGCATTGTTCATGAACAACAACAGCAACATCACAAATGCGTAGGGCGATGGAGGAAGCCTTTGAGTGGGTGAACGTCCCTCGCTAATATATTACATTGAAGGAGACAGAACTTGGAATACATTCACACTGTTGTTACTATTGAAATTTTTACTTCCAATTTTGAGACATCCAATTGAGCTTATCTTTTTCTCTTTTGAAAAAAAAATACTAAGAAACAGTGTAAAGCAAGATAGAAGAACAGAAAGTAACCTGTATTTGATGAAGCATTAAAATTTCCAAAAGATATTATTAATAAACTATACTAACAACAGTTTCTAAATCAATATCCTTGCAACCAAACCAAACCATAACCTCTAAATCTGAAATCAATCCACTTCAGCACTAACTCCTGTCATCAAAACCCTAATAACTCCAATGATTAACTAAAAATAAAAGGCAGCACATGCTTGTACGTGGAAACTACTTATGCACGTATCCTGGATCTTGAGCAGTGACAACTCCAAATCCTTTCTTGATTGAAATGTTCTCTCATGCAAAGCTTTAAATGGTATTCAAAGACAAGGCCTCTTGTTTTCTACTACAGTCTTCACTGATAAGACATCATTTCCTCAGCTCTGAAGCAACTGATTCTTCTGTGTTATCAAACATTTGGATCAAGACACTCAAAGCATGAAACTCAGTTATTATCTTACTCGGGCATGTTCTCCGATCTAATATGTTTTCCCATATTTTCTGTAATCATTAATTTGCAAGAAAATTTAAAGTATGAATATCACCTCACTTTACTGCTCTCAGTTCCATTTCTGACTAACTTGGAAACCCCTTCGGTCATCCACGCATGACAGGAAAAAACATCTTGTACAGGTTTGGTTAAACTAATTGTGATATAAAATCAACATATCTATTTTGGGTAAAACTTTGATCCTCTAGGGAGCTTTTTATTTTTCGTTAGTAATGAATTTTAGTTAAAGCATGAACAAGAATTACGTTAACTTAGATGCAGTAAGGAGTTCTAGCAAACAAAACTATTTTCCCACCAAACCACTCATAGATTTGTATTTCAATTGAAGTATGACCCAATAAAATTTCTTTAACCCAGTCAAATGAACTTAACTGGAAAAAGACTACTATAAACCTCCTTTACACAGATTCAAACTCAATATCAAGCAACTAACCACCTCAACAATAACCCCACTTACATTTAGACACCCGTGATTCTACCAATGCTTTTCCAATTATGTAAGCGGTGATCCAAAACTGTGTTTCATTATTCATAACAATCCTGGGTGTCTAATTCATGTTATACAGGCTGAGAACACAAGAACTCCCACAAAGATGATGAGGGTTTCAGCAAAAGTGTTCTCCCACTTGGCTAGTCTAGTTTTACTAAAACTGCTTTTATATATAGTAAGTATTATAAGAGCTAATTATTGGGTCACATATGAGATCAAAATATACAAACCACAAACCAATTTGGACTTATTCGTTTTAATAATCAGATTGAATGACATGATGTATCAATTGATAGAATAACCACATATTACAGAATCTTTCATCTTTCTTAAAATAATAATGCATGAATTGAGGGGAAAACAACCCTTAATGCTATTTTATCCATTGGCATTTGAATCATTTTTAAAGTACTTGCTATACTTTAAGACAATCAACGTACAGCACAAACATTATTCTTGCTAAACCATCATGTATTGTATTCCTTTACTTTACCTTAACATAGCAATGAAAGAATATGTGAATATTACCCACAAAAATGGGAAAGAAAATGTGGGGAAGATAAGAACAGGGTGGGTGTTACCACTACAAAACGGGCACCGATATGGACATTGGCACTGAGACATCATGGGAGAAACCTGAACCCCTGTTTGCAGCTGAGTTGCCAGAAAATGCGTATCCAACACCCCATCCACCAAAAATCAAGGGCGCAGCCTCAAACTTCTGGCAAACTCTAGCAAGTGATGCTGCCTTCCGTTTTGCCCTCTTAGTACCCGTAAAAAGCAAATTCTGAAGCAAGCCTGCAAATGCTGGTGCCCTAGCAACCCTCTCAGTTGCAGCTGCCCCACCATTCCGACACAACTCGAGCAATGCTGCGACTGCATTCTCTTTCCCCCTTGGGGTCCCACACCGCATCATTCCAATCAACCCAGCCACTGCCATGTCCTCCTTCCCAATTGCTTTGGCGCCAATTGGTTGCCTAAGGAGTAAGGCCAACGCACCAGCTGCCTCCTCTGCCACCCCTTCAGTCCCCAAAGCCCTCACCAGGGCTGTTATAGCTCCTGCCTCTATCATTCTCTTTATATTATCCGTGTGGGTGGACAGATTAAATAGAGCTGTTACAGCATCCTTCTTTCCTCTCAGGCTCCCCTCTCTTAACAGCTCTGCCAGGGCCTCAACTGCCCCTTCCTCGTCAGTGATTCTCTTCTTATAGTCATGAACTGCGGAAAGGCTGAATAGTGTTGCTGCAGCATTTTCTCTTGCCTCTGTCGTGTGCCCAAATCTCAGAACCTCTACGATCGATCTCAAACATCCTGCTTCCTCCATAATCCGGCCTTTGTTCTTGTCGTAAATTGATAAGTTAAGTATTGCGGTTACAGAATTCTCTTGTGCAACAGTGTTTGACGATGAGAGTAGTTTCTGAAGGAGGGGGATTGCCCCAGCTTCTGCAATGCAAGCACGATTCTCCTTTCCGGTTTTAGCTAGCGACCGCAGCTCACGGGCAGCAATAGTTTTCGCTCCCTGTGACCCGCTTGAAAGCTGTTGAATGAGGAGCTCCGCTGTGGCTCTGTTGGCTTCAATTGCAGCCTTGGTGGATGAAGCCGCAGCAAGAGTCTCTGTGGATGTATGTGTGCACTCTGGTGTGTCAAAGGGGATTCCATGAGCGGTGCACCACTGGGAAATCAGGCTCCGGAGAGCTCGATTTGGAACAAGGCGTGTGTGGGCGAGCATCTGCCCCGTCTTCGGGCAGCTGCAATTCCCTTCTTCCATCCACCGAGATATTGAAACTCGATCATAGGTCTGCCCAGTTGAGATTATCACAGGGTCTCGCATCAAATCCAAAGAGATTGGGCAACAGAAGTCCTTTGGAGTCGTAAGGAAGGTTTCTGCAATTTCTTGAGAAATTAGACCCTTTCTCGGTCTCTTGTGATTCTTAAGGCCCATTTCTTCCTCATCTTCCTCAAATCCAAAAAGCAAGAATCTGCAATACCGAGTGAGGGCAATAAATCCATTGAGTACTGATACAGTTGGTTCAACGTCCTCCTCCTGATTATGAATCTGCTCTTCAACAAACTCAATCTCAGTTCTACAAGTCTTGGCATCTCGAATCCCCAATCTTTCAATAACCGACTGCAGCTCCAGCGGATCAGGAATCAACCCTTTCTCAAATTCATCAAGGAAGGAGAAAAGCCGCAGCCTAAGTGTCTCATCACTTTGATCAATGAATAACTTGGCTCTTCTCGACTGCTTCTGCAGAAGCTCAATCTGCTCCCTGACGTCCTGAGTTAGATCAAGCTCTTTCAACGGAAAAACGTCTAGGAGAGTCGAGATATCCTGGTCGAGATCATGGAAATGGCCGGAAATCGAAGAATTTTGAAGGAGAAGCCATAAACGGCTGGACTGCAAGCAGTAATCTAGAAGGATCTTTGACCGATACAAAAGGAGATAGAGCTCCTTAAAGCAGAGAATAGCAGTGGAAGGAAGAGTCGAACCAGAGTCCCCGAGAAATTCAAAGAGCACATCAAAGATCTCGATCTTCCGAATTAGGGATCTAGAATTCCTGCGCTGGAAAGGCAACGATTTATCTGAAAAAGACGAGATCAGCTCGCCGGAGACAACTGCAAGAGTCTGTACAAGCGCTACATCGCTGAGATGTACCGGAGCCAAGAAAGCCTCCAAGGAAGGCGATCTTCTCCTTCGCAAAGAAGAGAATATAGCAGCCGTAGCCATAGAAATGAGATTCTAGGGTTTCAAAACTCAGGATCCGCGTGTCTCAAAGGATATTACCGAATTTCCTTTGCGTAGCTTGATTTTCTTCTTCTTATACGAATTCTTCCAAATCTCTTTATAAAGCTTTCCTCCTCCGAAATTGCTAGATCAGATTTTCCTCAAAAGAAGAAGGAAAGATGCTGATTTTCTTATCGAGAACTGGATCTAATAAAAATTGAAGAAGTACAAATCTTCTGACAAATCAAGATCTCTGCAACTTCAATTTTACAGTTTAGAATAAAAACAAAAAGAGCGAAAGAAGAGATGGTAGGTAAATCAAGATCTCTGCAACTTCAAGATCTATGCAAATATCTTACTCTTATTTTTTTTCTTCTTCTTTGAATCTTCAAAACGTTGGGAAGGATCTCAGTCTTCGAATCCTTTTTAAACTAAAGATTCAACGTTTTCTTCCATTTCCGCGTTTCAGAAAGAGATGGTGTTTGATTTCTCTCTCTCTCTCTCCCTTCAAGTCTCATCTAAGTTTCTTTATTTTTTCCTGGAAACTTCATTGGAGCCTACGTGACAACGATTTCCTTTGTTTGACGGGTAAATAATTAAATATCTGATCCATTCGTATACAGTATAATATACCAAAAAGGCCGAATTATTCATTCAAATTACCACATATATCTCAACTTTAATCTAAACATGACGTCAGCCATTGGTTAGTCTTTTTGCATTTAATCGTAGCCGTTGAAGTAGACATAGACTTGGGATCTTCTCCATTTGGTGTCAGTATCCATTGGGAGGACACCACGCACTCCCTTGGCACTAATTAAGGCATGGAGTCAAATCCTCTACGGTGATAACCGGATTTGGCAAATCCGGTTATCACCCCTAGAGGTTGCCACGTGTCTCATTTGACACCCCTTAACCGTGGGTAAGGTTCACCCACTTCTAGGGTTCACCCACCCATTTTTGGTTTTTTAATTTTTAAAAAAAGAATTAAGATTTTAAAAAAAAAAATCAAAAATGGGTAGGTGAACCCTAGGGGTGGGTGAACCTTACCCACGGTTAAGGGGTGTCAAAGGAGACACTTGGTGACCTCTAGGGGTGATAACCGAATTTGCCACAGATGATTTGGCTCTTTAAGGCATTGGTACGTGAGAGAGGACTTGAGAGTATTGGAAGTTGAGTTAAATATTTGAGTCTATAGGTACTCCCAAATATACTCGTAAATATACTCTCTAATCCTAACCGTTTATAACCAATCATTAAGGGTCAGGATTTGAGTTGACTTATTCTATCTTTTCTAATACCACATCAGCTCTAATCCTAACCATTTATAGTTGAGATAAATGGATAAGATTTGGGAGTTTATTTGGAAGTACACTTTGGGAGTATCCCTAGACTAATTCTAAATAGTTTCCTCACACTACAATATGTGTATAAACTGATCCGAAACCATCTATTAAGAGGATATACATAGAAAAAATTTAAATATAATAATATTGATTCATACAAAAGATAATTAAGATTCTATATTAATTGAAATGTTGTTCCTTGCATGCAGGTTTATAGGCTCGTTTATAAATTAATTAGCAGGTTTTGGAAAAAATTATGTTAATATTTGTATTATAAAAAAAAATAAGAGACAATTATCCATTCTTATGAAATATGATTTTAAGATTTACAAACCTATGTTCTAAGAACGGAGAAAAAAGTGTTCTTTCTATTGATTGATAGGTGTGAGCGAGGATAACAAAATGCCTATACAGTCCTACTTCGAGGATTTGTGATCGATATCATATGCTAGCAAGGTGCTTCACAAATGACCTTATAAACAAGAATAAAGTTAGAGTGGTGCTAGTACCTAGGAAGTACGGATACGGGATATGGGTATGATATGATATGGATACGGCGATACGACAAAACCTAAAAAAATAGGATATGGGTATGACCAGGATACGTCTGGAATTGTTTTAAAATAATAATAATAATACTATATTTTGTATTATTATTACAAAATAACCATTGGTTCAGTTCTATTTATGTATAAAAAAATATCATATCCATGGAAAAACAAAAGAAATAAGGTCATCTCATCATCCACTGAGCAAAAAAGCAAATCATCATATCATCCGCTAAGCAAAATATAAGGAAAACCATGTTTATGCAAAAACAAAAGAGATAGGGTCACACCCTTGGGTCTCCAAAAATACAAAAAAAAAAATATTCATGGTTGTATCCTGATCGTATCCCAACACATCCATGCCGTATCAGAACCGTATCCGAATTAAAAAACATGTTTTTTAATTAACAGGATACGTTTCAACCGTATCCTATATTTATTCTACCGTATTAGAGACATATCCAATACGTATTAGATACGGACACGAAGGCCTTTTTGAAATATCCGTGCTTCCCAGAGTGTTACACATTAAGCTTTTAACCATTAATCAACGAAGAAATACTAACACGTTGTAGCCTAATAATATTTGTGAGAATTTGTTTTTTTAAGATCCTAGGGTAACTGTTAACCCAAAGAAGTAGACTCAATTGACTTTTAGAAAAGTGAGAAAACAGTATTATTGGTAGTAAAGAAAAATTCTTATACGGTTCCTCTGGAGGAATAGCGCTCCCAGTACCGACCCTCTGTTTTTCTTTTTCAATAATAATTACAGGCATTACGAGCAGAAAGAGAAAAGTCAACGAGTGACGTACCCTACAAGGCAAAGCATTACTTTAAGTACAGCCTTAGCCTCCTCTCTATTGGCCCTTCTCAACACCTACCTTGCCTTTGCTTACAACCAGAAATTAAAATCAAAATGTATTTGGGCTTTTCTTTCCAAAGTTTTATCGCTGACTTGGGTTATAAGACGTGACATATAATGCTGCCACGACAACATCATGCCTCAAAAGATTGACCAAACACGTGTTATACAGTCAGCGTGTCTCCACCGGCCTTTGAATTGTCGAAACTGGCTACCATACATAAAATAGGGAACATGTGGCGATAAAATGAGAAAAGTCATTTTATTTTCTCCTCATGATTTTGACTTCTCCCCACTTGATATCTCTCCTCCTTTATCTCACCACTTTATCACCATGTGTCATGTAGTGTGTGGAGAAGTCAAAATCATGCCCATGATTTTGACTTCTCCACCACTTGTCCCATATTCTATGGTTGCCCGAGACAAGGGCTTTCTGGCTTCACCAAAAACAATCCGAGGCCGTCTTGACGTCGACGTTTCTGCTTTCTCTGCCATCCACAAGATGGGTGTCGACGAACCCCCGAGGGTGTTGCCTAGTGGTCACTTGGACAAACCGTAAACCCTGAGGTCTCAAGTTCGATTCCTAGCTCCCCTCACTAACGATTGCATGACATGGTGATGTTCTTTTGTGTAGCCTGTAGGACTAGTCTGAGCTTTCAAGGCTCAGGATATCCACGGTTATCAAAAAAAAAATTGGCTGCCAACGGGTTTAAAAACCTCTTATAAATAGGTAGATTTAGGTAGGTTAATTAAAAATTACAAAAACATAGGCCAAAGCCCGGCCTATTAATATCCTTAAGTACATCAGGTGGCTTATGTCAATGGGAGAATGTATATCATCCAAGTGACTTTATGGTGGTTGATATGCGCATCATATTTAACCTGTTTCGAAGCCGATCGATTAACGTTAGAACCCAATAATCATTCTAACCAATGTTAACTGGGTTTTGGCCTGATGTTGTTCGACTATCCAAAAAAAAATCAAATCGTCAAATGAATTGCAAATTGTTCCATATAAGTTTCCCCTGCCATGTTACATCCCTAATCATTTTCATTATATATTTACTATTGAATAATATAATGTATACTTTTTTTTGTAAATTTTTTTTAAAAATTTCACTTTGTTTTTTCAAGATTTAGACGTGACATGTAAGTAGGGGTGGTTATCAAACAAAGGTGCTCGCGAACAATTTGAGCTCGGCTTGTTAAAAGCTCGAGCTCATTTGTTTATTTAGTAAACAAGCTAAGTTCAAGCTTGATTTTCGAGCTCATTTAGTTAATGAGTCAAGCTTGAACACACCCTCATTAGGCTCGTTAAAATCTCGGCTCGATTATATATATAATTAGCCTACTAAAATATCTAAATTTACTTACTTCATTTAAAATTTAAAATTAAGTATATTTATTATATACTAATAAAGATTAATAATGTATAGTGTATTTTACATAATAATAATATTGTTTATACAATTATAAAATTTTTCTAAAATTTTAGATAATACTATAATTTTTTAACTTATTTGAGGATAATAAAGTTAAAGTTAAACCTAAAAAGTAGCTATATTTAATGAATCAAGTTGCTTGTGAACTACTCAAGGCTCGAGCTCGTGTGTTAAAACTCGATCTCGTTTATTTAATAAACAAGTCAAGCTCAAGCTTGATTTTTGAGCTTATTTACTTAATAAATAAGCTTGAGCATCCCACTAACTTGGCTCGGCTCGGCTCGATAACACCACTACATGCAAAAGAATATACTAGACATTTCTCCTCAAAAGAACTAAGATAATTGCTTATGGATAGTATCCAACTAAATAGAATAATTTTTACTATTATAATGGGAGAGGCAGGCTTAGGTGATTTTTTCGAAATTCTCATACTACCCTTATATATAAAAACAAAATTTTGATTTAATGTTTTGCTTTAAAAACCAAACTACCCCTTGCTCATCTATCTATTTAGAATCATAGCCAATCGCGATTGAACTCGAGGAGAGTTCAATCGCACCTGTGGGTTAACACGTGTCCCTTTTAACTGTGGTTAACTCCTTCCCCTTGCTCTCACGTGCATCGCACATGCCATTAGCAAGGTCAAAAACATGGAAAATAAAAGAAAATTTTGATTTTCTAATACAATTTTTAGTTGTGTTTTTTCAAATTGTCTTTTCTTTTCTATATTTTACTTATTTTCTCAGCAACCAGACATAGGAATTAGTGAATTTAAATCATAGTTAAAAAAAAAAAAGTTTTATCCTTAGAAGTTTATACAGTTAGGCGCAACCCTAGCTAGTGTGTTAGTATCTTTGAATTAGCAGTGAGACAGAAGCACTTGCTACTACTCATCACCTAGAGGGATTAGATCCCGAGACTTCTTCCAAGAAGAGACCAATCCCTACCATTGGAGCAAGCGGCGGGGTGTATTTTCTTAATAAAAGTAAAAAAGCTGTGATGGCCTCATCTTGAATAGAATGTCCTTCCTCAGGTCTACACCGTCCGATTGTACTAAAAAATCACACTAAGGAAAGATGATCGATCCAACATTGGGACCTACAAAGGACGTACGTTCTCCTCTCAGGTGAACATCAACGTCCGTCTCCGATAGGTAAAAGTACAGTGATAACACAAAGCCTTTTTGCCCAATTTCAGATGTAAATCTGAAACAAAAGCACCAAATTTCCATATCCTACTTTATAGTCTTCCCTTAAAAAGATGTGAATCTGGTGGGCATAAACATACCAAACTTCTTGCATTAAACACGCCTTTTCTGCTGGCCGTTTTAAACTCTTTTTTCTATATCAGCTGGAAAAGAAGGGTTTTAAGACTTTAACCAAATTGTAGCTCTTCAGTGTAAATAACAAATGGTGTGCTGCCACGTCATGAAGTGTCAATTACGTCCCCCTCCCCCCTTTCAACCCGTATATTATTTCTTTCTTAATATTTATCTAAGATGAATAAATAGTGGGTCTATAAATTGAATTAGTCTAGGGATACTCCCAAATATACTCCCTAATCCTAACCATTTATCTCAACTATTAAACGGTTAGGATGAGAGTTGATGTGGCATTAGAAAAGACAAAATAAGCCAACTCAAATTTTGACCGTTAGTTGTTAGTTATAAACTATTAGGATTAAGGAGTATATTTGGGAGTATCCATAGAAACCGGATATATTTAGACAATCAAAATTTTAAAAAAAAATCAGAAATTTCTGTAACATAGGAGAGTATAGTAAGCTTAAAATCATTCTATTGTTGTATATAGGTATCTTGTACTCAGTGAGTAAGACTGTCATTCGTGAGGCCACCCGGAGGTATCTTGTACTCAGAGGTGTCTTGTATTTAGAATTTTTTTGAAAATTTGCTATTGTACTGTGGGTATTTTGAGTATTGAGCTGTGTTTAATAATAATAATAATATTAATATTCCACATAGGGTTTTATGAGAGATTGTTGACTTCGTGAGAATGGAGAAGAGAGAGAAGAGAAACATAAAATGATAAAATCCTGTGCTGTGTTTTCCGCCTGAAATTGATTAGATTTGTTTATTAATTTTCAACAACCTTGACTTTCCAACTGTTGGATCCCCAAACAACCTGTTAATTGAAATTACGTAAATTACACTTTCTACATGGTAACCATTTGACGTTAGCACTGCCAGCTGCAATTTACGCTGTGGCCCAATCGAGTTGAATATGCTTGGATGCATCTCTTATGAGCCGCCACCTTTTCTTTTTTCTTTTTTTTTTGGGCCAGGCCTGTTTCGACTTTCCACGGTAGTGGTATTGCGGAAAACGCGCAGAGAGAGAGAGAGAGAGAAAGAAACATCTTATGACTGTCGGTTATCATATGGAACCATAAGTGGGTTGGTGGTGTCCACCCACATAGCACCAAACCAACACCCCCTGAATGTGACCTCCCTCCAATAATGATCTCATCATTTCTTTGATGCACTCATGATTCCCCCCCATTATACAGGGGTTGTGCCCAATTTGAGCTGGGTTATGCCCAATTTGTGCTTGGTGCAGCCCCACTGTCCAATTAGTGCTAGGCCGGCACATCATTCATACACAGACTGAGGTTACGCCCAACGCTACTCTAACCCTACAACTGCCTAAGATGAAAGAAATACTCATCTATCTCATTGCCTGTATTTTTTAAAATGACAAAAATACCCCTCTCCATATCTGCCTTACGATCAATCGTAGTCATTCAGTTGTTGGGTCACCTCTTTGGATGAATTGATGATCCTAGCCGTCCGTTAATTTTCGGTTGGATGGTGGAGATCACCCACATTCTGTCAGAAGGTCAAAAGCCATGTATGCATGATTATCCAAATGCAAATGAAGCAGCACCACCATCCATACATGTATCATTCGAAGAAAGAAAGGTTCCTTTCCCAATCTCCATATCAGTCTGACCTGTCTTCCATTCACAAAAGGCTCCATTTTCTTCTCATGTTCATATGATGCCAAGTCACATTTGGTGGGTCTCCAGACTCACCCAGGAACAGACAAAACACAGAACCACCTCTAAATCTGTGGGTGTGAAAAGAAATACTATATAATAAAAAATTGTTTACTCTTAACTCCTTTTTGACTATCACAGACGGCTAGCCTTTCTACAAAGTTCAGTTCACTCCATTGTTTTCTGAATTCAAACCAGGCATGGAGTTTCAAACTATGCTCTTGACTAATTACAACAGTCTCCCTCCTTGACTAAGGACTCGACCAAGTCAAACTCAATGTACCAATAATTATAAATTGGCCCCATCTAATCAAGATGATGAAGAATTCAGATTTCAGATTCTGGGATTTCAAACCATACGCTTGACAATCTAACTATAATAATAGAATTCTAGACTAATCTTGAGAGTGGAGGATGGTTCACTGTGAGGTATGATCTAGAGATATGCAACAGCATACGAACAGTCTGCATTTGCCTTTGCATCCATCAGATTCGAATATTAACATCGGCAATGCACTACATCTGTATCTAATCTCCTGGTGATAATATCATATCTGCTTTGACCTAGCTTTTAAACATGGTGTTACACTGTAGAGTTAAAATGTTGCCTGGGCAACACCTAGGCCATCACCTTGCCTTACCTAACTAAGACTCCTATCCATGGTTTAAAAAATCGCCAAAACCAATACGTATCGGTTTCAGAAGGGAGCAATTCGTTATTAGCATCAATACATCTTTTTTACGGGATTTATAAGACTCGGCCAAAACCGATATGTATCGGGCAAGTCCTACCGATACCTATCCATTTTGGTCATAGGACTCGCTCAATGTCTTATATACGTAGGGGTTACTGTAGAACCTAAAACTCACCTCTTCCATTTCTCTTGTTCACTTTTTATTCTATATCTCTCTTGTTCACTTATTCTACTTGGTCTTCGCTTTAGAAGTATGTTTCTACTCATCTATAGCTTTATTTTACTTAATTTTAATCTGATTTTTTTTTAAAAAATTCAACAAAAAAAACATGTATAGGCCGAAGCTGTACGGTTGGGACCTATACTATCCCTGAAACCATATTTTTTTTTTATCCTTGCTCTATTGCCTAATTCTAATCTAGAGAAGCAACGACTAGGCAACACCTCGCCTATAAAACATCCCCTATCGCCTGGATGCTTTTAACTACACTGGTATTACATCCTAAGGTGCAACCAGAGCCATATATAAGATGCTGGCAAGTCTGCTGTGGTAGGGTGGCTTTGAACCATGAAGAGGCACCAATGTTTCAGATATCCTAGACCACGTCTTACAACATATGCAAACACATACAAAGAGGCTTCTGACGAGGGAAAAAGTTTCTAACACCTAGTGTAATAAGGCTAATCACCAAGGAAACAAAAATTGGATGCAGCTAATAAGAATAATAAAGAATTAACAAGCAAACTACAATACAAATCTGGCAGAGAGCCAGATCAATTGCAAATGGAAAATATTTCCCCTTCACTTGAGAATTGTAAAGATATTTGTAATTACAAAGTTTTCCAAGCTAAGAAAACCATCAAAAGGACATAAATAGAGGAGTCAATCTAACCAATATACGAATTAATTTTTTTTGTCTTCGATGAAAGTATGACTTGGACATATAATGTTGAAAATTTTATGATTTTAATCTAAATGTTAATTCTTAACCAAGATAATTGGCAAGGTGATTTGCCAGATTAATATCATAGTATGGTGTTAGGATATGTTTCATTCCAATGATCCCTTAAACACTACAAAATTAACTAGAAAATCCCTAATGACACTATGATGACATACTGACATCAGATACTTCATGAACATTCCTACAGTACATTTTTCTTGTTTATTCTTGCTGGATATTACATATGTATCTATATGTCTGCACAGATTTTAAAAAATAACAAACAAACTCATGTCCATATAGCTGTAAGCATATCTGGGCAACAAAGATATCAAATCATTTTATATTTGCAAATACTCGAATAATTTATGCCAATACCATAATTCCCTTGCAAAATGTTGTCACTTCCTAAATCAAAAGGCAGGAAAACGATAAATCTACTTTGTCTTAACTTTGCCTTTAATAAGCTACCCCTTTTCCCACCCTGGATTTGTGATAAATGGGAATACACAATCTCCATTTTAGAAATTCTCAAATGATAAATAAGAATAGCATTTCTCCAAATTTGGAGAACATTTTCCATGCTCCTGAGGAAAAGACTTGGTTCTCAAAGTATTTAAATATGTTATTCTCTTGAGATTAAGGAGAGATTCCCATTAGTTTGCTCACCTTCACTGCTTGTTATGTTGTTATACAGTGGAAATTAATTTTAGCAAACTTGAATGGTATATTTGCATTCCTGTAATGGTATTTTGAATTGATATGGAGCATCATCTTTTTTGTTTGCAAGATTCTTTTCTTTGTCTTCCATTTAATTTGTATAGAATAGTAAAACAAGAACAAAAGGTAACCACTAGCTATGTCCGTAAGTTGCACCTCAGCAAAAACTAAGGAATCACATTTCCATTATACATAAGAGTCCTATACAGTGCCAAAGGTTTTTCCAATCCAGGGCCACATTTGCCTCTATGAATATTGACATTTGTGTCTCTATGATTATCGACATTTCAGAATGTCAAACCAAGTGAAGTTCATACCCTCACAATTCCAAAGCCTTTTTAGATTCTAATGCTTCATTTACTCATGGAGTGAACTTGGAGAGAATGCAAAAGGGTTGTCATCCAATCCAGGACCAAATTTTCCTCTCTATGAATATCGGCATTTGTGTTTACGGATATCGAAATTTCAGAATGTAAAGAAAGTTCATAAACCCAACAATTCCAAGACATAATATTTGGAGTTGAAGCCTTTTTAAGATGTTAATGCCTCATTTATTGCATTTTCACTCATGGAGTGAACTTGGAGAGAAATTCAAAAATAGATTGTATCCAGTTGTTGAATATTCAAGCTTACAGCACATTCAGGTGATATCCGGTTGTCAAAAAAGAAATGCTGCTTCCAGTAGATTTTTCTCAGCAACTAACTCGTCTTATTTAGGAAGATGCAGGATAATATAAATAGGTCCACGTATGTTAATTTTTCTAATAATTTTAGATATCTGTCCTACGTTACCTGAGCTTTACTACCTCAAGAAAATTTCAAAAAGTTTCTCTTATTTTAACTGCAGAATAGTTAAAGAATTGACTGAGTTGTAGAATGAAAACCAGTCTGAGCATAGTGTTAATCTAAACAACTTCAATTCGAAAATTTGGTTTCAAGTTTCAACAAGTACAAATTTACAAGTGATATTCGGTATCTATTTTCAAATCTTTGCAGAGAATCCCAAAACTTGGTTCTTGTAGTCTCAAGTTAAAGGCAACTTAACCTGGTGTTAGTTCTTTCACCGAAATCCAATACATATCATTGAGAAGCTTTATTTTCAAATTTTGTGCCAGAACAATTGGGACTAACACCTAGAAGCACTGCTCTACTTGCAGAGAATCATGTCTTAAAGTGCATGTCTATGGGATGCAACGAATACATTTCTTATGTCTGAACGCCCTCCAAAAAAGGAGTTAAGAACCAGACCAGCTTGGTGGTGTGTGAACACCAAGAAAGCAACACCAAAAATAGCCATGTCTTAAGACATGATTCGATATTTTAGCAACAATGAAGCAAGACAAGCTCAGACAACCTTGCTGGATCAAGCCGCTGATACAACATTAGTTTTCTTGAAAAGTGACTTAACATGGTTTTGAATTGTTAAGTTTTGAAGGAATTTTCACACATTTCGCACCATTTTTTTGGAGTTTTCACAATTTAAAGAAATCATTCACACATATCTTTTGCAACACTTTAAGAATTTGCTTGAAATGTTTCAACCAAACATCATTTTCTAGCATAAATTTTTGGACCCCCCCCCCCTCTCTTTTCCAAACTTCCATTTTTCTCCCCTCTTTGAGATAGTAAAGCACCCAAACCTCCTTGTAGGAAAATTAAAGTAATAGTTGTATTAGAAAAATTAATAAAATTGTATTTAATCAGGGTATGTGATAGAGAAAAACATCTACGCACTACTACATATTTGTAGATTAACAACTGTGTTATTTTATTAATTTGGAAAAAAAATAACTAAGCCAAGACCTCGAAGAATTGTAAATTTTTTGTACTTGGCATATACAGGGCTCTTATTATTATTTATATACTATTTATAAATTTAAAAGATTAATTTCTTTTTTAAAAGGAATAGTTGTAAAGAAAAAAATATGAAAAATCAAACTTAATTCTTAAATCTACTCAACTCTAAGTCGTGGCCCTCGTGTAATCTTTGATTATTTGGAGTTGCAGGTGTTAGTTTGTTAACTTATAGTGGAAGGCTATTTTTTTTTTATAATGCGGGTATCCGGGCCTTTTGGATGTTTCAAACAATGAATCAGTGTAATTCTTTCAGAATATTTTATACATCCGTCTGTGTGTAGTTTTGTTACTTATGGTTGTCTTTCTTGTTCCATGTGATTATATATAATCAGATCCTTTTTATCATAACGAGATAAAAAATAGTCTCAGACAAAAGGGATTACAGAGAAATAAAAGAGGGGGGCAGAAAGAACTCCGAACTAGATGAACAAAATCACGTGAGAAAAAAAAAGGAAATCAGGGAAAAAGAACAGCACTGCATATTACGTAGAAAATACTTCGGACTCGAGCCCAACCTTTGTGACACCTTCCCCTTAGCCAAGGAATATGTCATCTCATTAGCCAATCCATGGATCCAAGAGAACTAGATCCTATGCTATGGACCGCCAAATCATGGATTTCCTTGATGACGTGACTGTATCTCCACAAATATTATCCAAACCAGCAGTCCATTTGATAACATATCTAGAATCTCCTTTGATGATTAGGGAAGGAAGATCCAAAAATCATGAGGGAAAGGCCTTGCCTGGTAGCTAATTCTCAGCTTTATTTGAAGTTGCCTCTCCCACCAGGCACATGAAACGAAGAAAAATGCTGCCATCATACTTATAATGATATCACCTATTCCAGCTGGCCTGGGTTGCCCAAAGAACTATCCCCAAACTTGAACTTACGCGAAGCCACCAAAGGAGGCTTCCAAGCAACAATATTAGGAGCAAGAAAGGGGGTCGAACTAGCAAACTATTGCCAGTCCCTCAGGATGTCGTTGGTGCTGTTGGAAAGGTGTCATAAATTATACCCAAATTCTTGATGACCCGAAGCGACCCAGCCGAAATTTTGACCTGACCCGCAAAAGGGTATTTTTGACCAGTTTTGTCTCTCATGTTTAAACCTTAAATATATTAAGGATTTAGGGTTTATTCGAAAGAAGAGAAGGGAGAACCGTAAACTGGGTGTAAAGCGGAATAGGGTTTGTGAAGGTTTTGTAACATCTTCTTGTTAATTTAGTGATTGATAATCACTGCCCATGGATGTAGGCATCTTGCCAAACCACGTAAATTCTCGTGTCTTCTATTGTGGTTTGTTTTTGCTTCGCTTTGTTTTGTTTACTGTTTTTTGGAATCGTTTCATTGTCTTTGCACGCTTTCGCACAACAGGTGCTAAGCCCCTTATAGGGGGAGCTTCAGCACAACCCAAGAATTCACCCTAACCTTAACCTTCTCAATAACAAAGGCCACACCAAGGCTTTTACCTGTAAAGATTCAGTTGTTTTTTCTCCTCAAACGAACCACAATATAGTATGGATGGAGCCAAATCACATGGTTCTCCCCCTCTTCACAAACTGACTGCGTTATTATTGTAGTAATAGCTCCAACATGTCATGAGGATCCAGGCTTCACTATCAAGGGCAAGCTCTAGATCACCTTGACAAAACTACAATGGATAAATAAGTTTTCGGAGGATTACCTGTCCTGCAAACACAAGCATACATGTGGTGACATGTACCTTTTCTTCCTCCTCTCAAGCATATTTTAAGTGTTTATCTTGCTATAGGCAACAGTCCAGCCAAACACTTTAACCTTAGCTCCTCTCTGTTAACAACTAGCTCAACATAGAAGGATTTGTGGAAAATTTTCTAGAAGGATTATGTGCTTAAATTCTCGAATCAAACTGGTATAGAGTAATGGAGATCTCTTTACAAATACCAAGGAGGTTAGAGAGCTCCACAAAGTCAACATCTCCAAGATCTCGAGGAAATGTCAAGACTTTGTCCGTGTTGTTGGGAGAGAGAATGACCAAATCGGAAATTGTACAACTTGCCCACTGGAAAATATTGAAAATCTGAGGAAAAGAAAGTTTGAAAGGAGTATTCCCCCCCACCCATCCGCCCGCTCACACTCCTTACTAACAACCTGACGCTTTCACCATAGGTTGGAAAAACAACCAGTTGGATCCTCACCGCAAGGACAAAACTTCCTAATAGTTTTTTGAGACACCAAAGGTTGACGTGATAAGCTGGTTTAGAATCCCACCCATTTGAATCCAACCGATATTTTCTCTTGATTACTGAGAACCACAGACTATTAGGCTCCCAGGAAATCCCCATAGCAATTTCTTAGGAGGGCCAAATTTCTGCCTTTTAACCTCCCCAAATTCATACACCCTTTGCTCTTTGATTTTGTGAACAAATCCTAGTTCACAACATGGTCCTTCTGGTTGACAATCCCACAAGAAATCTTCTGAATCTTCTCAAGCATCTTGATGACTATATCCAGTGGTTCAAACAAAGACATGTAATAGACAGGTAGGTTAGACAACAGAGACTTTAACGAGAGTGACTCTATCTCCTAGGGAAATATAGTTGCGCTTCCAAGCAGCCATGTTTCTCCCAAACTTCTCAACTACCAGATCCTAAAACTCAACTAACTTTGGAATAATTCGACCAACTTAATGAGAGCGACTCACATAATTATTTATTATAGTATTAAGATTTACGATTATGTAAACATGATGCTCTTTTAACTTTTCTTGAAAAATATGTGAAAATTCAACCTTTTTTTCACAAGTCACCCCAATTTCAAATAATGCGTGTTTGTGTGAAAATTTTTGCAACTGGGCTACACCACATAATAGACGATAATGGTACTTCTCCCCTTTTATGCGGTGATTTATGGAAGCATGATTATATATTAATCACTTTTATTTAATTTGTATTGTTAAAATCATTTTTTGTTTAATTTTGTGCAATAACTTTGTATTAAGAACATATATATATATATTTTCTTTCCACCCATTTGAACTATATCAATGCTTGTCTAAATGTATGATTTTACACGTCTTCCAGCTTTATAAGATTATTCTTTACTTTCATCTCATCAAATTTACATTTGAATGGACCTATGTAAATACAAAATATTTTTTAAAAATGAATATTCATATTTATTATCTAGTTATGGGATGCTCTAACATCTTGAGGCCTATTTAACCATAAATAAATTCTTTAGGCATTATGAGAAAAGAACTTTGGTCTCCCTATGGGATCATGAATTAGGTAGATTGGAACCGTGCTACCAACTTTATGAGCACATTCCCGATAAAAAACATTAGGAGAAGGACCCTCTGCTGAACCATGGAATGACTTTTGGAACCAGAATGGCACCAATATAGGATGTTCAGAGCACAAAGGAATGAACAACACTCTTCCCAAACCAAAAAAAAAATTCTATTAAGAGAAATCTCAAAACAATAACAACTCAACTCCCAAATTTGATTATCAACTTGAAAACATTATTCAAGTCATCATCGATGGCACCCATTATAACTTTCTTACTGAACTTTGAATCTTCATAAGAGATAAGTCCTAAACTCTAACTACAACTCTTATACATTCCTATTAAACCCATCCATACATATAATTCAATGACCATTTAGTTGTGTCCCATCCTAAATCATGAAGAAATCAATCGTGTGACCTAGTGTAGTCAAGGAGTCTAGGTGATGTCTAAGCGATTAGGCCTAGCTAGGCGAGGCGATGCCTAGGCGATAAAAATAAATAGATTATTTATATATATATATATATTGACACACACATAACAACTCAAACTTCCTAGGTTGACAATAACCTAGGCAAATTGACATTTAATGTAAAGCTTGAATATAAGTTTTTTCTACTAAACAGTTAGTTGACCTTTTGACCCCAAAGATGAAAATATTTTTAAGTCTAAAATATGAGACTTTTTTTACCGGACTTTTGGGTTTTAGTGATGTTTTGTAATAGTAGAATTTATGAAATTTTAAAATTTGAGAAATACCTTAGCATTTGCAAGTTGAAATTTTGACAAATGCACTAAAAAGCGGATTTTGTTCTTGAAATGGAAAGTTGACTTTTTATTCTTTAGGAATTTGGATCCAAGATAATTTTTATTGAATTCAAATGGGGGGTATAACCTTATTTAGGCGCTTAGGCGGTGACAGTCCAAAACCACCTAAGCGACGCCTTTACTACACTTGTGTGACCTCTTGTAGGTGGATATGGTGCAGCATTGTCGTACTGATCTTTAATACTCCCACTCACATTAATCAGGGATGTGTGTTGAGCTCCAAATAGCATAAGGAGGGGATGGCAATCCCTGATTTATTTCTACTGCATGCCTCCGTAAATATTTCCTTTCCTTGTTCAAAAATGTTAGGTAAGATAGTGGACAAACTTAAACAGATACAAAGGGATTCTTGTGAGAAGATAGTAATGAAAAAAGATCATCTATTGGAGTGGCAGCAAGTGCGTAATCTTTAAAAGGAAGGAGGTTCAAACAGAAGGAAACTTGTAGGAGAGAAACTCGGCTTTGTTAGTGCAAGTGACATCGGAGATTCTCCTCTGAGGCAAATAGCTTTTGGTTTCCCAAAATGCAAAGTATTTACATGAACCCAAGTGGATGGGACTGCAAAGTTAAACTGAGGAATTCTGCTCATGCACTTGGGAGGTATTTTTTATAGTAGTCTACTTGGACGTTTATCAGTGAGCTCCAACCTCTTTACATTCCCTTTCCGCATTATCAAAGGAAGAATTTATTTCTGACATTGCTACCCTTTATCATTATAATATCTAACGGAATTTTCGTTTTCATAGGGAGCTTAGAGACACGTACATATGTACCTTCTTGAAACCATTAGAGATGTATTTCATTCTCCCGACTTGGATGATGCGATAGTTGTTGCTGTTTTTCTGTTTTTGCTGTGTAAAAACAGCATAGTATGTTTTCAAAACAAGTTGTAAGTGTTTGTGTTTTGTTTGTGGGAACTCTTTAGTCCCACATCGGAAAAATAGAAAACTTTTAAAGGACTTATATATGTTTTCTCTCCTAGTGTGGTGTGTTAAAATGAGAAGGGCTTAGCCCTCGCGCATGTGGGGGCCCAAGGGGAGGTCCAAAGGGTTCTAATGGGAATTTGGCGAGTCGGGCCGAAAACCCTTCATGTGCGCGCATTGCGGGTCGCGGCGGTGCGCAAATATCAAAGACACACACACACGCGCGGCCGGCCGAGCCGGGCCTGGCCGGGTCGGGTCGCGCGTGTGAGTCCTTGGATATGATATATTTTTAATCTTATTTTATTTCTTCTTTTTATTTGTCTGTCTCTTGGGTTGCTCTTATTATTTCCTAGTTACCGTTTTTTTACCGTTTAAACTTTTAATTCGTTTTAAGAGAATTTATTCTCTTACGTTATAACTTGGAAGGTTTCCTTTAGCTTCTTTATTTTCTATAAAAAGAGATTTCGGGTTTTCTAAACAGACACAGAAAATCATCACAGCACAGCTTTTCTCTAAGCACAGTATTTCTGGTTCCTAAAACTGTTCGATTTTTCCCTTCGAGATTTTTGGGAGTCGTCGAGTTCATTGCAGACCAAAGGAAAGCTAGTGCTCCATTCCTTTGGGTAGAGATCGTTGAATCCTGGAGGTGACCGCTGTAGAACCTGAGAGCATCGTAGTTGTTGAGGACTACCAGGGGCGTTTTTCACCTTAAGGACAGCGTGTTCAACACGTGCCTCGATCTATCCTTTTCGGCTAAGTTCTATCTCTTTTCTTATCACTATACAGAATTTATACTACAGTTATTTTGGATTGAAATCGTCTGCTGCTTTACATTGCTTCGATTCTAGTTATATTTGAATTGCATACAGAATTATTCCAACAATCTTAAGGTGAAAAAATTAGTCTTGTTTTATTTCACTGGAAATTTTCTGTATACAATTTATAATATGTTGAACAATTCTGAGAAACCAGTACCATTCGATGGAAACAATTTTAAAAGATGGCAACAGAAAATGCTGTTCTACTTAAACACTTTGAATGTTGCTCATGTGTTGACTGGATCTGGGACATACGACACAGAACTTGAACCTGCTAGATCTTTACTTATAGAGAGATGGGAACATTCGGATTATATGTGTAGGAATTATATTTTAAATGGTTTAATTCCTTCAATATATGATGTTTACTGTAAGGTTAAAAATTCCAGAGAATTATGGGAGATGTTAGAGAAAAAGTATGTAACTGAGGATGCGGGAACGAAAAAATTTGTAGTTGGAAAGTATTTCGACTATAAAATGGTGGATAATAAATCGGTAATTTCTCAGGTGCATGATTTACAAATAATTGTGCATGAAATCTTAGAAGAAGGCATGAATATTAGTGAAGGTTTTCAAGTTGCAGCAGTAATAGAGAAATTACCACCATCCTGGAAAGAGTTCAAGTACTCACTAAAATTTAAAAGAAAGGAGATGACCCTTGAAGATCTGATTGTTCGACTCCGGATAGAGGAGAACAACAGAAACTTAGAAATGAAAGAAAAATCTGCAGAAATAGATACCAAAGCCAATTTGGTTGAAAAGATGACTGATAAGATGACTGGAAAGAAATCTGAAAAAAGGTTTAAGCTGAAGACAGATTTCCGTAAGAAGAGAAATGAGAAAACAAATTTTCAGAAACCTACTTTCAAGAAACCTAATGGTGATTGTTATGTTTGTGGGAAGCTTGGGCATCATGCTAGGACCTGCAGACTTCGCAAGGCTGGTCATCAAGTCAAGGACCATCCCGGATCTGCTCAAGCTAATATGGCAGAAACTGAAAGCTTCTCAGCTGTTATTTCTGAAGTCAATCTGGTGAACAACATGAAAGACTGGTGGGTGGACACTGGGGCCACCAAGCATATCTGTGGTGACAGAAATGCATTTTCTTCCTACAAGATAGTCGGAAAGGATGAACAACTTTTTATGGGTAATTCATCTACATCTAAAATCGCTGGAAAAGGGACTGTGAATTTAAAATTCACATCTGGGAAAGTCCTTAATCTGAAAGATGTTCTTCATGTTCCAGATATTAGGAAGAACTTAGTTTCTGGGTCGATCTTGAGCAAGAAAGGGTTTAAATTGGTTTTTGAGGCAGATAAGTTTGTATTGTCTAAGTCTGGGATTTTTGTTGGGAAGGGTTATGCTAGTGAGGGACTTTTTAAATTAAATGTAATTGCTGAAAATATGAATGAAACATCTACATCTTCTGCTTATATTGTTGACTCTATAAATATGTGGCATGATAGATTAGGACATGTACATATTAATTCTTTACGCAAATTGATGACTTTAGGATTAATACCTAAAACATCTTTAGATAAAAAACATAAATGCGAAATTTGTGTAGAGTCAAAATTTGCTAAGAAGCCGTTCAAATCTGTAGAGAGAAACACGGAACTGCTAGGTTTAATTCATAGTGATTTATGTGATTTAAAATCAACAGTAACAAGAGAAGGTAAAAAATACTTCCTAACTTTTATAGATGATTATAGTAGATTTTGTTCTATATTTCTACTTAAGAGCAAAGATGAAACTCTAGAAAAATTTAAATCTTGGAAAACTGAAGTAGAAAAACAAACTGGAAAAACAGTAAAAATTTTAAAATCTGATAGAGGAGGTGAATATGATTCACATCTTTTTTCTGATTTTTGTGAGAGTAATGGTATTATTCATCAAACCACTGCTCCTTATTCTCCTCAGTCTAACGGTATAACTGAAAGGAAAAATAGGACTTTAAAAGAAATGATGAATGCAATGTTAATTAGTTCGGGTCTACCATCTAATTTATGGGGTGAAGCTATCCTAACTGCATGTTATATTTTAAATAAAATACCTCATAAAAATTCAGACAAAACCCCTTATGAATTATGGCACAATAGGCCTTCATCTTATAAATATCTTAAAGTGTGGGAGTGTTCAGCAAAAGTTGCTATTCCTACTCCAAAGAGAACCAGAATAGGTCCAAAGACTGTTGATTGTGTGTTTATAGGCTATTCTCAGAATAGTAGTGCCTACAGATTTCTAGTAATCAAATCAGAAAATAATGAAATAGATACAAACACAATTATTGAGTCTAGAGATGTTGAATTTTTTGAACAGTGTTTTCCTTTTAAGGACAACTCTAAAGGTAGAGATTCTGTCCTTCTGCCTAGTACCTCAAGTGAGGTTATACCTTTAGAACAAGCTTCTGAACCTTTTAGTCCTATTGTACCAGTTATTGAAGAACTAGAACATAGGAAAAGTAAACGTACTAGGAAGGAAACTAGTTTTGGGCCTGAGTTCATCTCTTATTTAATAGAAAATGATCCTAATTCTTTTAGAGAAGCTATGACTTCATCTGAAGCACCCTTTTGGAAAGAAGCCATTAATAGTGAAATTGAATCTATTTTGGCTAACAAAACTTGGGAGTTGGTAGATCTTCCTCCTGGGAGTAAATCCATAGGGTGTAAATGGATTTTTAAAAGAAAGCTTAGAAGAGATGGTTCTATAGAAAAATATAAAGCCCGATTAGTTGCAAAGGGTTTTAAACAAAAAGAGGGTATAGATTTCTTTGATACATACTCACCTGTAACTAGGATTACTTCTATTCGTGTGCTAATTTCTATTGCATCGATGTTTAACCTTGAAATACATCAAATGGATGTGAAAACTGCATTCCTAAATGGTGAACTTGATGAAGAAATTTATATGGATCAACCTGAGGGATTTGTTATCCAAGGTTTAAAACATAAAGTTTGCAGATTGTTAAAGTCTTTATATGGACTTAAACAAGTGCCTAAACAATGGCATGAAAAATTTGATAAAGTATTATTATCAAATGGATTTAAAATAAATGAAGCGGATAAATGCTTATACATTAACCATAAATAATGATTGTGTAATTATTTGCTTATACGTTGATGACATGTTAATACTTGGAACAAGTAGAGAAATAATAATAAGTACCAAGAATTTCTTAAAAAAGAAATTTGAGATGAAAGATCTAGGTAATGCAGATGTCATTCTTTGAATAAAAATTCTAAGGAATTCAGACGGGATAAGTTTATCCCAATCTCATTACATTGAAAAGGT
This sequence comes from Tetracentron sinense, assembly GCA_015143295.1. Lineage (NCBI taxonomy): Eukaryota > Viridiplantae > Streptophyta > Magnoliopsida > Trochodendrales > Trochodendraceae > Tetracentron > Tetracentron sinense. The sequence continues at coordinate 50,962,443 of CM026551.1, forward strand.
ACTTAGAAAATTTAATCAATTTGATTGCAAACCTGTGAGAACACCTTTTGATCATAACTGTAAGTTAATGAAACATTCTGGAGAAGGAGTTTCTCAATTAGAATATTCTAGAGTAATCGGTAGTTTAATGTATATCATGAACTGTACCAGACCAGATATAGCTTATGCTATAGGAAGACTCAGTAGATATACACATAACCCAGGGCAAGATCACTGGGATGCTCTTATCAAGGTATTGAGATACCTGAAATATACTCTAAATTATGGTATAAGTTACTCTAAGTATCCCGCTGTATTAGAAGGGTAAAGCGATGCAAACTAGATTTCGGATTCAAATGAATCTAAGTCCACGAGTGGATATGTATTCACTCTTGGAAGAGGTGCAGTGTCTTGGAAGTCTACTAAGCAGACCTGCATAGCCCGATCCCCGATGGAATCAGAATTTATAGCTTTAGATAAAGCTGGAGAAGAAGCAGAATGGTTGAGAACACTGTTGGTAGATATACCATTGTGGAATAAACCAATGCCTGCTATCTTGATACATTGTGATAGTCAAGCTGCAATAGCTAGGGCTAAAAATGTATCCTATAATGGGAAATCCCGACATATTCGTCGAAGGCATAATTCCATAAAAGAATTACTAAATAATGGAATTATTGCACTTGATTTTGTGAGGTCAAAAGAAAATATTGCAGATCCGTTGACCAAAGGATTAGCTAGTGAGCTAATTTACAGTACATCGAGGGGGATGGGGCTAAAGCCTATTGAAATATCATCACCTACAACGGTAACCCAACCTAAGTGACTGGAGATCCCAAGATCTAGGTTCAATGGGAAAACAAGTTGTTGAGTGGTTTTTTGAGAGCACTAACTAGGAGGAAACTCCTCTCTCATCCCTATGGTGTAAAAGTGCTATCTGTAACGTAAAAGAGGATGAGTCTTGACTCTTAATGTCATCTATAGCTGATTATCAGTGGGGTGTATAGTTATAGAACATCCTTGATAGATGCACCTATATGAGTGTGGAAGTGGGGCCGCTTCCTATGAGAATTTAGGCTGATTCTCTAGAGCGCTCATGAATATCAGGATTTTGCACATGGCCGATAACATGCACAACCGTTTGAACTCGACGACATTTTTTAAGTTGCGGTGCGTGTGATAAGTTGTTAATTCATTATAACAAGAGATTGGTTCAAGACATAGTTCACCATTATCTTTATGAATTCGACATATCTACACTAAGTCAAGGTTCAAGTCCAAAAGACACCTTGGCCTATTCACCATAACTTAGTTTTCGTAAGGTCTTTTAATTCACTTAAAACTTGTTTTTGTGGGGGATTGTTGCTGTTTTTCTGTTTTTGCTGTGTAAAAACAGCATAGTATGTTTTCAAAACAAGTTGTAAGTGTTTGTGTTTTGTTTGTGGGAACTCTTTAGTCCCACATCGGAAAAATAGAAAACTTTTAAAGGACTTATATATGTTTTCTCTCCTAGTGTGGTGTGTTAAAATGAGAAGGGCTTAGCCCTCGCGCATGTGGGGGCCCAAGGGGAGGTCCAAAGGTTTCTAATGGGAATTTGGCGAGTCGGGCCGAAAACCCTTCATGTGCGAGCGTTGCGGGTCGCGGCAGTGCGCAAATATCAAAGACACACACACACGCGCGGCCGGCCGAGCCGGGCCTGGCCGGGTCGGGTCGCGCGTGTAAGTCCTTGGATATGATATATTTTTAATCTTATTTTATTTCTTCTTTTTATTTGTCTCTCTTGGGTTGCTCTTATTATTTCCTAGTTACCGTTTTTTTACCGTTTAAACTTTTAATTCGTTTTAAGAGAATTTATTCTCTTACGTTATAACTTGGAAGGTTTCCTTTAGCTTCTTTATTTTCTATAAAAAGAGATTTCGGGTTTTCTAAACAGACACAGAAAATCATCACAGCACAGCTTTTCTCTAAGCACAGTATTTCTGGTTCCTAAAACTGTTCGATTTTTCCCTTCGAGATTTTTGGGAGTCGTCGAGTTCATTGCAGACCAAAGGAAAGCTAGTGCTCCATTCCTTTGGGTAGAGATCGTTGAATCCTGGAGGTGACCGCTGTAGAACCTGAGAGCATCGTAGTTGTTGAGGACTACCAGGGGCGTTTTTCACCTTAAGGACAGCGTGTTCAACACGTGCCTCAATCTATCCTTTTCGGCTAAGTTCTATCTTTTTTTTTTATCACTATACAGAATTTATACTACAGTTATTTTGGATTGAAATCGTCTGCTACTTTACATTGCTTCGATTCTAGTTATATTTGAATTGCATACAGAATTATTCCAACAATAGTATGGTCCCTTGAACCAAATGGTGCCTTCTCTAAGTCTTCCTGCAAACCTTTTGCCTTTCTCAGCACTGACCATGGCTGCAAAGATTTAGAAACAAGTTGCTCCCCCGAAAAATCATAGCTTTTGTTTGATTGGGAGAGATGAAGGAATAAGGTTTTAACCCTAATAAGTTGATGATGTGAAAAAGAGAACGATCAGTCCATCGCCTTTTAATCATTGCAAAGTGGCTGGGATAATTTAGAGTCACTTTCTCGGTAATTTTGGAAACATCTAGATTTTTCCTTCCATCATTGGAGGCTTGATTGCTCATTGGTCCAGCAGAGATATTCAAAAAGAGGCATCCTATTCTTTGGAAATCTTTTCTCTCTTTGTGGTTATATAAGAAATCTGGGAGGAAACAAAAGTGATAATCTTTGAGGATAAATATTTGTGCATCTCTATAGTAAAAGGCAAGATTAGGATGAAAGTGGCGCACTGAATTCTTATGCCCACGAATTCAGATGAAGACCGCTTCTTATTCTCCTTCCCTTGTGCTGCATGTCTCTTGGAACCCTTGATTGATTACCTTATCAAACTCAATTTTGATGGTTGGCTTCAAGCCATTCCTGATTGGTGCCGAATTCTGAGATAAAAGAGTGAAGGTTCGTCCAATGTTCTCAGTTCCAATTGGGGATAGTAATTCTAACCAGACTGAATTTTAATCCCTCTTACAGGATTGCAGGCAGCCAAAGAAATGACCTTTAGGAATATTGTTGTGGAAGATGACTTGAGCCACAGTAGGAAAGTATATGTTGGGCAACAGGAAAGATGAAAGGATCTTGGAGGCTGTCCCACTTTTTTAGGCAAATTAGGCACATGGGGGAGAAAGATAAAGAGAGAGAGAGTATTGTGATTGAAGCACTTTAGAAAGTGAGTGTCGTCATCTACCTTTGTTGTCCACTGGCTCTAATGACATAAAATGATTAATGAAGTTGCAAAGAAAGAGGGGAAGGGGCATCTAATGAGAATAAAGAGATGGAAGAGAGAAAAGGAAGACTTGATATCATATTATTTTATCCATAGTTCAAAAACTCAGTGAGTCAACTCAAAACTCGGTCGAGGTGACTCGACTTGATAGAATTTCGGGTCGACTCACCCAAAAAACTCGATAGCTCCCTTTTACCCGAGTAACTCAAGTGACTTGGTCGAGTCAGGCCGAGTTACTCGACTTGAAAGACTCGGCCAAGTCACTTTAGGACATAGATGTCTTATTTTAAAAATCTCGTTCAACACATATCAAGGTCTCATTCGAGGAGAAGAAGAGGAAGATTCTAATTTCTGAAATTAGGATTGATTTTAGTTTTTTACCATTACAATTACTTTAGGACTTTTAAATTTGTAAGTTTGCAGTAAAATTGTATAAAGTAGAAATTATTTTGCAATAGAAATTTTTTATCTATGTTTGATTATATATATATATTTCCTAGTCGGTCGAGTCAAGTTTTCCGAGTTACTCAACCCGGCTAACTTTCGAGTCGAGTTGAGTTTTCAAATTTTTGAACTATGATTTTATCTATATCTATTCAATACTTCTTGACATCATTGGGTTGACCCAAGTCAGCCCCCCAGTCATACTGGATTGGACCAGCCCAGCCCAGCCCTTTTCCGGATTGATTCCCGTGTTAAATTTAATTACTATGTATTTACATTCCAGAGTAAGAAAGAAAAGATAAACTTATGGCCATCAATTGGAACTTCATAAATAAAAACTACACTTATTTCATTTTTTTCCACCATTCTCTGGTCCGTGTAACAATATGCTTTATTAAAAAGACCAGAGTACTTCAATTGACCTTGTAAACAGCAGGAGTTTAAGTAAATACAAGTAATACACTGCTGTCATACAAAGTAGGCTCTAAATCCAGAACAGAAATCTCTTGCAGATTCGAATAAAATTACCTTGGAGATTTACCAGAGAGACATCTTGAACATGGGACGAGCTTCAGCAGGAAACGTGGTTTCCGTGTCCTGATTTTTAAACATGAAAGCTGCATAGACACAACTTTATAAGAAACGGCATCATAATCACAGCAACTTAAGTCACACTTAACTATTTCTATTACAGAATACTTTCTTATATTCCTTCGTATTTATAAATGTGCTTAGCAAATTCAGTTGCAGTAGTGAATGATGGTAATTTACAATGCTATTGAGAGAGTTGACAGACTTGATGGCCAACCAGTCTACTGACTATACATTTGGTTTAATTTTCTATCACTTATCTTAACAGATCAAAGATATGGCCCTTGGCTAAATGGAGTTGCAGAACAGGATTCGTGTAGCAGACCCCAAATATATGGAAAAAGGCTCCAATGATAATGATCTTTTACAAATACACACCCGGAAATGAAAATGGATTACTTTTGCTATTCCTTCCAGATGTAGAAAATGAAAAACAAAGGCATTGCCATCATTAAAAGAAATAGCAAAGTAAAGCGTAAGCCTAACAACACATTAATAGAACTCTGATTATTTGGAAATTTTTCAGTAGAGGACTAGCGTGCAACTTGTAAATATAATTCATTCATCATAAAATAAAATTATACAAGCAAGAATGTTCCATAAAAAGAAACATGACTTGAAAGCTTAAGATTCTACAGCTTTAAAGAAAGTAGACTCCAGAAAGATCATTAAATGATTAACATTTAATCTGTTAAGCATTACCTTCCCTCGAGTTAGTCTAGATGCTTTCCAGCAAAGCAAGCTTCTCGATCTAGGTTCCAATCTCCTGTCAAATTAAGAAAGACACAATTAGGGTTCATGAGGATGTCTTGCATGAAAACTGATACATTGAAGGGAATGAAAACAACTCCCCTGCATAATGTAAAGAAGTATACAAGGAGTGTTAGTTAGAGAATCACCCTTCAATAAACACAGATCATTCGATATTGCTGGCTCCACACATTTGGGTTTATGCTGACAAATCAAAACAGAATGATTCTTGTAATCAAGTGCAGAGCCAGGGGGCCAGCTGCCCCCCTAAACATGCCCGTAGGATAAAAGAATGATTCTTTTATACTGTGTTATTTAATTATTTAACAAGGCATAACCATGGGGCAAGGGGGCAGCTGCCCCCTAAGGGAGATACAATGCCCGTAGGATATGTACAAAACGTACGGACAAAATGACCCATGAACTTGATCCTCAAAGAAAAAAAACGCAGGCTATGCCCCTGTACCCCTCCTAGACCCAAAAGATTTTGTACCCGTCTAATCATTCTCCACAAACCAATCAACAATTACTAACATTTTCAATCCACCAACGTTTGCCCCCCCCCCCCCCCCAAACAAGAAAATCTTGGCTCCGCCCATGCTTTTAATAGAATAAATTCCATAACCAAGTGATATTTCGACTAAGAAGATTTAATCTTATGTAAAATGACGCAAAGAAACTCAATAAAATTAAACCTTCCAAAAAATTTTAAAGAAAATAATATTAACCAAGTGCATTTAGCAAAGTGATAGGTGTGCATAACCTTTTATAGACTGATTAACAGCAGTATTCTTTTCACTTTTCAGTATTCACGATCATCCACATGCTGCCCATGCTAGGTGAGCATATCATTTTAGAAAGACAGTCTGTAGAGCTTAATCTAGCTCCAAGTGGACTTATAACATGCACAAAAGACACCAAAGAGCCCCTTACTAGGAAAAGAAAACATCTAAACAAAAGAAACCTTGAGTTCCACAATGAGGAAAAAGTAAATACCAGAAGGAAAACAAATAAAATTCAACTAGTATCATAAACCAAAGTTATTTTTAGTTGCCTTTCTATTGCCTACTTTTCTTCCTCACATGCAAGGTTTTAAAATTCAATTTCGCAGGAAGTTTTGTAGGTCTGGGAAAACAAAAATTGGGCCATATTATCAAAAAACCACACCGAATAATAGAATTATTCCTGTTGATAATTCGCAACATTAAAAAAATTAAGAAAAAATAGGGAAAACATGGAATTTTTTCGATGAAGCTTCATAAAATGCTAGAGCAAAATAAATACACTTAGGGATCAAAAAATTCTAAAAAAGAACATGAGATGCATTTGACATGAAGGAAAGACACACGCTGGCAGCACTGTATGGTATTTCATACATAAATGTGACATAAAATTGTTTAATATATCCCAATGCTCAAAATAAACTCAAATAAATGTCAACACACAACATGTACAAGTAAACAGACACACAATTGATAGGGCAATACCTTAGAAGAAAAACCGCATTAATAACACATTGAGTTGCGATGAGGCTCGAAGTCATCTTTGTCCTAATCCTGACGGCGATAGCACTAATTTTGCAGGTAGTCACAATATTGGCACCAGCTCATGAGATGATAATACATGGATGTATACTCCATAACAAAGTGTTGTACTCATTCTCTCTAACATGCATCAAGATTCCCATCAATGAATAAAGTGGGCAATGGTTCGTGGTCACTTCCATATAAGGCTGTACATATTTATAGCTATATCCATATAGCTCATATCCAAAAGTATATCCATATTGAGCATATCCATACAAACCATACCTTGCTCCTGCCCTTGACCATTTGGATAGGCGTATCCTGGATCATACCCAAAACTCTAGCCTTAGGAGTCTATAGTTTGGAACTGCGCATCAAAGGTTGAGGACACTTCTCTGTGCTCATGTGAGGCTAATGCCTAGGGTGGTTATTGAACAAAATGTTCGTGAACTACTCGGGCTTGGTTCGTTAAAAGCTCGAGTATCGTTCGCTTATTTAGCAAACGAACCAAGCTTGAACAACATTTTCGAGCTCGTTTAGTTAACGAGCCGAGCTTGAACACACCTCTACTCGGCTCGATAAAAGCTCGGTTCGTTAAGGTTGCAATAAACTTTACCTCTTTATGGCACGAGTCGTAAATAAAGTATAAAGAATTAAGTAAAGAGTAAATTTGTAAAGGGTGCCGATACTTTTTTTTATAGGGCAAAGTAGCAAACTCTACTTTGTATACTACTGATGTGGAACTAAACATTTGAGGTTTTTTCTTTTCCATGTGAATTGTGTGACTGTGAATTGTGAGTGGGAAAGATAGTCCCACATTAGTAAGATGTGATAACACTAAAGGGATGTTTGACTATAAATAGACTAAGACTATTGGAAGACAAGACTCATTATTCGGGCTTGAGTCTGCAGCCAAAGCCCAACCAAAGTCTAGCTGGGCTTGAGTGCTAATTGGGCTAGTCCATTGTTAAGGGAGATCAACTTAAATGGCTCAGCTCAAAAAACTCTCCTTATTGTTGTGGCTATCTCTTTAATATTTTTTGAACTTAGGTTGTTAAACAAGCCGAGACGAGCTAAGCTCGAGCTCGTTTATCTTTTCATGAACCAATCCCAAGCCGAGCTTGAATAGTATTAGTTACGTTTGAGCCGAGCTAGAGCCTGAGCTTGAACATTAGTAACACCTCATTACTCGGCTCGGCTCGGCTCGATATCAGCCCTACTAATGTCGTTTGAAAACTGAGCAAGTTGATCATTCCAAATCTCTAGGCAATGTCCTGCTCCTCCTCATGGCCACCACTCACTTCTTGCGATGAGACAACTTCCTAGACGACTGTGATTGTGATATTGGTGGATGTATTTCTATGGGACCGTGATCTAGGTCCCAAGTGGCGTCATTGAATGACACCTCTCTTGTTAAAGAACTCAGAGGCCTCTGAATCTGGCTCTAAGTCCCCCTATGGGCTAGGTCAGCGTCGGGGCTATCGCCACTTGGGCTACTCTAGTTGTCGTCATCGTTACCTCCACTTCTAGTATATGTATCATCATAATTCAGCTCGCCTAGAGAGTGAGCTGTTGTTACTACATGGTCTACTCTTGATGTGTACATGATGTTCCATCAGTACACCCAGAAATAATAAAAATTGTTAGAGATACCACTACAGCTAGACCCCATCTCCTTTTCCATCACTTCGTCCATATAAATGCCCATATCTGGGGGTGTACATAAGCCGGGCTAGCTTGGTTGCTCGGCTCGGCTCGGCTCTGCTCAGCTCGGCTCGGCCTGATCAAACCGAGCTCAAGCTTGATTTTTAGGCCAATCGGGCCGGCCCGATCTGAGTTTTCAAGCTTGAAATATTTTCAAGCCGAGCTCGAGCCAAGGCCTGTTAGATTTGGCCTGGATCGATTAAGGCTCGATTAAGCCCGAGCTCTGCTCGACTCGAATTTTATTTTTAAAAATAAAAAATATTATTTATATATATATCATTATTACATATGTAAATAATATAAAATACTATTATTTTATTTAATTTTTTAAAAATAAGTGTTCAAGCCGAGATCGAGCCAAGCCTGGCTTGAGCTTGAATCAATTCGGGCCAAGCTAAGCTTCGAGCCAAGCTATATGAATTCGGGCCAAGCTTCGACCCTAGAGTAAACTCTTTCAGGCTGAGCTGAGCAAGGCCAAGCCTGGCTCGAACACACCCCTACCCATATCTATGGTCGCCCTAGCTATTTGTGCGTTAGGGTGGCCATCTTCCTCTTCCAATTCGATGGGCTTAAGCCAATGATAAAGGGGTTTTTCCTCATCATTATTGCGACTAATACAAATCTAAATAACCAGAGCGTAGAGTGGGAGCGAGAGCATCAAGTTTCAATTTAGGATAGGGTCAAGAGCGCCTCTGGAGCGCCATATATATAATATTTTAGTATATTTTTAAAACCAGAGTTAAATTTTTTAATCTTAAGGATTAGTTCATTTTAACCAAGGTTAAAAGGGACACATATTGACCTCTGGGTGCGATTGAACTTGGGAAGAGATTCAATCGTAATTAGCTGTAAAGAAAAAGTTGAAAAGACACCTAACACTGCTAACTTATTGTACAAAGATTGAAAATAAACAAATAAGGTGAAAAGACTTTTCACTGTATTCCTTAACTCCATTTTTTATATATAAATTTGGAAGACCCCAATTGTTCTGTCTTCTTCATTACGAGTTACAAATACAGTGGTGAAAATGGCTACCATTAGCGTGGAAGAATGAAGCTTTCTCTTGCTCCTTTGAACATTGCGCACTACGAATGAGAAATCGCGCTCTATAAAATGGAAAACTGGGCTCTTGAGGCTAATTCGCTCTCAAACCGTGAGAGCAAGGTTTGAGAGCGAGAACGGGTAGGAGGGTAGATGGTTTGGGTTACTAAGATACAAATCAAATCCAAAGGATCATGCTCATCCGCTTTCACACTCTCATTCAGCAAGAGACTCAAATCTAGTGAAACTGTGAGAGTGGGGACAGAAATCGAAATCTCAAGCAAGAACTCAGAATCCAATCCCGCCAGGGGTTGGTGTAACCGTGCAGCTGGCTACCATCCTGGGTTTGTTCCCTGTGGTTGTGTGTTCAACTCCCACTCCTCGACTTACCCTGGTGTCCGTAGGGAAAATTCCGAGTGGGTCGGTGCGGACACTGGAAGGGACTAGTCCTTGCCTCGAAGGGTTTGGGACACCCTTCATCACCAAAAAAAGAACTCAGAATCAGTGTTACCTACTTCGCTACCTACTAGAACGAACTGCAAACTGGTTCGCTTCGAACCAGTTCGCGGTTCATTTCGTTTGGGTTCGTAAAAATGAGTGAACCCTCTATTCGAACCCTTAGCTTTGGTTCAGTCAATTTAAGTTCAACGAACTTATACTCTGAGTTCGGAAAATTTGTCTTATGGGTTCGCAAACCGGTCATATAACCTATTTTTAATGTTTTTTTTAAATAAATACTTCTAATATATTTATTTACATGGTTAAAATATATATGTATTAATATTATCTAAGTAAATCAAGCTAGCAAAACAATTTTTTTCTTTCTAAATAACCCAATATATGAGGGAGTTCTTTCTTTCTTAATAACCCAATATATGAGGGAAAGTTAGGTCCGGAATGTGATTGATGAAATTCCCACCTTGGAAAAATCCCCAGAGTCTGTTTTAATTTTTAATACTATCAACTCCATTTGAATAAAACTGAAAAACAGCTCCTTTCCTCCAAGGTGTACTTATAAGGGATTACGAGATGATTTAGGGAATCCAAATTTCCTAGGGAAATAGGAAGATTAGTCGGGATGATCCAACATTTCATTCACAAGGATACCTGTAAATTCTTTTTCTGAAAATCAATCCAACAGTAGTCCAGGATTCTAGGATAAATAATTTAAGCTAGAATATCTCTGCAAATTGGTAATTGGCATTCCCTTAGCAAATTTTAGAGTAGCAAGATCATAATGAGAACTTTAGATTTAAATTGAGATAACAACGCAAAAGTTTTTTATTACAGAAAGTTGTATAGAATGAAATTTCCTCTAATTACTCATCTTATAGGAGGAAACATTCTACTGCATCCTCAGATGGGATGAAAATTACGTCAGTCTGCACTTATTATAACAGGTAGCAGTAGGCAAGGATAAGTCTAATAGCGTAGATGTAGAAGAATAGTAAAACAAGGAGACTCGCATACCCCATCATATTATTTTAAGGATATTAGGTCTGTTCAAGTAAGCCTAACACTATCTTCTCTATGATATGGACGCATTCATATGAATACTTGAACACTAACTAGATAAAATACAAATTATCAACAAATCACATAGATTAAACATGAGTATTGTGATACGTTAATAACATTCAAGAGAGAAGCACTGAGGAATGAAACAGAAATAAATCCGACGCTAATCAGTTCTAATTGATGAGCGAAGTTGTCAAATATCTTGAGAATGGAGAATATTTGTCAAGATAAGAAGGGATCATTTTTTTTCTATCAGAGATAAGAAGGGATCAGTTACTGATGGGAGCAAATTTTGTCGAAGCACAACCAAGAATAAACTTAAGTCTTGCTCCCAAAGCACAGATAAAGGTATACAGAGAAGAGCCAGCCCAAGGAAATCAGAATTCTACAAATAGGGGTATACAGAGAGGAACCAGCCCCAAGGAAATCAGAATTCTACAAAGAGTCCTGAAAAGAGGACCTCAGGTTCATCTTCTAAGCTGACCGCAATGTCCCCGTGTCTCTTTTAACACCTCTTAAACCATGGTTAAGCTTAATTACATTAAAATTAATAATTTAGTTTTTTCATTTTTCTAAATACCATGGTTAGATTGCTTAACCCTAGGGGATGATTGAATCCTAACCACAGTTGATGGGTGGTAAAAAGGGGGCGTGGACCAATGAGATCACAGGGTCAGCCTCTAAGCTGACCCTGGGGTCCGTTTTCCATTTCCCTTCTACAAATAGGGGTCTCTCTCGCATCATCGCATGACTTCTCCATTGGGAGGATTGGACCTAGCTTTTGTCGTTGTGATCTCCTCTTCCAAGTTTATGTTCTTTGTTGGGCAACTAAGCCAGCAATAAGACCATCTATGCTTAATGGAACATAATATAGGTAAAACAAGAAGCACTATATATTTATAGAATGAATGTAGCTGAGATGAAGATGTTGAAATGGAAGAGTGAAAAGACTATGAAAGATACTATCAGAAATGAACGCTTTCAAGAGAATCTAGGAGTAGTGGAGGTTATAAAATAATGGAGTAAATTGAGAAGCTTTGGATGTGTTCAACAAAAACCAATGACGGCAACATTGAGTGAGTTGGTGTAGGTTGAAGGCTTTAGAAGGGCAGAGAATGCAGAAAAGGACGTAGATTGAGTCTTTGAGATACTAAACAACACACAGTCTAACCGAAGATATGGCTCCTGATAGATTAGAACGGTGGCACAGCCTTCGTGTTGCCAACCCCATAGTTGGGAAGGCACTAATATGGAAGGAAAAGGTCACCAATATCCATCACAGCAGGAATGGTGTAGTACTTGTCAATCAAAAGACTATCCTTAATTTCTTATGGTAAGGTTCTTTCAAGTCAGAGAAGAGTTTTTGGACTTGCACTTGTCGATAGTATGATTCTATTTAATTTCTGACAGAAATAACATAAATAAAAGAAACACGGTAATCAAGAAAATTAATAATGGCATGCACTACGTACAAATTTTCATGTTCAAGCTTTTCGGCAATAGAAATTGCTTTGCGGCTAGACCATCCACTTCGTTGTTTACATCCTTCTGCCTGCTGAATTACATGGGCAAGGGACACCTTGCCTCTCACCAAGCTCTGACTCTGATGTTGTTCTCCAATTTTTCTTCTTTCTGGAAGAGAACTCAATGTAGATTGATGATGTGAAGATGCTGCTTCTCCAATCCAATGACTTTCCAAACCTCTCTGATCAAACTGTGCAAGGTTATCTATATTCTCAATACATGTCGGCTCTCTAGGAGAAGCTGCCATTTCAACTATTTCACATTTTCCTGTGTCAAGGGAGTCAGAGTGCAACAGCTTGGATTGAGAAGAACCCATTCCTTTAACAACTTTATCTTTTGGATCCCTTTTAATATTAGAATCATATCCTGCCTTAGGCATCCTGTTATTGGTAACAGATTCTGGGTTTGTGATTATCTGAGAAGAACCATCCTCAGAAGCTGGTAATATAAGCGGAACTTGAAACCCTGATCTTAGATCTTTCTTTGATTCATATCTGATTCCAATAGTTACTGGAGACCCAAGAACAGATTCAAATGCTTGTAAAATGTGACCCCTGAACTTCTCTGCCTTAGATTTGGTCAGATGTGAACTGAACATCAACTGAATAGTTGGAGCTGCAAAAAGAACAATTAAATTGGTTGGTCAATCGTGAGCCTTATAAAATAACTAAAATAGCAATTCAAATGTATTTGCGAGTGGTTCCAAGCTTCATTTGACACAAAAAAAAATTTGAGGTGAAAGGAAATACATTATTGGATACACTATCAGTGTGACAGATGAAAGTATCAACTGTAACAGAAGAAGGCATTAACAGTCTCAGATAAGGAAAGTAATCAAAGCAAGAAAAAGTTCAATACAGGTTTCCAAAACATAGAAATTCAGTGTTCACAAGAATGAGGTATATTTTCATAAAAGAAAATGAAAAAGAAAAACAGAAATGAAGGATAAACATTCAGGAATTATAGATGCCTTCAGTCAGCAAGTCACAGGATCCAACAACAGAAAAAACAGTGAAAATAAATATAGACCTAATCATAGTTACCAAGTACTGGTACTGGTATAATACGGAAATGATCCATTCCGGAAGTACGGGTGTTGTACGGCAAAAGTACGGGAAAGTTAAAAATAATTATAATTATAAATAAATAGAAATCATGATATCAACTTGTAATAATAATTTAATAAGGAATATATTATAACATGGAATTCATATATAATTTTAACAAGGAATTCATGTATTAAACACATATTATACGGCAATATATGCGTATAATACGTAACACAACAAAAGTACGCTGTTTTAAATGGTGACCCCCCCTAAATCATAAACAAGCATATTTTATATATTAAATATTTATTCGGGACTTTTTCAAAAAATTGTGAATAATTCGTGTTTAATTCATAAAATTCGCGATTTTTTCAACAAGTCGCGATTTTTTCAAAAAGACATGAATAGTTCGGGAATTAATCGTTCAACGAAAAGGTCGAGTATAATTTGGGAATTTTTGAAAAAATCGAAGAACTTTGTTACTATGGGGACAAGGATGATAGTCACTCAGGCGCCTCAATAGACGAAGGGAATCCTCTACTTCCCAATCATTAAACTCACGCCTCAACATAGGACACCACACCACCTCACCAACTGCTCTTGAAGCACTCGGCTACAAGTGCGGACTTATTAAAAGCTAAGAGAAAGATATTACTAAAATCTTCCATAAGACAGAATGAGCCACACCAAATGTCCTCCCAAAACCTAACATCTTGTCTATTACCCATTATATATCTAATATGAGTATGGACTAGAAGGATGGTAAAATGCCCAAGATACCTTTCGATAAACCTGACCGATGGGGACCCTTCACCTCCTTGGACTCCCATCTCGACTTTTCCCCAAACTTGGCCACAAACACTCTTCTCCAAAGACTTTTCTTTTTCTTTCCAAACCTCCACAACCACTACCCCAACAAAGCCTTATTCACATCCACCAAAGACTTCAAATTCAGATCGCCACACTTCATAGGCCAACACATTTGTTCCCAAGCCACCAAATGGTATTTATTTTGACCCTTATCATTCCATAAAAAATTCTTTGAAATCTCTCAAGGCGATCCACTATTGAATACGGGATAGTCAAGATAGACATGTAATATATCAGAAGACGAGAAAGGTTATTTTTGAGGAGTGTAAATTTCCACCTTAAAGAGGATAGATGACTTCCATCTTGATAACTGCTTGGAGACTCGTTCTAACACCAAGTTCCACATTGTCCTAGATTTAAGTACACTACACCAAAGGCAAGGAATCCACTTAAACCCTAAACAATCCGCTAACACCTCTAAGTTTGACACATCCCCAAACTTAGCCAGGAAGATTTATCGAACAGTGGGTATCAAAAGTACTGTTGACCAAGATGAGTTTGGGGAAGAAGATGATCCTGAGGGTCTCTGTAACAAAAAAAGTCTGTTTTTTTCAAAAATCCACAAAGCATTTTTGGGTTGCCAAATTATTCGTGAATTTTCCGATTATTCCCGAATTTTCCAAATTATTACATGTTTTGTCATATAATACCCGAATTCTGTATTAAACGCGTATAATACCTGCATTTTTGCCGTACTTTTACAAATATTCCATATTAAATGACTATAATTAGTTAGTATCATGATTCCTATTTATTTATAATTATTATTATATTTTTAATTTCCCATACTTCTGTCGTATTTTTGCCGTATAACACCCGTACTTCCCGAATGGATCACTGTCGCATTATACCTGTCCCCATACTTGGTGACTATGACAGGAACAATGGATCACCCTATCTCATACTTCGAGAGCTTCTTAAGACCCTACAAGACTCCCATTGATTAATATGGAGAATGATACAGACCAAAAATACAGTTTCATTGATCCCTCCAACCTCACTCCAAAACCCATTTTGTATTGAAGATATTCTAGGAACTCTCAATCATCATGATCATCATTCATACGCATTTTTCATCTCCAATTTGCACTAAAATACCTGGGGTCTTTGACTTAAGCCAAGAATACATGCATTCATTGGCTATTAGCATCCTGTCCAAAATTTGTCTCTCCTTGATGAAAGCACCTTGATATGGGGAAATAAGTGATCCCATTACCACTTTAAGTCTGAAAGCCAAGAGAGCTTAGACAAGATCTTATACACACTACCCATCAAACTGATAGGGCAAAAATATATTTTGATTCCTAGGCACCTCTCTCCTTCGGAATCAGTGCCATAAAAGTGCTATTCAAGTCTCAAGACCCTACCCAAAACTCCTTTTGTCATGAAACTCTTGCATCACACCAATGAAGTCCTTGCCAACAAATCACACCAATAAAGTCCTTGCCAACAAATCCGCAATGTCCCAACAAGATTTCTAGAACTCAATCAAGAATCCATTTGGACTGAGAGCCTTGTCACCTTGCATACCTTTTATGACGCAAAACCTCTACCTCCTCAAAAGGTCTCTCTAGAAACTTACGATGCACATCAGATATTTTATCAAAATCAAGACCATCTAATTTAGGCCATCAATTATGTCTTTCTATATAGCTCCTTGTAAAACAAGACAGCACTCTCCTTTATTTTCGTATCATTTTCTTTCCCAAAACCATCCACCTTCATTTTGAAGGTAAAGATTTCCTTTTTGCGGGAATTTGTAACTTTATGAAAGAAGTGTGTTCCAATTGCAATAAGATGTATGAGATAAAAAAAAATATGTGAATTGTGACATAAGTTTTCGTGTGTGACTAAAACTTTAAAAGTCAAAGTTACACATAATAAATGGTCTATAGTCATGGTCACAAAATAACACATAGCGCATAAATCATAAGACTTAGATCCTCATAGAGTTACAATATTGCTCAAAAGATTGTTTTTCAAATTAAAAATTATTTTTTAAAATGCATAAAATATACATGCATGTGTTGCTCTTAAGGTTTCTTAATTTATTTTAATTTTAAATAATTTGTAAAACTATAATAAAAAAAAATTAATAAAATCGTTTGAATTAGTGATATAATTATTTTGATATTTTACTAGCATAAATAGTTTAACAATTATAATTATCCCATTGGAGTCCTTAGTCACTAATTGTTGACAATTATAAATGTAATGTGGTACCCATCACATTGTCAATTTATTTATAATTAATACACAATGCATAATTTCAAAATTATTATTACAAAAAAAAATCGTAAAGGAGTTGTCGGTTACTTGATTTTCACCATAAAACTCAAAATGGGCTTAGAGCTGGAAAATTGAGAGAATCAAGCGCTTCACACACTTGGGCATTGAAATGTTATTGTCTAGTCAACATTTCCATACATGTTGACCAAAACATTGATTTATAACAAAGTAAGATTGATTTTCGTACAGATGGAGAAAATGTACCAAAAATTAGGGAACATGACAGAAAATAGAATAAGTAGGTTTGTGTCAGTACCCATGAAAATGGAAGCGCTTCATACAAAACATTAGAAAATGTGCTGATGTTTTAAATCATGGCACTAGAGATCCTATATATAATACATACACACACACACACACACACACACACATATATATATATATGCTTGATAGGTCCTAACAATTAAATTTAGCTTAAAAGGCCAATTATATAGTGAAGGCCAGAAGCAAGAGATAGGGTCAACCCAAGTACAACAAACAAATTGAAGGCATTAAAAGCCCATTGATAGACTTGAATTGAGAACTTTGTTCCCTTCCCATGTAACAATATTTCTCTCAGCCATGCCATGAAAGAATTTTTTGGAGAATACTTTTTTTTTATGTTTATGTGTTTCTCACTGTACTCTCAGTCTACTACTAGTATCTCTTATATACTAATAGTATACCATTAGTGGCATATATATAATAAAGAGGAGTAGGAGAGAGACAATTAACACTCTCTAATCTTTCCCTAATTTCTTCTTCCTTTTCTCTTTCTCAAAACCCTAGACCTAAAAGCTTAGATCTCAACCCTAAAACCTAACCTTATGAAACCAACTTTTGTGAGCTCCACCAACTTAACTGTTCTAGCAAATAACTTAATGTGTATTCGGTAAAGAAGAAAGCACCAACGAACCCATAGAGAGAAAATGTGATGATAAATGCTTTTCTTCTTCTCTCCCTCTTTCTTCTTTCCTTTCTTCAGCAACCAAATCCTCCATTAAACAAACCCTAGAAGAAAAACGAAAACCTAGTTTCCCATCTCTCCTTCTATAAATCTCAGTTAACCTTCCATTTTTCATCATCGAGAACTCTCAATCTTCTGTTTGTTTAGTCGATTCACCAACCCATCTTTTCTGTTTTCCCAGTCGATCTCTCATCCTCTTCTCCGGATTTTTTGTTTGCCTACAGTAATCTGATATCATTCTTTTTGCTCTCTTCCCTTTGATCTTTGAAAAAAAATGTTATTACGGAATTCCGTTGCTGAGGTAGTGGGTTGAGATTGGAGTAGGGTTTTTGATGAAGAAACTAAATGCGCTGTCCAGTTTCAAAATTCCGCTCCCTGATTCTCAAAAAACGAAGGCGTATGGTGCCATTCCTGGCCCTAAGTGTTCTCCTGAATAAATCCCGTAGTGTCAACCTCAATTGAGTAGGTCATAATAAAACATGTGTAGCACACAAGAAATTTTTTATAAGCTGACAATGGAAATGTCCAATTGAAGGGTCTGCTCAGCAATGTTACACCACTCAAGCAATAAGTTCCTGAAAATAAATGTAGATATCATTTCTTAGTGTGTGAAAAGGTCTGATTGAAGAGATGAGCTTCTCAATGGATCAACTTTAGATTCTTTGACGGTTCCACATGCTTTAAGACTGTCATGATTGAGGTTGACATGAGAATCTGACCAATAACTTAAAACACATCTAAATAGTGTAATTTTATGGTATTAATGTTGGCATAAGTACATAAATAATAATGCATATTACCAGACAATTAAGAAAGTACCTGCACCAAAACTGACTGAAATCAGTTTTCCTTCTTGATGCATAAACTGTTTTAGGGTATTAATTTGAATCTTCTCAAGCACTGCCAACCATATTGCTTCAATTTCCTTATGGCCTTCACCTGAAATCTGCCCGCCACTTGCTCCAGTTATATCTGTAGACAGCACAGATGTTCGTTGAGGAGTCATCCCAGGATGTCTATTTCCACATGTACTATTACCATTCATTTTACCATTATCAGAAATAATATCATCAGCACTTTCGACATGGAGGTTTTGAAATATTCTAATATCTGTCGATATGCCTCTCTCATTGTTAATCTAATCATCCCAGCAAGCTCAATATTACCTTTTCTGGCTGTGTCTCTACAACTGCTGTTATTTATGGCCAAGGGGCTATGATTGAGACTAGTGTCTGCAGAAGAACTAGGCAACATATACTGCTGATCAGGAGCAAGTTGAAGCAATGCAGCCGTTAGCCATGTCAATTTGTCATTTGACATCCTCAGTTGTTTTTCAGCTTCAGATAGTGTTTTCAGAGCTTTACGCAGTTTTTCCATGTCTTCTTTGGATACTGAAATCAACAATTCTATTCTGTGAGTTGGAGAAGCAAAAGGTAAAAGAAACACACGTCACAAAGGAACTTGAAAATGAACATAATTTATAACAGGAGTAAGAAAGTATATATATCAAACTTTTAAAAAAATCTGTAATTTCAAGTGAACTCTTAGTTTTTAGGCTATGCATAGATAAGGAACAAAACCTCAATTAAAAGGAATATTTGTTACTTGCCATTTTAGAAAGTTGGCATAGACATACATATAGCATCTTTGCACATGCTCATTAATGGTTGTGAAACCAATAGAGCTGCTGATCTGCTAGCTTCTTTTTGCAATTTCTACAATGACCTTTTGTATCCTACGAACTTTCCTTCGAAATTAACAATCTCTATTAACGATGATACAAGTGGCTGTATATGTTAATGATAACAATACTTTGTCTAGTACGGGTCTTGCCAAACCCCCAAGGTTACACTCCCAAAGGGAAAAGAATCTTTGCACGTACTCTGCTATTTAATGTTCAGCTTCGTGCTGCAGATGGATAACCGGTATCTGATCCAACTCACTGTTGTCAGCTTGTTGGTGGTCTTGATTGCCTAAGAATATCTTGGCCAGATACTATTGTTGTTGTCCAGGTGGCAAGCCTGTTGCTTAGGCACCTCACTGACACGTTAGCAATTGTCCACATTATTCTTCATTTGAAACAAACTCATGCCTTCTTACTGCTCTATTTCATTAGAGCTCTGCACTTAGGCTGATGCTGATTGGGCTGATGGCCCAACTAATCATCAGTTTATTACTGATATAAGTAATCTTTCTGGGTGACTGCCATCTCTTAGAAGAATAAGCAATGGTACATAGTCTCTCTCTTCAAACTACCAAATCAGAGAATCATGTTATGGGAATAAACTGTTTGGCTACATTGGCTTCTTACTACTGACTTTTGGGCCATCTATCCTGCCTACCCCTCTAGGGACTTAAGTCCTTTTTCTTTTTACTGGCATATCTTAATTTTCAGAAAGTATATTCATATATGACACCAAACTGATCCATGATGTTGTATTTGCACATTGTGTCCCTATGTGTGACACGTATCATACAGTGTATAATAATTGATTGTAAAAGTAATAAGGGGTTTATGTATATATAAACATCCTCGTAATATTCAAATATATGTAAGGTCTATATAATACTCAAAGAAAAAGTATCTAGGTCCCTGCAATCTACTTGATGAGGTCATAAAATCCATTAGGATTTTTTAAAATATTGAAACTCCTACTTTGTTTTTCTCTTCAAGCACAATGAACCTTCTTTTCACTGACTTAATTTTTACATTAAAGGAAAATTTTGGATCCAAGACCCAAGCATTGGGAACAAAATCCTCTGGTCTTTTAGTCATAGTATCAGAACAAATAAAAGATGATTTTCTTGCAGTCTAGAAGAAAATCTCATATCAATAAAATCATATTCTTTCTTCAAGCTTGGAAAATTATCTTCTAATGGCTGAAAACGGCAGAACGATAAGGTATATTTCCTAACCACTTGAGCCACAAATCCATATTTCTTTTTTTTTCCTTAAAAGAGTTGTAACCCATGTTTTCTTAAAAGGTTTGGGAAATTTCCAACAGACGGGGAATATAAGAGATCTTCTCATAACAACACCCAGTGATTATCTTTAGCACCTAGAGATTATTGAAACTCTTTTTTTTTTTTATCGGTAAGTGAGCTTCATATATAAAGAAAAGGATGTACAAGTATGTGCAAATAAAAGAAAAATGGATTATGAAAACAGAACATTGGAGATTAAAATTACATGAAAATCTAAGATGAATCTGGATAGAAAGAGAAATATAAGAAGCCAATGAGTTTGAAAGCTTAATTTAAAGGAAGCAATGTAAGATATGATAAGGAGAACCCAGACTCAACTAGATTGCAGTCATGAAGGTTATCTAGGTTTGGAGATGAAAAAAAATACAAAAAAAAAAGTAAAAAAAATATAGAAAAAAAGAAAAAGAAAACAATATCATGCATAGTCTTTTAACACAAAATAAGATGCAGGAAATATACACTATTTGACAATTATGGGTGTCTACCCAATTTACAAGGATTAGTGAGCAGGATAGTAAGCACAAGTTTCTTCTTCATGCCATACATCCATAAGTCAATATTCATGCCGAGTTTGGGGGGTAGTGTTGAATATTGTTTTGGTCTATTGTACCTTTATGGTATAGTAGACCTTTGGGTGTTACTATGCTAGAGTATATGTAGTAATGGCATATTTGTAATATTCAAATCCTAACCTTCTTCTTCCTTCTTTCGAACCCTAACCTTAAACTAAACTAATCAAGTTAACTTGGAATCAGAGCATCTCAAGAACTAAGGGGTCATACGGCCAAAGTATGGATGACCTAACTTTTTCCCCCATCTAATGAGCCTTGATGTGTAAGGATTCGTGGTATTGATTTCAAATTTATTTTTTTTAGGCATGGAGATGGGAGTTTTATGAAGTTAGTTGGAGTTTTGTGAAGTTAGTTGGTTGTGTTTGATCCGTATAGGAATTCCGAAGATTTTGGGGAGGTCTCATGTAGATTGGTGGAATATTGAAGCTCCGATAAGGATTTTACTCACTAGTTATGGTGAAAAAGTGTTTTTTGGATTGTTTGGCAATTTTTTTTTAATGGCAATGTGCATGAGAAATGGTATTTGGTCTCTCTTGAAGGTGGTGTGCTAGTTGAGTACCTTCTACGTGTTTGAGGAAAGTTGTGTGAGAATGAAAAGTGTTCCATGAAAGTGAAGTGCAAGTTAGGTGCCTTCCATGTGTTTGACAAAAGTTGTATGAAGTTGGAAATGGTGTTTTGGGCTATTTGAGTGTTTGAAAAAATATGTGTGAAAGTGAAAAATGTTCCAAGAAGGTGATGTGCAAGTTGAGGGCCCTCCAAGTGTTTGAAGAAAGTTGTGAGAAGTTGGAAATGTTGTTTTGGGTTGTGTAAACCCTTTGTGTGAAGTTGGAAGTGTTGATTTGGGTTGTATCTTCATTTGTGATGATAGTTTAAGGACTTGATTTGTGTAAATCAATCCCCTTGTGGTGCAATGAGTGACTTAGAAGTGAGCCAAGACTCCTCTAACCATGAGACCAGAGGTGGGCAAGTGCACCTTGGACACGGGGATGCCCCAAATGTGCAAATCACTACCATTAAGTTGAATGATAGCAATTTATCAACATGGTCACAATTTGTAATGTTGTTTGTGAAGGGAAAAGGAAGGATTGGGTACTTGAGAGGTACCATTTTTATGCCTAAGGAAACTGATAAGGCCTTTGACAAGTGGGAGGTCTAGAATGCAACTATCATGTCTTGGCTCTTTAACTCTATGCAACCCGACATTGGCAGTAGCACCTGTTCCTTTCCACGGCTACGGAGACATGGCCATACGAGATGTTGTCACCCACACCTACTCGGAATTGGGGAATGGGGCTAGAGCATACGAGCTACGACAGAGCATCTCCCAGTTAAGGCAGGGAGGTAGCCCTCTTTCCACATACTATTCCACTATTCGACGTCTATGGGAAGAGTTGGATCATTACTACTCCTTCCAAGCGAAGTGCAATATCGATGTTGCCACTCACAAGAAGCATATGGAGTATGGACGGTAGGATGGACGGTTGTTCGAGTTGTTTGCAAGATTGAAACCTAAGTATGAACAAGTTAGAGTTTAGCTACTGGGGAAGGAGCCACTTCTTGCCCTGTTAGAGGCCTACTCATACCTGCATAAAGAGGAGAGCCGTCGCATTGCGATGCTCAATCCTCCTCCTCAGGAGAGGCTTGCTCTATCCTTCATGTCATAAGGCGATAGAGGCAGTGGTCTTGGTACTCGTGGCGGAGGCCGTTTTGATACTTATGGTGCTGCGAGTGTAGGCATTCAGTGTGAGCATTGTGGTCACCCACGTCACACCAAAAAGACATATTGGGAACTTCATGGTCAACCACCACAGTCCACAGCGAGGTCCTTCTGGTGGAGCTCGAGTGGGAAGATTTGATGATAGTATGAGAGGACGATTTGGTGGTAGAGGTCACTCCAGTGCCCATTCCATTATCTCTACTGCACCTGCTCCTGTTGCCTCTCCTCCATCTACAGCACACTCTTCAGACGGTAGTGCATTTTCTCGTGATGAGATGGAGCATATCCGACGCTTAATGGCTCAGTTAGAACCCTCATCTCCACTTTCTACATTGTCTTTTGCCCACATATGTACTTTTGCCTCGGCCCTTAGTGTTTCGGCCTCACCCCACAATCACTCTTGGATCATTGATTCAGGTGCATCCGACCATATGACTGGTATGTCTTCTCTTTTTACGGCGTACCTTATCTGTTCAGATAAAGATAAGGTTCATATTGCCGATGGCACTTCCTCATCCATTGCCGAAAAAGGCATAATACCTGTTACTCCTTTTATGCCTTTATCATCTGTTCTTCATGTCCTAAATTTCGCTTTAAATTTTCTTTCTGTTAGTGACATTACACAATTGTCAAATTGTAGTGTTATCTTTTTTCCCTCTCATTATATTTTTCAGGACTTGGGGATGAGGATGACAATTGGTACGGGACATGAGGAGGGAGGACTATATGTGTTGGACCCACTACCACTTGTTGCATCACCTGTCCAGTAGATCACTTCGGGTGCTCGACATATTACTACTCAGGAGCAATTGCTACAGTGCCATGGTCGTCTTGGTCGTCTGTCTTTTTTGTTACTTAAGCGTTTATTTGCTCAATTATCTATTTCCAGTTCTATTCGTTCTTTTCAATGCGAGTCATGTGAGTTTGCTAAACATTGTAGAACTTCTTACTCTTCTCGTGGGAACAAAAGTGACTCTTTTTGTTGTGGTTCATTCTGATGTATGGGGTCCTTCCCCAGTCCTCTCATTATCTAATTTTCATTATTTTGTTAGCTTTATGGATGATTTCTCACGTACTACTTGGGTTTACTATCTTAAATCTAAAAGTGAGGTCTGCTCAGTCTTTAAATCTTTTCATTAGTGTAGTCAAAGCGTCCAGGCAATGCCTAGGCGATATGGGGTTCTCTAGGCGAGGCGTTGCTTAGTCGACCGAAATTTACTTTTTTTTCTATATTATATAATATTATATAAGATTTATTGAGTGCCCACCTAGGTTATAGTCTAGGCGATAGGAATCTTGGTCAGGCGAGCGGTGGCCTAGGCGTAGCCTAGGCGACATTTTGAATACACTTCTTTTCATGTCATGATTATTACTCAGTTTGATGCGAAACTTAAGATTCTTAGATCTGATAATGGAGGGGAATATACATCTGGGATCTTACCTCTTATTTTGATAGTCATGACATTATTCATTAGACCACCTGTGCCAATACTCCTCAACAAAATAGTGTGGTTAAGCGAAAAAATCGTCATTTATTGTAAGTGACCATGTCTTTGTTATTTGCTATGAATGTTCCGAAGGTCTTCTGGTCTCATGATCTTTTAACTGCAGTGTTTCTCATCAATCGCATGTCATCTCGTATTTTGGATTTCCAGATTCTTATTCGGGTGATATCCCCCTCTACGTGTTTGTTTCTCATTCCTCCCAAAGTGTTTGGGTACGTGTGCTTCGTTCATATTGCTCGTTCTGACTGTACAAATCATGATCCCAAGGCTCTCAAGTATGTATTTCTTGGGCCTGCTTCGAGTCAGAAGGGCTACCGATGTTATCATCCTTTTTCTCGTCGGGTATTAGTCTCTATGGATGTGACGTTCTTTGAGTCCATTTCTTTTTATTCTGACAGGAAGACCTCTCTTTAGGGGTGAGTATCAGTGAATAGATGTTTTTTGAGTTTCCTCTACCAGTTCTAACTTTATTACCTCCTGATAGTGATAGTGCTAGACAGGGGAAAATTATTCCTACTTTGAAGGTATATGAAAGAAAGAAGAAAGACAGTAAAGAAGACTCCCATGCTTCCATCCAAGAAGTCTCCTCTAATCCATCAGTCAAAGGTAATGTCCCTCATTATAATCCTGAGTCAATTGATGATTCTTCCCTTCTTATTGCTCTAAGGAAGGGTGTTCGTTTTTGTGCTCATCCTATCTCTAACTTTGTCTCATATTCTGCTTTATCTCATTCGTATCGCTCATTTGTCTTGTCTTTGTCTCCTGTGTCTATTCCTCGCAGTGTGACAGATGCTCTATCTCAGCCACAGTGGCGAGAGGCAATGAAAGAAGAGATGCGGGCTCTTGAAAAGAGTGGCATTTAGGATGTTGTTGAGCTTCCTCTAGAGGCAAAAGACCAGTGAGCTGCAAGTGGATCTTTACTGTAAAGCATCTTTCGCCCTCGTAACCAAGATGAACTCTATAAGAGTGTTGTTGTCCCTTGCTGCCAACCAAGATTGACCCATATTCCAATTTGATGTGAAGAATGTCTTCCTACATGGTGTCTTGGAATAAGAGGTGTACATGACACCTCCCCTGGCTTTATGAGTTCCTCAGCCAAGGGGAGAGTGTGTGAGCTAAGGAAGACATTGTATGGCTTAAAGCAATCTCCTAGAGCTTGGCTTGAGAAATTTTGCACTGTCATATTAAAGAATAGCTACAAGCAGAATCAAGCAGACCACACATTATTTATCAAGCATTCCCACCAAAAAGTTACTATCCTTATTGTGTATGTGGATGACATTGTGGTGACCGGGAATGACTGTGATGAAATGGGAAAGCTAAAGAGTAAGTTGGCAGCGGAATTTGAGATCAAGGATTTGGCAAGGTATTAAACTTCAGTTTCAGTATAAACTTTGGTCACTAAGGAAGTTGATACGTTTCGAGGAAGTTTAAGAAAGTCCAAGGAAGTTATGGAAAAATTAAAGAAGTCTAAAAAACTTTAAGGAAACATTGAAAATCTAAGATGAAACTTAAGAAATCCAATACTTGAGCATAAATACATATCTAGAATTCATTACTGATGCAAGTATGTAGTACTCAAATGTGATAATCATGTTACGTGGCATGCGTTGTCTGCTTGTCTGAGATGTAATTTCTTCTTGAGATTTCTCTATATTGTCAAATTTTTTTAACTATATTTCATCATCTTTGTCAAGTGAAGGGGATATGTATTTTCTTTATTTTTTCAATGATTAGCCAAGTTAATTATTTTAGAAACCTGAAAATTGTATGAATACACATTAAAGTTGATAAATAATTGAAATTCAATTTAGTTTCTAAACCTATTTCAATCTACAATTGATGAACTCAATGTTTTTACAGGACTGAATCGATATGTGAAGAGAAGAAGATGGCTAGTTAAATAATTTTTAATTTATGAAATACTATTGGGGAATTATTTAATTATTTAATGTTACTCAAAAGACCTAATGGCATAATATATTAATAAAAAAATGATTAGAATAATAAAATTATAATTTATAATAAGGTTAATGCTAACCACACTCTAATAATAAAATTATAATTTATAATAAGGTTAATCAATTAAGGCTAGCAACATTCTCTTAAAGCTAATTATATTATAATAAAGTTAATACTAAGGACACGTGTCTTTCCTTGTGAAGAAAGTAAGTTTAAAGCGAGCGGAACTAGCATTACTCTTTTAAGTTAAAACTTAAAAAACTTCTCAATTTACAAACTTTTTATTTACACTTTAGTTAACTTTCACCAAAGTTCTGTATTTTCTTAACACTTTTTTTTTTTTTATTTCAGTCGAAGTTTACCGAAATTCACCACAAAATCCAGTATTTCTAAAATACAAATGCAATTCGCTTTGAAAACCACGGAAGTCGACTCAATTCGGTTAACTTCGGCGGAATTGAGTTTTTATTTTATTTTTTTGATCGATAAAGTAACATTTGATTAAACAAGAGATCAATTTTTAACACCATGGGATTTGGGCCATCTGAAGTACTTCCTATGGAAGTTGCCATATCAAAGGAAGGTATCTTGTCTCTCAGAGAAAGTATGTGCTGGACTTACTTGAAGAGACCGGGATGATGAGGTGTAAATCTAGTGACACCCCTATTGATGTGAACCACAAGCTTAGTGAAGACAGTAGGAAACGTCTTTCAAATTCAGGGAGGTACCAGAGACTTGTAGGGCATCTAATTTACATCTCTTTGATCAAACAAGACATTGCATATGTCGTCAGTGTTGTCAGTCAGTATATGCACACACCGACCTCAGGACATCTGGAGGCAGTGTACAAAATATTCAGGTATCTTAGGTCCACCCTTGGGAAATGATTAATGTATGCTAGTCATGACGACTTACGAGTAGAAGCCTACACAGATGCAAACTTGGCAGGCTCTATTACAGATAGGCACTCTACGTCTGGGTATTGTTCATTTGTGGGTGGCAACCTTGTGACATGGAGGAGCAAGAAGCAACTAGTGGTAGCCAAATCTAGTGCAGAAGCAGAGTTTAGAGCTATGGCACACGAAGTATGAGAACTCCTATGGCTTCGATTGCTACTTTCAAAGATTGGGGTTCTTGCTCAAGGACCCATGAGTCTATACTATGACAACAAGGCGGCAATCAATATAGCTCATAATCTTGTGGAACATGATCGCACGAAACATATTGAAGTTGAGATCGAGAGATATTTGCACTCCTTTTGTGAAGACCGGGGATCAACTAGCAGATGTTTTGACCAAAGGATTTGGGAGACCTCAATTCATCATTATTATTAGCAAGTTGGGCATGAGAGATATCTATGCACCAACTTGAGAGGGAGTATTGAATATTGTTTTAGTCTACTGTACCTTTATGGTATAGTAGACCTTTGGGTGTTAGTATGCTAGAGTATATGTAGTAATGGCATACTTGTAATATTCATTTTTAGATGTTAAGTATATAATCTAATGAATGAGAGATAATAGCTAAGCTCTCTATTCTTTCGATTCCTATTCCTCTTCTTCTTCTTCTTCCTTCTTTCAAACCATAACCTTAAACTAAACTAATCAAGTCAACTGGTAGGTAGTGCAAACTTTTTTTCCTATGTTCATTATTGTTATTGTCTAGAAGAATAATAGCGGTAAAAGTTCATTGGGACTTAATTTACATATGTGTGTCTAAAGAACAAAAGGCAAATGGGAAGTGCATGAGAGGATAACACACATCCTTAGTTATGGATTCTGAATGTTTCCTGTGGTTATTCTGCAAGGCATGGCTAAATATTAAGATCTCAGAAGAACATGATTTCCCTTGAAAGAATTAATTACTCTTTGACTAGTTCTGAGTTTAAAGAAAGCTTATCTTTTGAGTGGATATATTTCAATCTTTTAAGACACACTAAGTCACCCCCTCAACTAAATCATTTACTTCAATCTTTCTTTCCTACCTAGAACATTAACTTATATGCAACGACTTGAGTAAAATATCATCGTTCTCAATCAAGCAACCGAAGAAACTCCCTCCTTATGTTCCCAAATTTCGACCCATTCAGATTATTGTATTTGGAACTTTGTGCAGAGAATTGATGGAAACCTGAAAAAAAAAATTATAGAGGAAAAATTGGGAGAATAACAAACAAACTCATGACAAGATATACAGGGTTCATCCACAATTAATGCACGAAAATGATCTAAAAGCTTCCAATCTAGATGTGAAGATTATAAGGTACAAGAGTTTCCACTCTCAAACACTGAGTTACCATTTGAGTTTCGACTATTCCCCCCACAAGTCACAAGGACATACCCTAAAAACAGATACACCAAATCTCCTCAGACACTCGGACTTATACCTAATACAACAAGCCTACTCAAGTAAGCCTATTTATAGGATATCAGAACCAAATCCCTAAATAACTAGGAATTCCCCAAATTATCTCCCTCAATAAAAAAGAAAAAATTTAATTTTATCCAAATTAGAATTCAATACACTTTTCAACAGAAACTTCATCTGATATACAATGCACAAACGGAATTCCCTCCTTCCTTCCGTGAGCACAATATGGAACTGCCATAAATAGATACGCCAAATCCCAGACACCCAGATTTATACCTAACACAATAAGCCTACTAGGTTTATTTATAGGGTCTCAATCTGAATCCCGGTATAACTAGGAATTGCCTGAATATATCCCAAGAGAAAAATAAATAAATAAATTTACGCAAATTAGAATTCAAGATACTTTCCAACAGGAACTTTGTTTAGTATACAATGCACAAACTGGACTCCCTTCTAAATAAATAAATTTACGCAAATTAGAATTCAAGACACTTTCGAACAGGAACTTTGTTTAGTATACAATGCACGAACAGAACTCCCTCCTTCCTTCTGTGGGTAGGATATGGAACTATCCTCTGTGATATACTGATATGTAGTGGAGGATTTTGAAAACAGAATGATAATCAAGATAATAAGCTGAAAGCAGATGCAAAAATTTGAATCCTGACACTATCCTAAGTCCTAACAATGACATAATGCCATAATTTATAATCCAGAACCAGTACATCATCCACCATGTTTAAAAATTACAATAAGGTACACAGAGACATCCAAACAGCAGTACCTGAAAGGAAGTGCAATCCCACACCCTTATGGATATGGTACATATTAAGGCATACATGACATAAGTATTAGTTATTGTTTCTATCAGCAACAACAAACCCACCAAACACACCAATAATGGTTTTAGTACGCTAATAAAATAAGTGATCAAACAATCTATATGGTTATACACGATGTATAATAAGCTAGAGATTAGGTTTCCAGCTTCTACTATTTAATGAGAGCTAATCTCATAATTGAGCTAAGTTACTTATTTCGATGAATTAATATACTAATTATTGACCAAAAAGATGAGGGCGGGCCAATTTTTGGACTCACATGCTGGTCGTCGAAAGAACTTCCTCCTTAACCTTTCCTTTGTTAATTCGTAGCTTCCAGCAAGAATATCAGTTATTACTGTAGCAAGCTGTGACATCAAGGCTAATGGCTCCACACCAGCTTCCATAATCTCTCTTAAATTCTTCACAGTGTTCACCGTGTCTGCAGATAATGCCAGATCAAGTAAATCCACCAATTTCTCATCAGAGATCAGCCCAACCTGGAAAAGGGGGTACATAAATTTTAGAGC
This sequence comes from Tetracentron sinense, assembly GCA_015143295.1. Classification (NCBI taxonomy): domain Eukaryota; kingdom Viridiplantae; phylum Streptophyta; class Magnoliopsida; order Trochodendrales; family Trochodendraceae; genus Tetracentron; species Tetracentron sinense. The sequence continues at coordinate 50,992,443 of CM026551.1, forward strand.
AGATTCATATATAACATTGAAAGCAACCAACTGCACTTAATCAAATTGATGTTTTTTTCAACTTCGTCATTCAAAAAGTAAATACTCACGACATCTACAGACGCAACACGAAGATTAAGAAAGGTAAAATACATGTAAAAGATTTTGAAGTGAACAAAAGAAGTTTGACAAAGGTTTACTAAAACGCTCATCTATAGAACTCTACACGTGATTATAAGTGACATAAACAGGAGCACATGGAATGAATCAGTAATAGGAAGAACAGGAGTACAAACACCATCCATGTCTCTTGTAAGTTGTAATCACCGTCTTCCATGTGGATTGATAGAAAAGCTAAGAGCAAAATCCATATCAGCAACATATGATCAAATCAGCAACACTTTTGTACTGGAGTACTTCAACAGGAAGCATTTAGTAGACCTAGGACTAAAACTTCATTCGTCATAGTCATGGAAGGAAGAAGTTTTAGTCCTAGGCCTACTAAATGCTTCGTTTTTGAAGTAATCCGTACCAGAAGTGTTGCTGATTTGATTGGCCCACGAGGCAAATACAGATTTAGTGGTGAAAATAACAACTCAAGGCCCCAGCAGCGACCAAGATGCTCCAAGTGACTCTAGTGGCACCATATTCAGGACTGATGGACATACCTCTTGTTGTGATTTAACATAAGAAGAGGCTCACAAACTAATTTCGGCTAGGGAGAATTTTAGTTTGGACCAAATTCTAATTTGGGCCTTATTTGTTGTTAGGCTTAAGTTAAAATTAGGATTAGTTAATAGAAGTTTTATTATTAGTGGTTCTTTTCTATTTTAAAAGTTGTACTTATTTTAGAAGTAGAATATTCTCTTTGTGTTGTGTTGCTTAGAGAATATGAGTCATTGTTAGAATGAGTTTCTAAGTTGAGTTAGAATAGGTTTAGGAATGTAAATTTTGCGTCCCTCTATGTATATGACCTTTTGAGGGTTTTTTCTATTTGTTTAAGAATTGTTTTGAATTGAGCTTGAATAAGAATCTTATTGAAGTTTTGCAAAGCTTGCTAATGGTGAATTACTGTTTGTGTGATCAATTGAGATCAATACATTATAAATTTCGAGTTGACAAAAATTTCACAAAGGGAGATTTTTTTGTTTTGTAGCAAGACAAGCATAGGAATTTCTTCCTATAGCTGCCGCACCACTTGGATACCTGTATCCTTTGATCAGACTCTTAATTTAAATTCAGATTTGATCTTTTGAATTGTTTCCTTTAAATTTCAGCAGTTGCATTATATGGTGAATTTTAGAGTTTAAAATTTAAACCCTTGATGTGATCATATCCTTCTTCATTAGGTTTTGACTATTATCACCTAGAGACCCTAGATTAATGATATTATTGTGTTTTGAATCAAAACCCTAGTGCTGAAACTGAAATAACAGTTTTGCCACTGAGCCTTCGCGATCACTCGAATTGACCTTAAACTTAACTGTTGATCCTAGAATTCATTCCAGACCTTTGATTATAGTTCTAGATCAGTACCAAGTTGTAAAAACTTGATTTTGTGTTAAAGATACAAAAATACCCTTGTTGGACGAATTTTGCAAATTAGGGACTTTGAATAATTTGGTTAGAACCTACTTGAATAAGACTACTGAGTAGCTTCCACGTTTGCACCATCATTCAACAAAAAAAGAATGAAGTTAACAACCCCTGCAATCCCTTACAAAATGAAGAAACCAACTTCCATAAGCAAATTAAGAATGAATATGCCTACTGCCTCAAAAGCTTGCCTTCCAAAAAAAAATGTCTAGTCTTCAAATAAGTGTTGTTATCATGATAATAAATCTCGCCGAAACCGTTACGAAACAACCGTTAAGTAAAGTTTTTGGTAATACCCGAACCGATACGAGTCACGTTACGTTACTTAATGACATTACAAAACGTTTGACACTATATTACATACCATGAGTTAAATCTTTTGAAATTTTCACTTCTCTCCTTAAGCCAATTATAACTACTCTATCTTATTTTTTGGATCATAAACAAGAGTTACAATGAATTAACAATTTAAATCTTCACAACTCACTTTTGGAAGAAAAAAATCAATTTGGGGTTATTTGACTAAGTAAGATATCTCATTTTTTTCAATCATTGTTAAATATAATGATTTTTAAAAAGTTGAGAAATCTTAGAAAGTTTAAAACATAGATTCAAGAATTTTAAATAAAATGAATGAATCTATTAAATTTCCATTATCTCATTCTGTGTTAATTATAATACATTAGTATTTTCATGCATAATATACATTTGTTTTTGTTTGTTTATTAAATTAAAATATTTTTCCCTTAATTTTACATTTTTAAAAAAATTATCTGCAAAACAGTGAGGGTGATACAGGTTCTAACTGCAACGGCCAAAACTGTTACATTACGCCAGTACGTAAAGGTTTCGATCAGACCCGTTACGCAAACCAAAATTGTTATTAAAACCTTGGTTTTTATGCAGATGTCAATTTACACTTGTGTCATGTATGTATTAACTGAATGGAATATGGCACTGCCTATATGTCATTTTCTATGCATCCAAGTTGGGAAGAATGCAACACCCAGTTCATCATCCAAATAATCCAAGTTGGGAAGAATGCAACACCCAGTTCATCATCCAAATACTTCAGTCAACTGAATAAAAGAATCACCAAGATTCATCAAAGGATACCACATGCAAACAGACATACCATAAAACCTTAGTAATTAAAAAATGGAATAAAAAAACTTTCCTTAAAGACATGCAGAGTAGGCAGCGCCCTGCAGATGTCAGAACTTAGATTGGTCTATCTACATTAGACATTTCAATGGCATTGCTACCTAGTAAAACAACTAGTTAGCCCTGCACGTGCAAGGCACATGCAGACTGTATTTACTAATTTAAAATTAAAAAATAATAATAATATATATTATATTAGTAAATTTCAGAATAAAGGCTGCACGCGCAAGCACACGCAAGCACTTGCAATTTTCTTCTGTAATCACAAATTGTTTTTGGTAAAACAAATTGTAAATGTAAAACATTGATATAAATAATGGAATATCACAATTAACTTGATGTGCTATAGTTGGGAAAAATAGGGTAATAAAAACTATGGTTTTTGTCAGATTTCAATGCCATAAGCAATCACTTACTAATGGTAGCTTGATTCCAGAAATATTAATAAAAAATTTTAATACAGGAACATAAGGAATTGAAATTAATTCTCATGGCTGCATTGACAGTAGATGAAATGTAATGTAAATAAAACAATGCAAACTTTTACTTTTACTGTTAATAATAAATAGGAACTCTATAAATTACTTGACATAAAATACTGATCAAACAATCGGAGTGAAAATAATAATAATAATAAATAATTAAATGAAATACTCAACACTAAAGTGTTTCAATATGGAGAAAAACAATAAGAAACTAAGGCCTAAGCTTACCTTGAGAGCTTCTAAATCAGATATGGCCTTTGAAATCTCTTCTTGTATATAGAAATCCTGGCCTAAAAATGGCTTAAACAGAAATCTTCCAGAGAAATCCAACCAACAATTAAATAAATCAAAGAAAAGTTCAAACTAACATATAAGAAACGCATGTGGATGATGAACACATAAGAATTGTGATACTATTGCACGTCCGCCGGAGTTGCAGCCATGTCGTTGGCGTCCTAGATATAAAGCCCGTCAGAGGCATTTTCATATAACAGTCAGAGAAGTGTGAAGAGGAGTCAGTAGACATTGGGGTGTTGATAGCGTGAAGAGGAGTCTGTAGACATTGGGGTGTCGATAGCGGTGAGAAGAGTGAGAACTGAGAGATTTCTAGAGAATGGCCCACAAACGATACATACGTTTTTGTAACTTCTTTGACAGCTAATGTCATGTATGGGTAAAGGATAAGGATTCAAGATAAAGGAAGGCGGTGACAATAATCAATAGGGGTATTTGTGAAATTATCAAAAGGGTATTTGTGGAATGGAGAAGGGTAGTTTTGAAATTAAGACAAAGGATGGCGACAGGTGCTTGCTTATTCTCGTTTTATATATATGTTATAGATATATACCGACGTACGATGATAAAAAAAAAAAATTTGGAAGAACATTCTTAACTATACTGTTAATCCTTCGTTTCACATCCAAAGTCCAAACACTATATTAAATAAGTTTAGGCAGCAAGAATGAGAAAGAACTTACCAGTTCCTGAACCAGAGGAACAGAAATTCTCTGCCCAAGTAAACTGAGTTGCTCAAGAGTCATTTCAGCATCTCTCAAAGATCCATCTGATCGTGACGCAATGAGTTTTAGCGCATCTTTATCAATTTCTAGATCTTCCTTGGCTGCAATCCACTGCAAAGTATAAATTATATCTGCATCCTTCAACTTTGAAAAAAGGAATTTCTGGCACCTGGATATGATTATATTAGGCAAATGATCAAGACTGGTACTGACAAGGACAAAAACCACACGTCTCGGTGCTCGATCAATGACCTTTGAGATAGAACTCCAGCAATCGGGGGACAAAGTATCACAATCATCAAAAATGAACACCCCAAACTGAGATGGCAGCTGTGACAGTATCATATTGTCAAGTAGATCCATAATGCTCTTGAAGTCAAAATTAGTGACTGGACCGACTTCCCTCACATTTCGACTCTTACCCATATCATGTGCGATGCAAGAATTGCAAAAACCACAAGGTTTGGGATGTTCTGGAGATTGACAATTTAAAGCTCTGGAAAATATGCGAGCACATGAGGTTTTCCCGGTCCCATGAGGGCCATAGAATACATAAAGCAACCCGACTTTCCTTTTTACAACAGCATTTGAAAGAGCTTGTGCTACCAAGTTCTGCCCCACCAGATCTTTGAAGGTTCTTGGCATGTATTTCTGCGTTAGACTTTGGTGTCTACCATGTCGGTATCCTCTAAACTTGTGATGATCACCAGACCTAGCTTCAGAAGCAAGGTCAGAGTCAACATCATGAGTCAATCCCCGGTCAGCAAAAATTCCTAGCTCCCCTGAATAGTCACGCACCCAATCAGCATTTTCAGTGCTTTCCTGGGTTCCAGATGGCTCAACTAGCAGAGGAAGTGCCTCAGCATCCGATTTTTTAGACGAGCCAGAGTGATCAGATCCCGTGGGCATATCAGAAACGTTTCTTCCTTGGGGAGAAAGCCCTCCTTTCCTTAACCTTGATTCAGACAAGCCACAAGATAGGCTCCTCCCCGCCATGTCCAAAAATGTTTTACCGCTATGGTGAATTCTTGACCAATTCCAAGGAATTCCACACCCATTTCTCGGAGCCCTTGTGACATTTTGCCCTGCGTCCTCTTCTTCTCCCTCCCCCATGTAATACTTAGGGCGTGATGAACCTTGTGCCAATGAATTAGAAGCCACCGACAATTCATTGTGAGGTCCAACATCTCTTGAGGAAATAGCAGCCCGAGCTCTCCTCACGCCTCGGAATTTGTGTCTTTTCACCCTGTTCAATGCATTACAATAATCACGGATGCTTGCTTCAGGTTCCTCACTGGATTTTTCTTGACGTATCCGTCTTCCATGACGATGGATGTGAGAAGATGCTACATCCTCACTATCCATTGGAAGTTCGCTCAACCGCTCCGATAGGGTCTTAAGGTGAACATCTTGGCTATGTTTCCCCTTCTGTGAAATTCTTTTATCTTTTGGCTTTGACTTCCCTGCAATAAATTCACTGACAAAATCTTTGTCATCTTGTAGGAGCTCCTCATTACCACCCGAAAGCTCATTTCTGAGATATTTTCGACTAGATTCTTCTCCCATAATCCCTCTGGCATCCCTAAATCTACTCATGCTATGATCCCTAATAACTGCTCCCCCATTATATCCCCTGCTTATGTCTCCAGGGGCAACTTTTGATGTTGCTACACCTGTAATAGGTGGCAAGCCTCTCGACAATCTTCTAACTTCCCTCATACGCTCGTTACCTACAGACCTTCTCCCATCACGTGCTGCAGTGTCCCTTTGAAGCTTCTTTGATAAAGTATTGGCAATGGAAGGAGAATGCCATGAGGGGGGACTAGTTGAAGGATCTCTGAGAGACCTAGACCTCTGAATGACAATAAGGTCCCTCATAAGTGATCTTTCAGCCAAAATGGGGCTACGCCTATGCATATGGTTCTTCAAATGAATGCAATTCGTCAAATGAACATGATTGCGAAGATGATCACTAATGGCACCATTCTCATTTTTGAGAAACCTACCATGAACAGCCCTGGTCATTATCAAAACATAAACAGGTCCGACGGCATAATCGGTGGTATATCAACACAACAAAGTAAAACAAAATAAAGCATTTTTGGCATTTTTGGCATTTTTGGTTTCCGAAATGCATTAATTTTTCTCAATTATGGAACTACAAAATCATATGATGAAGGTTATCCAATCACACTTAAGATACTTCCCCCATGTTGTGGTCATTAAGAACAATGATGACTAGATTCAAGCAAACTTCCATTCCTCCAAATATGCAATCTTGAACACAACCAACCACGGAATGTTCGCCAATAAGAATTTCTCAAACTTGCTAACCCTTACAACAACGAAACCTTCAAAACAACTCCTCAAAAAGCTGATTTCACCAAAAATCAGTGTTCCTAATCCAAAATTAGCAGTATACAACGAGCTCGGACCATTCCTTTGAACTCAAAAACAGGAAAATAAAAAATCCACCAGAAATAAAGCAACCTCAAAAATTCAATTCTTGAAGTTTTCAACTCAGCTTCTACTCCAATAAAAGCGTCATCAGCAACCGATAAATCACTCCCCAACAAAACATCCGTCACTTCCCCAAACTTTCCTGAACTGAAATCAACAATAGGAAACACGAACTGAATTTCAATAGTAAGAAAAAAAAAATCAAAAATCTGAGTTCTTCCTCTCCTCGGTAACCTTCAACAGAAATTATTCCTTCAAACTCAGTCAAACAACCAGATATCTGCAACAACCACTGACTCCCTCTCTTTCCGGAATCAAATTGTGAAAAAACTCCTCATTTCTGCGGAATCGCGGAGAAAAATAACCTACAGTAACCAGCTTTCCAGAACTCTGCAATAATCTGAGTCTCCTCCCTCACTTTGGAACAAGAAAATCTCAAAATCGATTCAGGAAAGAAAAGGCGAAAAAGCAAAACGAAGCTAAACTGACCTGAATCAAAAGCTGGAGATCCTTATTGGATGCATAGCTCTGCTCTTTAGAGAATATATCTCTGCAAGTGCAACTTCACAGGAACTGGACGAGGGTTTCTTACGAGAAAACGAAAGAGAGAAGAGAGAGTAAGAATGAGTGAGATCTGAGCCTGACATCCACAGCTTTGAAACAGGCCACACTGCCTGTAAAACGGTGCGTTCGTTTGTTTGAGCTCGAAAAAGGCCTACTTGTATGTCCATGTAATAAATAAAGAGTATTCTTCCTGCACACCAATATTTACTCACGGCACACCATCTAAAAGAAGGAAAATAGTCACCTCCTCCGTCGGTGACGCATTTTCTTGTCATGTGTCCTCCTTCTAACCCATTTAACTATAGTTAAGATTCATTCACCCTTAGGATTCACCCATCTACCCCTGGTTTTTAGAAAAATATAATAAAAAAATTAATTAAAGGGTTAAAATAAACTAACCCAAGTTAAAAGGGAGTTAAAGGGTTGGCTATGTGAGAGCAAGGAGGAATACTCCCTTCCTCAACCGACAAGAGGACTATTGCTCATAAAAAAATGACTTGCCTATGAGCACACATACCTCAAAATCCCTAAACTCTTTTCTAAAAACTTATTCTCCTTTTAAGAATAAACTCGTGAAGCCTCTCTTACCTTACATTTAGAGAGCTGAAGAGTTGCAGAAACATGAAAGATTGTAAGCTTAGTAAACCAATTCTTTTCTCATTTATTTGTAATTTTTGTTTTCTCATTTTGTTCAATTTTAATGGAGTTTATAAAGTTAAATTATTTTGAAACACCTTCTGAGTAATAAGCAGTTGTTCCTTGCTCTTTATTTTAAGATAAACATTCTACTATCATTTTCAAATAGTTTGATTTCCTGCATACCAATGTTCGACGTTGAACCTTTTTTGCAAGCTCTTTAACTTTCATAACATAGGGGTGTAAATTATAAGGAATTAAGTATGAGTCATTTGATACTAATTTATTAAACTCTCTGTTGGATTTGGGTCCACCAAATGGTATTGAATTACTATGTTTTATAGTTTTAAATTTAGAATGATGTATAATTAGAAATTTTATAGGTAGTTTTTATCTCATGGTGTGCTCATAGAATTTATTAATAAGTTATATATTTGGTGTCAGTCAGTAAATATTAGTGTGCCGCTAGTTGCACCCTAATAAATAAAAACATGACACTGCTACTAGCATATCAATATTTTCTTATTAGATACCAAATTTATAATTTATTGACTACACACTATTATGCATTATATTTTATAAGCACATCAAAAATAATTTATTTTAATATGTAAAATACATGAAATCGTGAAATGCTTAAAATGCACCTAGCTAATAGAGAAACTGGATAGAAAGATATTGGTAGAGAGATAGTAGGTAGAAGGATTAGACTTGACTTACCTAATCACAATGAATAAGCAGCTACGGATAGACAAAACAAATAATTCATTGGAAAATCCAAAAACCCGTCTCGGTAAATCTACTTGTTTATGCAACAGACACTGGAATTGAGGTGAGTAGCATCTGTTGTTTGTAAATACTATCTCCATTTGACCCATCGATTAATGGCTATAGAAAAATCATTGTTTGAATCTAGCTGTTTCAACATAATTGGAGAGTATGAAGCTTTCTTTTTGTATTTTTAAATGAAGAGAACCAAATAAATATCCATTTTTTTTATCCTTTCTAACTATATTTTAGCCATGGAGTGTGGGTTTCTCCGGCATGACTTGTCAATGGAGTTTTAGAGAAGAAATGAAGAAAGTCATTTGAACTAATAAGCCCCGCCGCATTTGAGAGTTTGGAGAAGAAAGTTCTTAAATGAAAGTTTGGAGAAGATTTTGGATTTTGGAGGTTTGGGTGAGCATAGAAAATAATTTATTTTAAAATAAAAATTTTATATTAATGTATGGTAAGTTTATCGGAGTGCTCGTAACAATACCCTAAAATTATTATAATAGGATAAAAAGATAGGTATTATGTGCTCAATGGATGCTACTACAAAAAACGTAATTTCAAAAAAAAATAAAGCATACTTTATATCCAACACCTTTCGTAGCTACTTTTAACCTATTAAGAAAACAATTATTTTTAAAGGAGAAAGGCAACAAAAAAAAATATCAACATGTCACAATAACCATAATGAAAATTTGAAAGTACTCGTCATAAGGCTAACAAGAAAAGAGAAGACACATGTCATAATCTTACGTGAGAATTTGGAAATTTATATATGGGGCTAGCATTTTCCATATGTTTATGCATAATTAGGTTGTCCTTATATCACACGATCTATTGTCACGTCCAAAGTATTTAGGTCAAAAAAATTAAGCTTTTTCTTTCCACTTTGCATCATCCCTCTATTTGATAGTGGTGTCTCCATCTAATAGAATATCTCCCCCCATCAAATGACTATTAAAAAAAAAAAAACACTTGGCAGGGTGTACAAGGGGGCCATTAATCTTCTTTAAGAGAGGCCATTTTGGAATGGTTGCTTGAACTTACCCTTACTGCACCTTAGCAGCTACCTTAGGTCTAGCTGGGTGTTAATCACATGATATTATTTAAAAAATAAAAAAAAGACTATTGATTATTCATTAGATAAGGATTTTTAGTTAAGTAATAAATAAAAGTTTTATAAAGTAAATATTATTTTTGACGCATAAGTAATCAATCTCTCCTCCCTTAAGAAGGTATAATAAAAAGCGAAATGGGAAACGACCCGATGTCCATGGAAGTTGACCATGCAATCTCATTGGTCCACGCCTTCTTTTTTAATATTTATTAACTATGGCTAAGATTCTCTCACCCCTAGGGTTCTTCAATCCCTTTGTTTTTAAAAAATAAAAATATATATTAATCATAATTTAGTCAAGCTTAATCATAGTTTAAAAGGGTTAAAATAAACACAGGAACACTGTGGTCAGCTAAGAAGGGGACGTCCCCCCTTCTCATGTCTCAATTAAAAATGGAAAATGCTTAACCTAACACTTCTCATATATATATTTTTTTTGATAACCATGGATATCCTGGGCCTTGAAAGCTGAGACTCAATTAAAAATTAAAAATACTTAATTTATTGGTGGTTTACATTATGTAACAAAATGACTTGTCCTCATTGGTTCACACCCCATTATTTAACATTTATCAACTATGGTTAAGATTCACTAATCCAACCTTATTTTTTTTTATAAAAAAATTCTTAATTTTAATTAAATTAAATTTAATCAGAGTTAAAAAAAATGTGTTAAAAAGGACAGGAGGACACGGTAAGTTAGGCAGCGCGACCTCACTGCTCATTAAAAAGGATGGTATGAGAAAAGCCGTTGTGGCTTTCCGTTGATTTTCATTCAATTTTACGGTTAAGATGGATATGGGAAGGTGCGCATTTAATGATTTACCGAAAAAAACGTAAGCACATTTAATTATGAAAGAACAGTGTCTAGCTAGTGCTTCACTTTACTATCAGTGTCACACTCACGTGGGCCATCAACCCATGACATTGTCTGACGTTTTCTAACGGGAAAAAATCAATTGATGCAAACCGCCTTTATTTTCCAAAGGTTTATGATCGAGTACTTTTTTTTTTTTAATCGCAAATTATGTGAGGTCGTAATTCCAATTTTAATTACTAGTTGTGTTTTTATTTTTGATTTATAAATAAACATAACACATTATCACACGCATACATACAAACCCTTGTTGTAGCGCAAGTTATTGAAACCACACAATCCTCTAAAACAAAAGGAGGTGGTGCATTATAAGAGTACACAAGGAGACCTAACCCATCAATGTGAAACTAAGGTGACATTTGGTAATACTAATCTAAATATGTAAAGTTTATTTGAAAATTGTACCTAATTAATTTTTAGATTATTAAGTTAAATGTTATAATTACATGTGTACATCTTTTTGAAGTAGAAATTTTAAAGGTAAAAAAACTTATATACCTAATTGAGTTGTACATTATTAAATTGAATGTTATAATTGCATGTGTACATTTTTTTTTTTGAGAGGTAGAAATTTTAAAGGTAAAAAACTTTTACTTTAAAATGTAGCTCATATAGCTACTTTTTTTTTAGAGGTACAACTCCTATTTCAAAAAGATATAGATATATAATTAATCTTTAACTTAACAATCTAAAGTCCAACTAATCATAATTATCAAATAAGTCCTATGTATTTAAATTAATGTTACCAAATGTTACCTAAGTTTTATAAGTTTTTTTATTTATTAGAAATGTACACAGAGCTTCAAAAGTGTGCGCATATCAAGTGCTATGCCATAATTCATGAAAATAGATTATAGTATAATTCATGAGACCACCAACAAGGGATACAACCCTCTAAGGTCATCTTATACTTATTTTTGTTATTTGGAACACGTGTACCCATCACAACATGACACATGTTTCTTTTTAAAAATAAATGCTAAGCTTTTTTTAAAAATGTTTAAATATGAATTAGAACTCCAAACTTTTAGATATCCCCAAAATGGAGAGATATGAAAAGTTATGAATTTTTTTTTTTTTGGAAAATATCTTTATATTACTTAAATTATTTACCAAAAATCCTAGAAAACAATGGGTATTTTAAGCTTCATCTCAAATCAAATTGGATTAGAATTAATTTCTAGGTTAATGTTGACGTAACCAAGCTGCACAAGATCTTTTTTACAAGCCATTACTCTAGTTAACGAGTTTTAAATAACTCTTAGGGTAAATTTTTTTTCTAAAAATCAAAATTAAATTGTTTTATCCCAAAGGGTAGTGAATCTTAATCACAATTAATAGGTGTTAAGAGTGACACATGTTGATCTGTGGGTACCATTGAACCCTTATGAGTTCAATCACGATTGAATATGATCCCAAACTCCCATCTCTAAGGGAAAGATTAAGTCAAATGATACAAGCGAAATCACACAAAATGGATAATGTAACGGTGGCCCTAAACCCTAGCCCCCACTTGTGCAGGCTTGCAAAACACAGACCGGTCAGCATTAACCCCTAAGATTGATAAATACCCTTGCTGGATATATTACCTACATCCACAATACAAAGAAAATAATCAATTCATTTGAGAATTTTTAATTAAATGCAATGTGCCGGGGGCCCATATTTTTTTTAATATATATATTTGGCGGTGAAAAAGAAATGTCAACAAGAATAGGAAAAAAGAAAAAAAAGTACAAGGGGAAGATGGCGGAGCAGCACAACCACCCCCATCAAAACAAATTAAAAGTTGGGAGATGTGACACATGCTTAGAGAAAAGAGCTCTCTAAATAGAGTTGTATTGTTTCAAAATTCTAGACTACCTCATATTCATAAGGTGGGGGACCTGAATCAACAGAACTATCACCATTCCCGGACCCCTCAGAATGTTCCTATTCAGAATACAAGATGAAGAGCTGACTTTAAGGCTTTAGAAGCTGCTGCAAGGGCTTCCACATTCTGGGACCAAGGAATACACTTCGCAAGGATTTCTGGTAAAAGGCGAAAGGATCTCTTTGGCATCAAGCCTAGTCGTTTTTGCTTAAAGGAGGGTCGGTGTCGGTAGAAACCTATGGTCTCCACACCTACCATTTGTTTTGCATTACATAAGATGCAGCCCACAAGTATTTACATAACATGAGAAACTCCTGAAACAATAGTTATAGCCAGGGAACTGAACTTTTTTATATAAAAAAAACTATATTAATTAATATAAGAGGGAATAGCCACAAGACAAGGGGGCCGCTGCCTTTGAACTTTTGAAGAAAAAAAACTATTGACACAAATGAATGAGATGGCCCACGAACTTGGCATTCAATTTTTTATTTTTTTTTTGAGATCATGCTAGTTGTGAGGGTCCAAACCTGATCTGGCACCTCTCGTACACGTGTCTGTTTCTGGTTGACTGCAATACTCTTCTCCCTTCACGTGATGACGATCCTCTGATATGCAAAAACACTCCAACAATCAAATTAGGATTTGTGTAGAAATCATCATTCCTCATTGTCAGTTCACCCTTCTTCACAAGAAGGCTCCCATTGCTCAAGGAGAGTGTGAAGAGGGTCCTTCTATGTGCCATCTTAACCCCTTTTATAGTTTAGGCATAGGTCACATCACTCACTTAGTCATAGGTCTCATCCCTAGTTTGTATCCTTTCTCTGTCCTTCTTACCCTATCCTCGAGGTTGGTCAACTATCCTTCCAACTCCTGTATGGGACTGGAGCTTGATCATGCATACTTGTCCTTGTGATAGGAGATTGGGGGCTTCCAGTCAATCATGATTAGGTTGACAGATTGTACTTCCTTCTTGGTAGTTAGGTACCTATACAGCTTGACAGATGGGCAAGTCAGAGTTCATAATCAAGGTCCAAGCTCAAAATTGGAGCCCGTGGTCAAGCGACACGTCCTCTGCTCGAGCTAGTGATTAGGTGTCGTGTTGTCACTTGTTCTACACATGTGTGAATTAATTTTTGCCATAGTGATCAGTTTGTGGTCAAGGTCAGAGCTCATAGTTCGAGCTTGGGAAGAGGCCCACGCAAATTGGCTAAATGTTGGTGGGTCGGATGTGTAGTCCTATATGACCACAAAGTAAATTTTTACCCTTATAAATGCTCCCTGTCAAAATCTTGGCACCACCTGAGGTTCCGAGAAGTTGTGACGTTGTCTTGATGGCTTTCTAGTGGCATCTATGCATGCCTTCTGCACAATTGCTTCGTTCGTCATGATGCTTCGATTGCTAGGATGGACTAGGTCTAGGTCGGCCCTCCATGACGCACTTGCCTCCATGGTGCACTTGCCTCTGAAGAGGGCTTGGCCGACCTGCCTCTGAAGAGGACTGACACTTCAAGACATCTATCGTTGGCCTCTGAAGAGAACGAAGCCGACTTGCCACTTGAGAGGACTTTTTGGCCCGCCTACCTTGGAAGAGTGAAGCAACCTTACGTACCTCCGCATAAGAATTTTTTGGCACATCTACCTCAGAAGAGGGAAGTAGCCTTACACGCCTTTAGAGAGAACATTTTCAACCCGACCTGCCTCGAAGAGGTAGAAACATTTTACGACCTCTTGTAAATGGTTAGTAAGATGACGGTGCAAGAAATAACAGGACAATAGAATGATTGATTAAGTGCACAACAACAATAGTGGGCTATTTGATATACATGGTAGCTCGTAAAATCATATGCAGTCATAAAAAGCATCTCATTTAGCATACTAGTAATTAATTGAACAAGTACACTTATTTTTACCAACTGCTTGCCCCCAACGGACTTAGCTTGTCCGCTTCAGAGGAGGGCTTGACTGTCGCCATGCCTTATGCCTTAATTTGTGTTGACTTGCCTCCTATGAGGTTAAATAAGAGGCCGAAAGATCTCGTGGAAGACCTGAGTTGGAATAAGAGGTTGGAAGACCTCGTAGAAGATCTCAGAAGACCTGAGCTGGAATAAGAGGTAGGAAGACTTCGCAGAAGACCTGAGCTAAAATAAGAGTTCAGAAGATCTCGTTGAAGACCCCAAAAGATTTTCTACTGAAAACGCCAATTTGTGAGAGTCCAAACCTAATCTGACACGTCTCAAACGTGTGTCCGCTTTTGGCTGGCTGCAATGCTTCTCTTTTCCTTGATGTGGAAATCCTCCGACCTACAAAGACACTCCGACAATCAAGTTAAGTTCTGTGTAGAAATCATCATTCCTCATTATCTATTCACCCTTCCTCAGAAGAAGGCTCCCATTGCTAAAGGAGGAGAGTGTGAAAAGGCTCCCTTCTATGTGCAATCTTAAGCCATTTTATAGCTTAGGCATAGGTCACATCAATCCCTTAGTCATAGGTCACATCGCTAGTTTATATCATTTCTCTGTTGTACTTATCCTGTCAGTAAGGTTGGTCAAACTGTCCTTCCAACTCCTGTACAAAACTAGAAACTGGTTATGCATGTTCTCCTGTGAGAGGAGGTTGGGGCTTCCTGTCAATCAGGATTATGTTGGCAGTCTATACTTCCTACTTAGCAACTAGGCAGTTTGGCAACTTGGAAGCTAGGCATCTTGTAGGCTAGGTAGCTCAACAACTTGCCAGCTTGGCAGACGGAGTTTATAGTCAAGGTCCGAGCTCATAGTTAAAGCTCATGGTCAAGCAACATATCAACTGCTCAAACTAGTGATCAATTCAATGCAGTGTTGTGTTGTCACTTTTTCTACACGTGTTTGAATTGACATTTATCATAGTGATTAGTTTGTGGTCAAGGTCAAAGCTCGTGGTCCGAGCTCAAGATGAGGCCTAATTACGCAAATTAACTAAATGGTGGCAGGTCGAATGTGTAGTCATGTACGGCCAGAAAACATATTTTTACCCTTACACTAGTAACTAGTGAAAGTCGCGTCACTCTTTAGATTTGATCCTACGACATCAGAGAGGGGCACACCTTTACAAACATTATTGGGGAGTGTCAATAGCCATATTTCCAAGGGGGAGACCCAAAGTTGAGAAACCTCATTAATGATTCTTCATTCAATGTGAAAATTTCATCATTTGGATCTTTTTTCTTGAAATTGTTGTTTGAAATGCCTATTAACATGGAGCTAACACCCGGCCTCTTGCACCGATGGTGGGGTGTGGCCCCTCTCATTCGATAGGTCTTGGGATCCATTCCCCCAGGTGATGAGTAGCATGAACTCCAATCTCCACTGCTAACCACTAACCCTGTACTAACGTAGATAAATGATATCCTCCCAAAAAAATACAAAATAGCTATCTGGCCCATCACTTTCTTTCCTTCAAAGAGTTTTCTTTTAACAAGAGAGAAATATAAGTAAACAGTTATGATGAGCCAAGAAAACATGCACTCTAATAACATGGGAAGAGATTAGAGGATGTTATTTATTATTACTCCGCTATCTTTGTTCATCAAAAACATTCATTTATATATTATTTTTTTGTCAAAACATTACATATCTTATACAAACTTTATTTGGAAGAATGTACAAACCAGTCCTTTCAAATGATATATGTATGAGATTAGACCAAATTCATTGTAGTGAACTGCAAACTCAAACGAATTCGCAGTTCGGTTTAGCTTGGTTCATGAAATTGAACGAACCACTATTCTTCTAAACAGTCTTGATTCTTCAAATTTTTAGTCGAGATTGTTGATATTTTTCTTTGGTTTCTTTTGGGTTTGCGAACCACTCATATTATTGGATTTTCAAAATAGTCATTTGCAATATATATATATATATATAATTATTTATTTATTTATTTTACATGCTTAAATAAGCGAATCAGGATAGCAAACCAAATTAAAGAACCTAAGTGAACCAAAAAAAAAATTATCTCATTCAATCCCTAGCGAACCAGTTCACTCTCAAGTAGTGAACTGCAAATCGCGAACCTGAAATCGAACTGAGCAAGATAACATTGTATGAGACTATCCTATTAAAGAAGTATATGACATCTTGACCTACAATACAATTAAGAGAATATGTACAGTTTTATATATATATATATTTGTGAACACTTGTTGAGTCCATCATACACATACAATAATAGAATATCTACTTCAGTGAAATTCTCCACTGTTTTTTTTTTGGGTTAATACAGTACACACTATACTCAACACACACCCAAACACACACGCCCAAGTCACAAGGCCATTGCACCCACATACCCTCTCCCCTGTTTTCACCAGATGCAAACCAAATATATGATAAATGCATTACATATACAATATAATAAAGTAATAGATGTTAAAATACTTTGCATATAATTATATTTTATGGAGATTTCAGTTTATAGTGTATTTTATATGTATATCTTATATGTCTACAAATATACATAAACATACACATAGGATATACATATTCATTAAAAAAAGAAATACATATCTATATGCAAATTAAATTATAATATCTAACATGAGACTGAGATATCCTTAAAATATTAGAGAATGTTTATTTAAATGTCATCTAATACTAGGAGTTATTACAATACACTCTTTCGGTGTGGGCCCCACCTGATCGTGTTTGTCGTTTTGCCGAGAATAGGACAATTAAGGCTGACACTCGTCTTAGAAAAACGGAATATTACTTATTAGGGGGCATGTAATCATAACCTATAACAAGTATCATCTTTTTAAGCTTGGTAATTGAGTTGGTATCCTAATGTTTAATGATATGGAAGTGTACTTTGCTAACTTTGTTAAGCTTAGATTCTTCTTTTTTATATATACTTTTTTGAGTGGATAGGGGTGTTCAAAGTTTCAACCCAACCAAAACAAAAAAGAAGTGGGTGGGGTGCATTATTCTATAGGAAAGGCAGTTCCAGTCTAGTTGTTGAGGGACAATAGCTTCGATGCCCGTTCCAATCCCTCACCTTGAGAACAGTTCTCACGCTTGCTCAAGTTATTAGTACCTCAGTCCTCACATGATATCTCACTAAGCTAGACTTAGTGAGATTCTCACTTATGATATCTATCTATAGCATTTCCTTTTTATAGACTGCAGAAGCATAACAAAATCGAGCGAAGGAGCGACCGATGATCCAAGGAAATATGTTAATGTTTTTTTTTTGTTTGTTTTTTTCTGTTAAGGAAATATGGTCATGTTTAATTGATAAAATGCACTTCGGATAGAAAATGCAAATCGGAGAAATTTCCTTGGATCATAAAAAGAAATCTTATTTCATTTAACATTTTACCTAAAAAAAGGTACCCATGCCATAAAAGTGTCCAGGCCACTACCTTGGGCCCTGGTTCAACCTGAGTCTATCCCGAAGGTTGGTCTGGTGACCCACTGGAGTATCAAAACAGTGGGCTGGTAATTGTTAGTTTTAGTGGCTAGTAAAGTTTGTCATTTTATACTTTGAAAAGGCAGTTAAGAAGTTTTGAGTCACATTGTATAGATTTTTAACAAAATTAATTCTTGCCATTGTGAAATTTCAAGCCTTATCATTTTTTATGAGATTTGAAATCATTCTTTTCCTGCATTTGAAGGCTAAATGGCAATTGCAACCCAAGAGACTAAAAGTAGGATACATCTAGTTCACAAAAGAAAATGCATATTGTCAAATGGCAATGCCAGACTTTATAAGTCTCAGCAAAAGAACGGACCCAAAATAAGGCCACAACTGAAACCTTAGAAAGCTCATCCACACGTACCAAAAACCCAAATAGATATGCTGTATGCATTATGTCTATATGTGGCGCTCAGTGATCAGATTAGGGGGTCTCAACCAGAGCCCAACCCGACCTCAATTTGGGTAGGAGATTTCTCAACCCATGCCCAACCAAAATTCCGATAAGTTTAGCCCAAGCCCGTCTATCAATCAAGTTGTGTCCAGATTGGGTGGGGCCAAACCCACTCCATCCTGAACCCTAAAATCAAGGACCATTTTGTATGGTAAAGGGCATCCTGGATGATGCAATCCACTACATAATTTTTTTTTCAAGAGGTAAAAGTAAAAGCAGATTATACATATACTAGTGGCCCGCACCGGCGGCAAGTGCATTCAAGAAATCACTTGGCAACTCTAGGGGGGAAAAAATCAAATTTTTTTTTCAAAAGCAATTGTATGCTATATATGGCTAGAGAAACTGAGTCAGATATTTCAGAAAAGCCAAACTAGATGTATCCTTATTCATAAACTGCTGCAATTTTCTAAATGAGCTTTGAGAAAAGGAAGTGGATCAAAAAGAAAAAGGTACCAAGCAGAACTTCAAACTCAACTTCACAAAATATATTAACAGAGAATGTAAAGAGTAATTTACATGATTTACATCCAGTCTAACAGAAACATGGTGCTCTGTCTTCTCTCTTCTGTCAACTCTCTCGCATCAAATTGGTCGGCTCACTCAAAACATACTTGGGTAGTTCGTACTTAGCACCTGCAACAGAGGCTTTGTAAGAGAGAAGCTGGATGGAATTTGAGGACATAGAGAACAAAAGATAAATGAAAGGGTGCAAATTGTTCATATACCTCTTTCATCATAGCAGGTTGTCAGGTCAGCGCTTTGAATGATGACACCCGCACTGTCCACAATCGCCTGTGCAAGGGATAAATCAGCTTCAGCAGCAGCTCGGAGAGCATCCCAAATCTCTGTTGAGAATGAGAAGATCTCCGGTTATTTTCTTTTTCCTTTTATTTTTTCCATTACAATACTGTCACATGCTCAAGAAAAGTGATTCAGATACAAAATGGGGTCACTGGCTCACGATGATATTCAGTTACCAAAAATGCACTGCAGAAAACAGTAGCCAGGAATGAGGAGGAAACAAAGTAGACGTATTTTCCTTTAAGGTTGTCTCTTTCTTGTGTGTGTGTGTGGGGAGGGGGGGGGCAGGAGGGGGGAGATATCAAATCTAGAACAAAAAAAGAATACAATGCAGTGATTATGTCCCAGTTTCATCAAAACACCGAAGTAGAGGCACCAATCTCATGACTTTTCTCCAGAAACCCATGAAATTAAAAGGTATTGTGAGAAGAGAAGAAACTAACCCCTGTTCTGCTCATATGGTCAGTGAGTTCAGAGTTACAGTAGAAGAGAGATGAGTGCACCAGTGAACCCTTAATTAACCCTTTGAAGTATCCACAAAAAAAAAGATGGTTCCTCAATTGTCAGCAATCAGATTTCAGCATCTCTTCTCTCAAACACATTTTTACTGTGAAATGCAGATGATATAAAGAATCTCAAATCTCAGAACTTCTTCCAAAAGGCCACCGAAGTTTGGGAAGACTGGAAACTGGAACACAATAGAAAAGATTTACCTAATATGCCAGTGTTGTTTCAATTTATTTAACTACTATCTTCCTACTTTGCATTGTGTTAAGATTGTTTAATTGGTTAAGATGTGTATTTTTTGAATAGAGGATAGTCTTTTCATCAGCTTATGCAACCTAGATTCTTTGTTATTAAAACATTTAGCACTTAAAATATGACTTGCATATCATTAGTCCATCACTAATAGTAGTATAAGGCATATACATGTAGACACAAAAAGGAGTGCTGCACAAGTGGAGAGTGGAGACCCCAAAATTAGTGAGCTAAAATAAGTAGGAGACCAAAACATTCATACAGAACAACCAACAGTATAATGACATAAGCAGTGCATATTCTCTGGTACACGCGCAAATGCACACACTCACATGCACAGACAATTCAAGATGAGATATGACTTGGAAGCACCCTCACCTTGCTACACAAACAATTAACCTTTATGTGTCAGCAACTTGGACACTTGGATGCAAAATGGGGATATTTCAAACACCTTTTCTTTAGATGAAATTCCACCTTCGCAAACGGCATAGTCTCTTACACGAAGCTCAAAACCTAGACAAGTAGCCTCCAAAGGCAATTTCTGGTGATTTTGTTTACTTAATTCTCGTTTGGAAATGAGCTAAGTTTTCAATGACAGAGTTCTGGATTAGTTAATAAAAATGTTTGTCTGATTATTCCTGATGTTTAATGCAGAGTGCTATGGTTGTCAGCTCCATGCAACTGACTTATCACATGATCAGTTGTCTTAAGTCAAAGCAAGGGCTACAGGTGCGCCGCCCTTCTATCCTTGGATAGACTTTTCACATGACACTAGTTACTCTAAATACATGGTCAAATTTTGGTAAGTGAGAGAGCCCTTTACAAAAAGAGCCTCATGTGAGTCAACCAAGTAGATGCAATGCTGGGGACTAATGAGTATAAGCCCAAGGGTCAAACAGAAATTACAAACAGTTACTGTAATAGCGTGGATAATGCGATGGTAATGATGATCACCAATGTGATATCGATTAAAGGATGCCTGTGTAAAAACTAGCTACATTAAGAGAGAAAGCGAAGATCCAACCAAACAGCAGAACTAGGATGCGGGGGCATATTTTTGTGCTATGTGATGCAGATTCTTTAAGACATCACACATGTCCCGTGTCGAAACGTGGAGACATGGACACCCTAGGACACAATTGTTGTGACTCATATCAGAAGACTCTATGCATTTTGGACATAAATGGGCACATACATAATCACACCTGATAGGCTGATACCCATAATCTTCTCGTGTTCATTATACAAAAAAAACGTACAATTACATAAAATTAGCATAAATTCAGCAAAAAATTTCTAATTCTCAATTTTTATTTTGATTGGTAACTAGGAAGATATAATTATAACTAAGAGAATGTACATAAAGTATCACAAGAAAGTGATCCCAATATACAAGAAATACTAAAACAATACAAATAGGAAACCAGTGTTTAAAATTTTGAAAACCATACTCGGAACCTTGCCGAGTCGAGTCGGCTCAAAAACTTGGTCAAAACTTGTCCGAATAATGACACTCAAAAAAAAAAATCAATATTTGTTATATATATGATATAAATTAAAAATTAATGATAAAATATACCTAAAATGAGATAATATTGCAAAATTAACAATAGTGCAAGCCAAATTAACAATAGCACAAAATTAACAAATTTCTCAATCATTTAATCACCCCAAGTCTAACCTTGAGTCTATTAAAGTATCAAACTGCAAGCCATAGGGCAATCAATCAATTACATAGCTTGGGGCAACAAAATTACAAAACAAAAATAGAAATAAAGCAATAAACATTTGATTTGATTGTTATAATATTATTAATTAAACAATAAAATAAAAAAATATTACAAATGGAAAATTTTTTTTTTTAAAAAAAGAATACTTCAAAGAGAGTAAAGAACAAGAGAGGGAAAGGGGATCACTGAGAGAGAGACAGAGGGAGACAAGAGAGAGAGAGAGAGAGATGATGTGAGAGGGAAGCAAAGAGTGAGAGGCAGAGAGGGATGAGAGAGATGAGAGAGAGACGGCGTGAGAGGGAAGCAAAGACTCAGAGAAGCAGAGGGGGACAAGAGACAGAGACAACGTGAGAGTGAAGTAGAGAGACAGAGGGGGATGAGAAAGAGAAACGTCGTGAGAGGGACGAGAGATAAGAGAGAAAGAGAGATAAGAGACAAGAGAGAGAGAGATGTACTTGCCGCCGAGAGAGACGCTTTTGTTCAGTCTCCAACCCTAAACATCACCATCCCTCTTCTTTCACCCTTTTATATGGTTAAGAAAAATCAAGACTCGGTCGAGTTGACTTGGCTAACTCGATCGAGTAACTCGTAAATTCTGGCAGAAACCGAGTTTTGGGTGTCGAGTTGACTAAAACCCAGCCGAGTCAACTCAAACGAGTTTCGAGTCAACTCGACGAGTTTTAAAACAATGTGGGAAACTAAAAAATCTAAGGAAAACCACAAAGTTGAGGATAATCAAGATTTCCCCTAATGGAGCCCCATTCAATGAGTAGCCGACGAATTCTTGAACAAATAGTAATGAGAGAGCTGGAAATGTCTTTAAAAACTTGTTAATTTTTTTCCTTCCAAATGGACCAAGCTATCGCACCAGGTAGAAAAGTCTAGAGGATGTGAGGTTCCATCTTGACCGCAAGCCAACAAGATTAGAAGCTCTAGAAGGAGCCAAGTGATACCCAAGCAATATTCAAATACTATAGGAAAAAATTCTAAATGCCAAATGTAAAGGAACAACGTAATAACAGATGATCAACCGATTCCTCCGATTCGTGGCACAAGAAATAACAATTAGCCATATTTCATGCTCTAATCATTAAATTGTCACATGTGAGGACTTTATTCCGATTCACATCATCAAAAAAGAGAAGCCGGTTGGGAAAGAGGTGGCAAGGCCGCAAGAACCATGATCAATTTGTTTCAATAGGAAAAGAAAAGAAAGAGTAGATTTGTAGTTAAGGTTTAAGAGAAGAAGAGGAAAAATGAAAGGAGAGAGATGGGAGAAGAGAGAATGAGGAAGATTGAGGTTCCTCTTCTCTACTATTGCTATATTAACTTGGCTAATACAATAGTTGGACCCAAGGCCCATACAAGATAAGAGAGGCCCATAACTACATTATACCAACACTCCCCCTCAAGCTGGTGCGTATATGTCACACATGCTCAGCTTACTAAGTATATCAGACAAGCAATAACTTAGAACTCCTTTGGTTAGGATATCTGCAAGTTGGTCGCCAGTCTTTACATAGGGAATGCAAATCTCTCCAGCGTTGATTTTTTCTTCAATGAAATGATGATCAATCTCAATATGTTTGATTCTGTCATGCTGGACTGGGTTGTGTGCAATGCTAATTGCAGCTCTGTTGTCGCAGTAGACTCATAGGCTTGTCTGCTAGAAATCCAAGTTCCTTCAAAAGAATCTTTACCCATAGCAATTCACATACTCCATGAGCCATGGCTTTAAACTCAGCCTCTGCACTAGACCTTACCACAATAGCCTGTTTCTTACTTGTCCAAATGATAAGATTTCCCCCAACATCTGTGCAATATCCAGAGGTAGATCTTCTGTCCGAGACAAATCCTGCCTAATCAGCATCGGTGTATGCTTCTACTCTTAAGTGCCCATAACAGCCAAAGAGGATCCCTTTCCCAAGAGAGGATTTCAAGTACCTGAGAATCTTGTATACTGCCTCTTAATGAGAGGTTTTTGGAGCATGCATAAACTGGCTCACCACGCTAACTACATAGGCTATATCAGGGAGAGTGAGAGAGATAAGACGACCAACAAGTCTCTGATATTTGCTTGCATCACCAAGAGGCTCACCACCATCATCCGCTAACTTGTGGTTCTGCTCTATTGGTGCATTCAAAGACTTGCATTCCATCATCTATGTTTCTTTAAGAAGATCTAGGATGTATTTCCTTTGTGAGATAAAAATCTCTCATTTATTTGATCTGGCAACTTCTATGCCAAGAAAGTACCTTAATTGCCTTAAGTCCTATATCTCAAACTCTGTGGCCAGTTAAGATTTTAACCTCTTAATTTCCTTCGCATCTGACCCTGTCAACACTATGTCATCCACATAGACTATAAGGACAGTTGTCTTACCCTAACATTGTTTGATAAACAGAATATGATCGGCTTGGCTTTGAGTGTACCCTTGTTTCTTCATGACACCACTGAACCTTTCAAACCAGGCACGGGAGGACTGTTTCAACCCATATAAGGCATTCTTTACTTTGCAAACTTTCCTTTGTGTTGTGGGAAAGCTAAAACCAGGATGAACAGTCATGTAAACTTCCTCCACTAAGTCTCTAGAGAGGAAAACGTTCTTCACATTAAATTGATGAAGAGGCCGTCTTGATTAGCAGTCAGAGAGAATCACACAGATAGAATTCATTTTAGCCACAGGAGCAAAGGTCTCATGGTAGTCAATGTCATGAGTTTGGGTGAAACCCTTCGCAACAAGTCTAGTCTTGTATCTTTCCACAGAACCATCTGACTTGTATTTCACTGTGAAAACCCACTTGCATCCAACTGGTTTCTTTCCCCTTGGTAGGTCAACAATTTCTCATGTGCCACTTTTATCAAGAACACACATTTCTTCACATATCGCACCCTTCCACTTAGGACGAACCAGTGTTTCAAAAATACTGCAAGGCAAAGACAAGGAAGAGGAAAAAGTACGATAGAAAGGAGATAATGAGTTGTAAGAAACAAAATTTGAGATAGGATGGTGAGTGCAAGATCTAACTCCCTTCCTAATGCAATAGGGAGATCGGAATCATCAATAGGTGGATCAGAATCATCACCTGAGTTGGAAGGATTCGGATCCGAGGGAGAACCTTGGCAGGGAGCGTGAGACATAGGTCGTGGTCGCCTGGAATAAACATGCAATTCTTTCTCTTACGTGTGTCCAATATCAATCACAAAAGAGTCAGGGATATCAAAAATAGGACAAGGTAGAGGTATAGAGAAGACAACGCTTCCACATCAACATTCTCCCTTTGAAGAGGAGTCTTCGAGGGAGGAAAGTAAGAAACATCCTCAAAGAAAGAGACATCCGTAGACAGAAACTTCCACTTGGAAGGAGGAAGATAGCACTTATAACCCTTCTGAGTGGGAGAATATCTAAGTAAAAGACTCTTGACAACACGAGGATCAAGTTTGGGGCGGTCAGGTTTGAGTACATGCACAAAGCAGACAAACCCAAATACTTTGAGCGGTATGGGAAAATGGAGAGATGTAGGTGAAAGGACATCTAATGGAGGTTTGAAGCCTAAGATCCGTGAAAGCATTCTATTCATAAGAAAGGCAGCGAAAAGTAAGGCTTCTGACCAAAGGTATTTAGGGACATGCATGGCAAGAAGAAGGGATATGGTGATGTTAAGGAGGAGTCTATTCTTGCGTTCAGCCACGACATTCTGCTGCGGAGTGTGAACACAAGTGGTTTGGTGAACAATTCAGTAAAATAGATCCACAGGTCCCCATTCAGATATTCCCTACCATTTTCAGAACGAAGTATCTTAAGCTTAGCATCCAATTGAGTACAAACCATTTTATGAAAAGCTTTAAAAGAAGCATAAACATCAGATTTTGACTTAAGAAGATACACCCAAGTGGCACGAGAAAAATCATCCACAAAAGTAACAAAATATTTATAACCAAACACAGAAGGAGTGGGTGCGGGACCCCAAATATCATAATGAACAAACCCAAAAGGTGAATTGCATGGAGATATACTAGGAGGGTAGGAAACCCTACAATGTTTAGACAATTTACAAGTTTCACATTTAAAAGTAGCAGATAAAGAATGAAACAACTGAGGAAACATCCTCTTGAAAAGCAAAAAAGAGGGATGACCTAAATGAAAATGTCATCGCATCAACTGATCAAAATTACTCATAGGCCCTGAAGAGGATTAATAAGCACGCATTCCAGGAGAGGAATCCAGCCGATAGAAATCATCTTTCTCATAACCATTGCCAATCATCCGCCTCGACACCAGATCCTCAAAAACACAATGGGAAGGAAAAAATGTGACATTACAATTAAGGGACTTGGTAATACTACTAACGGATAAAAAATTAGTAGCAAAGTTAGGAACATGTAGAGCAGTCGATAAAGGCAAAGATTGAAAGACATGGATGGTTACCTTACCAGCAATGTGAGACATAGTACCATCCGCAATACGAAATTTGTCTCTCCCAAAATAAAGATGATATGATGAAAAAATAGATAACATACCAGTCATGTGCTCGGAGGCCCCATAATCAATGATTCAAGAGTGAGGAGCAGATGAGACTGAGACATTTGGGGCAGTGGCAGATGTACCTATCGAAGCAAATGAGGAAGTGGAAGGGATCTCCATTTGGAACATGGCCCTACGCATTTCATCAAAGTTGCAACGGAAAGACTCCATATCATCTCTGGGTACTAACTGAGATGATGTCGGTGATGTAGTAAACCTAGAATTCGCAACGGCTGTACCAGTATGGGTAGAAGGTTCGCCGAACTTTTCTGCACAATGAGAATCACCTCCATATCCACCTGAGCAACCTCCCCTCTGTGTAGACCGTCCATGTAATTGTCAACACTGATCACGAGTGTAGCGAGTCCTCCCACAATAGTCGCATTTCAACTTGTCTTTTTCCTCATAAGGGGGCACCATCAAAACGAGTACCACGACCTCTAAAAGATCCTCTACCAACCACCACGCTGGAAAGTAGAGGAAATGGCAGACCTCTCAGGAGCAATCACCGTCCTGGAGGTCATCACATCACGTCTACTTGCTTCATTCTGGGTATGAGCATATACCATAGTTTAAAATATCAATACGTATCGACTGATTCAGGCCAACACGTATCCTATTTGAAGCTATCCGATAAACTGGTACGCTGGAAAAAAAAACTCCACTGTATCGGGCCGATACAGGCTCGATACGGGGATTTTTCAATTAATTTTTTTTCTCCTTCTATTTACACTAGGATCAACAATACAGACTCAATACATACAACTTATTTACATAATATATTATTTAAGTAAATGATTTTAACATGATTTTACTTTTATTTACTTTAAATATTAATATGTAAATAAGGTTATCCCCCCTGGTTATGATGCCCTAACCCAGCCCTACTTATCAGGAGCCACTGATTATGATTCCCCAACTCAACCCTACTTATCAGGAGCCACTAGTTATGATGCTCAGTCCCAGTCTTCAACTGACAGTTATGGACAGATCACAACTCAGCAACAGGAATATGTACAAATTTACATGGGCATGTACTGCACGATGATGACTTGGACACAGTGGTGTCATCATGTCTAGACCACTTATAATGTATCACTCTACTCAATTCCAGATCCCACAATGATAGAGTATGAGTAGGCACGAAGCTCAATGTGGTATAGAGCTTATATCATGTATGTAATTTGATTTATGAAGTCAATATATTTTCATATTTTTGATTGATGAATGCAAGTGAGCTTCTATCACTTAGTTAAGTAACTATGGTTTGTATTTTCATTATTTCATATATATTTATCAGCGCGCACGCCTTTTTTAACTTATAAATTTGTTAACTCTCATATGTATGATTATAAATGTAGTTGGAGACCTTTATTTAGTCTGTTTTTAGCTTATATTTGCATTAAAAGAGGTTTTATGCAAAGTAATTAAGTTTTTCCTTGCGTATCCAAGTTTTTTTTAGCGTATCTTGAATTTTTCCGCCGTATCCAACCGATACGGTACTGATACGCCGATACGTATCCTATTTTGGACTTACCGATACCGATATTTTGAACCATGGCATATACACGGCTAAGTGTTTCAGGAGGAGGATCTCGACCTAGGAGCTGTGAGCAAGCATTTTCATATTCCTGATTCAGACCGGTGAGGAACTCAAAAATTCGCATTCGTTCAACCCAATTCTTGAAGGCAACAACATCAACGGTACAACTAGGCTTCAAGCGGTATAACTAGGTTTAAAGTCTTAGTGATCAAATTCCTCTCATTTCTCCCTCAACTTAGCATAGTACATATTAAATAGCATCTCCCCCTGACAAGTTTGGGAGATATCTCGTTGAATTTTATAAAGCTGGGCAAAATTACCTACATTTGAGTAGGTCTGAGAGAGGGTGTCCCAAATAGCATGTGCAGTCTTCAAGAACACCAAGCCTCTATTGATATGAGGTTTCATAGAGTTAATTAACCAAGACATCACAATCAAATTGTCTTGAATCCATTTGGCATGTTTAGGATCCAACTTGGCAGGCTCTACTATCTCTCCAAGGAGATAACCCAACTTGCCCTTAGCACCAACATACATTTCCACAGATTTTGCCCAATAAACATAGTTCTCACCATCAAGTTCTCTGAGGTAATTTGTAGGTGAGGGTTGTCATTACTTGACCCCTCATGGTCCATTACAACACGCGTGGGTATCACATTCGCTTCCATTTCCGAGGATTGAGATTCGTCGGCCATAGTCCCCCTTTTTGTTCTCGGCAAACACTCATGAGGCAATCACACAAAGCAATGGAGTCACACCTCCAATCTTAAATTCTAACTCCAACTGAAATAAGAAATAAGACTATACTCGCACACGGACCTTAAAGACAACAAGCAAGAACATCCAAAGAAGCTAACTCATTGGTTGTTATAAGCAACCAGACTTCAAACCCACGGCCATATACAAAAATCAGCACATGGAGAGCCCAAAAAAACTTCGTAACTCCTTCCTATCTCAACGGGATGAACCACAACTTGTTTTGGAATGCTCCTATTAAAAAAAGGCACCAAACTTCACCAATAATCAGTGCAAAAAACAACCCATTTGAACGAAATCAAAACTGAACCTTAACAGTTATTTTTTTCAAAATTTTTATGTATTTTTCTTTAAATCATTGTAACTTCTTTAATATTAATCCAAAACAGATGAAATAGGGTTCAAAAATTCCCTAAAATCGAGTTCTCTAAGAAAGTAGCTTCAAACCACCCCCATAGGATGTGTAAGCCGTACGGCTGTAACGTGTAGTCCTTTTTTTTTGGTTGGTTGGTTGAGTTTTGATTTAATCAAGCTCCTCTTTCCCTCGTTGATGCTCTGATACCAAGTAGATTTGTAGTTAGGGTTTGAGAGAAGAAGAGGAAGAATGAAAGGAGAGAGATCGGAGAAGAGAGAATGAGAGGGTTCCTCTTTTCTACTATTGCTATATTAATTTGGCTAATACAATAGTTGGGCCCAAGGCCTATACAAGAGAAAGCAAAGTAGAAAACACAAGTGTGGGCCACTCTACAACATAGGAGAGGCCCATAACTACAATATACCAATTAAAAAAATATGAGGAATTACCGATCCCTATAACAGAAAAGAAAGAGGAGAGAGGAATATGGGGTGTCAACAAGCTAAATTCAGGCCAACAAAATCTTTTTCAAATTAATCCTCTTTGAGATTTGAATTAACATTTAGAATTAATCTATATCCATTACTTCATTAGTTTATTTGCTTTAATTAGTGTCTAATTTATATTGATTGATGAACTTTAGTATGTAATGCATTACTTAGTGTTGTTTGCAATAAGTTTGCTTTCATATTTAATTTTTTTTCAATATTATATAATGTTATTCATATAATATTTAAAGTATAATAATTTTTAAAATTAAAATTAAAATTAAATATCCTCCCACTTTGAATCTTTTTTTTTGGGTTCACCGTGTCCAACACCCCATATCAGAGTCCAACACCGACACCCGTGTATGTGTCTATGCAACATAGCTTATGGGACTCCTTTCAATAGCTTTCCCTGTAATGGACTTAACTTTCTCTCTTTTTATAACTAACAAAGCCCTCGCACTGGTAGAGAAATCTCCAATCCTAGTATTTTGAAAATCCTAGGATCAACAAAGCTCTCGGCCTGCTAGAGAAATCTTGAAT
The DNA here is from genome assembly GCA_015143295.1 of Tetracentron sinense. Classification (NCBI taxonomy): domain Eukaryota; kingdom Viridiplantae; phylum Streptophyta; class Magnoliopsida; order Trochodendrales; family Trochodendraceae; genus Tetracentron; species Tetracentron sinense. The sequence goes on from CM026551.1 coordinate 51,022,396, forward strand.
CCCATTTCATGGTATTTAACTTTACATGTTTGGAAAATCTCCACCCAAGGTATAAATTTGTCTTTATAGGTACTTGGTTTCATCCTTTCAAACATACCACAAAAATGAACATGAGGTTATCTCACAAATATTTCGTTTTGTCATGAAGTCACCCAAGAACCATTTGATAATAACGGAAAAAGGGAAAAAAAAACTTCTCACAATTTTCTTGTGGATCTAAACTGAAGGAAAATGTGATAAAAGTTATATTTGTTCTCCTTGCACATAATACACATTGGTGAATAAGTAGATCTAAGGTGGTGATGTTTTCACATATGACTATCAAGAAAAGGGGGCCACCTTGGATGAGGCTCCAAACTGCTTTAGCCAAAATAAATTGTCTGAGAATTTTGCCCATGACAGAGGGAATGAAAGAGCTAACCAAAAAAACAACTTTGTGGTCCCATTTACAAAGGCATTCTCATCTCCTATCATCCGGAGCATGCACCCTCTTCAAGGAAAGAAATTTCCAGATTTTTAAGGAGATCATATTTTAAAGAAAGAAAACTTCAGTTGCAACTTGCAAGTAAGAACCTAAGTGTGTGAGTTAGACACTGAGGAAATAATACAAGAGAAGGCGGATATTGGGATCAAGAGTTCCAAGATTGTTTCAAGTTTAAGGCTGAAGATCACTTTCTCGGTCTCATCAAAGATTTAACTATTGTAAACTGTTGTTGAAGCATGTTTGTACACAGTTTCTTTTTTTTAATAAATCCACCCAGTGGGGGAGGGGTTAGGTGAGACCCCTACCAGTATATTAAATAAGGAATGATTACAACCTGAGGGGAGGACATAAAACCTTACCCTTAGTCCAAGAGGACTAAAACCAAAGAAACTATCCTTAACACCTAATGTTAAACAAAGAGGACTTATCAATGGGGAATCGTGCCCTTAACAGTAGCGGTAAATGATTAAACTCCCTGAAAATTTTACTATCTAAATTCTGCAAGCTTCTTTAGATAGATAGTCCGCAACCTGATTGTTTTCTCTGAACACATGTTGATTAGCTTTCAAATGACAAATTTCCTTCTACCAATACCATGTCTTCCATGGAGGACCTACTAAATCATTAATCACATCGATTCTAATCAATGGAGTCACACCCGACAATACTATTCGAGATGCCAAACCTGTCACACCAAGTACAACATCACAAATTGCTTTAATCTCGGCTAGTCTTAGAAGCAATACCATTAGTATCATAGTAAGATAGAACCAGCCCTCCATGAGCATCCATGATAATCCCACCGCCTCCAGATTCTCCCGGATTGCCAATAGACGCGCCATCAGTATTCAATTTAAACCAGCCAGGAGACGGACAACTCCACTTAATAATGATAGGTCTTTTCACTCTAGGATAGATATAGTGAAGACCAAAAACCATACAAATCTCCTCTTCCCTTTTCGAGATTGGAGCATTAACCTTCCAAAATTCAAAAGTACTCAACCCACCCATAGATCCTATTAAGAGTAGCATTGAAAGGCCTCTTATGGTTATTAAATCGAGCCGAATTTCTAAACAGCCAAATTTCCCAACACAAATGCCGGTAAAACAGAGCAAATATAGCTAAATAACGAACCTGTTTTTTTAATCTGGAAAAATCTCATAATTCTAGCTTGGATAGAATCTTCATAAGGAAATTGGATGTTGGTGACGTGAAAATGACGAGAAGAATAAGCAAAGAAAGAACAAAACATAGAACACAACAATCTTGGCATGGATGTCCTTCACCCTAGCACCATAGCTTCTCTTTGTTAAATCACCAATGATTTGCAATTTGTGAAACACACCAGGTTATTCAACTTTGAACCACTACAATTGGCTATTGCATTCATCCTTTTAATGTTTCATCCATTAGAAATGCCAATGCGATAATCTCGTACTACTTTATTGTTTATACTCGAAGAACCTCCATACTTGACCTCACTTCTTCCACTTTCCCCCACTTTTCAAGCATTTAGACTTGATAAATCTTCATTGGCCAACAACTCAAGAGTCCCAGACCAGTTCAACCACACTTACACTCCTTCTGACAAGCTCAATTTGAGGACAGTTTCCACTAGACCTCTTCCAATAAAATTGTGCAGGCTGACTGTTGAAAGAAACTTCATCTTTTTTGTCTGCTTGGAGGATGGGGTGGTAGGCATTCTAAGATAATTTCTATATGCCACTTCAGCTGTAGCAGAGGATTCCTCCAAGACCATTAGGTGGGAAAGAGGAGGTGATGGGGGCCTTCAAGTACCCTCCTTGAAGGCTTGTCAATAAGGTCGACTACATAAGGAAATTAGCTAGAGCATGGACCTTTTTTTTTTTGGTGACATGTTGAGCCGTGCAAATGATATCATGCGTGAAGAGCAGTGTAAAATAAATAGACAATCTTCGTTCTTAAGGACTTCTTTTTCCTAACCTTGTATTTTTCGTCTCTGTATTAATGTATTTTCTCATTGCTTATCAAAAGAATAAATAATAACATCCAAAGTTACACATGAAACTTGTAAAAGACACAATACTATTATACTTCTCATATGTAGTATAGGGTAACACTGTCCAGACATGTAATCATCCTTTTCTCACCCCTTTCATCTTCCTTTATCATCTAATGAGTTCTTGAGACATCTTTTTAGCGATTCTATCTTTCAGATTCCTGCGAGAGATTGGAGTCCAAACAATTTCCCCATTTCTCCATCTGAGTAAATCACAAACCAAAGCATCTTTGGAGGGAGCAATTCTGTATAGTCTTGAGTATAACTTGCAAATCTCCCTCCACACTCTAGTCACCTTCCCAGAAACAGACTATGCTTCCAATGCCTGCCACAAATTTGGTTTTGTCCAAGAACAGCTCCTGCACTGCCATGATTTCTTTCCAAATCCCTACCCCATAGGATCTAGAGACCTTATCACAGTCCCAGTTTTGACTAGAGGTCTCCAAACTTAGTCCCTACCACTTTCCACCACAGGGCCACGCTAAATCGCCAAGTTAAGTCTCAACAAAGCCCTTGTTTATGCATTGCAATCTCCTGAAACCCAGGCTCTTGCACTCAAGGGCGGAGCCAGGAATTTTACCTTGGGGGGGCCAAATTACATATATGATGAAAATTAATGGGATTGGCATATGGGGCCTTGAAGTTCGGGGCGTAGGCCCCGATAATTTTTTTTTGGGGGTAATTCGTTAATATATAGCATTCCAATAAGGGAAATGCTATTGAGACCGTCCAGGGTGGAGACCACCCTGAGACCATTCCCAACAGCACAAAGAAACAAAAAAAAGGTGCACGTGCACGCCTCCCCTGCTTGACAAGTGTCCATTTTAACACCCATTAATTGTGGTTAAGATTCACTCACCCCTAGGGTTTATACATCTACCCTTTGTAGTTAGGAAAAATAATTAAAACTTGAGTTAATAAATCTTAACTATGGTTAAAGAGGGTTAAAAGGGACACATGGATGCCTAAAGTATCAATCCCTTTATATAATACATATTAAAAAAAAATTACAATTTTTTTTGTGGGGGTCACTATATACAAAATTAAGACATTATAGATTTTATTAAAAAAAATATCCCTATAATTTACTTGATTTTAAAAAAAAATTGGGGGGCCCATGTGATGAGTCTCAAGCGGATGATGGTTGTGCTTCATCAAAATTTATCACTCATGGCCTAATTAATAATGATTTGTAGTTTTATATTTCTCCCATGCTCGCTTCTATTTGCAATCAAACCCTCACACCTTCAACCTGCAGACCTGTCAAACTAAAGTACAACATAAAGTTCTTTCCAAAAAACGTATTAAAGACAAAAGCTTCAGAAAGAGAAACGTTCTTGTACTCTGGGTGATGATCGAGCTACACTCTCCATCCATTTGTAGAAGGTGGACATGCCTGCCAGTTATCATGTAGCCTCCTGCGATCCTCATTGGATAGAGGCTATATCAGAAGAAAAGGCATCCTCTACGTTATATCTATCTATCCATCTATCTCTATCTATCTATCTATCTATCTATATATTCAATTGCATGAGTCTCAACAAATGATATTTTTGGGCAAAGCTAGAAAGGCAACATATTATATTACAGGAAGCAACTGAGATCCATAGGATATGAACTCGTAGGAACTAGAAACTAGAAAAGAGGAAGAAGAAAAAAGAACAGACGTATAATATTGAATACAATGGACCAAAGCACTAAAGTGGTTGTAGTCTAGCAGATAATCACAACGTAGAAAGCCACTCCTCATCAAAATCCTTCCTAATAGAGCACTAATCTCGAAGAAGTTGATGAGATTTTGAGTATAGGTGGTCCTCTGATGAAATCAGACCCTCAAAAACTCTCTTATTACGATCAAACTAAATAGGCCATCCAATCACACCAGGCAGCATAACCCACACCATGGACAAGGATTCCGAAAGAGACCTAAGGAAGACCCAAACAATCCCCAGTCGGAGGACCTAACTCCAGATGGCCGAAACAAAAGGACAATGCAGTAAAAGATTATATCGAATCTTCCTTTTTCGAGCACATAAAACAGTGATTGGCCATCCTTCACCATCTATTCTTCAAATGATCGCAAGTGAAAATCTTGTCCAAAACGGTATACCAAAGAAAGAAGGATAACTTTATGTAATACCAGGATTCCAAACAGTCTGGTGGAAAAAAAAAAGAAGGAAAGAATGACAGTCTCGCAAAAGTTGAAGGAATGATCTCACTAAAAATTGACCTTTGCTACTCCTAGTTGAACATCCTTATGCTAAGGGCAAGGAGTGACGGATGACAACCAACTAAACAGGCAAAGGAGATCGTCTATCTCCCAATCGTTCAGATTGCATCTGAGCTTCAGAATTCACACACAAGATGAAGACTTTCACTCAACATAGGAGGCCACTGACAACGATCTATCCAAGGATAATGAGAAAAGTTCCCAAAATCTTTCCATAGTGGTCTCTGCCCACACCAAGGACCCTTCCAAAAGCTATCTCTAACCCATTACCCACTCTGAATTTAATTTGTTTCAAGAATTCCTCTTGGATGTTCAAAATTTCTTTCCATGAGAACATTTTACCATTTTTGATTCCCAAATGGATTTCACCCCCAACTTTATAGCGATTACCTTTCTACAAAGGCCGTCCCTCTCTCCCAAAGTACCAAATCCATTTGCCCAGTAATGACCCATTGACCTCTACTAGGGGTCAAATATTCAGGCTCCCTAATTTCATGGCAAGAGAAACAAACTTCAAGTCTACTAGATGGTATTTCTCTATTTCAAACCCATCATTCCATAAAAATTTTCTTCGTCTACTTTTTAACAATGGAGACCGGGATAAGGAATAAAGACATAAAAGAAGTCGGCAGACTATTAATCGTGCTTTTCAATAGAATTAGTCGACCACATTTAGATAGATTTCACCCTTCTAGCCTTGCCAAAAATTGACTGACAACCAAATTCTAATACTCTATGAAAATGTAGGCCTTGTCATTCTGCTCTGAGACAAAATAGAAAGAGAACCCCTAGATGAAAAGAGGAAGAAGAGAATAATAGGAGAGAGATTAGGGGCTGATTCCCCTTTCTTATTATGCATACTACTTAAGATTACAATAATGCCCTTACTAAAATGATATGGTGTATCTACATACTAAGAATATATCTCAACAGATTTGAAGAATTGATACCGCTTCAAAGCAACAAAATAGACATCTCAAATATACCAATTGTTTACAAAAGGTATCACAAAAGACTAATGTATTGTTAGCAAACTAAAAATGAGAAATCACCAGACGAGCATTCCCTGTAGCAAACCGTTCTACATTGAACCCTCAAATCTAGCAAACATCTTACTCAGGTCCTTTGTGACTAATATGAATAGGAAAGGCGACAACAGGTCACCCTGGAGTAAACCCCTAGAATTTCTAAAATAACCTGCAGGCTCCCGTTGATCATGATGGAGAATGATACCGTGGATAATTCAACAAATGATCGGGAGGTGGATGATCTATTAAGGCTGTTATCTCGTCTAAGCTCGATGCATTCTAGTTCTCTTAAGAGACATCAGACTTTGTCTAAGGACAGTAAATACATCTTCTCTGTTAAGTCATTTTTCCGTATACTTTTAGGCAGCTCTAATCCTTCCTTCCCTTATTGCTTTGCGTGAAATCTAAGGATCCCTCAAAGATTTCTTTCTTCCTTTGGACAACCACTTTGGACAAAATGTTAACATCTAACCATTTGCAAAACAAAGGGTGGTATTTAGCAAATAGATGCTTTTTGCGCCTTTCCAAAGATATAACCATGACCATTTGTTTTTTTTGATCGGTAATCATATATATATATATATATATATGTAAATAAAAGGAGAACAGCACCTCTAAACGACTTGGTTAACCATTTTTGAATTCCGAAAATAACCTTCTAATATTTGCTTCACTTCATTCATATTCCGAAGATGTCCTCCATATCAAGCCAAAAGAACCTGCATGTGAAGCCAAAATAGTAGCTGCCACAAGCACCTTTGGCAAGTTTGATGGGCCCCACTCTTGCATTACCCTTTGCCATATTACCCTCGCCATTGTTTTTCTCTGCTAAGCATAAACATCAAGTCCACAAAGCAGCTTCTTATTATATGTGGGTCCCACCATACTTCTCTAACTGCCAGTAGGCCTCCCATGCGATCTACAAGTGTCAGAGTCTCAAAAAACAAATAAAATTTGCTTGACAGGTGTAGGATATCTTTTTTACTTACTCTGTTCTTATCCCTACTTTTCACCACCTATGCCCCTCTAGAGTACAATCGATGGGCCCCACTTGTGTTCCAACAAACCACTTTCACATGACATATCCTATTTGGCTAACTTGCTTGTGGATCTCTCCTCTTTTTAGGCAGACCTGCTTGTAGAACAACAGCACCTGCTTATGATTCTTTAATATATTTTTTTACCTCACATTTACTCACCTGCTGCATGTGGTTATTTATTTTTTGAACTTATCCACGGACCGACACCTCATACTTATCCACCCATTTAGGTTTCTTCTTTTCTTCATTTTGTTATCTATTGCAGGTTTACCATTTCAGAAGCAGCTCCTTTCACAATAGTCCTAAGAGTATGTACAATGAAAAATCATCAACAGTAATGGCAAACTGAGAGAAACATCTGAGATTCTCTTACCAATGACGAACTCAATCTACAATTACGCTTCTTGAAGATCTTCTTCATGCACTGCGTATTCTCATCACTCAGTTGGGATTTAATTGTTTCTCCTCCCAGGTTTTGACTATTTTTTGTCATCTCAGACATGCGAGCAGGAAGTTTGGGCTTCTAGAAAAGTACAAGGACTATGGTGGGAGCACAATTGGGAAAAAAATATAGGACACTTTAGTCTTAAAGGGTCGTAAGCCCTCCCATACCTTTTTTTATTTTTCTATTCGTTCAATGATATGAGCAGTTGTAGTTTTCCTTCAAGATTACTCTTAGAATTGTTTTCTGAAATGTTAGTGGCTATGTCTTGGATGTTGATGTCCTCTGCATAATGATGTCATCTATAGATGTGTTGGTGGTGTTTCATAGAAACTCAAGGAGAAGATGAGTTTTACTGCAAGATAATTAGTCAGAATAACATATATATAAATTTCTATTTTCTTGCCTTTTCTCATACCATTTTTTTCTCTAAAAAATAACTTATTAGTTTTGTTTTAGGAGTTAAGCAAACAATTACACTCAAGAGGAACTCATGCTGATGATGACCCAAGATAGATATGCCATAATTGCCATTTCTGAAAGTTCAAAGCAAAAAAAAAAAAAGTAATAGTGTTAACCCAAAAAAGAGTTTTGTTACAAGAAATTAATGTGTATGTCTTCTCTCCACAAGTGAAGAACATGTAACGGGAGAAAATTACCTTGCTCTTTTACCGCTAATTTTTTTCATGTTTTAATTTTTAGGTTAATACTTAATTATTTTAATTAAGTAAATAAGAATAACCCTGCACATGCCTTGCATGTGTCGAGCCAACTAGTATATATATAAAGAGAGTAAAATACAGTGTTGAGTTCACAAAGAGTGAAACAAGTGGAGCAAAAAACAAATAAGGACCCCGGTTACAGCACAAGGGCTAAGAAGAAAAGATATCCCAAGGATCCCTATCATTACCCCACTGAAACTAGGTAGCAGGCTTGCGACTGGATCTGGAGCATGATCAAAGAAGTGTCCTCATATACACTCTTATTCCTCTACTTCTAAAGGGTCCATGATATCGCCCCGAGAAGGAAAGGCCAAAGCACTCCTGTAGGCGAAGGAAACGCCATTGAAAGCCAACATGATAGGAAGCTCTGAAATGATGGGGGAAAGATCCAAGATAGGTGAAAGTGGGAAAGAAAATGGTATTAAACATCTCTCGCAGCCGGACAATGCAGCAAAAGGTGATCCACTGAGTCATCCACTAAAAGGCACATAAAAAACACTGATTATTTAAGCACCACCCTCTATGCATGAGGTGATCGCAAGTAAGGATTTTACTCGTTATCCATAGAAAAGATGATACTTTGGAAGGTACTATGGGGAACCACACAACTTGATGAGGAAATGGTAGACTTGGCCTAAATTGCCAAGATTGTAAAAAAAGACCTCACCGAGAATCACCCCTTGTTGTCCGGAACTGAAACCCGCCTATCCCTGACAACAATGACGAGTGGGCTTGGGGTAACCTAATGAAGCTATGAGAGTAAACTCGAGGTCTTGAACCTCCCAATCAAATACATTGCGCCTTAATTGAGGAGTCCAAATGGCAGCCCCAACTCGCAACTCAAAATACTAGGCCACCGAGGCCTCATTATTTGAGGCTAACAAGAAGAGGTTGCCAAACGTTTGCCTAAGAGGGGACGAGCCACACCAAAGATCATGCTAGAAGCTGATCTTCTCCCCATTACCCACCTTGAAGCAGGTGAGTTTAGAAAAATCTTCTCATCCCTGCAAAATGACCTTCAACACCCCTACTCCCAAAAAGAGCTTAGGGCACCACTTGTTGGTTTCCCCATGCCGAGCCACTAGCACTACCCCCTACAAACTATCCTACTCCCCAAAACATCAAAGTCACTTCCCCATAAAGGGCTTGTTCACCAATGATAGGTGGTACATGCTGAGCCCCCCCCACAAAACAAACTTAGACTGGGTGATGGTTTTCCAATTTTCTAGACGATACTTCATTGAAACTACCCTCTCACTCCAAAGGAATTTCCTTTGGATTCTTTCCAGGGTGGATACGGTGGATACGATTGAGGCAGGAATTTTGAACAATAATAGGAAGTATGTCAGGAGATTGCAAAGGGTGCTTTTTTATTAGTGTGAGCTTAACCTCTTTGGAAAGGTACAATGATTTCCAACCTTAGAGTCTCTTATAAAATCTCTCAATGACCAGGCTCCACACCGATTTGGCTTTCAATAGGGCTCCCAAGGCTAAACCGAGATATGAGATTGTAAGAAGGCCCGTTTTGCAGCTCAGACATGTTATTAACTCCCCCAGATTAGGGACCTCACCCACTCTGAAGATTGCACTCTTGCCAAAGTTGATTCTTATCCCTAACACCGCTTTAAAACATTGAAATAGGCATCTGAAAAGAGCCAATTGCCTGCAGGAGGCGCCACATTGTTTCCCAATAAGGTGGATTTAGGACCAATTTCCTTCTCCTTTTTTGGGTCCAATGGGTTGATTTGCTATCCTTCTTAGACTTCATGCGTGCTAGAACATTCAAGGTTTTAGAAGCATCTTTGAGAGTGGTGTGGTCTATGACTATACGCTTTATGGAGCTATTTGTTGGTGCAGATGGGAAGAAAGGAATGGAAGAGTCTTCGACTGCCTATCAAAGAAGAAGACATGGTTATTCATGACCAAGATTCTACTTGCTTTGTGTTCCATTCAAAAGCATTTGGATATTTTGATATTTTGCAACCGTTTTTGGGTTGGCTAGGAATAGTTAGCCTTCCCAACTCTTTTTGTATTCTTTGGTTTTTTTGGCCTCTTACTTGGGGACTCCCCTATTCGTATTTACATTCTTATCATATATATTTGCTTTATTTAATGCTCAAAAGAGAAGATGAAATGAAAATCAGGAATGCAACATCAAATTAATGGTCTAACAATTTTTATTGTTGGGCTAATGCCCTCACATAAAGATCAAAGGATTGATCTTTTATTTCAAACAATATATCTGCATAAAATATTAAACCTCCACCTCTATAAACGGAGCAAATACGGCGCGAATAGTGGTATATCCGAATTCATATCCGATTACATATCTGACTATCCAAATTCGAATAAATATCCGACAGATAGTGAAATATGATATTTGTAACCACTCCGATTAAAATATTCAAATTTAGATAATATCCGAATTATCCAATTTCTATTAAAACTTTTATAAGAAATGTAAATTAATATCTAAAAAATGTATATATATATATATATATATATCATATTTTATCTTTAGTTATTTTAAATTTTAAGTATAAATTTTATAAGGTTATTTTAGTTTTATAAACATATAAATATAATTAATATATACTAATATATAATATAATTGCTTGGATATTTATCGAATCGGAAATATCAATATCCGAATTTGTATCCGATTATAAACGGATAGTAAAATTACTATTTGAATTCGCTCCGCCGGATACTCATTCGGATAATTATCCTAGTAAACAGATTCGGATACGGATAATATCTGTATCCGTTTAAACCCCTACCCCCCACCAGACAAAAGAAATGAAGGAAGAGGAAAAATAATTGGTTTTCATCCTTGTCTTCTCCTTCATACATACTAGGCAGGCTATCTTAATAATGTTAAACTTCGATGCATGACAGTATTCAGCTAAGCTATCATCTTAGTTATTGAGACAAAGCTCTGCTCATTTTCCTTATGAAATACCTGAATGTATCACATCATATGTCTGGACATCCATTATTAACAATAAATAAACTACTGATTATATGTTCTCAAGGAAAGACGACCTTTTTGGCCACCATAGTGAGGAGCAGTGTCCCAGAACTCATCACGCATCTGTTTGAGCTGTGTCCTTGTTATTGGTTGAGAATGCTTCCAAGGCTTTGGCTTTCGGATCTTTTTTGTATTCTCTGTGAACATAAAGACACCCAAGCTTAGGTAAACAGCAAGGTAACTCTATCAAAGGACATGGATTTTAGTCAGGATTCAAACTGTCAAACTGATAAAACTAGTGTGAAGCATACAGTAGACAAGATCTCAAAGTTACAGCTCATGATTGCTGATAAAGAAAAGAGCCTGAAACGAAATTTTTTAAAGAAAATATGCCTCAAGATGAGCACAAAAAAACACCAACACAACTGAAAAAATAGACCACATACAGTATTGAGATGTGGTTATATCACATCCATTCTGAACATGTAAATTGATAAAAAAATACTCATATAAATAACAGTCACCTTTGTTGTAAGGGCATTTTAGTCTTATCATTGTTATAATGTCTTAATAGACCTTATTGGCTTGAAATGAATTGACAGGTTTTCGATGATGTAGTTTCCCCCGTGGTTACTTTTTGAGATCTACTCCATACAGTATAGAGATCTGCTTGACTATCTGGTGGTTACTTTTTGATTGGTACTCTGTGAGGGATGACCTCTAGGTATCGGATTTGTTCGTGTATACCTGATCTGCTTGTGTGATGCTGGCTTTGTCGGAATCTCCTTTTGTTTTGTCTTCAAATCTCTTCTATTTATTTTTTCTTCCCATTTTCTCTCTTTAGCCTATGGCTTCATATTATTTTGACCCCTGACGCTTTATTTCTGCTTTATTTGTCTTCAGTTACTCTCTCTCTCTCTCTCTATATATATATATATATATTTGGCTGTTGTCCTGATGAAACAAATGTTTTAATGGACCTTTATATGTTTCCTAAGGGTATTTATGACAACCCAAAATTACATAATAAAAAGGGATTGCCTAGGATCATGTAGATACACGACTTATTCCTCCATCTATTTCTTCTTCTTTCAAACCCTAGACTTATTCAGACTCAAATTTTTATTTAGCATCATAGGAACATCGATCAAGAAGCATCTACAACACCAAGAAAAGATTGAAGGAGACAAATCCAGACCCTGCAGGTGTGACATCAGCATACCGTACAGCTGGCATCAGCAGCTGTACGGCATGCTGATGTCACATGATTAACAACTGCAGGCTTTTCTAGCAATATCTTTTGGCTTTTCAAGGTGATGTTTTTGCCTTCTTGATTGATTCCTAAGAAAAAAATTCAGATTTGGATGAATTGAATGATATTGATTTGTGGGGAGTTGTTGGTGAAGAAGACTTATTGTGTTTAATCTGTTCGATGATTTCGGAGAGGTATAAAGTTCTTTTGTTGGATTTAGTGAAGGATTGGTGATTCTAGAAGCTTTTTTCTCCCTCAAATATACCACCCCTTTTTACTCTTGAAATTGCTTGTACCATACAGTCCCTATAAAGGCTATAATCATTGGATACAGGTTGGGGAAACTCCAAAATTGGTGTTATAAAGCGGTTTGGTGCCAAAACAGCCCTTTAATACCTTTGTACAAGGTGTTAGGATGTGTAGTAAGCTATTTTTTGTGTGAAAAACAGCTCTATATTAGTGTTGAGACCTCCTACAATGTTGGTTCGTGCAAATCAGCCAAGTTTTGTTTATGCTTTGGAATTTGTTAAGGTAGTAAGCTCATCATGAAGCGTTTATTAGAGTTGTGGCATAGTCATCATGTCTACTACTAATAGTTCTAATGTTACCTCCTCTGTTTTGGGGTCACCAGTCCTAGTTAATATTCCAATGGAGAATCCAAGGTTACCGATTACCACAGTAAAGTTGGATGGAACAAATTACTTAGAGTGGTATCAATCTGCGATGATGTACAATGGAGGGAGAGGAAAGTTGGGATATAATGGTTGTATCTCCCCCAGTCCCCAGGAGTCTGATCCCATTTGTGAAAAATGGGAGTCAGGGAATCTTACTGTTATATCTTGGTTACTGCATTCCATGCAGCCCCATGTTGGTAGAGGGTTTCTATTTCTTCGCACAAGCCAGCCAAAAAGATCTGCAATTTTGCAGCTCAGACACTCTCAATTGAGAAATATTGCACGGGTCTATCAGTTGAGACAGGATATTGCCCATCTACGTTAGGGGGAGAAGACCTTGGCTAATTATTTTGCTATAAGTCCCTCATTTTTTAATTCCTAGCAGGTCTGAATCCTGAGGCTGACTTAGCAAGAGTTCAAATTCTCATGAGGGATGAGTTGCCATCCCTTAATCAAGTATCCCCACCAACAGAAAGTCCCTTTAAGGCAGACTCGAACACTCTCCCAATCATCCTACTAAGAGCTTCCGATATCATGATAAAGAGAAAGGGAGAGGGTGGATCATCTTAACTCAAACCTCTAGAGCTCCTAAAGAACTTCGCAGGGCACCCGTCGATCAACACAGAGGAGGACACGGATGAGTAACAAGCCTTTGTCCAAGATTGCCATCTAGGACCAAAACCCAATCTGCCTCAGGAATAATCTAGAAAATCCCAATTTACATGATCATATGTTTTCTCCGAATTCATCTGGCACACAATACCAGGGCAACCCGATTTTAACCTCTCGTCTTGAAAAAGTTGGGGGAGGGTCGGTGGTCAAGCCTACGCCAAGGCATTCTGTAGGTCCAGTAAGGAGGTCAGTGTCAGAGTTGAGGAAGTTGAAGTGGGAGGTGAACTATGACATTTCAAGTCGCAAAGTTATTCCTAGATCTAAGAGGTTGGGCCAGGGTCTAGTGATCAATGTTAGATGTGAGTCTCCTATCATGGAACATTAGAGGGTTGGGTTGTCTTGAGAAACTTGCGACAATCAAAAAGTTTGTCTATGCCAAAAAGCTCTCGTTGCTCTGCATTCAGGAAACCAAGTTGGTTTCTATCGCCCCCCATCTAATCTGGGACTTATGGGGGGAGGGTCCCTCGGATTAGCTTAGTGTGGCCTCGTTAGGGGCATCGGGAGGCATTTTGCTTCTGTGGGATCCGAGTAGAATCGAAGTCTTGGAATCCGAACTAGGGGCGTAATCGATCTCTATCGTTTGTCGGTCGTCGCATGAGGGGAATACCTGGGTGTTCTCAGGGGTCTACGGCCCCTCCGAGTCTGTGGCGGATGCCGAGTTTGGCAAGAACTCGACGATGTCAGTGGTAGGTGGGTTCCTCCCTGGTGCTTGGGAGACGATTTTAATTGCATCCGTTTTCCTCACGAAAGGCATGGGGCTCAATCAATCTCGGCCAAGATGAGAAGATTTGCCAACTTCATTTCCCGCCATAGCCTGCTCGACTACCCCATCCGTGGAACCCAATTCACTTGGTCTCAACTACCCTCAGGTTCCCATGCTAGCAGATTGGACCGGTTCCTTTTCTCTGTTGACTGGGAGGACATGTTCCCTAACCTTGTCCAATCATCCCTGCCTTGCCCTATCTCCGATCATGTGTCCATCTTATTGGCAACCGAGGGAATTATGGGTGGTCCCACCCCATTCCGTTTTGAAAATATGTGGCTCTAGTCGGAGGGATTTAAAGCCTTTGTATCTGAGGTGTGGGATTCCCAGGCGGTCTGGGGCACCCCTAGTACGAGATTTTGTCTTAAACTGAAAGCTCTTAAGGCTAAACTCAAAATATGGAACAAGGAGGTCTTTGGGAATGTGGCAGAGCTCAAAGCTCAGGCGTTAATCAAAATTCAGTCATTTGACTCCATTGAGAGCTCTCAGCCTCTATCCGCAGAGGAGTGTCGAGTCCGGGATTCCATTAAGTGTGATTACATGAGTGTTGTGAGGCTCGAGGAGATCAGCTGGAAACATAAGTCTAGGATCTGTTGGCTGAAGGAGGGGGATCGTAATACTAAGTTCTTCGACTGTATGGTAAATTTTCGTCAAAAATCAAATCTCATCTCCAGCCTCATTGTTGATAGTGAGCGAAAGTCGGATCCGAAGGCTATCGAGGATAGTGTGATTAGATTCTACAAAAACCGACTTAATCAAAGTTGTAAAGAAAAGGGATGCCTTAACATACCCTCAACTTTAGGAAGCCCTAGTTTTGTCACCACTTATCGGAATCGAGTCATTCTTGAACCATTAGAAATGTATTGGAACCCTCTTCGAGGTTCATGTTTAATGTTTTTCCAGATTTTGAGTCTAAGCTAAGTCAAAAGTAGGTTTTCCGATGTTTTATCTACTGAAATTCCAGACCAGTCAGCCTTAGAACCCATTTAGTTAATTAAAAACTCAGAATTAGGTTTTGTCCATAAGATACAAAATTGTTCCCCTTTGAATGACGAGTCCAACGCAAGTTGAATCGCCAAAATCCGATGAGCGAGTCAAAAGTTATGGTCGAAATACCAAAAGGGAAAAATCTGGGCAGCTCACTGGAATTTGGACGATCGATCGTCCCAAGCCGACAATTGATCGCCCGGAACCCAGAAATCTGGATAATTCACTGGAATTTGGACGATCGATTGTCCATACTGACGATCGATCGTCAGCATGCGATCCTGGTTGTTTAAAGACGCGTAAATTGGGGTTTTTAAACCCTTGGGGCTATAAATAGAAGTCTTATTTCGAGGTTTTAGAGTATCCTACTCATTTCTAACCAAATTTGGCAAAGGATGAGAGGAAACTTAGGGTTTCTAAGAGGATTGTGCTTGGTGTAGGTGAAGATTGCTCTTAGAAAGAGGAGAAAGCTTGAAGATCTTCCTCAAATCTTCTTGGGAACGATTTGGATCCAAGGGAAGGATCCCTAAGGTCGATATACTATCCAAATCAACTCTATTATGATGTTTTGTGAATGTTAGTATGATAGAAATAGAGATTAGATATGTTTTTCCCCAATATTGTATGAATTAAGTTATTATAAATGAAAATGTGGCTTAATAATATGGATTGAATGTATGGAGGATGGGAAATACTATGGAGAATGGGATGAATCTATGGATGTGGATTGTGTTTGGGTTGTATGAATGGATTATGGTATGATGAAATGTTGGAAATGGGAAATGGCAATGTATTCATAAATTATGTACCTAAGGTGTTTGTTGAAATGCTTGAGAGGATAAATACCGATACAATACGATGGAACTGTTAGAAAGTGATTATGAATTACGCTAAGAATCATGATAATATATATATGTGTGTGTGTGTGTGTGCGATTGTCTGTTAAGCTATGCCTAATTACTTGCATGGTAATTGATATTCGGGAAGGTAAGAACTTAGAGGAAAATCTCTAAAACCGGGAATTCTCTAACTATGTGGTATGGAACAGTATAGTGGAGTTTCCATGGTGGGAGATCATAATCTAAGCAATTACCAACTCGAATGTTAATTGCGACACTTATGCACAAACGCACATGTATGTTAAGATAAGATTCTCACAAACATAAGCATTACATACACCTGATTTTCTGAATAAGCCCAATGAGGGATCTGAATAAGGGCATGTTCTGAATAAGCTGCTCAAGACTCATAAGCATAAGCATTGCATACGCCTGTCATGCTGAATAAGCCCAATGAGGGATCTGAATAAGTGTATAATCTGAATAAGTGCATAAGCATAAGCATCTCACAAGCACGTGGTCTCATAAGCATAAGCATCTCATAAGTATGTTGTCCTCTAAGTCTAAGTTTCTCACAAGTACACGAGTCAAGGTGATGATATGATGTATATGAGCACATGTTCTTCCGCACTCAGATTATGTTATTATGCTATTGTTTATGGTTCTAACTAAGTGAAGGTATACTATGTTGTTGGTTGGATTTTATATACACCGAGTGCTTTTGTACTCAGCTAGACTGTTGTCTTGGCAGGTGTGGAGCCTGAGTCGGTGGTTGAGCCTTAGGTTGAGAAGACCTACGGCGTTGAGGAGGAAGGCAACCTTTTCTCCGAGGGAGCTAGAGATTTAGATAGCTTTCCTTACTAGTAGGTGTTTGTTTCAGTTTTTTTTAAGGGATGTAATAGACTTATGATACCTTGGTTTCAGTTATAGTTTTGATGTTGCATCGGAGTTTTATAAGTTGTTGGAGTACTTTGATCTTAGTGGGTTATATTTATGTTGACCGTAAACTTGTACAGGATGGTTTGGTTTGAATCAAATTTTTATTACTATCATTTTTGGAGACTCGTGTAGTATGCCTTGGATATCATGAGATTTTAAGCAGGTTTAAGAAATGTGGTGACCCAAGGTCCTATTTTGGTCAAGGTAGGATTTGGGGTCGTTACAATACCCACCTTAGAAGACTCCTCTAAGCTCGAAAAACCCGAATCATATAGAGTTTTCAAAAGAGAGAACTTTTGTAGCAGAATAAGACTCATAATCCACTAATCTGAGTTCAGCCCCATTACTCCCAACCAACAAAGAAGAATTGAACTTCTTGCTAGAACAAACCGAAGATGTTGAAATACCTTGCCCCCTCATGACTTCTTTATTCGATGAATGATCCTATTTCGAACCAAAAAAAGTGGGTTGGATGATAAGAGAGCTCGCGAGGAGGACGGAAGCTTTGCAAATGAATTGTTTCCGTGATGCGACTCTAGCTTCTCAATTAGAGCTCTCAATTAAGCATGGTTAAAAAAACGTTGTAACCAATACATATCGCCCAATACTTATTGGTTTCAGTAAGACCTGATCCTGTTTTCCTAACCTGTACACGCTTTAGTACGGAATTATAAGACTCACCCGAAATCGTTACATATCACCCGATACGTAACGGTTTCGGCATAGGACTTGGTCTACGCTTGAAATAAAAGGGGTTATTGTAAACCCCAAAAACACCCCAAAAGCTCCTCTTTCGTTTCTCTCTTGTTCTCTACCTATTATAAACCCTAAAACCTAAAATATTTTTTTATTTTTGGTGATTGAACACTTGATTTGGGGATTAAATCATCAATTTGAAGAAATCTACATCAAGTTCTTCATTTGGGGATAAACTCATTTGGAGTGCAAGATTTTTTCAGCAGCTTATTC
The DNA here is from genome assembly GCA_015143295.1 of Tetracentron sinense. Lineage (NCBI taxonomy): Eukaryota > Viridiplantae > Streptophyta > Magnoliopsida > Trochodendrales > Trochodendraceae > Tetracentron > Tetracentron sinense. The sequence continues at coordinate 51,040,447 of CM026551.1, forward strand.
TCACATGGAGGCCCAAGCCCAGCATTATGAAAATCTCTACCACCAGCCTTACATTTAGCCAAATAGAGATGATGATGATGAGCTGGCCCACAATTATGTCGCTTTAGTAATATATTTCTACTTTCGACTCACCTGTTGCCCTATAATTCATTATTTCTACATTTTTTCCTTTATATTGGTTTTAATATAATGTTGTTACCTATCCATTGCCTTCTTTTTATTTTTTTTAATTTATTGTGATTTTTTGGATTTTTTTCAAAAAAAAATAATAATAACACCTAAAACCGAAACTGATACGTATCAAAAGCGAGTTTGTAATCCTTGCAATTAGGCTCTCATGTGAAGGTACCCAGGACATCCCGACCCTCAAAAGACCGCAAAAGCGAGGGCTTTTTTCCATTTATAAAGCCCCGCAAGCCCAGGTGAGCCCAAAAAACTAGGCCTGGTGACATGAGGACCAAGATTGGACAACACCCCCTAAAGCCCAACCTAGGCCCAGGCCCTCATTATATATATATATATTTTTTTCATGTTTATTTTTAACTTAAAATAACCTATATAACATTCTTTAACAAAATATTTATTAGGGCATAGTAGTATTTTCACTGCCATATCCCCCTACTTAAGGACTGCCCACCATAGAGAGACTTTTAATTCAAATTATCTATTCTACCTCCTTTTCATTCTCTCTATTACTCTATCGTCTTTGTCATCACTCATCCACCGGTGTTGGTTTAGAATTTTTTGATAAATATCATTGCCAAAAAAAATTTCTTTATCTTATTTTCAAGCCTAGGCCCAGCCTTGACCTTGAGGGTAGGGCTTGGGCCTAACCAATTCAGGCCTTGCGAGGGCTTGGGCCGAACCCTTACGAGTGAGGGCAGGGTTTGGACAGACCTCGGCACGGCTCAGACCGGCCCATTGATAGCCCTATTCTCAATGAGGGGGATGAAGTCGAAAGGATCTGAATCTTCAACAGATAGGGAAGGCGATGGATGGGGCATTAAGATCCTCTAGACTGAGACAGATGGGAGGAGTTTGTATATACCCATCTATATTTGGACGGGATGGGCCTCCAAATTTCTGGTCCATAGGCCCACTAAATGGTACTTGAGATCGTGCCCTCTCAGGCCATGGGGATATGGACCCACACCAGCCCAATATCTCGTTGAGAAAGGCCTACAGCCCCTTCACATTGGGCTCCACAAATCTACCCTCACGGACAGTATCCACGATCCCATCACCACGTTGCTCTACTTGATGTTTAAGCTTAGAACCTTGACAAAGGACATCTGAAGGGCCAGGGCAAGAGTCTCCCTATGATTAGGTATGGCCAAAAACCCAAGGAGAGATATTTTAAATTTCCTCTTACGTCTTTGCCTCTGTTTACTCTTTGCAACTTTCATGTTTTTGGACTCCTTTTTAACCAATCTAGTAAAGTTTGTTGTCCTTTTCCATTTGTAGGTCTAATTGGGAACTTCTATTTCTGACCTGGATGGATGCACCCACTCCAAACGAAAGATGAGCCCTTGCACCCTGTAGGTCCCCCCCCCCCCCCCCCCCCCCACAGGAGCAGAAGAGTAGAAGGAACCTGCCACGTAACCCCATCATCTTCAACCTTGGACCTGGTAGCTGCCAACTGGTTAGGGGTTACCCTCCAACAGGCACTACTTCACCATGTCTTCCAGGACTGAAATTATGTTAATCTCCACTGGATAAAGGATATCTTGATGTTGAACTGTAATAATCCCTGGAATAGCTAGGAGGTACCCCACGTTAAGCTGAATCTTGGCGTAACTGAGAAAAGAGAGTTTGTGGTAGGATGACGGGTTTCAGTTTGCCCACCACACAGCTCCCCTATCTTGAAAAAAACTTCTTGCCATGAGTGGAAAGGGAGGCCCAGCAATTCAATCCATCTTGACTTTGATAAACCTACAAAAGATAGTGAATTTGCCTCAGGCCACCATCTGTAAAACCCCATTAAGGGCCTCCGGGGATCTAGATCGGGCTTCTAGAGCTTAGTTCATAACTAATAGTCTTAGAGATGGTATTGTCGAAGATGATAGCCCCTCTCCAATCAGATGGAATAAGTGTGATTTTAGCCAATGACGAATCTAAATTCTGGATATGATCTTCCACACATTCCCAGTTTACCCATTAGTTGAGGCTGAAACTACCATAGCAGACTCCCAACATTTTGTAGAACCGTAATCATGGTGGACCTTAATACAAGGATGACCACCTACCTCCATGATGGAGCACTCATCCCCTCCTTTCCAACACTACCTTTGATATAGGGTCTACCACCTTGCTTGGGAACCAAGGGTGACACTAGTGAAGTAGCTTTGAGATGGGTGTTGTAATTGTTGGACTGAAAAAGGACTTGCATGCCAAACTCAAACATGACCATCCCCAACCTTTGTCTCCTTCAGGAATATGCACTGCATAAATCTGATGCTCATTCCTGAAAAGCGCAAGCTTAATGAAAGCTCCATTGCGGTCCTATGTTTGAACACCAAAGTAGAGCCTCCATTTTGAAATTTTTTACCCAATAGCCCTTATCTCATGGAAGGCTTGGATGCTTTCAGGATCTGGTCCACAACCCACAGAAGCAATGAAAGCTCAATGCGAAGCCTCGAATGGTATCCCCTTCCATGTTCTGACATTTGGAACCAAGTTCTGTCCACTCTTGAGCAAAGGTTTTATATTCTATTTGAAGAAATCTATGCTCTATTTGAGCACACTGCATTGATTTTGCTCAACAGACTACTAAAATCAGGTACCTTACCTCCTAAAGGACTATAGTACTATTATGACTTGAATTGGGAAGACTTCTAGACCGGCAGGACTGATTTGCTCCTGCTGTTTTCAGGATTCCATTAATGGTGGAGACCTGCACAAATAGTAACAGACTTGAGAGGTTCTTTCGAACACTTCTCCATTGGAAAGAGTCGAGAGAGGTCTTCACAAAACTCCTGATGGGAGCCTGTCGGAGAAGATTTCTCCTGGACAAAGTTAACAGTCATCGCCCTCCTTAAGCTGGGTTGGAGATGCTGTTGCCTGATATTGTTGGAGGGTTTCTAAGGAGACCCTTACAGGAGAGAGAGAGAGAGAGAGAGAGAGGAGGAGAAAGTAGAGCCGACGAAGGAGGAGATGCGCTAAAGCTTAGAGAGGACTTTTGAGAATGAAAAGACAAAGGGACACTCATTATCTTAAAATGTTATTTTCTAGTCACAAGAAGTCTATCTGAATTTTCTCTAAGATGCCTATCGTGGAGACCAGAATGGTCAGTAAGGACATAAAGTAAGTGGGCATGCTGGTCGAAGTACTCTTAAAAGCGTGGTTCTGCCTTTTTGAGAGATAAAGAACATTCCACAAAGCTAATCTTCTATCCAACCTCTCCACCACTGGATCCCAAACTGATTTATTTTTAAAACTAGCCCAAGAGACAATGCCAAAATACAACCGCTAGGAACTAACTAATACTCTAAACAAAAACACCCACTAATTCCTCGAAATTAAGAACTTCCTGAACACTGAACATTTAGCAATGTTCACTCTAAGCCAGGGAACTGCCTCAAAACACCTAAGGAAACATCTCAGTTAACCAATTTTCTGATTGAACGAGTCATAAAGGATTAAAATACAGTTCACAAATAGAAGTGGGAAACGGTTAAACATTCTATTTCCATAGCAAATCACTGAATAACACCTTCGGATTTCCTAATCATTATGCTTAAGGCCTGTATCACCATAATAAATAAGGGGATTAAGGCATGACCTTGCCATAAACCCATGGAACTTTTAAGGTACCCAATAGAGGAGCCATTCACCCAAGATCAAGAAATACGAGGTTTCATAGCAGGCTTTCATCCAACCTCTCCATCTAATGCCAACTTCTATATAAATAGCATAAAAAATAAAAATTCACATGATAATATGTTTTCTATAAGTCCAATTTACACAAAATACTTCACTTCCACTCCTAATCCTTTCCCCTAATTACTAATCTAGAGAAACCGATCAAAAAAAAATCTACAATGAAAATATCATCTAAATCTGCCTACCGGCTGCCACTAACAAAAGCACCCTTGCGAGACGATATAATCATTCCCATCACAATTGAGTCTCTTGACGAACACCTTCACTAGGATTTTGTACACACTCCCCACAAGGCTTATAGGCCTGAAATTTCTAAGCTCCAGGCACCTCCAATCCTAGCAATAAGGGGAAACTCACCAGTAAGCTTTATACCATTGTGCAACATTTCAGATAGAACGAGATCGTAAAACCATCCAGCTCCGACGCTTTGTCACATTTCATATTAGTAATGGTAGCATGAATCTCCTCCTCTTGAAGCAGTCTTTCCAACTAATCTCTCTTCTCCAATGAAATGCAATCTAAGGTCATCACATCTACCTTTGATTTGAAAATATGTTTTTCCTCAAAAAGATTCTCATAATAATAGGCAGCTGCCTTCCAAACCTCCTCACCTTCCATCCATCCCCCCCACCTTCAGTTTAGAATGATACTAGCTTACTTCTAGCATTCACAATTTTATGGAAGAATTTAGTATTTTTATCTCTTTCGAGCCATCTAATTTTATATTTCTGTCTCCAACTAATTTTCTCATTGAGCAGACTATTATTGTATTCTTCTTTCAAGACCCTTTGTCTATGCACCTCAACTCCCAAAGTCAACAACGATTCTTCTTTTCAATCTCCAAAATTTCCTTTATAATTCTTTTCTTTTTAACCGATAAATCCCAAAAATCTCCTTATTCCATAGCTTTTAACCTTTTCTTCAATACTTTTAAGTCTTAACCCAAAGATCATGCTAGACAACAAAAAATCTAAAATCCTTCCAATATTCCTCCACCAATTCTAAAAAATAAGGAGCCCTCAACCACATGTCGTCAAATAAAATGGGGATGGCCATTTAACTACCCTAGCCAACTCCAGCATAATAGGCAAATGATCAAAAGTTGGCCTAGGGAGAGCCAATAGAATCATAAAAGGAGAAATGATCCCCACACAAAGATCACAGTAAAAGAATCTATCCAAACTACAAATAGTCAGGGAAATTCTGAAAATTCGTACAAGTGAAATAAGCCCCATTGAGATTTGAGAATACCATCCATCAAGTTGTTTCTGGCCACAAACTCCCCAAAAGCTGTCATTTTGTCAATCCTCCTGCATTCCCATTTCTTTTCATGGAGAATCTGATTATGTTAATATCCCCTCCTAAACAGCACGGAAGAATCCATCTAGCCCACACATCATCCAATTTTTGCCATAAATAAGTGAAGTCATTGTCCTCATGTGGACCATACACCCCTGAGAATACTAATTCAAAATTATTTGGGATATTTCAAGACAAAATGGTCTGGGAGTAGGCCCCAACTTCTGATTCAACCACCTCTTTATCCCCAATTCCCCAATAATCAAAATTCCTCTAGAAGCCCCCTGTGGAAGGCAAGCCTACCCATCGTACACTTTGAACCCCCAAACTTCTTGAATTACTTACTCTTTCATACATTACATTTTTTATTCTTGCAAAAAAAAATACATACACACACACACACACACACATATATATAAGATAAGAAGAACATGAATCAAAGGGGTCACAAGGAAGTGAACCCAAGGAAAACAACAGCACAACATAAAAACAATAGGAAACTATCAACAAACATGGGCAATTACAAAATACAGTAAACCCGTTATATGGAAACCCTCTCAAATAGAACACCAATGTAACAATAGTTGTCCAATCTTGAAGCAAACTCTAGAAACTGGTGAGGTTGCTCCCTAAAACACCCTAGAGTTCTTTTCCTTCCAAACCAGGCAACTGCATCAGAAAGCATAATCCCAACATTTACCCTCCCCCCACCCTTCAAATGCATCGAGAATCGACAAGATAAGAAATCTCAAAAAGAGTGAAGGAAGGACCAGCTGGTTCCCAAAAGAAATAGGAAATAGCTCCAAATCTTGGCGGTGAAAGGGCAATGGAGCAGGAGATGGTCAACAAATCAAATCAACTGGTTGACATACTGCATTACAACCATGAGGTCAGAGTACCATTTTGCAAACTACTATTTCCAAGTGCTAACTAAGATAAGTTAGAATCATGCACATAAGCATTAAAAGATATAATTTTTTAAAAGTCAAGTGTCACAAACAAGAAGGCCTCTGATCATTATTCCACACAGATAATTCCAGCCCAACAAATATTCTCAAGTAAAATTACTCAAGCTTTGTGAACAAACTCGCGCTACTCCGAGTATGTACAGGTACCCAAAAAAAAGGACTCGGAGAAGTAGCAGAATTGTAAAAAAAAAAGGTCCAAAATATAGTGAAAAACTCAAAAACATACTCCTATTTTACCCATTGGGAAAGTAAATCGAACATGCAATACAGATAAAATTTCCAACCTGACCATAACCCCAACAAGGACCCATTCAATAACGAGACTATATAATGCAGAGATTTAAACAGACATTAAACAATATTACAATAAAAAATCAGAAACAATAAATCACAAAACAGATTCTATACGAACAAATTTACGGATGAGTTGCAGAAGAAACCCATTCTCAAAATATTTCCTATATTTGTTCGTTAATTGAAATAAACCTTCCATCACTCACATTCAAGCAAGAGAAAGCTAAATTAGATACATGCATTCTACAGAAAGGTAATCAATACAATTAAACAGATTCAAAGACAATATCGGAACTGATTAACTACAAAATAAAAATTAATAACATCCTAAAATCTCAAAACATGTATAGCAAGAACCTCACCATCTCCTTTGGTCGGCGTCGATCCAGCACAACCCATACTGTATTTTCACAGATCGACGTGAAGAAAGCGAAGAAGACTCAGACAATCTTCATGGAAAAACAACTCAAATGAACAAGAATTCCAGTGATTTTCAGGCGGTTTGAAGGGGACGAATAATGGGATTCGAAGGTCAAAACACGGAAATTTAAATATAAAAAAGAAATTTAAGAAGAGAAAAAAAAAAATTCAATAAGAGAGTGAAAATGATTTTATGTTTGTTTTCTGGTGCGTATTTTTTTTTTGGTCTTCATTTCTGGTGCGTATTTGGGTGCCCTTAGTTTAAGTCTCTTTTTGTCTACACTGACATCTCAGCGACGGCTACAATAGCTCACTAGTCTTCTTGTAAGAACTTTAAAAACGAGGAAAAAACATCTCGTTTGTATAGTTTCTAGAGAGAGAGAAAGGGGAGATGGAGTAAGAACTGGGTGGGAACAACTAAGAAGAAAGGTAAAAAGGGTGTCCACGTTTTGGGTGTCTAGTTAAGGGATAAGGGTAGATTTGTCCTCTAAATGTTGAAATTTTGTATCAGAGAGATACGAATTGTCACTCACGCTTGGAATCCATATTCACCACTTTTGTTTATAAAACTTAAGACTCTCGATAGTACCTACTCTGAGGGTGCAAGCACTAGGTGGGCCCCATCGTTTAAAGCGGCAACCATTAGATTTTCAATCCAACGGTCAGCCCTCATGGTATTACCTAGAGATAAGTACCGTTTAGTCGCCCTAAATCAAATATATCATCTAAAAAGACATGGTTTGAAAAGTTTTACCAAATAAGGTATGTACTCCAATTTTACCCTTATCTGTGTTTGTGTTTTGTAGAGTAAGCAAGAGCTCCACTGCCCAAGCTAACCCCTACTGACAGTCTGACTCTACTAAGAATTTATATCACCAAAAAAAAAAAAAAGGGTGCATATGTCAATTGCATACCCTTTTAGGTAATAAAATTGCAAAGCGTCCCTTTTTTGATAAATATGTTAAAAGTATGCCCTTTTGGGTAATAAAATTGCAAAGCATGCCCTTTTAGGTGAAGCGCCCTAGGTAGGTAGAGATATGTTGAGGCTTTTGCTTCCCTACTTGTTACCTCCATATTTGAATGAGAATCTTTTCAATTATTTGTTAATGTTTAGTTTGATACTTCAAATATTTTGTACACCATAATCACAAAATTTTAATTAATTCATTAAGAGGCGATAGTATCGCCTCAAGAGTGTCAACGAGCTTGGGGCATTGCTGAGGCTTGACGTACTCATTGGATTTTTGATGTTGCTCAAGCTCGGTTCGGCTCGAACTCAGCTCGAGCTCGAAAAGGTCAGCTCAGGTTTGGCTCGTCCACAAATCATCAAGCTTGAGCTAGCTCGCTAAGCTCTAATTTTAAAAAAAAATTGTATAGTAGGGACGATATTCTAACAATTAAGAGATTAAATTGTGAGGTACAAAGAAAATGGGAAATATAAAATAGTGTTTTCACTAACCTAATGAACATTTCATGTTCTAATTTAAAAAACTTTATTCATTTTCTTATACTGTTTAATGTAAAACTCAACATTGGCAGGGGTATAACTTTACATGGGTATTCATTAAAGGGTAAATTACACTCACCTCCCTTGAGGTTTGGTGAAATTTCAGAAACCTCCTCTCTAGTTTCTGAAATTACACTGCCCTCTCCTCAACTTTGGTTGTTGTAACAGATACCCCCTTCCCTTAAGTTTACCGTTACTTTATGGATGAACTTTGATGATGTCATCATTTAAAAACCAATGTTAGATAGATAATTGGTTAATTCAATAAAATAAAATATTTCCATTTTCAACCCAAGGTTAGTTAATTCAATAAAATAAATGATAACTGGTTTCTAACCAAGGTTAATAATATCAACTTAAGGTTAATATATATTTCCAAAATCAAGTATTTTTATTTTTTTTCTAAAAACCAATGTTAGATAGATGAACTTTAGGGGTGAGTGAATCTTAACCATAGTTAGTGGATATTAGAAGGGACACATGGCGACTTATAGAGATCCTTTAAGTGTGGTTAAACATAATTAACCTAAGGTTAACATTTTTATTTTTTTCTTAAAAGCAGGTTAGATGGATTAATCCTAGGGGTGAGTGAATCTTAAGCACAATTAGTGGGTGTTAAAGGGGACACGTGGCGGCTTGTAGAGCCCCCTTTAATTATGGTTAAGCACATTCAACCAAAGGTTTTTTTTTTTCTAAAAATCAAGGTTAAATGGATGAATCCTAAGGGTGAGTAAATTTTAACCATAGTTAGTGGGCGTTAAAGGGGGCACGTGGCGGCTTGTAGAGCTCCCTTTAATTGTGGTTATGCATAAGAAACCTAAGGTTTTTAAAAAAAAAACCAAGGTTTGATGGATGAACCCTAGGGGTGAGTGAGTTTTAACCATAGTTAGTGGGTGTTAAAAGGGCCACGTGGCAGCTTATAGAGATCCTTTAACTGTGGTTAAACATAATTAACTTAAGATTAATATTTTTTATTTTATTTTCTTATAATCAAGGTTAGATTAATGAATCCTAAGAATGAGTGAATCTTAACCATAGTTAGTGGGTATTAAAAGGGACACATGGCGGCTTGTAGAGCTCTCTTTAATTGCGGTTAAGCATAACCAACCTAAGGTTATGTTTTCCCTAAAACTAAGGTTAGATGGATAAACCCTAGGGGTGAGTAAATCTTAATCATAGTTAGTGGGTATTCAAAGGGACACATGGCGGCTTGGGAGTTTATGTTTTTCTTTGGTTGAGCTTTCAAACGGTAAAGACGCGTTTCCTCAATCAAGTAATAATGGTAAAATGGAAAAATGATAATTTTAGTTAACAGTGTTAATATTAAAAGTCTGACAGAGGAGGGCAATGTAATTTCAGAAAATAGAGGGGAGGTTTCTGAAATTTCACCAAACCTCAAGGGAGGTGAGTGTAATTTACCCTTCATTAAATTAGTCGAGCCGAACCGAGCCGAGCTGAGCTACCTCTTACTCGAGCTCAACACGTTATCTAAACGAGCTCACTCACTTGGCTCGGCTCGATTTGATGAGCTTTTTAATCTTGCTCAAGCTTGGCTCATTTCGAGCCGAGTCGAGCTGGCTCAGTTCATTGACATCCCTAGGCGATACTAATATTTGTAGTTTGGATCCTCCCATTTGTGTGAGAGAATATGACAACTCTATCCCTAAGATTCAACCTAGCTTGGAATCGATCCGTTCCATTACAGATTTGCACTATCTATTAGAAATTGTATTTATACCTCTTTTTAGAATGTCCACATATTATAACTTGTTATTCTAGTTAAGGTTGGAGTTGATCTCTTTTCTTGGATAACGATTAGTTATACAGAATGAAACCTGATCAGGCTATCACTTAAAATGATTGTCAAACAAAATTACTCTCTAGAAACAATTCTAGCACAGTTCCAAAATTGTATTTGTATTAATTTTGGGGACCAAATTATGAGATTATGGAATCAGATTTCAGTGTGACTGTAACGCTTTATTTCGTCTGCTTGTATCAAATTGTCTCCATTGTTATATGGAGTTTATTGTTTTGTGTGGGGGACTATCTTTCCAATCTGAGTAAACTCAGACTGCTAATTATCTTCCCAATTTAGGGAAGAACCTCTGATTAAGAAGAATAATAATAAGAAGAATAGATGTTCAATAAAAAAAATATTTATTTTATTCAATGGGGTTGCCCAGATCCCATGTAGGCGTTACAAGGTACCTCATAGAAGTCTTTACATCAAAAGAAATAAAAGAAAAAGAGGTGGTCATATTGGGGGTTCACCTGATGTTTTCCGTTGGTGGGAGATCTTTCTTCTTCCTCCTTGGTTGCTGGTGTTTTCCTGTTTTTCCTTTTGGTACATTTATGTATTGTTCTTGTGCGTGCTTCGTCGTCCTCGTGAGGGTTTCTTGTGAGAAATCCTCTTCTTATATCGTTTGGAGAGTCCTTGGACTCCCCTTTGACTTCCTCTTTTTTAGGAAATCAAAAGATGTTAACTCTCTGTAGAGAGGATCATCTATCCAAGATAACTGGTTTCTTTTATCTTATAGAAACCTGGTACGAATAAGAGTCCTTTTTTTTTAAGGACTCCAAATTGGTTTCCCTTTCTGGGAAACCCGAGAGGATAAGACTTCCCTCAAAAGAGAAAAAATCTTATCTTCTCAGTAAATGGAAGAGATTACTTCCCTTTTCGAATAGGGTGTCATATGACATTCTATTATTAGAGGAAAAGAGGGGATCTCTATCTTGGGATCCCCCAAAGCTGGCAGGGAGTCCTCTTTTATCAAAGATTCTCTGTCACACGGCAGTCAGTATCTAACTGCCAGCTGGGAAAGGACTAACCTTGGTCAGTCTGCAAGCTGAAGGGGTGAGACCATGGGTCTCACCCGCGGTCTGGGTCAAGTCCAAAGCCTATTTGGGCTGCGGACTAGGGTTTGACCTTAGTCGGTCTATGGACCAATACACGGTGGGACCATGGGTCCAACCCTTGGTCTATGTTAGGTGTATGGCCTTTTATGGTCACGGACTGGGCTAATCATTGACTGGCCCACGGATGGACTTATAGAGTCTATCCGCAAAGCTTGAGTGAGGGTCTGTCCGCTAGGGCAAACCCTAATCACGTGTCAGTCCCCTAAGGACTGATACAAATAGGGTGTCCACGGGGTTTATTCATAAGTTTGCCCGCGGACTAACTCATGTAGTCAGTCCACGAGGGCCTTTTTAACCGGGTCTGTCTACAGAGATAGACCAAAGCCATGTGAGGGCTTGGGCTTGATGAAGTGTACACACTCCTTTGATTTGGTATGAAGCAGCGCACTGAAGTTGGTGAACCCCGACTTAATCTGGTGTCACAATTTCGCTGCCCACAGTGACACACTATTTGGAAACAACATTGTCTACTAGCTATGTTTGGTAACAATGTCCTGTGGGTTAGTGTATTGCTACAATAACTGAGTTCTTCTTTCTATCTCTGTTATTGGTTAATTCGGACAGTGCTTTGTTTGGCTACAGAGTGTCATATCACTTCTTTGTTTGGTAATAGATAGTCGACTGATCTGAATGGGCTGGTCGAATTCTATTCTTTAGCAAGGGAAACTCATGTGTTATACAAGCATACTGGATATCTAATGTGATGATTGACTATCTCTAATCTGGCTCTGTGGACTAAGTTGTCTTCAACCTTTAGATGGGCTTTCAGATGTCTTATGGGGGTTTAAATCTTCTTATCTAGTTCAGGCTCTCCTCCAATCCTCTTGGGCTCAATATGGCAAAGGTTTGATACGAGTTCTCACTGTGTAGAACTATCCTCCTCATCCTCGCCTTATATGGGCAAGGACTAGGCTTGTGAGCCATTTGGGCTTCTTAACCGACCCATTTGAATGAGTCTCTTGGGTTTCCATAACTGACCCATTCAATAGCCCACCAAGTTCATCAACCTAAACTCTCCCATGATTTGTAACATATCACGGAATTTGAACCACCACATCTCAATCCCCATCAAATTTACACCGTTGATTTGACTTCTAATATTAAAAAGATTAGGTGACTCAAAAGAATCACGATGATGTGGCGTGCAAAGTGTGCTTCATAGCGCCATGAACCCCGCACTTGCGCACGTGTCGCACTCGGTGCGATGCACTTTGCTAGTGCACACACACTTTGTGCATGTGCGAACACGAAAGAACAAACTCTAAAGGAGGGAGAATCATTTATTAGTTGGTTGAAGTAGGGGTGTTATCGAGCCGAGCCGAGTAGTGGGATGTTCAAGCTTGTTTATTAAGTAAATGAGCTCGAAAATCAAGATTGAGCTTGACCTGTTTAATAAATAAACAAGCTCGAGTAGTTCGTGAGGAGCATGATTCATAAGATATAGCTATTTATTAGGTTTTATTTTACTTTTTTATCCTCGTATAGGTAAAAAAAATTACATTGTTACCTAAAATTATAGGAAAATTTTATAATTGCATAAAGGATATTCTGATTATGTAAAATACATTATAAATTGTTATTCTTACTAGTAAATAATAAATAGATTTAATTTTAAAATTTAAATGAAATAAGTATATTTAGATAATTTAGTAGGTTAATTATACATATAATCGAGCCGAGTGGGGTGTGTTCAAGCTTGGCTCGTTAACTAAATGAGCTTGAAAATCAAGCTAGCTTTGGCTTGTTGACTAAATAAACAAATGAGCCCGAGCTTTCAACGAGCCAAGCTTGATATGTTCACAAGCACCTTTGTTTGATAACCACCCCTAGTTTCAAGTCTCTTAATGATCGAATGTGTGACTAATAAAAGCAAGGAGAGTTTTCTTTTGAGTTTGTCACCTAAAACTCTCAAGATTTAAAACACTATTTAAATCAAACCAAATTGTCGCGACCCAAAATACCCCTTAAGATTTAAGGATAATATGGCTCGTGATGTGCCAAATCTGATACCAAATCATCCTATGAAATATCCAAGGTATAATATAGCGGAAACATAAAATAGTGCGAAAACGTAATCTAAAAATTTTCTTTTATACATCTGACTGTATTCCAAGTTTGTGCAATAATTAAACCAAAACAAGATTGGACATGCCCACTCTTCAAAATACAGAAAAAGGAAACCTCACTGTCTCTCTACTCAACAATAGTCTAGATAGGGCCACCTATCTAGATCTCTGTCCTCCTGAGGCTGTAACGGGATAGTCGCCTCTTTTTCTGCATACTCTTCTTCAACTCATGACTCGGAGTTGTGGAAGTCGAATGGACATGCCGACATAAAATGTACGACTGAGCATGAAATACTCAGCATGTACAGACTACTAGCTAACAATGCTATAACAATAATAATATAAGATGCAAGTACTTAAAAGAATACAATTTATAAATTCATGCTTAAAACCCATCATAGAAAATCATTTGTCAAATCTTATATTTGGTGGAAAACAAAACACATAGTATAAGTCTTTTGAGTTCTTATGAGCCATATGAGTTTCTTATGAGCTTATGAGTTCCTATGAGCTATATAAGTTCTTGTGAGTTCCTTATGAGCTTATGAGTTTCTTATGAACTTATGAGTCTTGTGAGCCTTATGATCCTTGAAGACTTATGAACCGATCTTAGACATGATCCATGGAGCTTGTGAGCACTTATGAGCCTTATGAGTCTTGTAACCGATCTTAGACTTATGCATTTCTTATGAGTTCTTAGAAGTCTTGCGAGACTTGTGATCTTTGGAGCTTATGCAAGATAATAGACATGATTCTTGTGAGCATGAGGTAACCGATCTTAGAAATATCAACCCAAAGTTTGGCCTTATCAATGCTTATGAACTTATGCTTCTTTTTAAGAATTTTCTTTGAAAAACCTTTCTTATGATTCTTAAAATATCATACTTATGAGAACACCTTGATTATGTAAAACATAGAGTGCATGGAGTACTTGTGAGCATCACAATATACTTTGGAAACTTTAAACATTTCATACATGGTCATACAAGACATATTAACATCATAGTATAATTGGAAAAATCATAAAAACATGGAACATCTTCATTCATTACATTACATTACAATAATCTTGACCATTAAGCCTATTTCCTCTACATCATACCCACATCATGTTTTATTTAAAGATAATATCCCAAAATTAGATTTACGATTGACCTTGAGAAAATCCTCTAATTTAAAACCCTTATTTCTAAGTTGAATCCTAACAAAGTTAGAAAATAGGTGTATTTACTTATGAGATTACAATAAGCTAGTGAGTAGAGTCTAGATACTCTTACTCTTGAGAAATCTCCATTTAAAATTCACATTACATGACTTAGATTATAACAAAGCTAGATAAGAGAGTGCATTTACAAAATCCTATTCAACATCATACATTCAATCCTTTTTTTTCCATTGTTGTTTCATAACAAAGCTAGATAGTAGAATGTTCTTACCTTGGCAAAGTTGAAACTCTTTTGATCTTAAAGCTTTGAGATGGTTGAGAAGCTTTGAGAAATGAAATTGTGCTTGAGGAAGAAGACCCACGCTTTTAGGAAGAAGATCCAAGCCTAAGGATGCAAGTTGTGCTCCTCTTGATCTCAAATGAAAGCCCCCTTTGGAAACCCTAGATCTCTCAATTTTCCTCTCAAAAGATGTTTCTTAAAGTGTTAAAACCTTTAATCACACGAAAATTGAGTATTTATAGTGTTAAGGTTGAAAAATCATGCTTAAACCCCTTTAAAAAAATTCATTTTTCGCGTCCAGGCAAGCCCACATCGACATTTGGGCTAGGTGTCGACGTCTGGGTCAGAAACATCGACGTTTAGGTTGGTTTTCGCCTCTGTTTATGCCCAAATGTTGACGTTTGAGAACTTTGATTGTCTTAAGTTTTTTCCGCTTTAGTATTTTGACCATAACTTCTGACTCGCTTATCGGATTTTGACGATTCAACTTGTGTGAACTCTTCATTCAAATATGAACAATTTTGTATCTAATAGACAAATCCTAATTCTGAGTTCTTAATTATCTAAATGGTCTATAAAGCTTACTGGTCTGAAAATGGATTTCAGCAGCCCAGAATTTCAGCAGACCCGATTTTGGAAATCTAATATTTAACCTATCTTCGACTAAAAATCTGGAAAAAATGATAAACATGAACCTCGAAGAAAGTTTTCATACATTTCTAATGGTTCAAAAACCATTCGATTCCGATCAATGGTGACAAAAATAGAGCTTCTTAAAGTTGAGGGTATCTTAACGCATCCCTCTTTTTTATTGCATTGATTATGCCTTGATCACACAAGAGGATCTTTAGGACCCTGAACAAACACCCTTAGAGCATTTGTCATGTTCTTATCAGTGAACCTAACCCATTTCTAACACCACAAGAATACTCTACTCCCTTACCCAAACACACCTACCAACACTTAGGGTCTTTCATACCCTTGACTTGAATTTATACTTAATGTTTCTGAGTTCACATACTCCTACCCAAATAAACTCAAAGTAAAAACCATCATTATCATTTATCATACAACTATAACAATACATGAAGACTTTTGGCCTCCAACTCATGTGCATTGACACTATTCACAGTACTATTAATAACACTATTCACCGGATAGTGCAAGTGAATTCTCATCACTCTAAACGCGTTCATAATTTTCCTTTGATCACCTAAACACTCATAACCCTTAGAGTACTTCTACTCTTAGTTGTAACCCACTCTTAGTTGCAACCCTTAACATCAACTATACTCACTAAGGAAACAGTAATGGAGTGGACAAATATCTTACATAATATTTAAACTAAATTTAATTCTTAATATATACTTAGATATAATTAACAATAAACTTAATAAGTTTAGGAAAATAGAAAATAAATCACAGGGTCCTCTTCCAAACTGATCACCCAATTGCAAATTGACGTATTTTATTTTAGGGTGCTGCTACGGCCTATGATTTCTTAGTATACACCAAATTAATAATATACCGATTACACACCATTAAATAGAGTGATAATCTACGAGCGCACCAATAATAAAAAAAAATATATGTACTTTGTTCTAAAAATCACCATTCTACTAAGAACTCTCATAATTAACACCAGGGTGATCATGTTCCCCTCTTCTTCGTCAAGAACAAGAACTCTTATGATCTCACAGCATTAAGAGCTTCTTCTCGATGTAGAACACATTTCTACATTTATTTGTTTCCGGAGTAAAATTAATACTGGAGTTGATAATTCGGATTTAAAGTATTACTCGAATTGATGCCAAATTAATGGCCTGAGGCCCTAAGCCAGAGGGGAAGGTAAGATGAAAGTGGTTTCCTAAAGACAAGCATATATAATGCGCAATATGTCATCAATTTCTTCTGTCCAAATTCCTCAAAACATTACTCCAATGTTTTCTGCATTTTTCTCCACTCCAAGTAAATCTAGAGGAACTCTTTTTGCAACCCTTCATGCTAGAAAGATGCCAATAGAAATGTTTGATCCAATAGAAAATCTAATGTTCGTCACCCTGGTCTCTTCTTCTTCTTTTATTCCATCCGTACGCTAAGAAACAAACACAGACGTGAGGTTTTAGTAGAAGCTTCTCTCTCTCCTACACACACATCAAAAGTAAGCCAACCAAGCTCAAAAACATGAAGATGGATACACTAACATGCCACCACCCTCCGTTGTGCTCACCACCACCACGTTTGCTCATCTTCTCTCTTTCTTAATCTTGGGGTGTTGATCATAACCCTACGTCAAGCTCCCCACCATCACCGCCGTGGGATCTTCCGAGTTCACAAGCACTATTGCCCGGTTGTGTCCGAAAATGGCCCAACTTTCAACAAAGTAGGCCCCACATCAACAGATGAGGACCCCACTTATTTTTAAGATGCAACCGGTCAACAGCGAGAGCTGTTGCCCATCCGAACTCGAGTTCATGCGGTCGTATACTCTATGTTGCCCTGGGCGATTTTTGCAACACAAGAGAAAGAAAAGAGCTTTTGGGATTGACTCGTATTCTTCTCCAGCTGTAACCGGTTTTGCCAAAACTGATTATACCCCCTAGGTAGCCACGTGTCCCTTTTTACAAATCTTAATCATGGTTAAGATTTCCCCACCCCTAGGATTCCGGTTTATCCACCTATCTTTTGTTTTTAGAAAAAAATTCTAATTTTTTAACTATTAGAGTTAATGAATTTTAACAACAGTTAAGAGATATCAAAATGGACATGTGACAACTTCAGGAGTGTAACCGGTTTTGGCAAAACGTTACAACTAGAGAACATTACGATGAATCTTGGGATTTGGGGTGAATCTTGGGATTTGGGGTGCACATAGAGATGGATGAACTCCTCAAATAAAAGACATATTTTTAATGTTGGTTTATGAGAAGCAATTATTGGATTGCACGTAACAGCACCCTTATTTTCATTTAATTTTTCTTTCTCAATGTGTTGAAATTTGATTGGTGTGGTCAGCTTGGAAGAGGACCTCGTCCTCTGTGAGAACTCATAAGTTTATGGACTTTGCCGCAAAGGGTCGAGACCACATCAAGACCGGACATGTAATGAACGGATCTCAAAATTTCCATAAACCTGGTTTTATTTTTTGAGATCCGCTTATCACATGCGCGTTCTTCTTGTGGTCTTGGCCCTTTGCGGTCTCATAGGATTTCCCTCAGTTAATTCCCCTCGAGTTTGGATAGCCCAAACCTGATCCTTAACTTATTAATAAATCGGTTGAGAAAACCGAACCCAAGACAACCTCAAATCCTCAACCCGTCAGTTTTACTTAATCGAATGGTCATTTTGAGGCTGCGATCCTTTTTTGGTGACGGGTTGAGGGTCCGGGCCGGGTGAAAGTTTTCATCCATATCTTATCCAACCGAAAATCCTACCGTTGATTGTCAGGGATAATGTCTCACATCCGAAGTCAATTAAGTCATCAAATCGTAAGGCGAAGATTACAACATCATTCCAAAACTAAAGAGCTAGTTAGCTCCACGATTCGACGGACTGGATTAACAATCTGGTGGGCCATACCCCAACGTAAATGCCTGGCCGAGACACGAGAGAAGAAGCGTAAAGGAAAAAAACTCTCTTGAGTATGGGAGTATGGAGGGGAGATGAGTCAATCCATTAGTAGGCGGACACGTATACAGTTTCAAAACTACATCCACTCACTCTTCAAATCCATATGACAACAATCTTCCCCACCTTCGTTTGCACAGTATTCACTGCTTCACAGCGTAAAAATCCCGCCAGATTTCTTTCTTTCAAAGGTGTTTTCTTTCTTTCTTTCTTTCTTGTTCTTAGATTTTGAATTTTGATACATGGTCTGGGTTAGTGGGGGGATGAGAATTGAGTTCGTATTGGTTATTGTTAATTATAATTTAGTTCAACCAGAAATCTTGTTTCATTTCTGGTTTGGTATTCAATTGCTGAAGACATGGAGTTATATGGAGCCGAAATCTTGATAGAACTACTCATAATTAGATGTTTTGAAACCCTAGAGTGTATTTATTATAGCTTGAATACATGAAGAATAATCCCTTTTGCTATAACTATATATTCTCAAATTTACAGGCTTTAGTTCATGATGTTGGAGAACTGAACTGATTTATCCTCTGTTTCTTTGAGTTCTTCACTGCAAAGGATTTCCCACCAAGTATCAATCTCAAATTCCCCAAACCCATACTGGAATTATACTATATTCACCATCTTCTTTCAATTCCTTTAAAAAAAAAAAACACTTGATATGCGAATGTTACCATGAATTCTAATTCTGAATAGAATTTGGTTGAATTTCCGTTTTATTTGCTTTCATCCTAAGCTGTGAAACCATAGTTACTAGTTACAAGAGCAAGAAGCGAAAACGAGAAGCAAAGCGAAAGCGAGAAGCGGGAAGTGAGACTCAAAAAAAACCTTAAAAAAATGGAAGCGAAAAATGAGATATAGGCTCCTCATTTCCATTATGTTATCATGAGTAACTATACCTTTGATTTTATCTTATACGAGATTTTTATGAAAAAGTAGGTGCCTTAGGTTCCAAACAGATGATACTTGCTTAGAGTGTACATCCTAGGTTATAGACTCTGGTTTACTCCATCACTTCACACATACAATTCACTTTGACTAATAAATGGGACGTGATGGAAGCGAGTCTATCCAAGGATGCGAGTCTGGAAAACAAGCTTCCTCGGAAGCGAGCTTCCCACCTTGTATATAACTTTCCTGCAACTATGTGTGAAACACATGGTGTGTGATAATTTGGGGCTTCCATAGCAGATTAATATGCCATTTTGACATGGTGAATTAGAGACCCTTTCTTATGACTGCAGCTCGGATCCGTAGATAAGCAAATGTTTGTGTTGATGGGTTTAGAAATTGTGGTTGGGTCATTTCAGGAATGATTACCCTGTGGCAAATTTTTCATCTGGAAATTTAGAGGTGCTTTACGACTTTGTATTTTTCAGTTTGCTATTGTTTGGCCTAGAATTTAGTTTTCCATGATATAAATTTATACTTTTTTGATTGGGTGAATTTAAATCTTCAGATGTATTCTATTTTAATCTTGTGATAATGATCTGTCTGGTCTTTGGAGTATCCTTTCCCAAAGTCATTGTATAGAATTTTGACTTCTCTCATAAAGTTAATCACATTGTTTCAAGCTATTCTTGTGTTATGGTTTTTCTTGTAGCTTTACCTTTCTAATATCTATCTTTTATTGATTTTTGATTTGGTCACACTTACGATCATTGCACAATTCAAATCCCTGTCTCAATAGTGGTAATTTCCTATTTAAACTTATCAATGAATATGTTCTATGTTGGATTTAAATTTTCACTATATTCCTTCCTTTGTCCAGTGCTCTGTTCCTGGTCCACAAGCTCTTGTGCATTATAACATTGATGGCAGCACCATCAGCATGTTTCGTGGCAAATGGTTTATCTACCCACAGTACTAAGCTAAGTTTGAGCAAGGACATTTATGGTAGGCGTCTGTCTCCTTCCTCTGGCCTTCCCTCATTGGGTAAGGTGCCAAAAGCAAACTCCGTAAAATCATCATTAGATCAGAGGCAGCATGAAGGAAGAAGAGGTTTTCTAAAGCTGTTGCTTGGAAATGTTGGACTTGGCGTACCGACTTTACTGGGTACTGGGAATGCTTATGCAGACGACCAAGGAGTATCTACCTCAAGGATGTCTTACTCTAGGTTTTTGGAGGATTTGGGCAAGAACAGGGTGAAAAAAGTAGACCTGTTTGAGAATGGTACCATAGCCATAGTTGAGGCTGTTTCTCCTGAGTTAGGTAACCGAGTACAGCGAGTACGTGTGCAACTCCCAGGCCTCAGCCAGGAGCTCCTTCAGAAATTCAGAGAAAAGAAAATTGACTTTGCAGCACACAATGGTCAAGAGGACTCAGGTTCTGTTTTATTAAACTTGATTGGAAACCTGGCTTTCCCACTAATCCTGATCGGTGGTCTGTTTCTTCTGTCAAGGCGCTCATCTGGAGGAATGGGAGGGCCTGGCTTTCCCTTTGGACAATCCAAGGCCAAGTTCGAAATGGAACCAAACACTGGTGTGACATTTGACGATGTTGCTGGAGTAGACGAAGCAAAGCAGGATTTCATGGAAGTGGTTGAGTTCCTCAAGAAACCAGAGAGGTTCACCGCAGTTGGTGCGCGCATTCCTAAAGGTGTACTGCTAGTTGGTCCTCCAGGAACTGGAAAGACCCTGCTTGCCAAGGCAATTGCTGGGGAAGCAGGTGTCCCATTTTTCTCCATCTCTGGTTCCGAGTTTGTTGAGATGTTTGTTGGTGTTGGTGCCTCTCGAGTTCGTGATCTTTTCAAGAAGGCCAAGGAAAATGCGCCCTGCATAGTTTTTGTTGATGAAATTGATGCTGTTGGTCGGCAAAGAGGAGCTGGTATTGGAGGAGGAAATGATGAAAGGGAACAGACTCTTAACCAGCTTCTGACAGAAATGGATGGTTTCGAGGGCAACACTGGTATCATTGTAATTGCAGCAACTAACAGGGCTGACATTCTTGACTCAGCCTTACTGAGGCCTGGACGTTTTGACAGACAGGTTTGCATACATTTTTTTCGTGGGGTTTCTTTTCTTGTATCTGGGAAATACTTAGTTTACAATACTGTTGCAGGTAAGTGTTGATGTTCCGGATGTACGTGGGCGAACGGAGATCCTCAAGGTTCATGCTAGCAATAAAAAGTTTGACGGGAACGTGTCTCTGGACGTGATAGCCATGAGGACACCTGGTTTTAGTGGAGCGGATCTTGCGAACCTCTTAAATGAGGCGGCTATATTGGCTGGTCGTCGTGGGAAGACGACAATTTCATCCAAGGAGATTGACGATTCGATTGATAGGATTGTGGCTGGAATGGAGGGAACGGTTATGACAGATGGGAAGACCAAAAGCCTGGTTGCATATCATGAAGTTGGCCATGCCATTTGTGGGTATGTGATTGAATTTTCTGTATCATTGCTACTTCTCTATGATATTTCTGGAAGAAAATTGTTCCACAATCCTTTCACTCTGTCTCTGTAAGGCCTGGGCCTTGTCTCTGTTTTTTTTCCTCGCACTTATTCTGATATATGTAACTGACCATAAAATGACTTATAGTATAGTCTTATCATCTAACGTTTTTGTAGATCATGTCCGCTCTGTTGTGGTCATATCTATGATCGTATATTCATATTTCATAGATTATTTCTGTACGGAGTGTTGGAAGAATGCGGAAGTTATAAACCAACTTTGTTATCCGTAGAGAAAACCCTTGGTGGAAGGGATCAATAGAACCGATCCGATGGAAAAATAAACAAGCACACACAAAGGAAAAACAAGAAAGAACACAAGATATACGCGGTTCAGCAAATAACCTTGCCTACGTCCATGGGTCAAGATCCGATTACTTCTTCGCTCGAGAAACCTTGAGAAACCAGTACAAGAACACTCTTTCATCTTAGATTAGACCAAACCCAAGCCAAGAGACCCTTGTACCACCCCTCTCAAGTCACCTTCTCAAAGAACCCAAAGAAGAATTACTATCTCCTTCCCTCAAACTTTTCTCTAACCTTTCTCCAATCCCTAGAGTGCTTAATCATGTTCTATTACCTCCACACTTAAACCCTAGACTTATAATCACACACACACACACACACATATATATATATATCATTCTACTAATAAAAGTACATGGAGTATGCAAAACTTTATTTGGACATAAATACCCTTTAATTAAATATACTAACTTATGACATTAAAAATTTTAATAGAAGTTTATCTTGTTTACTTTGTACTTCATGTTGAAGTGGGATTACAATTACAATTGATATTCTCACATGTTCCTCTCACTTATAGCACTCCCCTCTCCACAACTCTCATCCTATCTCCAAACTTCATCTTCTCTATTTTAGTTACGGTTTGGTTATTAGAATAAAAAAGTTAGCTTCAATCTCATTGACTATACAGTTGAGGCCTTGAGGGAAACCTCTCAGTTCAGTCTTAAAATCCCAACCCTCCATTTGGTAGACTTCTTGAAAACTATTGCATTTACTTCCATACCCATCCAAAAACAATCATTTGGATTGTTAGGATTCTGTAGTGGGTTTAATTTATAAGATATGGCACATGGAGAGCTATTGTGCTTATCTATTGCATCAGTGTGGTGGAGACTAAAAGATCACGTTCAATTTATGGGCCTGCCCTACTGTGCACAAGGACTCTCTATTAGTAGAAACTTGAAAGGACTCTATTAGAGAGTCCTTACTTATCTTAGGTGCCATGGCCAGCCCCTACATGCCATCCTAAGAAGAGAGGCACATATGCTTCGGAGGGATTTGGCTTATATTATCGAGATATCTGGGAGAGTTCGGGATGAGGACTCTGGTAAAGTTCTAGAAAGCCTTGGAAAGTTGCCCCGATATAAGTCTCAACACTCTACTCTCCAAAATGGATGAACTTTTCTTTGTTTTCTCTATTCTTCTAATTGAGAATAAGTATAATGGGGTTATCAAATGTATCATTTAGTTTGCTGTCATGGAAGGCTCACCACCCACGAGCAATAAATAAGGATTATTTGCATGAGGATGTGAAGATAGGAAAAATACATTTTTCGGTTTAAAAAAATCTTGCCCTAATGCAAACCTTCCTTCATATTATTAACAGGCATTCTTACTACGTTGTTTCTACAATCACATGAAAGACTAGAAAAGGAGGCCTATATAGGCTAGGATTTCCATGATTTTCTTCTCTATGAACATTAGCAAACCACATCTTGATTGAAATACAAAAAGCCCACTAAACAAATAAGGCAATCTCACATGTTCTTCTTCCTCTTTTTTTAATTGATAACACATTTAATCACGTCAACAGCTATCAGAAACATTACAGAATGTTGATCGGCTCTGAGCCTCTTTTCCCGAATCTCTTCCCATAAAATAGTACTGTATCGTATAGTTTAACCAAATTTTTATTATTTCATCTTAGTCTCATTTATTTTTTATTTGTGATGAGCTCACTACCCTCTACCTTCGCATATGCTCATAGAGTTACGGTTTGTTATCTTCTGCTTAGAATTTATATTTTTATCAAAATTAATACGTGCAAAGCACGTGCACTTTTACTAGTATATATATAAGCCTAAATAGACAATCAGGAAGACCCGGATTTGAGCAACATGCCAAATCCGGACTTAACACAGAGATTCCGCGAATTTTGGTCGACGGTCAACCGGTTTGCAACCCGATCGACCGACTTCCCCCAGTCAGTCCCCTCATAGCATCCTCGCAAGTTTGAGCCACGTCTCAACAAACTCCACCTTGGCAAAAACTTCGAGCTACGCCACAACATCCTCCACCTTAGACCGAATGCCACAACCAAAACCGAGAGTAACTGATTTGCTAATCGCCAAGCAAATCTCTAAGACAAAACACCACATCACCCATGTTCGAGATGTAGCTTCACCTTGAACTAGAATCTCTCTCAAAATTTTGTAACCCCGTTTGTAAACACCGCAAACAACCTTTTGGCCTTAAAACCCACCATCTACACACACCCTCGAATCACACTGGAAAACCATCCACTTGATTCAATCAAACACGACCAAATGTACATGTGTAGCCTGACAACTGTCCTCCCATCTAGAAGAACCCCGAATGAGGACATAGACCTGTCCTCTCCGTTGAAGGCACCTCACCATCTCATTCCTTTCGAAAATCCACTGGAATACCCGTCTCTGCACCAACTGTGAAAGAGACCCTAGGTAAGCTTTTTACCCTCTGCACAACATCCGATTTCCAATTTCCTGGAGACTCTGTAACAAAAAAGTTCATTTTAAAAAAAAAATTATGAATTATTCACGCATTTTTGGGTTGCCGAATTATTCGCGAATTTTCCAAAATATTTTCATAGTTTTGGGAAAAAAACTACTTATTTATTTTGTATATTTTTTAATCAAATTGTCCTTATTGATATCCCTTAACTGTGGTTAAGGTTCACCCCACCTATCCTTGGTTTTTTAAAAAAATTCAATTTTTTTTTTCAAACCCTAGTTAAAATTCACTAACTTCTGAGGTTAAATTTTTTTTAATATTTTTTCTAAAAACCAAGGATAAGTAGGTGAACCCTAAGAGTGGGTGAATTTTAACCATAGTTAAAGGGTGTAAGGGATGTCAATAGGGACATGTGGTGACCTAAAGGGCATAACCGGACTCCATTGGAGGGCCCACTATATATGACAAAAAATTGGGGGGGGGGGGGGGGACACTATATATATATAAGACAAAAAAATTTGGGGGGCCAAGTATATTAAAAAAAATTAAAAAATGCAGAGGTGCCCACTATTTCATACCAAAACATGAAGGGATTTCAAAAATTGGGGGGAGGGAGGGGGGGGGGGGGAATACCCCCCCACCCCTGGGCCTGCAGACCTCATAGAAGCTCCACCTACAACTGTATTCCCATCCAGGAGATACAAATTATCACACTTCTTCCCCTTCATCAAAACCAAACATCCCCGCTTAATTTTGGGAATGCCACCTCCAACTATGTAGCTACAACCCTTGGAGTCCAGCTAGCCTAGAGAAATTAGATTTCTTCGCAATTTAGGGACATATAAGCTACCCCTCCCAAAGTCCGAATCACTCAAGTCATACATCATTATCTTTATTGTTTCAAACCCGTGATTTCACACTTAGATCCATCATCCAAGGACACTTTTCCTGCCTTTCTTTGAAAAGTATCAAAGAGATTCATATTTGAACGAATATGAAACAAAGCCCGCCGAATCTAATAACCACTCACTGAAAGAATTGTCCATACATTTGGAGACTGTAAGAGCATCTCCAATGTATTCACCTTCGTCCTGTGCTATTGCCGCAGAGGAATACCCTCTGGAAGAATCATTCTTCCCTTCAACACATAATGGGCACTCCCTTTTGAAGTGCCCTAATTCCTTGCAATGATAACACTGAACACTGCCTTTTCCTTTAGATTTGGATCTTGCCCTGCCATTTCCAAATCCTCTTTTGAAGTCCCTTCCTCGTCCTTGAGCAATCAACACCTGATTATGATTCCTTTCATAATTTGGCTTTCGCCTAATCTCATTAGAAAGTAGTGCCGTCATGACCTCCACCAACCGCAATGTATCCTTGCCTTTCAAAAGCGTTGTCAGCAAGTGCTCATATGAATTTGGAAGTGAGGTAAGAAGCATCAAGGATTGATCTTCTTCCTCCACCTTGACATCAACTTTCTGCAGTTGATTCAAGATGTGGTTGAACACATTCATGTGTTCCATAAGATCTGCACCCTCTGCTATTCTCGAAGCATGCAACTACCTCTTCAGATACAACTTGTTGGTCAGGCTCTTACCGATGCAGATATTTTCCAACTTCTGCCAAAGTTCTGGTGTTGATT
Source organism: Tetracentron sinense (assembly GCA_015143295.1). Classification (NCBI taxonomy): domain Eukaryota; kingdom Viridiplantae; phylum Streptophyta; class Magnoliopsida; order Trochodendrales; family Trochodendraceae; genus Tetracentron; species Tetracentron sinense. The sequence goes on from CM026551.1 coordinate 51,066,713, forward strand.
CCTCAATATAACGCTGAACATCACGTTATCCGCAAGACAGAGACGTATCGTGCTGACTGCCTTTGCCCCATTTCAACCCATTCTGCTTCAGGCATCTTTTCTGACTTACTGGATTCCCCTTTCAATGCCATTGCCAAGTTGTGTTGAACTAAGATGTCCTTCACCCTCATTTGCCACTATTTGTAGCTCCATTTTTCTGTCAAACTTCTCCACAGAAAGTTAACCAAAATTTGTCAATGTCATTGAAAAAATCATTGGAGCTCTGATACCTGTTGTTGGAAGAATGCGGAAGTTATAAACCAACTTTGTTACCCGTGGAGAAAACCCTTGGTGGAAGGAATCAATAGAACCGATCCGACGGAAAAGTAAACAAGCACACACACAAAGAAAAAACAAGAAAGAACACAAGATATACGTGGTTCGGCAAATAACCCTGCCTACGTCCACGGGCCAAGATCCGTTTACTTCTTCACTCGAGAAACCTTGAGAAACCAGTACAAGAACACTCTCTCCTCTCAGATTAGACCAAACCCAAGCCCAAAGACCATTGTACACTCCTCTCAAGTCACCTTCTCAAGAACTCATAGAAGAATCCCTATCTCCTTCCCTCAAACCTTTTTTAAACCTTTCTCCAAGCCCTAGAGTGCTTAATCTCGTTCTATTACCTCCACAATGAAACCCAAGACCTATAATCACATATAAGCCTAAATCCGAGTCCTAGACAATTAGAAAGCCCCGGATTTGCGCAACATGCCAAATCCAGACTAAACACGCAGGTTCCACGAATTCCAGTCGACCGACCCTTGGGTCTGCTCGACCGACTTGGCTACTGGTTGTGGCCTGTGAATACTTGTCTAAGGATGGTCGACCAGTTTGCAACTTGGTCGACTGACTTCCCCCAGTCAGTCCCATCACAGCATCCTCGCAAGTTTGAGCCACATCTCAACACAGAGGAGTCCATGGTTGCATACTAGTTAAGCTTGCTTTTGCAAAAGTTGTTGATAATGATTTTATCATACCTAAATATTTGATAGCTAATGATGTATGGTATGAATATCAGGTATTGAAGTTTGTATCACTTGATATTCTCTTTCATTCCTCGCTTTTTTGATGTCCCTTATTCCATGATAATTGATAGATGTTTGCAGTTATTTGTAACTTTTAATTGTATATTGTTATGAAAGAAAAGACAACCACTCTCGTTACCTTGTAAACTGGGAAATTGTCCATAACTCCACATCTTAAAAATCAAGGCTTGGCATTCCAACAATACCATGATTACGAGTCTAATGTGAGTGACCAATACTAATGTCAGATACATTAGAAAATGTCAAATAGACCCTGTCAAAACTGCCAAAACTTGTATATAGTTCCATCACTTTGAACCCCTACAAGAATTGGTGGAAAACAATTTTTCGTTTTTTTAGGAAGACAACTAATTGTGGATGCCATTTTGAATAAAACAAACACACTATATATATGTATGTATGCATATATATATGTGTGTGTGTATGAGTATTTATAATGCTTACAATAATTCCTTGGCTCGGTTTAAGTCATTATGTTAAATGAAGAAATTTCATCCTTGAGTAGGCATGCCTCTCTTATACTGGAAGCTGGTGAACCGAAAGATAAGCCCCATAAATTGACTTGGACAAAGTACACACTAATACACTCATGAACACATGAGAACTTTCATGTTAAGAGACTTATGGGTAGCTTAAGTTACATATTGTTTGACTTTATACTTTGTAGCTAACATCCTGCTAAGTTATGCAACCACCTCTTGACTGTGACATCTTAAAGACTTATCTACATCTACATCTACATCAGGCTCTTTCGAGGCCTACTTTTTGGTCCTATGATTCATACAAACCTTATGCGTGTTCTTGCTTCTCTGTTTTATACTTTGCTGGTCCAATAGATTGTTCAGAGGGAAAAGGGATGTCTTCCTTCCCCATGTATTCATATAGTCTTGCAACCTCTTGTAATGGCATTGTTGCTGCTGCCTCAAACAGCTAGAAATAGAGTGAAGCACATCAAAAAGACTTTGTAAGCCCAGCACCTTAAACTCTTTTTGTCTCATTAATTGCATAATCACAAACAGTGAGTCAATATACAGTAAGTTAAAACATATATTTCAGCAAAATAAAAAAGGTTCAAACATATTAACTGTGATGCTTATATTCTCTTCTATAATGATGCCAGCGGGCCTTTTCATACATGGCTTCATCACACAGGAATAAACATAATAACTTCAATTTCCCTTCTTACTGATAATAAATAAAAGTTCTGCTCATTGACGGTTCTAGCTGTTTTTCTTATGTCTTTCAAATTATTAGCAAGGTTCAAATAATTTGTCTTGATAAATACATAATTTTTTAACAGCAAAACTGGTAATTCAAGCAATTGATGCAACTCTGTTGTTGTAGAACTTTGACTCCAGGACATGATGCTGTTCAAAAGGTCACCCTAGTCCCTCGTGGCCAAGCACGGGGTCTTACTTGGTTCATTCCTGCAGATGACCCAACCCTGATATCTAAGCAGCAACTCTTTGCAAGAATTGTTGGTGGACTTGGTGGCAGAGCTGCTGAGGAAGTGATCTTCGGTGAGCCCGAGGTGACCACAGGTGCGGCTGGTGACTTGCAACAGATAACTGGTTTGGCCAAACAGGTATTTGAACATTTCGTACCATATACAACTTCCCCCCTCCAAATTCAAAGGCATTTTCTATGACAATTGTATTTCACTTTTCTGTCCAATTGCTGAACCTTACAACATGATGTGTATCTATGGTATGTATGTAATACCTTTCCAAGTTACCAACCTGGTTTCAAGTCCGGGCCTTGCAAGCAGCTACCTGTAGTAGATATACAAGTATGCTCTAGTGCAGTGGCCTTGTACTGCGCTAGCTGGTTGTGATAACCACCTTGTAAGCGCTCCTATGGGTTCCACCAAAAAAAGAGATAAATGTCAATTTAAACTCTACTAAAAAACTCCTCTGTTAATTTGGTTGACAATCTTCCCTGAACTTGCGGCTAATCAACTCTTGATTTGCAGATGGTAACTACGTTTGGGATGTCCGACATAGGCCCGTGGTCGCTTATGGACTCATCAGCTCAGAGCGCTGATGTTGTCATGAGAATGATGGCGAGGAATTCAATGTCGGAGAAGCTCGCTGAAGACATAGATGCTGCTATTAAGAGGATGTCCGATAGTGCATACGATATAGCATTGAGCCACATACGGAACAACCGCGAGGCAATTGACAAGATTGTGGAGGTGCTCCTTGAGAAAGAAACAATGAGTGGAGACGAGTTCCGAGCTTTACTTTCAGAGTTTGTTGAGATCCCTGCTGAAAATAGGGTCCCTTCTTCAGTACAATCTCCTGTCACTGTATAAATACCATTAGCCATACTACAAGTGCCATTTTCACCTGCTCATACATCTTATTTTGATCCCATTTTGATCAATCAAGTATGTAATTGAGATGTGTGGACTTGATGTATAATCTGTATGATCTTTGGCTGGTTCAGTTTAGATATATACAGAAATCTCTAATCCAAATTGTTATTGGATTGGTCACTTCTAATGGGCTTTTGAGGGCATGGTGCATATCAGATGGTTTTGAATCTAGCTTAACTTGAATCTATGAAGTTCTTGATCTGAGCTTGAGTATCTATGAGTCAGTTTTGGCCGGGTCTCAGTTTATCCAGACTGTGTTACTATCCAGACCCGACCCATACATATGGATCCCGGGTCGGGTAATTGATATGGGTAATGAATAGACAATGAGATGATAAGTGGACTGGACTTGGATTGGCCCAAAATGGCTGGAAAGCTAAGGGGTCTCAATTAGGCGACCAAGCCCAAATCCAAAATCTTTACGACTAGAAACGCTGAGAAATTGGAGTAGGGAGAACGAGACCTCTGTGGAGGGTTTCGACGATCTTGAATGATTCCATATATTTTTAAATTATTTCAATAGGTTGTATATGATATGAACTTAACAAATACACCAAAAACCCTACGACTTGTAGAACGTGTGAAATCCAGTCCTGTATCTATTTAGGACCATAACATATTACCACGCTTTTGCAACCGACATCTTCAACAGCTCTCACTTTGGGTAACTCTCTCCTTGGCGGTTCTCACTTTGGCGGCAGGTAGCCATTTTTCTATATTTTGAGACGGCTCTTACTTTGTTCTAGGTAGCTCTTTCCGTGACTCGAACATGAGATGTGGAGGTCAACTTTGATAGCAAATGATATGAACTTAACTAATAGGCTAAAAGCCCCAGAATTTGTGGAACGCATAACATCGAGTCCTATATCTATTTAGGATTGTAATAGTATAAGGAAGAAAAGTCACTGATTCACTAACCAAGAGAGGTCAAGAGATGGTCTTGGAAGAAATCTGGGTTGGAAATCAGTTTAAACAAAGCATGATGGTGGCTAAAATAAATGTTTTGTTTTAAGCAGTTGCAAATAAAAATGATTACATAAGAGTGGATGTCCTAGAGTATCTTAAGGCCGTTATTACTATATTTCCCTAAAGCATACCTCATTAGAAAAAAAATTGAGTTTAAATACGAAGCGGAGGTGCTTCATGGTGTTTGAAGCAGTGCTTCCCTTTTTTGTGGATGACGGTGGAAATCTTGTAATTATGGAGACAACAGTGTCTAACAAAATTGCCCCTCTTCTCTCCTTAATCTCTCCTTAATAATAGAAGTGTTTCCCTTTTTAGTGGATGACGGTGGAAAGCTTGTAATTATGGAGACAACAGTGTTTAACAAAATTGCCCCTCTTCTCTCCTTAATAATAGAAGTACCATGGCCATACACTAAAAAGGGGAGCTCTATTTCAATGCCATGAAGTAGAGCTCCACCTCAAAATTAGTATAAGTTTTTCTGTACTTTATCGATTTTTCTTTTTTTTTAAAAAAAAAGCATGTGAAATGGTAATGATTTTTTGTTCTATTTTTTTGGTTGGTAATCTAAGTAAGAATAATCCAAGACAAAGAAATGACATTGAAAGTAAAGCTATAAATGAAGTGGATAATGGTATATTCAAATTTGTATCTGATCATCCATATTTGATAAAATAGTGGATGGACAATAAAATAAAGTATTCATATTTGACTCAGATTAAAATATTTGAATCCGAATAATAATCGAATTATTTGATTACTTTAATAAAAATTAAAAAAAAATATATACAGCAAGAAATATTAAAAATGACAAATTACTATAGTTTAAATGAAAATAATAGTTTAATATTTTAAAATTATGTAAACAGTATAATTTTAATAAGAGTATTTTAGTCATATGAACTTGTCATATATTTTGAATATATGGAAATCTATCTATACTAATAATATATGCCGGTTGGTGCCACGTGGCATATCTCAAATCTCTCGATTCTCCCTTTAAGTTGACGCCATGTGTCGCCTTACATGACACTCCATTAATCTCCACTTATCCCATTAATTACACAAATTAAAACAATATTAATCTCTCCCAATCTCTCTATTGGTAATTTAACATTAGTAATGAGAGTTATGGAAACTGGGGTGTGGTATCTATAGACACCACGATGTGTCTTTCTCTTGATGTAGGACTCTTCTTAATTTGTGAGGCCACATCATTCACATTTTCATCTTCTCTTTCTTTCTTTCATTAACTTTCCCTATACGTTTTCATTTCTCCAACTAATATTGTCACACATGTTCTACCCAGTAAGGGTTGGAGAGCTAGTTGACTCAATGAGGAATCGGTGGGATGAACCCAATCTTAATAGAGTATTTAATTTTCAAGATGCAGTTATGATTAAGACGATTCTGTTCAGTAACTTAAATGATCCAGATAAGATTATATGGCAACCCGGCAAATTCGGTGGGTTTTCAATTTGGTCGACCTATCACTTAGCCACTTGAGGAAAAGAAACAAAAAATCAAGAAAATGGAGCAGAGGGTTCTAATGCGGCTGTTATGAGAAGGTTGTGGAAGCGAATTTGGGGCCTTGGAATCCCGAGTAAGTGCAAACATTTTATGTGGAGAGCATGCATCAATTCTTTACCAACTATGACAAATTTGTCCAAGCGAGGAGTACCATTGGAAAAATTCTGTCGTATTTGCCTTTTTCATTTGGAGATGGTGACCCATGCATTGTGGGCTTGCCCATTGGCTCGAAATGCATGGGCACTCATGAAAGGAAGAACTCAAAAGATGATTACTACCGAAGATCTAGACTTTCTCCAAATTATGCTAGATTTTGAATCTCAAGCATCAAAAAAGGAACTCGAAATGGGGTTTATGTTGGCCTGGGCCATTTGGGATTCTCGTAACAGGATGATTTTTGACAATTTCCAACTACACCCAAGTCAGATTGTTCAAAAAGCAAAAGATCATCTCAAAGACTTTCAAAGCCTTGCAATGGTTCGGCATCTATACTCAAGTGATCTTAAAACAGTCCCTATGGAGACGGAGGCTGTTGGAAGATGAAGATTCCATCTTCAAGACCCCTTTGTTTTGTTATTCATATGGATATTGAAGGGTCCAATCTCATATTGATCTATTATCTTTGTACATTTATGTTTACTTTTCAGCAATAAAATTTCTACCTTTTGTCAAAAAAAAAAAGGTGAATCCAATTTAGGAAGGAAAGAGTATGTCTTTCATGGCTCTTGATTGGGTTTCTTTTGTAAACCGTTACACTAACCTTAATTCTCTTATTTAGAGTTATTACTCTATTTATAAAGCCCTCTCTTACAAAATGGTATGAATCGTACTAAAAATATTTCTAAAAAGTTTGAACGTCCATTAGAAGATGAAGGAACTAAGAGTTTCGTTACCCACATCTCTTTATCTTCTTCACAAATAGACATGTCTCTCCTTCTCTACCCATTCAACAATTTTGAAAAATTAAGTATGTTTAGAGGTTTATAGAAAAAGTTCACCGTCTGGTGGTCAGAATAAGCTGCGAATTGGTTCAACCTCAAAAAGTAAAAATCGATAGAGAAGAAGAAGAATGTCGAACAACGAACAGATTCTCGACGATGGAAATCAATTTTTAATTCGAAGGAGAAGTTCAACGAACTATCCAAGGTAATAAATCTCTGGTTTTGGTCTTGAAATCGAAGTTTATCTTATTGTTTTTAAGATTTTGTGATTTGGTTATTGAGTTTTGTAGAAAACAGCTCAAAGAAATGAGATTTTGTCAGAAATCCTGCCTCCTTCCATCCTCTCTCCTTCATATTTAAGTGACCCAATTGTTGGGAGTTCTCGGGTTCAGTGCATTTTACTTCCTACTGGGATCAAGTCAGGGCCGGCCCATCCATTAGACCATCAAAGCCTTTGATTTAGTCCCCATTAAAAAAATAAAAAAATGAAATTAAAAAGGCTCCATTTAGAATATTAACAAAAAATAAAAGGCTCATTTAGAATATCAGAAAAGACCCATTTATAGTTAATTTTTTTTTAATAATATTAAAAAAAACCTCATTTAGAATTTTGTGCTTTAGGCCTCCAAATGGCTTGGGCCGGCCCTGGATCAAGTGAGCAAAATAGGCGGATTAAAATTGTAAGAGTATTTTAATTAATTTTTAAATAAATTAGAATAGTTACTCAAAGAGATTTTTTTTTGTTTTACTAATTTCCAATTCCCAGGAACACAAGATATTCGAGATAAAATTTTAAGTTTATGTTACATTTAGCAAAGAAATAGAAATAACTAAGGTTTGAAATCTGTATTGCAAGGGATACTGTTGACATTGGAAGGCAAAGAAGCAGAATATGATTCGGTATATGGTTCAAATGGTAGCTCCGATATTGCTTGCCTTTAACCTCTAGATTGGAAGGAATGTAAAAGCAAATAAAATTGAGGAATCGAGTGGGGAGTCGGGATTCGTTTATTGTGTTTTTGCTAATTGGGAATGTAGAGTGGCCTATTTTGGTGAATTTAAATATATTTTTTTGTTACCAAGCATACTAGCACATTGATATTGCAGGTGCCGGTCAATGAGGGGTGGTTGCCTTGTCGGAAATGTTCCATAGATGGTTTTTTTGTATTTGTAGAGAATATATACAGAGGGTTGATGGAGATGTAACTTGAATTGTACACCCCCATTAACCTAATCATTGATTGTATTATACTTTATTATTTACATGACTTTTAAATGTAGCATAACGCTCCATGAGGACATAAAAACTTGAGAATGGGCTCACATTAAATCTTGTGCTCGGAGAGCAGAGTCTCGGTCGTCTCGGGACTATAGACGAGTAATTGGGTGGTCCATATTTGAAGGATCACACTAGGCATTTGTTCCTAAATCCTAACCACATGATCAATCACTTTTTTCATGTATTTCAAAAAAAAAATAATTTGGTCAGTGATCATAACGTTAGAAGCGTCTATCAGGTGCGGATTTTGGTCTGACTGGTTTTTAGTGTTTCACAGTTTGAGACCTCATGAAGGGGTTAAACCTTCCGAATCTGGTTACTTGTTTTGTAGCTTATCAAATTCTGTTGATTTGAATCTATAAAATATCAGCCATATCGATCACCTGCGAGCTATGGAAATACAGAGGTCTTACCGTTTTTTAGTGTTTGAAAGTTTGGAGCATCATGAAGAGGGGTTCAACCTTCTAGATCCAATTACTTTCTTTTTCCCTCATCAAATTCTATTGATTTGAATCTATAAATCATCAGCCGTATCAATCACTTGAGAGCTATGGAAATACAGAGGGTTGCATTGTTTATGGCTAACTTTTAAACTTTCATCAATTCAATTGATATGTTTTTTCTTCCTATTTTCACTTAGGCTATATTCTAGATGAGATCGTTTATATTCCTTTCATATTCTTTTTGTTCTCAACATGTTATAAATATTGTATAAATGTTGGCTACCGGGATTCTTCTAAATTTTTTTTAACACCCGTGCATCGCATGGGGCCTTCGCTAGTAAATTATATAATTGGTTTGAGAGCAATGATCAGCTGACCCCACATGTCATTATCTAGTCGATCGTCATGTTCTTGTGTCACTTTTAAGCCCCTTTAACTATGGTTAAACTTAATTAAATTATGATTAATATTTTTTAATTTTTTCATTAAAATCAAGGTTGGATGGATGAACCCTAAGGGTGAGTGAAACTTAACCACAATTAGTTGTCGTTAAAAATGGGGCATGGACCAATGCGGTCCGCCCGCACATTTAATTTCACAATAGAATGCGCGGTCCATTAAAAATTTTCCTTGGCCAGATATTTATGATCGAAACAAATATTGATATATTCCAATTGTATTTCCTGTGCAATTCAAATATGATCCAAGTAAAGGAATTTGAATGTGAATTGGAGCTAGTTGGTGATTGGGTACATTAAGGCTACACATTCCAAGTGACTTGACCCTTGATCTTATTGATCTACTATATCCGATCCCATCCGGTCTTCGACATAGTATCTCCAACCCTATTTATAAAATTTTCCTATTTTTACTCTAAAATTAAGAGCTTTCTAAAATAAGGGGCCACTTTTTCTCCTTATTTCTTCCAAATTTCTATTTACTTAATTTTTTATTCCAACCTCACTTTCCAACCCCACTCCATATTCAAATGGTTTGTCAATTTTTTCTTTTTAAAATTAATAATAATATTTGAAGAGGAGATTTAGTGCCGAAAATAGGGTGGGCCTCTCGAGAAAGAGAGCTCCTATATGGAGTGCGTTGGAGACAAGGTTTGAAATTTCGTTGAAAATTTCGCGAAATTTTGGTTTCGGACAACCCCAATGACATCGAAACTGAGTTTATTTCGAAAATCAAATTTTGACCAAAATTTTGGGTGAAATTTGGATTTTGAAGATTTCAGAATTTTGGCATAAATCTGATTTTTTTAATTTTTAAATAGTTTTTTTTAATTAAAATTTTGAAATTTTTACTGAAATTTCAAAAATTTATATATTAATTTTCAAAATAAAATAATGATATTTATAAATATATACAATTTTAATAAAATATTATTTTTTAACATATATATATTAGTAATATATATATATAATTAATGAAATATTAATATTTCAGATTTTGAAATTTTACCGTGGGATTTTGGTTCAGGTTGGCTGGTGGAAATTGTCGAAAATTTCAAAATTAAAAACCTTGGTTGGAGATGCTCTGACGGGGTCGAGGTCTCAATTGTCCAATACTTATTTGTTCAATATTTAAATTTATTCCGAATACTCGATGGATTATTAGACTTTAAAAATTAATATTAAAAAAAAAAAAAGGAGAAAAAACGAAAAGAAAGGAAGGCATCCCATACTGTGACAGGAGAGTGGATCGTTTTTCACAAAAAGAAGATAAGAATACATTCTCACTAACTACAGAGTGAGAAGATAAGATAAGAATTCACTGTGACCTAATCAAAAAGAAGATTAGAATACTTTCTCGCTAACTACAGAGTGAGAAGATAAGAAGAAATTAGAATACAAAAAAGCATGCCATCATCGTGACAGGGGAATAATTCTTTTTTCTCTTTTTCTTCCAAAAGAGAGGAGGAGGAGAGATAAAAGACAGATTGAAAGAGGAAAAGATACTTTGCTTCTTAGAACATGGTAACTGGTAAGCCAAAAATCTGTTTACCAAAGGAAAAGGAAGTGATTAGCCCCTGTTTTTTTTTGTTTTTTTTTTAAAGCTATAAGGGTTGAGTTGCTTGGGGTTGAGTTCGGCTATACTCAATAGGGGAAAATGTATTGGAGGAGATCTGAATGATGCAAATCAAGAAGGAGATGAGCGTGTTCGCAACTGGGTTGGAAGCAGAAACCGGAAAAAAATGCTTACGACGCGGATGATATCGTTCAAACCTTCATCATCAAAGTTTCCACGAGGAGAGGGAGCCTTCTCAAGAGGTACTCTTTCTTCTTTATCTATTGGATAGATCACCACAAGGTTGGGCCTTATATCGTAGCGATACATGCTAGGATCTGCGACATCTCTTTTAGTCGGAAAACTTTCAGAATGAAGCGACAACTGCGATGGTCCTATCCCCATGGTAAGGGTGAGGATGTTGCCCAGTTGATCGAGGAGCGATACTGTCATGATGTTTCAATTGTCGGCATGTGGGGTCTTGGGAATAATACTGTTATAGAAAAAAATTATGTTGTCAAATATAATTTTTGACATTTGTGCTTGGGTTTATGTATCTCAAGAAAGTTGAATCAAATATATTTTTGAAGGAATTAATAGAAAAGTCAAAGAGTTGATAAAAAAACTATAAAAAAGTGATATTTGGTGGTTCTTGATGACATATGGAGCACGGAGGCAAGGGATAGTTGAAACTTGCCTTTTCAAATGGGAAGATAGGAAGCAAAGTAATGCTTACCATATGCAATAGAGAAGTTGCTTTGCAAACAGAAACACGAAGCCTTCCTCGAACCTATATGTTTAAAAGAAGAAGATATCTGGGAGCTACTTACCAAGAAAATATTCCTTGAAATGAAAAGAAGAAGAGATCTGGGAGCTACTTACCAAGAAAATATTCCTTGAAATGGCAGTTGTTGCTTTGGTCAAAGTTTAGAGAAATTAGGAAGGGAGATGGTTGCTTTGCAAACAGAAACATGAAGCCTTCCTCGAACCTATGTGTTTAAAAGGAGGAGACCTCGGAGCTACTTATCAAGAAAATATTCCTTGAAATGACAGTTGTCTTGGTCAAGGTTTAGAGAAATTAGGAAGGGAGATGGTAGGAACATGTGGTGATCTGACTGTAGCAGGTATTGTACTTGGAGGCCTATAAGCAACAAAGTTTCACTGGATGAGTTGGAGATGCACTAAACATTATTTTGCATCAAAGTAAAGGCCAGTAACACACCGGCCCCTCAAATGATGAGGTGTGCTCCCTCTCGTGAGGTCAGTCCCCAACTAGGACAATGATGCCTTGAAATATTGATTCGATTTTGGGTTGCTAAAAATTTTATACCACTACCACAACAAGGAGACAGAGAGAGCATTGGAGGACATCACCAAACAACTCTCAGCAGAGCTTATCCATAGATTCATGGTTTAAGTAAGCAGAAGAGGCTCAATTGGGACGATTTCAACATGCCTATGCATGTTAAAGGTGACGGATGAAAATTTCCTTAAGATTTTTCTTCAGTGTGGGAACATGATGGTGAACGATTCTTCTTTGTTTGTACGCCAAGCATAGTAGCTAAATCACACGGCCATGCCATCCATTTTGGCCATAAGAGGTATGTGTTAATTTTGAAAGTGTATTTTTGGAAATTGCTTTCCTTTTCTTTACTTCTCTTCAACAATCTAGAATTGTCTTGATTGGTTTCAATATAGCCTTGAAGACTGTATAAATTTTTTTTATTCATTTGAGTATTACAGGAAAATTCGCTGAAATCGATATGAAACAGATGATAGGTATAGGTTTCAGTTCCTATATTTATGCTGATACGAACATGCGATACATATCATATATTAGGAATTTATGTTTTCATTTATTGTGTTTGCCACTTTTTCTTCGATTAGGACTGATTCATCCCCCGAAACCATATTTTGAATCCTTAAATTAAGAAAGTTGGGTGGTTAATTATAATAAATATAGTGTGTAGAACCCTAAAATTCCATCAAAAGTATCATTTTTCCTTTGGATTCTGACTCTAAATGAGGCTCTAACATGTGACAACTTGAAAAAAAAAGGGTGGTTGATGGAAAACCCTTGTTTTTTATGCCTTCTCGCAGAAGATTCGGTGGATCATTTGCTATTGCATTGCCCTGTTTCATAATTACATTTGAAATTTGGGGACACTTTCTTTCCCGGGTAGGGATAGTTTAGGCCTTCCCTGCTTCATCCCAAAACCTTTTATCTTGCTGGTCTCTAGTTAGTACAGACAGTGCCCGTGAGATAATTTGATCAGTATTACCTGGGGTCATCTCATGGTCACTATGAAAAGAGAGGAACTTAAGAGTGTTTGAGAACTCTCCCTCCTCTTTGCCTTGAATATTTGGACGTATTAGAATCTTAATTTTGGAATGGGTGTCAATTCATCATAGGACTCTAGACACTCTCTGTTGATGAATGGGGGATCTATCTTTCTAGCCATGGATATCTTGTAATAGGTAGTTTTGTTATCGGCAAATTTTAGATTAGATTTTCTTATCCCCTTGGGTTTACTACTTGGTAACCCTGCTGATTTGTCTTTCACTGTATTTGTAACCTTCTAGTTGATATATATAATCTATGGTTTGCCAATAAAAAATAAAGTATGTAGAAAGATCTTATGTGTATAAATAGCTACGTACATTTGTCCATTTCATCCAAATGAAAATAACATAGTCAAGTCTTTTTCTTCCTCTCATTTGCTTATCTTTATTCTTTATTATACTCTCTATTGGTTATTTAGTGATTGGTCTTCTTCTACAATTGGTTGTGAGTTTTGGGCAAAACATTGGTTCCACTATTTGAGAAGTGGATTGTTCGGTAGTTGGAAATCCATCTTTTCTGATAGTATGTTCATTTGAAACCCGGGAATCCACACCTTTCGACATATTTTATTCTTCCACGCAAAGGAGTTTAGCACAAATTAGGAAAGAAGCAGCTGAAGTTTATGGACAGTAAATACAAATTGCTTAGGGTCCTAGATCTTGAGGGGGGTGTAAGTATAAAAAGATGCTTACAAAAATTGGAACCCTAATTTGCTTGAGGTACTTAGATTAAAGGGTACTAGGAATAAATATCTTCCATCATCTATACTTAATTTCATCCACCGACAAAAATACCCAACGGGATATGGAAAATTTAATTGTTGAGACATCTAGTCCTCCTAAGTATAACATTAGTAAGATTTGTGAACAGAGTCAACATACACTTTGAGAAAACTCCAGACCCCAATGCACATAAGAGCTGGAAGTTGAATACAAAATGGTTTGGCCAAATTGATTGATCTTTGGGAATAGGAAAATATGGTATAAGGAAATCACAATAATTCAAAGCAATCCTCGTATGACCTTCCCCGTCTGTCCTTGAAAGCACATCTTAGTTGCCATAATCTCTCTAAATTGTACCTAGATGGAAAGATAGAGGAGCTCTTGTACCAGAAGAATTCCGTCATTATCGTCAAATTCCTCCCACAGTCCCACCAAACCTCGCCAAGTTGACGTTGAGGTACTCTAAACTATGGCATGATCTAATGACAAAGTTGGAGAATCTTCCCAACTCAATGGTCCTCCGCTTACGACATAAGGTGGACAATGGGGAAGAAATGGTTTGCTCTACATAAGGATTTCCTCAACTCGAATTTCGAAAGTCTTGATATTTGGAAGAATAAGAGGCATGGAGAGTGGAGGAAGGGGCAATGCCAAGTCTAAGACATATGTTCGTTTGTAATTCCAAAAGTTTATGGATGGTTCCAGAAGGATTGAAGAAGTGGAGAAGAATTGTACAGATTTAAACAACATCCCTCGGTGACAGTTCTTGTATATATGTTCTGTTGTTCACAACTCACTAGGCATTGATTAATTGAAGAGAAAGAATAAGAAACCATTCAGTTCTCTTCATCGTCAACAACAAATGCAAATTTGAAAAGATATCATAAGAATAAGAAGAAGAGGAGGCCAAACCTCCTTCAATTTATTCTTCATTGTCTTCCACAAATGCATAATCATCGCTCATGTTGGTAAGTATTCTAGATTCTTCTTTACAAATTGTTAAATGATTTGCTGAATCATACCTTTTTCATCCTAATTTACGATCAAACTCTCTTTATTTGACTGCCTCATTTCTAATGTAATTCTCTGTTTTTCTTTCTCTTCTTTCCTTATTTGTTTTTAATTTATTCCAAAATTTTGAATTACATATTGATGCAGCCAACTTCATATTCTGTTAGCTTTACAAGGTAGTTGAGCATCTCTTAGCTTCTGCACCCCCGCACCCCCCCTTTTTGCTATATAAATATGCCTATAGAAAAATTAAAAAAAAATCAAGTAAAAGAAAGAGATAGAGAACAAAGGAGGATTTCGATTAATAGAAACGAAAGAGGACAAAATAGGATAATAGACAATGCCGAAAAAGTGCTTTTATCTGGACCATTTTTACTATAGACTATTTGTTCTTGGTTCTTCAAGAGTAAGGGGCTTCTCTTTTAACATGGGAAAAGAGATTGATATCAAAGTTCTTGAAATTTTTTCTATTCACAGAAGAACTCAATGATATAGAGAAGCTATCTTTCTCAAAAACATAGAGGAGAATGTTGTTTGTAGAGAGTGAAGAGGAAGAAAGCAGGGGTTGAAGAGACAAAGTTGGGTAGGGATAGCGAGGCTTTAATTTCGGTCTGCGGATTGTTTTGAGGTCAGTGAGGTGGGGTGGTCTAGTGCCCTAGGTTGAGACGCATCCTTAATTATTGGAAATGTCCGAGTTTCTTCGTTTTATGCAGTAACTCGCTACATGTTCCTCTTGTCCCATAACTAGGGATAGTAAGATTTGGTCTAGAAGCAACAACGCTCAGTTTTTTGTGAGATCATTCTTACAGTTATCCGTTTCTTTTCTCACGTCCCCTTTTCCTTGTAGGTCTGTATGGAATTTACCCATTCTGTCGAAGGTATCTTTCTTTCCATGGCCTATAGCTTTAAATTAGATTTGCGACCATTTAAAAATTGGAGGGTAGAGGATGGATAATTGTTGCTTCTTGTGCCTTCAAGTGAAAGAGTCCGTGGAGCATTGCGTTTGAAATCTAGGGCTATTTCCTCTCTCGTCTGGGAGTGGACTGAGTTTTTCCATCCTCATTTCAGAACTTTTTATCTTGTTGGCTTTTGGCATGTCGAGACAGTGCTCGAGGGACTATTTGGGTGACTCTACCTGGGGCCATGGCGTGGTCAATTTAGAAGGAAAGAAACAAGAGAGTATTCGAGGGTTCAATCTCTTCTGTTTTGTGGGTTTGCTTAGTGGTGTGTGGCTCATTAAGAAGGTGGGGACGTGGGTGATCTCTTAGGTTGAGGAGAGTGCTTTAGCAAAAAGTGCAGCTTCTAGCCTGTAGTGCATTTAGGGATTTCCTTTTGCATAGCTCTTTCAGTTGTAGCAGTTATAGTACCCTCTGGTTTACTTGTAAAAAAATTTAGTGTCTCTCTCATTATAATAGTAGATGCAGCATCTTTTATATTATATATCATACTTGATTACTGGAAAAAAAAAAGAGGGGATGGTTTCTCTGACCGATGAGGGACTAAAGAATTTGCAAATCCTGAGATGAAGTGGCAAGCTGTGATTGGTTATAAGAAAATTTGAATTATCCAAAAATCCAATGCGGACGATGTTCTTAACGGCAGTCTGGCTCTTTCTTCCATTTTGAACCGACCAGCTAAGTTGTATTACCACTAATTCAGGGATTTAATTCGTGTAAAACACTGATGGGCTGCTGCTTCCAACAGTAGCCAGATGCAAACATCAAAAGTAGGTGGTACCGTTTCAATCGGTGGCTCACAGTGCTGAACTTAATTGGGCATCCCCATTTGGTGTTTGGTTTGGGTTTCAATTTAGGGTATGGTTTTAGGTTTGGCTACTGTTTTGGCTAAGATTTGGTTTAGGTTGTAGGTTGATTTAGGGTTTTGGTCCTTTTGGTTTAGGATTGGGTTTGAATTCTGGGTTTTGCCATCGCCATCCTGTTAAAGAACTGGAGGAATTGGGCCACTAATTTGGCTGGGGAGGTGCTTAGCCGTGCAAAAAAGGGTGTACAAGGCACAATACTGCAAGTCTGCAATTGTGCGAGCAGAACTGTAATCGTCCCCTGGTCAAGAAGATAGGGATGACAACTTCTGGCCCGATCTTTTATGTGTATATGAGGGACCCCTTCATTTTGTACTTTTACTATTTCTTGTTGTCTTGTCTTGGCTACATTTCGAGCACATGCATACATTTCCTTTAAGTTGTTGCATCTTATTGACATAGGAATCAGAATAGTGATGTTAAAAGAAAGTTATTTGTAAAAAAATTTCTTACCCTCTGAAATAAGAAAAAGAAACCAAAAACAGAAAAGATTTATCTTTGTTCAGCATGATTGTACAAGAATAAAGATGAACTCCCTTTTCAGCTATGCTTACATATTGGAGAAAGCTCGCATGAGCCCACCGAAAGGTTCTACATGTTTGTAATCAGTTATTTCCTCTTGCATTGAGTAATCCTGCAAGTGATCGAACAGAAAATGTAGATATTGCAGTCCCGGCAAAGATGCATCAAACATCCATATATTTGATCAAACTGCTTGAAGCTATTAAAGTGTGGAATCCTAATTCCACCACTTAGGCTCACCGTGTTCCTTGTCCACACTGGATTTATATGAGAACATATATAAATTTGAATGGAGCTATTTTTGGATTTGTTCTTTATTCATGTTTTTCACCCTGCAGGGCTTATAATGCATTCTACATCCTTAACTGGATCTACCACTTCTTTCTTCATATATATTAAAGAAATCCAATTTGCTAATTATGTTTTCTAATTTTCTTACTGTTCTTTAATGGGAAGGGACTTGAGTGAGAATTCATTTCCATCCATTTGTTTTGCAGTTGGAAAACAACATGAAGCTTCAGCTGCCAGCTTGAGCCCAGCTGTGTTGTGTGATTTTACAAGATCACAGCTGATGATTTACATGGTAAGCAAACTCGAACTAGTTGAGCTGACTCACGGTTTTCAAATGTGGCTTATGGGGATCTCTTTTCAGGATTAGATTAACATGGTAAAGAAGGATACAGGTTCCATAATTTGAATTGAGATGGCATCCTCATACCTGTACCTCTGGAAAAATTAGCGGAGTCGATGGAGATGTCCACCTTACACCCACTGGTGGATATATCAAACACCAATTTTCAAATGGGATGATGTTTTTTTTGGGTTAGAATGGGGTGATGTTTTTGAAGTGTTATTAGCCTTCCCATAAACTCCATGTATTAAAAATGCTGTGGGAAGGTGGAGGAAATGGAGATTCTGGTAGCCTTATACAAGCACGTTTGGTGCGGATACTGGCAGTCAGATTATTGATGTTACATGAAAGTTATGATTTTTTTTTTGATTGCCTCCTTTAAGGAAAGGGCAGTTTTGATTCTCTTCGGAAGTTTGGATACTTGTTCTTGATAAAAGAATCTAAACCTTGCAAGTATGAATAATTTCCCCATTACTTTCCAAATGACTCTATATTTGAAGTTTATAAGCAGTCCTATGTTAGGCATGCACCACAAAGCTGCACCAACCAGAAGTAGACTTGTAAAGATTTACAAAACCCAGTGGGAGATCTAACCTGACTATCGATTTGCTGGAGACAAAGATGGCTAGGTGCTTGTAGAAAATTTACTTTTGGCTCTCTTTGGGATCTTTTGGGAGGGTATTTGGATCTCTTAGTGAGTGAAGTGAACAGGTCTCTTGACACTGATGTTGACCATACCCTAAATAATTTAGAAGCAAATCACATGAACAGAAATATGGTTATCAGACAAGTAAACCCAAAGATTTCATTGTAGCTTTTTATGATAAATAATAAATGTTTTCACTGCATTTACAAGGATGCTTTTGCCAACCGGTTTCAGTTGGGAACTCTCAAATCTAGAGGAGAATATACTGCTGTTAATCTAAGCGTCGTCCCTTGAGTTCCAGGAACTAAATTCAGCAACCTCTTAATTAACAGTGTTAAAAGGGTTTTTGGGCTAATACGGAACCATATCTTTGGAGACTTAAAAATTCTCTACTTCTCTTGAGCTAACTATTTTGGGGTCTCCTCTTAATCAACAGTGATAATAAGTGTTTTCACTGCTTTTACAAGGATGCATCGGGTTTCATTAGTATCACCCAGGCACTTGGAAATTATGAATTCCAGATGATTGAAACCTTGACATGATATAACACTACTTGACGCAGCAAGCGCCATGGTGATAATTCCAGATGATTGAAACCTTGACATGATATAACACTACTTGACGCAGCAAGTGCCATGGTGATGCCAGCAAGAAGTGTTGATGCTTCACACTCCTAACAAAGTGCTACAGGAAAGGTCAATTGACCACATGTTCCCATAGGCTAATATTGGCCGAAATGGTAATTGAATCAGTAAAAGATGAGAGAATCCAGAACTCTCACCTCATTTATATGGATTGGATTTGAGATGAACAAACTGTTGCTTCCAGTTTTGGTTCAGGCTATAGACTGGCTCATAAAAGAAACATCACAAGATAAATCTATGGGATTTAATCAGAAAAGGGAGGAATCATTAGACCCATACTTGCTCCGAATGTTGTAATGGTCAAACTTTGGATCACTATAGTCCACTGACTTGATCTCAACGGGCTTTGGCTCTGTCCCAACTGCTCCAAACACTACCTCTGCATTTCTTTCACGGTGGCGGTGCCTTGTTCGTTCTTTCTGGCTCTTGGAACCAGATTGGCTATATGGAGGTGCCTCTCCTGATCCATAGAATTCTGCAAACTCTTGTCGCTTTGAAGACCGATGCTTGCTTGACAACGAAGGATCCTTCATACTGACTGATTTACTCCTCTGGGGCTTCATTTGTGCATAACCATCACTTGTATGTGCATGCCGTGTATCAGAAAGAGGAGTAGTGGTTCGCTGCTTCTGCACTAATGGGGGCTTGGCTTTTTCCTCAGGCATCATGAGAGAGTCCTTAATTGGAGTGAGACCTTTCTTGCCTCTTCCAGGCCTGAGACTGAGAGGGATAAAATAAAGGAAGATGCTACCCAGCGCTTCAACTGTAAGTTTGGCCAAATCAATGAGAAGCCTTCCAAAAGATGGCCATCCAGCATCTGGGTCCTCTATTATGTTCTCCCCGACCAGAGTGGGTTTTTCTGAGCTCATTTGATCTTGAAATTCATCCTCTGAGGTTTGTTGCTGCATCAGTACATTCAACATATTTTGACCCTCAGTGTTACAGAACAAGAAAGAAAACCATAGCAAACATTTAACCTGCACAACTTTATTTACTTTACAATACACAGATGAACTTTTCAAGACCTCAGAAAACAGCTTTCAGGATTACAATTTCCACCCAATGTCCACTATAATCTACTCATCAACAATCGAAGGAACTGATCAGGAACCAGTTCTCAATGGAAAGCAGACTAAGGTGACCGTCATAATAGCAAGGTCATTTCCTTGTACAGAACTTCCGTCCATGCCATATCCAATCATGAAATAGACAGACAAACAAATGTTTTTTTGAGAAAGATTTGGAAGTTAACCAGATGTGAGTATCCTCTCAGAAGCTCCCCCAAAAAAAGCCCAACGATTTAGGAAAAGGAAAAAAATAAAGAAGAAAAAAGGCATACTTAATGGTTATGAATCACGTAAAAGTTGCACTGAATTGTAGAACAAATCTAGAGTCAGGGGTCACTAAAACAGAAATAGCATAGATGGTCGGAAACTCCAGAAAGAATTTGATACAACATTAAATGCCCACCATCACAACCTATTCATGTGGTAATTTAGAAATTTTTACAAATAGTTTATTTTTTCAAAAACTTCACAGACCAGGCACATTTTATATCCAGAGGAGATAATGTAAGAGAAACTGCAGAGCATGAGATTTACCGTCCTCGAGAAAACAGGTCCAAATCCCTGCTGAAGCATGCATGAAACATATCCCACCAAGACAGCACCAATAACCATCATAACATCTGGCAGAAATACCCAGGATAATATGTCGGTCAGCATTTGATAATGCAATCTGAAATGGCTATTCAGATTCTAATGAAGCTAGAACAGGTTTTATGAGGATGATTACTGGTGATTTTTCTCTTTCACTGATCATAGCAGCATAAAATAGTGGATAGCTAAAATAAGAGCACCATGATGTTACAAGCTATCTCATGGTGTGCCAATGGCATGGCCCAGCATGCTATGACATTGACATTTGAAATCGAAGTATTTAACCTGGTTAGCACATCCACTATGAATTACCACAGTACCATTATTATAAGAGTTATAAGAAACTGCGCACATAAAGTAGTGATCCATTTCTATCCCAAGCAAAGACTTTGAATTGTTCATACTTCATAGTCCTACAAAGAGCATCTAGTTGAAGCATTCATCATGAGTGCAGATATTGGCACATGGGACTGCCACTGCAATGTTGGGGCTCTACTGGTAAAGGACTATCAACTTACCGATCAGCATGTACCACGTGTCGGTATTAACAGAGGATCACCACACGAGTATTAAATTTTTGTAATTTTATACTAGAAGAGAATAGAAGTCGTGTCCGTTGTTGCATTTGTTCTCATGTATCTGGAGAAGGAATTATACCCAGCAATAAGAAAGATGAGGATTCTTACAGCTAATTGCAGGCATCCACCAGTTGCAACCTTTTGGTCCAGGCATTCTGGATTTTTTTTGATCGGTAATTAGAGATTATATTAGCAAAAAGCAAAAGCACGAGAGTTTACAAGTAGGTAAACTCAAGAAGTACGTAAAATTCTTTGATCTACTTCCCATTTCCATCTTTAATTGCGACTCTCCAATACAGAAATAGTGACTGACACATAATTTCCAAGACTCAAAAGATAAATGATAAAAAGACAAACTTAATATCTATAAAGCATAGATACACAAATATAGTGTAATTATAAAATCAAGGTCACATGTGAATTTAAGGTTTGGATCGTTGTACTAATTATCAAAGTCATCGATAGGTTAAAAGAATCACCACCACCACCATCATCATCATCAAAGTAGATTTCTAATTATGTGATTTTGTGACCATAAGCATCTTTCTCCTTGTTTTTTTTTTTTTTGGAAAATCATTCATAACATTCAACCAACATTAGACAATACAGAGACTAGGGGTGGAAAACTGCCAGAAACATCACAAAGACTATGAAGGCGAACCTCCTGAATTGAAGGGTGAACAAATCCGATCCCCATCCGAGACTGAGATAGAGAGAGGGTGGCCAGCCAGTGCGCAAGCCCATTCAAAGAACGAGGAATAAACGAAAAAGACACCCGCTCAAAACCACAAAGAGAAGCCTTCATATCCTCCATGAGAATCAACACTTCAAGCGGAAAAGAACCCCCAGAAGAGTTCAGAGCAAGGATAAGGCTTAGAGAATCCGATTCAATAATAATATTTTTCCACTGGCTCTCAGATGCCAACAGGATTCCAAGGCAAATAGCCTTTGCTTCAGCCATAATTGGAGAGCTACAAGCAGATACTTTCACACGGAAGTCTACCACCTGCCCGACACTATCCCGACCCACTGCAGCTGCACCTCCTGTAGAGCCTTGATGGACAAAAGCCCCATCACAGTTAATTTTTATAAAGCCCGCCAATGGAGACTCCCAATTGGAAGGGGCTGAAATTGGTGGTTTAGGAGTAGCTAGGGGCCAACCTGACCGGGCTTCAATGGCAAATGCAGAGGCACGTGATAACACAGTGGAAGGAGCATCAATGATGCACTGCTTCCTGAAATTAGTATTCTCCAAAGAAGTTTCTTCTCAGGGTTGTGGTGAGCCCTGAGAAATAAGATTCGTGGATTTGGCAGCATATTTCAAACGACGTACAATATAAACATTTTAACACAATAACAAAGGATACTCAGAACTCAGAAGTGTATACGGGACATACAACGGGATTCAGCATTTATCTAGTGATAGGAACATGTATATGTGATGTTATATTTTCTTCAAGAGGCAAAACAATTTTATTTTGAGAGGCAAAACGATTGGAATACGTGGCTCTCCTCAAAATGGAAGAGGTAAGTGGAAGCAAAAAGCCAGAATTTGGTGGCTCAAAGAGGGGGATTGTAACACCAAGTTTTTCCAGAGATCAACAAACTTTCATAGGAAAAGAAATTTATCTCCAAGTTAAGGGTGGAGGGGAATTGGAAGGAGTTGAAGGAAGATATTGCAGAGAGTGGCATATCATTCTAAAAGGATTTGTATCGTGAAAGGGAATCTTGGCATCCTCATGTGGATGAGTTAGTCTTTGATGGCTTGTCTCCTGCCCAAAAGGGGGCTTTGGAGGCTCCTTTCAAGGTAGATGAGGTTCTTGGAGTTATTTGTGGTTTAGTGGGGGATAAGGCGCCTGGACCGGATGACTTTTCCATAAAGTTCTACCAGGTCTGTCGAGAGATTGTGGGGAGGGATTTTATGGATGTCATGAGGGAGCTATATGATTCAGGCCGCTTTGATAGAGTGGTGAATTGTACCTTCATTTTCTTGATTCCAAATAAGGAAGGCGCTGATGATCTAAAAGATTTCAGGCCTACTAGTTTGGTGAGCGGCATGTGCAAAATCATATCCAAGGTATTGGCAAACCGCCTAAAGGTAGTCATGACGTCCATCATCTCCCCTCATTAGGGCGCATTTGTAGGAGGGCGTCAAATGCTCGATGACATATTGATTGCTAATGAAAGCATTGACGCTCGCACTAAATCCAAAATTCCGGTTCTTTGTAAGGTGGATATGGAAAAAGTCTATGATCACGTGAATTGGGACTTCCTCGAGTATGTTCTAGTAACAAAGAAACCCTACCTTGATGAGTTCACGGTTGTTGTAGCTCTGAGTGAAGTGCTTTAGCCAAGCTTGGGTATAAATTTGTCTGTCAACACCTTTTTTGCAGGATGGGATTTGGGACCAAGTGGCGGCAGTGGATAGAGTTTGTTTGTCAACAGTGTCTTTCTCCATCATTCTGAACGGAAGTCCGGTGGGGTTCTTCCCCAGCTCTAGGGGTTTGAGTCAGGTCAACCCGCTATCTCACTTTCTATTTGTGATAGTCTCAGAGGCTCTTAGCCGTTTGTTATCTGGGGCAGAGGGGAGGTTTTTTGAAGGGTTCTCGGTTGGAGTAGATCGGTTATGTATCTCCCATCTTTAGTTTGCTGATGATACCCTTATTTTTTGTATAGCTCTGAGTGGCGATCTCCTCTATCATAGATGCATCATTTGTTGTTTTGAAGCTGTGTTTGGCCTGCGAGTAAATTTGGGAATATTAAAGATCATAAGTGTAGGAGTAGTTCCAGATATAGATATTCTTGCTCGCTCCCATCTGTCTACCTAGGTATGCCTTTAGGTGCGAGCTTTAAAGCCAAAGTGGTTTGGACCCCGGTGCTGGATAGGGTGGCAAAGAGACTCTCAAGGTGGAAATCATCATGTTTATCTAAAGGGAAGAAATTGACTCTTATCCAAAGTGCCACCTATTTTATGTCCATTCTAATCGTCCCCTATTCAGTGGTAGTCGCTCTAAAAGAGGCGAAAGCAAGCAATAGAGTCAAGCTGTGAAGGAAGAGCTACTCAAAGCTGTGAGGGGCTGCCCTTACTCTATTCCTTGACAGGAATAGTGGGCAGAGAACAAGATAAAGATTCTCCTTACTTGTTACATCTCTTTTATCTCCTCTTTGGACTTGAGCTCATAGCTCATAGCTCAGTTGGATGTAAAGATACGGGCCTTATTCCATTCCTTTCAGGAATGGCGGCCCTAAAACTAAAGGAAGATTCTCCTTTTTGGTTATTGTTGTTTTTTCTCTTTAGCTCAGTAGAGAGACTCCAAATAGATTTTCTCTGGAATGGGAAAGGCGACAAATTCAAATACTATCTTGTAGACTGGAATCTTGTGTGTAGGGCCAAGGACAGCGGGGGTTTAAACCTCAAGTCGCTAACCCAAGTTAATATGGCTTTGTTAGGGAAATAAGTTTGGAGGTTTTGAGAGGAGAGGAGAGGGATAGTTTGTGGTGGGCTGTGATCACCGCCAAATACGGGGAACGATCATGTTGGGTTTCGCGAGAGGTGAGAGGTCCTCATGGTCAGAGTCTGTGGAAGGGCATTATGGCCCCCGTATTTCAGGTTCAGAGTTGGTTCAGGTTTTGGTTGGACGTGTGGTGTGGAGGCACTAGGCTGAAGGATGACTTCGGCAACTTGTTCATGTTAGCGTCTGATAGGAAGGCCTCAGTAGGGGAGTCTTATGAGGGGCTGAGGGAGGGGGTGGTGTGGTGCCCAAGTTTGAGTCGGGACTTGAACGATTGGGAAGTTGAGGATATGGCTCGCCTCTTGGAGCGTATCTCGTCGATCTCCCCATGTGCCGAAATTAAGGATAGTAGGATTTGGGCTAGAGACAACCATGGTCAGTTCTCAGTAAGATCTCTGTTACATTCATTGTATCTTATACCCTCGTGGTCGTTTCTTCATAGGATTGTTTAGAATCCTGACATCCCTTCAATGGTATATTTTTTCATGTGGAATGCAGCGTTGAATAAAATTCTAACATGTGACCATTTACAAAATAGAGAGTGGAGGTTGGCTTATGCCTTCAAGCGGAAGAGACCGTGGATCATCTCTTATTGCACTGTCCTATTGTGTTTAGGATTTGGGGTTTCTTTCTTTCCCGGGTGGGGGTTGACTGGGTCTTTCCTTCTTCTTTTCTCAACTTCTTATCTTGTTGGACGAAGATGAATGAGGATGACACTAGGGAGGTGATTTGGGTGGTGCTCCCGGGGGCTATATCCTGGATGATTTGGAAGGAAAGAAACCTCAGAGTATTTGTAGATTCCTCCTCAATGGAGTGTATATGTGCTCGGATCCGTATGGTGGTTTTGGAATGGGTGGGGCTTCACTTTGAAGTAGAGGCTCTCAGGGAGGTGTTGGGTTATTGAGATAGTATTGGGTACTTGGAGTTTTATGGGGTTGAGGTTATATACTTGTAAACTCTTCCCCCCTTTTCTTTCCTTTCTTTGTGCTTTGTATCGCCCTTTTTTGGTTAATATATGGTGCTTGCTTATCAATCAAAAAAAAAAAAAATCTTCATACAAGAAATTGAGTAGAAAAGAAAAAGCTCATAACCTCTGTAAAAGTTGATTAATGACATGCACTATTGAGAGGATAAAGGATATTCAGAAGTGTTGCAATAGAAGTTCCATGAAAATATTGGAATTTGACACCAGTTGAAACTGATACATCATACATCACCCGTTTTGTACATTTGAAAGTACCATTGAGTGCCAACCATTCCAAAAGAAATTATGGGTTTGCAGAGGTGACAATGAGATGTGCAATAATTTCTGCTACAACTTTTCCATGTTCTTCTTTTACTTTTTCTTCTTGATTTTTTTGTTCTTTGTGTTAGTTTGGAGTACGGAACATAATTTGAAGCGTTGCTTGTATTTTAGATAAAAGTTACTCACTGCAAGTCTGCAAACAATAATTGAAGATATGGCCTACCAACTATTGCTGTTTGCTGTGACACTCCATGATGGAGCAACCATCTTCTAATTCCTGTCACTTGCAGTGAGCGCCACAACAAATATCAGTTGTAAAGACTAGATATGTTAGATTGAAGTGGTAGCTCTGCCATGGGAGAGGATGAGGGCTTATCCAACTGTTTGACGCGCATCAAAATTACAGATGAGGTAAGCACTATCCAAAAAGGAGCCCTTTTGCACTTATTATAATAAAAAGGCCCCCCCCCCCCCCCCCCCCTAACTCAAAAAATTTTCCCCTTTTCTAGGAGAAGGAGACACTTATCCAAAGAGCTCTCTTCCTTATCCCTGCAACCAAAAACACCCTTATGCGTTGAATGCATCTTGGATATTCAATTAATCATTTGGTAATGTAATGAACTAATTAACTCAAGGAATAAGGGTATTTTTTTAGTTGCTTAATTTTTTAGAGGTGTTAGTGATTAAGGGGTGGAGAATTGGATAAAGTGAAGTCAGAGTTGTTATGGTTTACACCTTCTGAATTCTGATCATTCAAATTTTGGTTTTCTTCTAATGACAATATCAAGTATCATCATGATAGTTCACATCTAGCTTTTTATCAACTATAACCTCACAATTTAATGTACATAGATAAGGAGCATCATCGAGAACATCTGAGGCAGCATTTTCTTTCTTGGACTTCTTTTCTGCCTCTCAACCACTTTTTATGTAATATTCATTAGATACTTTTACCCTTTAAGCAAGTTATAATATCCATATGTTAACCAACAATATCCAAATATCCTTATATTACCTTCATTTGGCGCTAACTAAGCAGGTTTATGCTGCCATACATTTATTTCTAATACGCCAAGCTCCTCTTCAATTACCCTCAATCGATACCTATCGCCCTTCATCTAGACATATTGGAGTCCTACCTAAAGTGGAACTTTAACAGATAAGTTGGTCTTAGTTTATAGACTTCTTCATCTAGTTCAGATCTTTTGAGGGTGTGACTAGTAATCAAACTCTTCGAAATCATTGAAAAACATTAGTGCATTTACAAGCTTGCCTGTAAAGGCTGAACAACTTGGTAAAAATCACCAAATAGTAGGTTAACCTATGGCCAACTTCTTTGTTCTTTTATGGTTATTGGTGGGGACGGGAGTGGGGGATATAAAGAAAAATCAAGTTGATAACAAATTCTTAATTTTTTATTTTTAAATTCGTTGAAAAAAAAATTCAAACAAAAGTTTTACCACTTGAGCAAAATCATCCTGGTTCTAAGAATTTTATATTGCAATTGAGAGCACCTGAATGTCAACCAAACCAATTAATTTTACCATGTTCATCAAGCATTCAATCAAGTTATCAAACAGTTGAGGGTAATAACTAATCTCAACTCTATGCATGTCCATATTAAAGTTGCATATGCATGTTTCTAAGCTTATACTCAGTTGACATTATAGCTGATGAACAACAGTCAACAAGTGATGGATGTATAAACAAAGTTTCTATGTGTGTGTATAATAAATATATATAGGGGTTTGTGCCACGTGCATGCATGCGTAGGTGTCCATGATGGCTCATGCAACCCTTGAGATGTGATTAGGTGTCCATTAGTTGTAGTCGTGTGTGTTAGTGGGAGTCTTTGTTGTTGTGTGAGAAGTGGGTGGTTAGTTTTAGTGGGAGTCTTTGTTGTTGTGTGAGAAGTGGTTGGTTAGTTGTAGTGGTGTGTTAGTAGTGGGGGTCTTTGTGTGTTAGGAGCATGGTTTAAAATATCAATACGTATCGACCGATACGGGCCGATACGTATCCTATTTGGAGCTACCTGATACATTGGTATGCTGGAAAAAAAAAACTCTACTGTATCGGGCCAATACAAGCCCGATACACTCGATACGGAGATTTTTCAGTTAATTTTTTTTCTCCTTCCATTTACACTAGAACACACAATACAAACTCGATACACACAACTTATTTACATAATATATTATTTAAGTAAATGATTTTAACTTGATTTTACTTTCATTTACTTTAGATATTAATATGTAAATAAGGTTATCCCCCTGATTATGATGTCCCAGCCCAACCATACTTATCAAGAACCATTGGTTATGATGCCCCAGCCCAACCCTACTTCTCAGAAGCCACGGGTTATGATGCTCAGTCACAATCTTCGACTGACAGTTGTGGACAGATCACGATTCAGCAACAGACATAAGTACAAATGTACCTGGACATGTACTGCACGATGATGACTTGGATACAGTGGTGTCATCATGTCTGGACCACTTATAATGTATCACTCTACTCAATTTCTGATCCAAAAATGATAGAGTATGAGTCGGCACGAAGCTCAATGTGGTATTGAGCTTCTATCATGTATGTAATTTGATTTGTGAATACAAGAGTCTATGTATTTTCATATTTTTGATTTATGAATGCAAATGAGCTTCTATCAATTGGTTAAGTAACTATGGTTTGTATTTTCATACATATTTATCAACGCGCACGTTTTTTTTAACTTATAAATTTGTTAACTCTCATATATATGATTATAAATGTAGTTAGAGGTCTTCATTTAGTTTATTTTTAGCTTATATTTGTATTAAAAGAGGTTTTATGTAAGTTATCCAAGTTTTTTCTTGCGTATCCAAGCTTTTTTTAGTGTATCCTGAATTTTTCCGCCATATCCAATTGATACGTCGATACGTATCCTATTTTGGACTTACCGATACGGCGACCGATACCGATAATTTGAACCATGGTTAGGAGTCTTGAGTTGAGATGAGGGACTATATGTATCCACGAATTGTCTTATGGAATCAATGAAAAACTTATCTTAAACTTCAATCTGGTCTCTTCTCTCATCCTATCTCCCTTCTAAAAGTAACTTGCACGTTATAGTTTGCTTCTCTACGTGTGCACATTCTAGGATTAGAATGTGCACGCAATCAATGACAGCTACATGTCCAGTTAAAATTATATATATATATATATAATGTGTGTATATAGCATACGTCCACACATGCGCACACAAAGCATGACTAAGCGAATTCAATTGCCACAATAGCCATAGTTACAACCATGGAGTTTTGCATGTCTTTTGTCATTGTAAGCTTATGCGGAAGAGGCTTATTGGATGTCCCACTTTTAGTGAAAAGGAAGCAAACTGAGAAAAAACAAAACAATTTGGTGTCCAAACCTGTGGCAGAAATTGAATCATACTGATATTCGCAATCCTCTTCTTGGAGAGATATTTGCCGAAGAGCGGCATTTCCTCGATCAACAACTAATAAGGAACAGGTATGCCCGACATACACCACGTCAAAATCACTCGAGAACTTTGCATCCTCACTGGGCCCATCCCTGTACCCTGCAACGTTTGATTTCCCTCCAGCAATTGTTGTCACACCTGTAAACAATTTCCAAACTTAAATAACATTTTTTTTAGGGATCAAGGATGCAAAACTAGAATACCCATTGCTTTCCCTGACCAAATATTTTCTAACTACATATCGTTCAAGTGCCACACACCTGCTTCTCCTATCTTTCTGATAGCGAGATTTGAGGTATCAGCAACATATACATTCCCTTTACCATCCATTGTAACACCCTTCGGATGATTAAAACGAGCATCACTTGGTTTCCCATCTACATGCCCCGAGTAACCCTGAAATGACCCGGCAACCAATCTTGCCCTGCTATCTGCAAAAACCAGCTCACCAAATTTAAACATGAAAAGACAAATGAATTCCTATTAATTACCAATACCAAGATCTTCCATTTCACCCATTTGGTAAAATAGTCCAATTGTGCTCTTAATTGTTTACAAAGAGAAGACTTTGATGCCACTAACACATAATAGTACCTAATTATTCATAATAAGAGGAAAAGATACCACCATGAAAAGTTGAAGATTCTCAATTTTCCATTGTTCGAAAATGTAAAATTGAGAAATTTCAGAAATGAAAAAAAAAACAGTAGAGAACATACATGGGGAAAGTGGTGGAGTTATCCGAACAATGTTGCTATTGACAGCATCAACAGCAAAGAGTTCTCCATCCTGAGAGACACGGATGGAATAAGGTACTACCCCAAGCTCGTTTCCTTCCACAACAGTCTCGACCAAATACCCATTCTCAAATTGAAGTACATTCCCATCTGTACAGCAAGAAACAAACACATGTTCTCAATTTCCCCCAAAACCCATCAAAGCAAACCTTCATATAATAATAAATTGAGAAAAAAAAACAAGTATCTGGGTATGACAGAAAACAATAATTCTTCTTTTAACTAACCTTTTTGGGGAGTTTTGGGTGAAGACCTCGTCCATTTGATAATAGAAGACAAGTGTTTTATTAATGGTCCTGCAAATAATAATAATAATACAATAAAACACAACAAAATAAGTGTGGAAAAGAAAAAGATAAGAAAAGAAGCATACCCATGAACTAAAAAGATCAGAACAAGAAGAAAAAAAAAACAGAGGAAGTTGGGTACTTTAATTTAACCTGCAGGAGTAGCATCAGCTTGAAATTCAAGAAGGTAAGTGACAAAGGGTGTTAAGAATATGAGAAAAACCAGGGATTTTCTCATGGCTTTCTCCAATCCAAGCTTAAATGTAGAGTTATTGAGGTGTCGAGAAGAGATGTCAAGATGATTTATGTCTGTAAATCATGAGGGGGAGGTAGAGAAACACTGTTATGCATCTGGACTATGTAGAAATTTAGACACATTGCTTTTCTGACTCTCTGTCTTTTTTCTACTTTATTTTCATCTAAAGTTGCAATTTTTTTTTTAGAGAATCAAGAAGCCAGCGAAAGAATTGCTTTTGATTAATGGGATTCCTTTCCATTTATGCTCCCTCGAGAAAAGTGGGGGAATAAAAATCTTTTTTATTTCTATTTTTGAAGGAAGTATAAAAGAATAGTGTTTGCCAGACTTGCGAAAAGACACACTCGCCACTTTTTCACAGACAAAGGACTTTGTGGTGGGCCCACAAATAAGTAAGTGCTTTGTCCTTTGAGGGGGCAAGTGAAGCGAGTTGGACTACCATTTTTCCCCGGCACTTGAGCAAAACCGCGGTTTGTCGTAGGGTCTCAGGTCGTTAAATAGCCAATCTAGAACGCTGTGTCGCTGTTGGCAAGATTTGGCGCCGGTTCTTAGAACCATCGATTTGTATGCTCATTGACGATTGGTGAAAAAGGATGGTCCTTATAGTTTCACGGCATCGATCAAAGTGTAAATAACATTCACAATGATGCCCAAATAATCCTTGTTTGCACGGAAAATGGGACGAACAAAAAATTTCCAAGAGAATTATTTTTCTGATTTATTTTTCTTAGTCTTCACTTTTCACTGTTTGGTTAGACGGAATTTTTTTAGAAAATCATATAAGAGTTATCAGGAAAAAAAATTTATATATACAAAATAAAAAATAAAATTTTTGTGAGAATTCAGTATTTTTATTTGGAGACCTTAGAAAAATGGTCTCTCCAAGGAATTAACTTCCTTCTATATTTGAGGGAAAATTTTTCCAGGAAAAATATTAATTCGTGGGAAAAGTTTTCTACAATAAAATATATTTTCCAAGATACCGAACATAGGAAAAATTTTCCTTTTCAAATGATTTCCTACACCTATTTTCCTCTCAAACCAACCAAACTTTTCCCTTTGGTTGAGTTTTTATACCATATTTTCCTATTCCCAAAGATCAATCAATTCAGCAGGAAAGTATTGTTGAATTGTTGAACCATAAGAGACTGTAACATAAAAGATAAAATAACTTTGATTCAGGGGATGATATTAACCACTTCAAGGGGGTTATCCTCCTTGACGCAAAATTAGGTTAAGCTTTTCAATGATTTTCCAATAACTGGTAGACAATAGTATATATATACTCATCTCATGCTCTCTCTCAACCTACTGGCGCTATGGCTCCTAACTAACGATAAGTTGATAACACCCCACTTCCTTATTGATAACACTCATACAATCACGAGTTCGGATGGGCAACAACGCTTGCTGTTGCGTTGTTGCCCCCATTGTGTATGAAAAATTGGTCCTGCATTTAATAAAGGATAGCCCCCACATAAACAATGAGTGGGGCCTTCAATTTTTCAGGCACAAGGGGGCAATAGCGTAACAGCAAGCGCTGTTGCCCATCCGAACTCTACAATCACTCTACTACTATCCAACTGATAGACTCAATTGGTAACGCGTAAAAACAACTCCCCTTAAAGCTGGACACCAAGACCATATCGACCCATATACGATGCCATGATAGTTGCATTAGTCGTCCCACTCTCATGCAACTCATGCCCGTTACATACCTCACCCCTTCAAGAAGGCCTCGGATTGTCTCTGGCAAAGCAGAAAGGGCTCTCGAGGTTCCATACATTGTGCGACAGTTGGCGTAAAAATTGGGAGAAGCCATTTTATTTTCTCCCCATGATTTTGACTTCTCCCCATTTGATATCTCTTCTCCTTATTCTCACACACTTATCGCCACATGTCTTATTATGTGTGGGGAAGTCAAAATCATGCGCCCATGATTTTGAATTCCCCACCACTTGCCCCCTATTCAATGGAACCTCAAGACAAGTCCTTTCTGGCTTCCCCAGAGACAATCCAAAGCCCTTCAAGAAACCTTGCCCTCAAATTTGGAAAACGTTGTTTGAGCTTGTAGTAGGCCTTTTCAATTAGCTTCGACATCATCACACCCCTACCATTTAACGAGGACCTCAGTGACTGCCCGTTGTCCTCACTTAACTATGCGTGGAGCTAAAATCTTCTCGGGCACAAACTGTAAAACACCTTCATCTGAAATGGGCAGTAACTAGGACTGAACTTGGACTTATCAGGGGCGGAGCCACATGGGGCCTAAGGGCGGATCCGGGGGTCGGGGACTCTAGCCCCCATAAACTTTCGGGAAAAAAAAAAATTCTTTTCAACATATGTGATTGCCCATGAACTTGGCCCTCAAATAAATAATTCCGGGGTCTACGCCCCCGAATCCCATTGTTAGTCCCCTGCAAAAGAATCTTGGTTCAGCCCTGGACTTGATTACCCACTTTTTCTACAAGCTAGACACATGAAATACTGGGTGAATTTGCGACGCCTCTGGAAGTTTAAGCTTGTAAGCAACAAAACCTATTCAAGCAAGGACTTAATAAGGTCCGAAATACTTGGGGATAGTTTCTAAAATTTTCTCTTCACCACAGACGGTAGGGCTATAATATGAGGTAGACCCAATCCCCAGAATTCTCCATCAGTTCGGTGGAGGTCCATCATTCTCTTCATCTGGTCCCTATCCTTGAGAACATCCTCCACTGCTTGCACCTGAGTAGTGCCAGCCATGTACTATAGCAGGCGAGGTGGTAGAAACCCATAAACAACCTCGTAGATGAATGTGAGCTGGTGTTATACCACCCCATTCAGCCAAGGGTACCCACTTAGGCCTCAGATTGTCTCTAGCGAAGCCATAAATGGCTCTCGGGATTCCATACATTGTGCGACAGTTGGCATAAAAATGGGGAGAAGTCATTTCATTTTCTCCCCATGATTTTGACTTCTCCCCGTTTGATATCTCTCCCCCTTATTCTCACACAATTATCGCCACATGTCTTATTATGTGTGGAGAAGTCAAAATCATGGGCCCCATGATTTTGACTTCTCCACCACTTGTCCCCTATTCTATGGAACCCCGAGACAAGCCCTTTCTGGCTTCGCCAGAGACAATCCCAGGCCACCCACTTAACCCACTCCTTTGGTTTGGAGCCCACAAGAATGACATTTTCAGTTTGGGGAATACTATTGCAGTGACTTTGACTTTAAGAAGGGTAATTTAGACATTTTAAAATGTCTAAATCTATACTATAATATAAAGAAATAAGACTTTCTCCCTGCTCTCCAAACTCCAATCTCTCGAATCCTATACGTTCAATCCTAGGGATGCCATGTGGCACATTTTTTTAATCTCAACTATTAACTCTCTCTTTTTCTCTCTCACGTCTCTTTATCAGTTCAAAATTTATTAGAGAGATTTTAGGGGATTCTGATAAGTGAAATTCAAAAATTATTAGAGAGATTTTAGGGGAAAGAGGGTGTGTGTGGGACGTGTTGGTCCCAATAGTTGCAACCTTTACTCCACTTTTCTCTCATCTACACTTATCACGTCTCCTAACTTTCTGATCCCTAAAATGTCGTTCATGTTTTGATAAGGTCAAGTAGATGTGGTCCAGTCGCTTGGAATTACAAACATTGCATGGTTTAGATACTTTTTTTTTTGGTATGAGACACACGGTTAGGCTGCAACCCAGGTTAGCAAGTCAGTATCTGTTCTAAGTTAAAGGTGGGTGGAGAGTGCAACCCACTCTCACCCTCTCGGGAATGGAACCCGGAACCTCCTTCCTAAGGAAGGGATACACCTACCATTGGGCTATTCCCAGGGTGTGTGTGGTTTAAATACTGACCTTCCTATAAAATTTAATGGTTTCTTTTTATCTCGTGCATTGCACGAGGTTTTTGCTAGTAATGACATAAGCAAAAGTCATCCATCTAATTAATTAACGGAAAACTAACAGAATGAAGTATTTGTTACAAACAACTGAGGTAGAGGTAGGGTAGTATAATTTACCCTTTATTTTAAAGGGCATCCTAAAGGAAGATTAGTACCTCGTCTTCTACCAAGTAGTGCAAACTCATAGAGAAGACTGAAGAGAATCTGAGCTGAGTTGTATTCTAGAGATAGTGTTGTCATATCCTTTGCACATGAGAGACTTTGACTATCTTCAAGAAAGACTTAACTGTAGCACCTCTGAACGGAATGATTCTTGACCATAATAATAAATGAAATAATTACTTGCTTCATTATTTGCATTTTATCTGCCAGTTGTTTCTAAGTAACCATGTGTACAGGGATTTAGCCCAATATTATACCCAACATAATGGTGGTGGTGAAGGCTGGATTTCAAGTGAGGACATAGAGAGTAGAGGGAGCAATTAGGGCCATCAACTATCCAGTAATTAATATCCGTATGCGAATTCGTTGACTAGGATAGTATCCAAATATGTATCTAGCGGAGTGAATTTTACTATCCGTTTATAATCGGATACAAATATGAATATTGGTATATCCGATTCGATAATTATCTGATCGATAATATCTCTACTATAATGAGAAAGGCCCCCTTACTAATGGAAATTCCCAAATTACCCACGTAGCCTAATTTTTTGTAAATGCCCAAACTACCCTTAATACCAATCTGTCTCCCCTACCCCCTCTCTCCCAGGTGCATTGCACGTGCAGCCCACTAGTAATACATTATTATATATATAATTAATACATTATAAATGTATAAAACTAAATAACCATATAAATATATACTTTTTATATACTTTAAGACATTCAATTATTATTTTTTAATGTAAATGATATCAAATATTATTTTATCATTTTTTCATAATAAAATCTTTATTTTTTAGAATTATTTTTTTAAAGTAATCGAATAATATCTGAATTCGAATAATTTAATCGAAGTTGGATATAAATAAAATATTTCACTGTTTGTTAGATATTTATTCAAATTCGGATAGTTGGATATGTAAATGGATACAAATTCAGATATACCTCTATCCACTGCGAATTCGCTCCGTTGATAGCCCTAGGGGCCATTGACGCTATGGTGAAGGTAGGTGGTGGGCGATTGGTTTCAAGTGAGGGCACCACAACCATCACCACCCACCCTCTATGACCACCAACCCCACTCGTCCATGCCCCTACCACTACCCTCAACACTACCCATATTGCCACCCTCACACCACCCACCCTCCTCCACCATTACCCCCTCCCCCATTGCTGCTATCCCCACCCACCACCACCTATACCATCCTTGTCGGAGTCGGGATTTTATTGTAGGGGACACATAATAGTTGATTGAAAATATTAGTAATTGCTGATGAATTTGTGCAGAATGATTAGGTAGGTATTTAGGGTTAAGGGGACAGGGGTTTAAGGGCCTAGCTCCTGATTTTTTTTTACGAGGAAGTTCGTGGGTCATTTCGACCATACGTTTCGTACATATTCTACATGTATGTTTCTCCTTGTTTACGGGTAGGGTTGTAAAAAAATGCGGATATTATCCATATCCGATCCGTATTCGAATCCGTTTAGACGGATAACTATCTAAATAGGTATCCGGCGAAGCGAATTCGGATAGTAAAATCACTATCCATTTATAATTGGATACAAATTCAGATACTGGTATATCTGATTCGATAAATATCCGTCTGATTATACAATATATAAATAATATATTTTAAATTTATAAAATTAATATAACCTTTAAAATATAATTTTTAAATAAAAATTTATATATTTTTACATTTTTTAAATATTAATTTATATTTTTTAAAATAATCGGAGAATTCGGATATTATCCGAATCCGAATATTTTAATTGGAGTCAGATACAAATATCATATTTCACTATCCACCGGATATTTATTCGGATTCAGATATCCCAATATATAATCGGTTACGAATTCGGATATACCACTATCTGCTCTGAATCTGCTCCGTTTACAACCCTATTTACAGGAGCAGCTATCCTATTGCCCTATGACTATGCCATATTAAATAAATAAATAACATAGTATTAAAATATATTTTGTTTTCAAAAGTGTAGAGGTCTCATTGTCCAATGGATATGTCCTGTTAAATAATATAATACCATTTTTTTTAACAGTTCATGAAACAATTGCCTCCTAATTGTCCAATGGCTTATGCCTTATTAAATAATTAGTTAAACAAGACATGAGAAAAAAAATATTTTTTTCAAACGTTAAATGGGGTAGCTGCCCATGACCATGCTTAGTAAACTAATCTATACTAATACTATATGCCGGTTGGTTCCACATGGCATATCCCATTGGCCTCGATTCTCTATTTTGGTTCATGCCACATATCTTCTAATTGATCTAATAAGAAGACGCCATGTCACCCTTTTAATTATTGTTCTTCTTTCCTAATTAAGTGATGTGTTAAATGCTCACCTTTACTCACTCACATTCTATTTTTTTAATTATAATTAATTAAATTTTAACATTAAATATTTAATCTTTCTTCTAATTCTAATATTTAATTACAACTAATTAAGTTGTAACATTTAAATTATTAAAAATATGAAACCTAAGGGTCTCTTCTTTCTTTCCTCCACATTTTCATTATTTAATTGCAATTTATTAAAATTGTAACATCTAATTTTATAAATCTTGGTCTACCTTCTCCCTAATCCCCTATAAATAGTAGACAAATTTATAAGACACTTTCATTCTCAAATATGTAAGGATTTGGCATGTTGTGCATTTTAGTTAGTATGGTTCACCAGGGAGGGTTTTCCTAAGAGCATCTAGAGTGGAAATCTTAAGAGGTTTGCTTTCATGGCAGCTATTGGGAAGTTCTTGAGTTTGGGTGCATTATGGCATGAGTGCATTTTCAACTACTATATTTTGGGTAATTCGATGTTTTTGGAAGCTGCTAGGTTCTGGTTTCGACATTACTTACCTTTATAATTATGAGTCTCTACATGGAGTTTTGGCTGAGTATTAGTGCATTTTAGGCACTATTTTTGGTCTTCTATTTTGCTCTTGAAGTAGCGATTTGAAATAGCATAGATTATTCTTATTGAAATTAATGAGATTCAGACTATCATTGATATTAGGAGTAATATTGATTTACTTAGGTTATAATTAATTATATTAACTCTCTAATTAGTAAATACTCTACAAGAAATTGAGTTTCTCGACATGGTGTCTCTATTTTATTTTTATTTTTTATTTTGTTATATTATGCAAACCAGTGGTAGTATTAAAGTAGGTCCCACTAGAAAAGATTTAATTAGATGTTGTTTCGGGTTGATTAATATGAAGAGACTAACATTTTCTTTTATATGTAAATTTTTTTTCTAATTAGTAAAATTATTTTAAAAACTTATTTATTTATTAGAAATATCATTATCTCTAATACTTTTAAATAATTTTAACACATTAAATTTTTAGATGAGATGATATAATTTTTTTAATAATGATGCAAACTTACTTTCTTAAAGTTATATAATAATGAGATAAATATTTCTATATAATAACAATAAAATTATGAATTTTTAAATGATTACATTGACTATTTTTAATAGTATACATATAATAAAATCTCATAAGATAACTATACTATCATCTTTTTCTTCTATTTTATTTTTATTCTTTTCTTATCATTTTCTTTCAACACCCCATGCATTTGCACGGGGTTTTTGCTAGTATATATATATATATGTTGATGGGTCATTTTTGACACCTGCCATGTAGGCAAATGAAGTAAAACTTTTGATGACATGGCAATATAAACGCCTTCATGAATATTTATGGCGCCTTCAAGTACACTCATAAATATTAGAATGACACCTTCAACCTGTAATGATTTGTATTGATCACTGCCTTCTACACATTTGGCTAAAATGTCTTCAATATAAAACTTATGTGCCTTCTAACATATTGCAAAATATAAAAATGGTAAAAAGAGACTTAAGGATTTGAGGGTGAGAGGTTTATTGGTTGAAGAGTATGATATCACGTAAAATGTGAGGCTGCTTTTACCAATCCACTTAGAACTTTTAACTAGTAATAAGTCGCTGTAAGGCACCCGAGAAAAATTAAGTAATTAATTTTACACAATAAATACAAAGGCATTAATACAATAAATGCCAAAGACATTATTATATTAAATGCGGAAAAACATTACAATAATCAATGTGTCTGTTACAAAGAATTACAATTACTTCGTATTCAAAGCTCCCACAACAAAATCCTATAGATAGGAAAGACTATCACCTTGAAAGGGACACGACACATGAAGTCAAATATGACAAGGCTAAGGGCAATCGTTCCTCGGTATTCTCAACATTCTTGGTGTGCTCTCAACCCTTTCTTTTGCCATTTTTCTTTTTTTGCCACAAGTCAGAATAACCTTTCGAAGTTTAGATTGACCTGTGATTAAGTCAAGAAAATCACCTAGTTCCTATATATATATATATATATTGTTTTCAAAAGTTTAGAGGTCTCATTGTCCAATGGTTATGCCCTATTAAATAATATAGTATCATTTTTTTCAATAGTTCATGGAACAATTGCCTCCTTGTCCAATGATTGGTGCCTTGTTAAATAATTAAACAAAATTGAAGAAAAAGTATTTGTTTTCCGACATTAAATGGGGTAGCTGTCCATGACCATGCCTTAGTAAACTAAAAATAATAATTCAAAAGTTGAGAGGGGCACCTACCCCATGCCCCATGCTATACCATATTTAAAAAAATAAAAAATTTAGGTGTTGAGGGGGGGGGGGACATGCCCCCAAGCCCTGGCTCTGCCCCAACTGTCTACACGACTCTCACCCACTCCAAACGTGATTTTATTGTTTATATCCTTCATGACATTATTTTCCACACAATATCAATGAAAAAAAATCCAAAAATTGGGAAATTAAGGTGGCAGTTGGATTAGTTTTTATTAGCCAAAATCAATTGTGATACAAATTGATTGTGTAGAAATTAATTGTCAGATAATAACTTTTATAAATGATAGTGTTCGGGGAATACAAAGTTGAGTCCCCATGCACTATTATTTGTAAAAGTAATTATTTGACAATTAATTCTTATCATATTTGATTTTGGCTCATAATTGTTTTCAAGAATAAAGAATCACAAAATTGATGCCAAAAAGAATCTAAATGGCCTATCACATTATTGTTTCCTCCCCATATCCAGATATCCTATGACCCATTTTATACCCTTTATTGTGAAGTTATTGTTTCTAATGTGTTTCGCACAGGAGCCAACTTTAACTCCATTTTTTCTTTTGCACATTCTAGTTAGTAAAGTTTAGTATCTGTTCCATATCTGTTCCAGGTGGAGTTAACAACTACGTTCACCTCTCTCCCATGGGATTGATCCCGAGACCTCCCTCTTAATGAGGGGGATACACTACCACTGGGTTATTCACATGGTGTGTAGCTTTAACTCCATTAGAGTGGTTCATAAAAGCTCTAGAATTGACAGTCGTCTGTATTGTACCGTTAATGAGGCAATAAATTTGGTACATTAATGAGAAATGCTACTTTAATGGAGTTAAAAGTATAGATGGCTGTACCAAGGGTGGTGAGGTTGGCTAGCGTCCCGAGTTTGGTCTTTGCGGTCATGTGTTCAACTCTCATTCCTCGACTTATCCTAGTATTCAGATGGAAAGTAGGTCGGTGTGGATATTCGAAAGGACTTATTGGCTTGAAGGCTTAGGGACACCCTCCATTACCAAATAAAAAAGAGAATTGCCACTGAAAACCCGAGACACAGATTCCTAAGAAGACACCGACAAAAACATTGGGAAAGTGGGTGTGCTCGATAGCAGGTACTATTGAGTGCTGGCCATCTGATCTAGAATCCAACAATGCCATGACACGTGTGGGGTCTCCCGTTTATTGCATTTGCAATATGACATTATTGGATTCTTCGGATTACCATGCACCCAATCACTTTCAAATAACGGAATGGAAAAAATATTTGAATGCTGTAAATTTCTGGTTATTTGCTCATTTGATAAAAGACTTTTCCTTATGGACTTGATTCAGGCAATGGATTTCCTCTCCTCTGGTAGATGCTTAGTGTTTACACTCCGACATAGTCTCTTCACCGGACACATGACAAAAATAAGAGAAGAAATCAAAATATCAAAGTCATTTCAATTTTTCCAATGTTTATTTAATTGACTCTCTTATTTTTTACCATGTGGTGAGTGGAGGCTATGCCGGAGTATAATACTCAAGGCATCTGCCAAGGAAATCTGTTAAGCTTATCTCTTCGGAGTAGGGTGCTTTTGTCACAGGGCGGCTTATTCATGAGAATTGTTTTCTAGCTCATGTGATTGCTTCGATTTTTTGTTGGCTCCAATCCCACGACCCAGATCCTCGACTTGATCCCTGATTTCTTAGTCGGGGATATGACGGAGCTATAAATCATTTGCTTCATTTTGTGTCAGCCGGATGGTTAGGCTGGGACTCTGATAATCACATGGTGGGAGCGGGATCAAATCCTTTGGTGGCCGAAATTTTAGCTATTAGATTGGCCGGATTTCGCATGTTACCATTTTGTCAGATGCTATATTTGTAGTTGATGCCCTTAAAGTAGTTCCGACCATAGGCAATTTTGTTCAGGATGTTGTTCAGCTGTTTCATAGCTTTCATCAGCAAGGGCCTAATTTTACGCTCTCTCTTTTGTGTACCCTATGGCCCGACCTACCGCTGGGGAGTGTAATTATGGTTCGTATGATGTTTTCAGGGCTCCGCCTTAATGGTTTATAATAGTTTACCCAAAAAAAAACTAAATAATGATCTTAGTCGAGAACGATTTTGAGTCCGTGGCAGCTTATTTGATAGAGAGCAATAATCTGCTCCTCGCACAACAAACTATTACCTCGCCCCTCACAAAGAAGATCGAATCATAGTCAATTGCGATTGAACTCGGAGATAGTTCAATTGCACCCACCATGGTTAAGATTTACTGATCCTTATGGTCCAACAATCTAAACTTGATTTTTGAAAAAAATATTAAAAAATTAGCCCTAGGAACCCTAGGGTTAATTTTTTTTTTTTGAAAACCAAGGTTAGAATTTTAACTTGAAAACCAAGGTTAGATGGTTGAGCCTTAAGGATTAGTGAATTTTAACCTGAAAACCAAGGTTAGATGGTTGAACCTTAAGGATTAATGAATTTTAACCACTGTTCATAGGGGTTAAAACAAGACATATGTTGACCTGGGGGTGCAATTGAACTATCCCCGAGTTCAATTGCTATGGGCTGTGATTAGATCACCTCACAAAGTTCCTTTAACTGCCTTGAATTATGGTTAAGGAATTTTAACACTTACTGTTAAAATCTAAGGTTAGATGCTTTAATCTGAAGGGTTAGTAAACCTTAATCATAATTAAAAGAAGTTAAAAGAGAGACACTTGCAAGAAAAGGGGAGCTGAGACACCCTCCTGGCATCACCGACGCGAGGTGATTATTTTACTCTGATAAATTAACTGCGGATATTTCCAACTTTTTTGTTTTTGGTTGAGGATACCCAATCCAAATTGACTCGAAATTCTCTTAAGTTGTAATCGGATTCATTGGAGTTTGGTTATGCCCTTGAGGTCGCCATGTACTCCTATTGACACCCCTTAACCATGGGTAAGGTTCACCCACCCCTAGGGTTCACCAACCCATCCTTGGTTTTTTTTTAAAAAATATTTTTTAAGAAAAAAAAAATAAAAACTGTTTTTAATATAAAAAAAACTCTAAAAACAGTTTTTTTAATTAAAAAAATTAATATATAAAAAAAAAACCAAGGATGAGTGAATGAACCCTAGGGGTGGGTGAACCTTACCATGGTTAAGGGGTGTCAAAGGAGACACGTGACGACCTCGAGAGGATCTTGAGCCGTTAGTTAACCTCCAGCCATGTCATTGTAGTACCACGTGTCAATATTTCATTAGTTCATACTTCGTGGCAATAGCCATGTGTACAAGGCCGACTTGAAAAGTGGAACCAAGAGTGAGAGATCTCTGACGTCTGCGAGGGTATCTTGTATTGTTTTCTCCGACCGATCATTCGATTTTCAATTTCAACAGAAAAACCGAGAAGGGTTTCAGGAATCCCTAGGGTTTCGATCTCGTTCGAATACACTTATCAAAGTATCGTGTGGTAAGTTTCAGAATCTCATTCAGTGGTTTCATTGCGTTTGAAGATTTACAGATCTGTTCTCGAATATCTGTTTTTGTTTTTTCTTCTTCTCACATGATACTTTGATTAGC
Source organism: Tetracentron sinense (assembly GCA_015143295.1). Lineage (NCBI taxonomy): Eukaryota > Viridiplantae > Streptophyta > Magnoliopsida > Trochodendrales > Trochodendraceae > Tetracentron > Tetracentron sinense. The sequence goes on from CM026551.1 coordinate 51,109,782, forward strand.
GTTCATTGAGAAATTCGGCCATAAATTGCTTCATGAAATTGGATTAAATGAATATTTGACTTTCCGATTTGGAATTCGGATGTTCAGGAGCTCGTAGCTTTGTGTTTCTGTTTGAGCTTATATCTGTAAATATGAGCTGTTTCGTGATTTCTGGATTTATTTTGAGATCGGTGGCAGCTTATTTGGCTGTTGTGAATATACTCCATTTGATTGTAGATCCACGGTCTGTTTATTGATTTGATGTTGTAATGTTTGAATTTCCTTCAAACCTTGAATTGAGTTTTCTTTTGAGAAATTTTATTCGTCTCTGGATGATTTAGGTTGGATCGTTTATTTTCTATGAAAAATGTACGGTTGATCTTCTGTAGCCTTTTTAATGGCAACTTCATCGTGAAGTTGCTCTGGGATGGAGTGCGTGCTGCTCTGGATAGACACGCGGCTTCATGTTTGCACACCCATATCCGCTCTGTACATGAGAGTGTCCTATCTTGTGGCCAAATGTTTCCTCTTGTTGTTGTCCTTAATCTAAACTAGTAAGAGACCCGGGCCATGCACGGAAATGGCAGTAAGGAAAAATTAAAATTTGATTTTAATTTGATTAATTTTTTTCTTGATACAAATTAAATAACTTAAATACATAAGAATGATCAATTTAAGTAGAATGATAATAAACTAATTTAAGTAGAATGATACAAATTTAAATAACTTAAGTAGAATGATAATAAAATAAATTAATTATCAATTTTTTTCTTGATACAAATTAGCCCCACTCCCTGCCTAATTCAGTTTTCCCTTTCATGTCTTTTTTAACCAATATATAAAATGTGCATACTAAAACAGAGAAAGACTTACCAAAAAAGACAATCAAAGGAAATAAATCAAAGCCACTCCACTCCCTACTCAAACAGTTTCCGTGAGATATGATTAGATTATTTATGTTAGAATGAATTATATAAACTCACTCAAACAGTTTCTGTGAGATATGATTAGATTATTTATGTTAGAATGAATTATATAAACTTCTTTTCATTTGGTTCCCTTTACATATAAAGGGACTCCCTCTCTCTCTCTCTAAACAGTAGCATAAGAACTAAACAAAAGTGACACCAAAAAATTGTAATGAAGCCAACTTGTTGAAAGTGTAGGAACAACTTTTTTTTTTAATCTCATTTTAATTATATTATGAAATCCTCAAAAACGTGTGGCATGAAATAGATGAAAAATTGACCCATGTAGTTGATGAACTTTAACAGGGGATAGAGAGAGAGAGAGAGAGAGAATTAGATCTAGCATGTCTATGTAACTGCACTCTGCCTCTCTCAATACCAGAAAGAAATGTATCCAAAGATTTTTTAAATCATGTCCTTTTCCTATAATGGTTAAAATCAAAGGCAAGAGAATGAATTAACCCATAAAATGTACAACCCCCCCCTTATCTCTTCCATAAAAAAGAGATAGATATAGCATAACACCAGGAAGATGACCTACCATTATCACCAAATCACTATTGAAACACAAAGTATAGTTCAAAAACTAAACTTCAAACAAAAAAGAATAAAAGAGAAGAAAAGCAGTAAGAATGTCAATGGGGGGAGGGGTGGGAGGAAGAGTGAAATCTTACATGCCCAGCTTTTGTGTGCCATCAAGCTCGACTAAATTTATGTTTCCGATTCTTCTGCAGTACGTAGTTTTGTTTATTTTTATTTTTTTCTGCATGAATAATAAGAAATTGATGCTATTTTGGATTGCATGAACTGTAAGTCTTAACAACCCACTCTTTCTTCTGCTAATAATTGGGGCATCATTCTTTGATATGGTCAATTCCTTGCTAATATTTAGTCTTGTGAGCTTGGATCCTTTTATGATTTCCGTTTCTTGTTGAGTTTCTCTAATTTACCTGGGTATGTTTTATGAAAGCACAATCAGAGTTATATGTGTCATTGTCTTATTTTTCACAATGGTAAACCAAACTCAATATGGGGAAACCACTTATTCAAAACGGTGATAGAGAGGGCTGAGGAAGATTGTGAAGAAGAGGCTCAGGAGAGTTTTCTATAAGAGGAATAGATCCATGTGCGCATGTGAGGGGTGGGCAGTTTATAAGACTATAAAATATTAAACTTCTATAAGCGACACAACTCTGGAAATGGTTTGGTATATAAAGAGAAAGACAACAGGTCAGTAGCATTGTTGCGATCAACCAAATCAAATGTATTACAGTTGCAGGAACAACCCATGATCAGATTTCAAAGAAAACCAGAAAATTTAGGGAAAAAAAAAAGATAAGGAATTGCTTGCAACTTACCAGTGCGTTTGATCGGCTCAAATTCACTGACGGATAAGAGAGGTACATTCGTGGACATGAAATCGAAGCCTTAGAGCCCACTTCAAATAATGTTTCAACTTACTTTGACTGAGACCCATGACTGAAAAAACAAGAAAAGAACTGCTTATCTCCTCTATAGATAGCCTAGGGTATAAAGGAAGATGAAAAGTCGTAATTCTTTGGAAAAGTATGATGTATTGAGGGAATATGAAAGCAGTGTCTTAAAAATCGCCACTTCATAATGAAAGATTGCAAATCTTTAGACGGACACATCTGCCCCACATGTTCTCACTCTTCTCCCACCCAATTCTAAACGACACCACCCAAACATCACATATTCTCAATCGTAATTTCTTATGCATGTGTAACAGCAAAAACGTCTCTACCACAACACATGCTATGTAGATAAATAGATGTGAAAATTCGCGTAGGCTCACAAAAAATTGAAGAGTTACATCATACCCAAGTCCCTAAAAAAAAGAAAAGTCGCGTCCCTAAAAAAGAGATCAAAATATAAAAGGAAACAGAGACGTAATAGGGAAAAATTCTTAAAATTTCTTCTTTTAATCTCCTACAATCTCTCCCAACCCACCTCGTGTCCCTCCCCTTCCCTGGCTTTAAGTTATTATAACTAGTAAAGTAGCCCGTGCGATGCATCGGGAAGGACAAAGGGAATGCATGAATGAAATATGATTAGAAAATAAATAATAAAAATGTCTAAGAGTCAAAAACATAAAATATCTAGCTAGACAATCTATATAGAAAATTATCTAAATTAAGTAAGCTTTATTTAAAATAAAAGTACAACTTATAAGCGTTTGTTGAATATACATAATGTTGATAAAATAAATTGGCGTGGTATGTGACTAATCACATAAATCTCTTCTAGCATATGTTTGAGCTCGTCAATGAAGTCAACACTTTTGCTTGCTCTAATGACAAAAAAGTATTGAGTCCATGTAATGCTTAGGCACCTCTACCAAAATTGGAGGCTTTGTCATGTACTATTCGACCTATACCCCCCATAAACAAGCGAGTTATGAACTTAGACTTCACAGTCTCGAAAGAGTCGTTCTAAATTGCGATTTGAAATGAGTCCCAAATGAAGTGACTCGAAATACTTGTTAATGGAATAAGACGTAGTAAAATAAAGCCAACCAACTTCTAATAGTTCATATCCTCATTCAAGCAATTTGTATTGTAAATATAATTAGTATGTATTTCAAATAGTTGCAAATATATTTTAGGGAATTTTGAAACAAAAATATTTATATTCTGTTGCAGGGCATGGAGTACTGCTGATTGTCTCAAAAGTATTATTATAACCAAGGTATTTTAGAAATACATAAATACTACAACCATAGGCTGATGACTATAGCTGAACAACATTATAGAAGGGCCAAGATAAGCCACAAAGGTACGGAAGACATGAGAGATAATCTAAAGGATGGCATGTTGGGAAGATCCACATCCATGTATAGTCTAGGTTACTATGGCCTTTGTATATAATCTCTAGAATAAGAAGCCAAATAAAACAATCTTAGAGTAGTTGGTAGTAGCCATTGAACAGCCACACCATCTCATCTCTCTCTACACACGTCTCTATATCCTCTCTATATTATCTATCTCAAATCACCAACCCCACTTTCACTCTCTATATCCGTGTTAATTAATTTCTCTCATTTTCGGGGGTGTATAAGTATGATTGATACACCCACCCACATTTTTTTCTCTCATCTCACCACAATCTATCCCTGTTATCTCACCTCCTCCATTTCATTTTTATGCATGCTCTTTGTGTAGGAAACTAAAAACATAGTATCTATGGCAATATATATATATATACAGAGTGAGTGAGAGAGAGAGAGAGAGAGAGAGATCTTCCATATCTGATTAAGGATCATTGGTACATTCCACTGAAGCTTTACCTACTCCAACTTGGATCTGAAGATGAAAAACATCAGACTATGGGGAGTTTAAACGGGAAAACCAATGAGGCCAAAGGAACCCGTGGCCACCGTCTTGGGTTTGCCAGTAGAATCTCTACAGTCATTGCATCGCTGTACATACAAACTACAAATAGAGGAATTTAGGGAATAGATCTCTCTACATATATATTCTTTGATACATGCACACACATCGGCACATCGCTACCTTTTTCTTTGCACAATTTTTCTTCTTTATGCATGCTCTCTGTATAGGTAACTAAATATATAGTATATATAGAAATCTATTCATAGATGGTGTGTAACGGTATAGTATCCGAATTTTTTAAAAAGGATTAACATAATCAACTGCAAATAGATATTTGCCTATATCTATTGCACAACCACTCCATTGTCTCTCAATACTAGCTATCTCTTTCTTCCTTCGCTATTGTCCCTCTCATCTTGCCTCCCCAACTTCAATGAGAAAACTTCATCCCAGTCCCAACCACATCCATCTCTCTGGCTAATCTATGGATTTTGATCTAGTTTGTTCGGCACATGATAGGAATGTCTGGTTGCCAGATGGTTTGAGTTTGATTAAGTGAGGTATTTCAGTTACACAACACTGAAATTAAGAAATATATAAACTCTAAAGATAAAGAATCTATAGATGTTGACATAGGTTCAAAATACTTGATGAGAAGGCCATGGTTGGAAGCACAATATTTTTTTCATCCCCTGAATGAACTCCAGATTATGAAGACTTCCTTTCACAATCTCGTCGTGCTAAACCCCCCAAAAAAACATATATAAGAAAGCAACAAAGAAAAACAGATGATGACATGTGCCTAAATCCATAAAACTTTTTTGTAATACTCTACTATGTCAACATGTCTTTGGTTATGTGATGAATGATTATAATAGACTTTTTATTTTATGTTTTTGTGGAATGTGGGTGTGGAGTTTTGGTCTTTTGGATGTTATATATAATAATATATATACGTGATATATATATATATATATATATAATTATATATATATTTATATTAAATTTATTGCCTAGGCAACGCCTGGGCGTCGCATAGGCAACACCTCGCCTAGCCGGGGCTAATCGCCTAGGCATCGCCTAGACGCCTTGACTACACTGGTAATGGATATAGCCCAATCATGTAAGCAGGTGAGGATCCATTTATTAATGGGCTAGATAGACCATTGAAAGTACTTCATATAGACTCATGATATCACCCAACACATGTTAGCTATGCGCTATGATCCATCCCCCACTTGCCGCCCAAGAACTGATATAATTGGATGATCAGAATTGTAGCAAATAATCCAAAATTATTAAAATCTAAAACTTAATGTCTAAAGGTAAAACATCCTAAATGCATCAAATACTTAGCATCTATATGTACTCTTTTTTTTAAATCGGTAGCACTAGCATCTATATACACTTTCATAAACATGTTTCATTAAATAAAGAAAAGTTAGACTAAAGAAAAAGATAAACAACGATATGCCATCCATCCACTGTTTTCAGTTGGAAATTTCTAGAATTATCTAGCAGTGATCGCGATGATGGGCAAGAGCATCCTCCACCCTATAATGTTCAAAATCCCATGTATATGCAACATGTGATGGATACATTGCTATGATGTATCAAAGAGAGGATATAAATATTTGAGATATTTGGGTTTTGAGATATAAGATATTGTCCTAGCTGCAACCATTTATAAGTTTAATGCCTAACTAATATTTGAGAGAGAGAGAGAGAGAGAGAGAGAGAGAGGCAGACGTGGGGAACTGGGGAGGTGAGGTAGAGGGGGAGAGAGAGAGAAGTGGGGAGGTCGTGGTGAGTCCCTTTGTATGTGTGTGTGTGTGTCAACGAGCCGAGCTGGGCACTGCTCGAGCTCAGCTTGTTGGAATTTTACAGAGGCTCGAGCTCGGCTCGGCTTGATATTTTTTTTAAAAAAATACATTAATAAGCACTAAATTCAATTAAAAAAAAAATTAAAAGGACATTTTTTTCTTTGGGATGTCATGTGACTCACGTGAAAGCCTGAGTTAAAACTTAAACAAAAATAATCATGTCAATGTATACTATATAAATTTTACCAAAAAAAGGTATACTAAATATATAATATAAATTTAATTTTTAAAGGGTATTATTATAAAATTAATCGAGCTGAGCCGAGCTGAGCCACCTATTGTTCAGGCTCGGCTCATTTATTTTTCGAGCTCACTTTTAAGGCTCGGCTCAGCTCAACAAGCCCAAAGTAAAAGCTCAAGCTCATTTTTTTTCGAGTCGAGCCGAGCTGGCTCGGCTCATTGACACCCCTAGTGTGTGTGTGTGTGAGAGAGAGAGAGAGAGAGAAGCGAGGAGGTGAGGGTGCTTAGAGAGAGAAGTGTGGGGGAAGTGAGGAGGTGTTGCACGAGTGAGGGGGGGGGGGGGGGGGGAGAGAAGTAGGGGGGGAGTGGTAATGGTCCCATTGTGTGTCTGTGTGAGAGAGGGTGGGAAGTGAGGAAGCATAGTATGTGAGATTGTGATAGGGCTGTCAATGGATTTGGATATAATCCGAATTCGTATCTGGTTATCCAGATAGTTATCTGGTTACTTATCTGCCAGAGTGAATCTGAGTATCATTTTAAGTATCCGTTTATAATAGGAGTAGTTTCAGATAATAATTGTTCCCTGCAGATACTATATATCTGTAAATAATTTAATTGAAGAGTTGTGAATAAAGGAGAGCACATGGATAAGGAGATTATTATTTCTCCATCCCTATAATCTTAGATTATTATTTCTTTTGATGGAATATAATTGAAGATTTTTCTTCTGTATTTTTTCTTTTTTCTAGAGGAGTTCTCTTGGAGCCTTTAGATTCCTTTTGATTCTCTTCTTTTCTGAACCAATAAAGGGGTAATCTTATAACCTAGATTGCATCACTCTCATTTAGATTTGAATTATCGAGCATTGCCTGAGTTTTTGGCTAATATTTCAATTTCTTCTAAGTTTGAGTTCCAGAGAGAATTCATACTGAAATCCAGCACTTGCTCTCTCTGGACTATCGTTGCTTTTGTTACAACTCTATGCTAAATTGATGGTACTGAGTATTCTTTATGTATGGCTGACAGCAGGTTAGAGTGATTTAGTTTTGACAAATTAAAATGGGTGGAGGATTTAGAGTGCTGCATCTTGTCAGACCATTTCTTTCATTTCTGCCAGAAGTTCAGAGTGCTGACCGGAAGGTTCCTTTTAGAGAGAAGGTTATATACACTGTGATTTCTCTTTTCATCTTTCTGGTATGCAGTCAGCTCCCTCTCTATGGCATACACTCGACAACCGGTGCGGATCCATTTTATTGGATGCGTGTTATTCTTGCCTCAAACCGTGGGACTGTCATGGAGCTTGGCATTACCCCCATAGTGACATCTGGACTGGTGATGCAACTTTTGGCTGGGTCAAAGATCGTTGAAGTGGACAACAGCGTGCGTGAGGATCGTGCCCTCTTGTAAGTATCTTTTAATTCTATATTTTACTCAGGGTGCTGGTTCTGCTTTGGTTGCAAGACTAAATACTTTGTGTGGCAAGGAATATTATTTTCTACTTCTTTTGCTGGTTCCATTAGCTACAGCTTATCGATTCTTTCATCTACTTCTGTTAGAAACTTTGGGTCGAGATTGCAACTATAGACTTACAGATGTGGTATTGATTTAGCTTAGAGGAATTGTAAATGAGTTTGCTGCTACTCAGAATCAGATTGAAGATCTTCTTGGACATGAACCTCAAGCCTAATCAGAGATACAAAGGGACTAACCAATTCTCATTCTATCAAAGTAGAAATTGTGAAATCTTTCCTAAAATGCACTCTGATGCCACTGTTTGACTTAATCTGCATCTGTATCTTATGATGCTGTGAGCTGTAACGGTCTATCCTTCTTTGAGAACCATCCCCCTAACATGTAATGTCTACACTTATCCCAGGAAAAGCCCCCTTATGATATCCTGGTTCTATGCATCATATCAACTGTTTGACCTCACCAAAAAATGATAAGGTGGCTTAGTCTGTCTCATATGACTGAATGAGTTACAAAGAGTTTAAGTCACTCACTTTTAAAAACTAGGGCCCGTTTTGTGGTGCCAATCATAGTGACTTGAACTTGAAATGATCATGATTAATAAGCTCAGAGCGATTGCTTATGTTTAATCTATATCCGAATTTTAATTATCATTATGTAAAAAAGCATAGGATTTAGTGGGGAAGGTTCCATCAAGTTCTAAAGAATGCTTTCACTGCTTAGACATAGTGGGGTTCTATTTATTTTGCATTATGCACGCTTACCATGCATCCTTTTGCACCTTTATATATTATTCCATATGCATGAATTATGGCTATTTGAAAGGTAAGGAGGCATTCGTCTTTATCTTTGAATGCTAACTTGGTTGGGCAGCTTGTGCTATAATATATTCTGCTTGATGTTGCCATTCTTCTCCCAGAAATGGTGCTCAGAAGTTGTTGGGCATCCTGATTGCTGTTGGTGAGGCTGTTGCATATGTTCTTTCTGGGATGTATGGTAGTGTCAGCCAACTCGGAGTTGGAAATGCCATTCTCATAATTATACAACTCTGCTTTGCTGGCATCATCGTGATATGCTTAGATGAACTTCTCCAGAAGGGATATGGTCTAGGCTCTGGAATTTCCCTATTCATAGCAACGAATATCTGGTAAGATACCAATATCCTTTTCTTTACATTCTCCACTGGTACATCTTACATTTGGACATTGAGTACCTAAGACTAATGGTTATCCTTATCAATCAAGAAGAAAGGACTAAATGGTTATCCTTGCAGTGAAAACATCATCTGGAAAGCATTTAGTCCCACAACTATCAACAGTGGACGAGGAGCTGAATTTGAAGGTGCTGTTATTGCTCTGTTCCATCTGCTGATTACTCGGACAGACAAGGTCCGTGCTCTCCGTGAGGCTTTCTATCGGCAGAACCTTCCAAACGTGACAAACTTGCTTGCTACAGTCTTGGTCTTCCTTATTGTCATCTACTTCCAAGGGTTCCGGGTGGTTTTACCCGTGAGGTCGAAGAATGCCCGTGGACAACAGGGCTCATATCCAATCAAACTATTCTACACGTCTAACATGCCTATCATTCTCCAGTCTGCACTTGTGTCCAATCTTTACTTTATTTCTCAGGTACTTACATTACATGTGGGTGGAATTTGGGGTCTTTAACTTTGTCTAAAATTCTACTAATACCATTTATCTCTGTACAGTTGCTGTACAGGAGGTACAGTGGAAATTTCCTTGTAAATCTGCTGGGTAAGTGGAAGGAATCCGAATATTCAGGTGGTCAGTTTATTCCTGTGGGTGGTATTGCTTACTATATCACTCCACCATCAAGGTGATTCAGCGTCTTACTTTTCTATTCCCTTATTCATTCTGTCTACTCCTATATCGGAGCACTCATTTATTGTTAGGTGTAGTAGTTATCCCTTGCAATTTTGGACTGGTTGCTGCCCGCCCCTTTACACTGATGCTGCTTATTCTCAATTGATGGGATCATATTTTGCAGCTTGGCAGATATGGCTGCCAATCCTTTCCATGCACTGTTCTATCTTGTGTTTATGCTGTCAGCCTGTGCGCTGTTCTCAAAAACTTGGATTGAAGTTTCTGGATCCTCTGCCAGAGATGTTGCCAAGCAGCTCAAGGTATTTTCTTACAAGTCCCGTGCTGATATTCCACATTCCATTATGTTGCTTGATTTCGTAGCTCAGGGTATTCTGTTACTGAGGCTCTTACTCAGATTTCATGTCTATTCTCATTTCCTCACCATTTCGGTAGAAAATGAATGCAAAGAGAATTAGGGGTGACTGGTGAGGAAGAGGAATTAGTAGAATCTGAGCTTCTGTCCTGGTGAATTGCTAATAGTACGATACTTGTTTATAGTGAATACAGAGAGTGTGAACTAATCCTGATGACTACATACAATATGCTCCAACTACCTTCTGTTTAGTGATCAAAGTGGTTATCAAATGAGTGATATACACACTACCTACCTTATAAGGCTTATATACATGAATATATACAATCAAAACAAATGAATATATGATGATCTGATTTTGTGCAAATTATGAGTTGAACTATTCCTGGGTATCATGTTAAAATTCTCCATGCTGGGTTCTGCAGGAACAACAGATGGTGATGCCTGGACATCGAGAGTCGACTTTACAGAAGGAACTCAACCGCTACATACCCACCGCAGCTGCCTTTGGTGGCATATGCATTGGTGCATTAACAGTGTTGGCTGATTTCATGGGAGCAATTGGTTCTGGGACAGGGATTCTGCTTGCAGTTACGATCATATATCAGTACTTCGAGACATTTGAGAAGGAGAGAGCCAGTGAGCTTGGCTTCTTCGGCCTCTAAGTTTAGTGGTCTCATTTTGTGGCTCAGTTGGTGGTGCTGAAGAGCTTCCCTGCAGTTTTGGCGACCTGAGAGATGCAAGTAGATCCTCCCTGTATAACATCACGTGGTTAGAAATTGAGATTGCGGTGTAGCTCTGCGACAGACAGTCACTTCGCTCTCTATTTTGCTGGAAACTTTGATGTGCTGGAGAACACATGGAGACAGTATGCAGAATATTCGGCAAAAAAAAGAAGAAGATACTACTTTAGGTCTCTTTTTTTATTTAAAATTTACTCGTGTACCATTGGGTTCCTTAAAAAGTGTAAAATTTGGAGGTCTCCACCCTAGACCTTGAGGATTACTGATAGGAAACACCCAATAGACCATTAAAAGAAAGTGCCCTGTGTTTTGCAGTCTTCGCATCTTCTTGTTTTGTTGTTAATGTTGGTGTTATGGTTCATGGTATAGCTCACTTAGTTCAATAAATGTTCATGGTATAACATTCATCTTGTTACGGCCTACCTTTGCATGATCATTGACCTTGTTTCTCCTCATGACTCCAGTACACTTGAATATCAGTTGTTGGCAAGTAGGGTGAATTTTTCTCGATTTGGAACTTCACCTATTAATTTTGCACCTTCCAACAAATCGAATCAAATTCTCTAAAATCTCGATATTTATTTACAATTGTGGATTTTGTTTTAAACCAATCATATTTTGCTTTGTGTTCTGGATATTGCAAATAATGGTTACTGTTATTGCGGTGAATGGAACAACCTCCCTGATAGGAGCTATGTATATGAGAGTGACAATTTGAATTTGTTACAATTATTTCATGGAATGACACGTGAGCAACTATTGGGCAGAGTTTATCAATTGACTTATTCCTGATTGGAAGAGAGATTAGAGTGAGATCTATGTTCCATGCACACACGACAATTCCTTTTATTTCAATTGACTTATTCCCGATTGGAAGAGAGATTAAAATAAGGTCTATGTTCCATGCACACAAGATAATTTCTTCTATTGATATTGCAGACGATGAAGACCTATTGTTATTCTTTTAAGAAATTAAACGAGCACAACAACAAAATGTACTTATGCCAATATATATAACCAAGGTAAGGAAAACGCTACAATAGTGTGGTTTGAATTTTGTCATATTTTGCGAGTTACCAAGGTCAACCTGATCGCGAGACTGTCGTTCTCTATGTGAGCGAGATTGTTGCCTCGTCCTAAGCCTTCGACTGTGTATGTTCTCGATCCTATCATTATGCATGGTCCTATCCTCTCAACCGAGCCTTGCCCATTGGAAAACTTGACAATTGACTCAGTCAATGTATGAATTTTGTGCCTAACACATACGTGGATTATGGTGATACCACGAGCGGCGACGACTACCATAGTGAAGATTATTGTGTTCAAAATGATGAATGTGGTGATGTCGGCGAAGGTTCTGAAGATGAGGATGATTATTTCTATGAGCTAAATGAAGATGCAGCAATGGACGATGTTGATGATGTGGATGAGGAGTTCCCATATTGAGAGGCAACCATGGAGTAGGGAGCATGCCTAATCTGCTCACATATTCCAACGGTTGATGTTTCTAGTTCCTACATGTCTACTTTTCAATAAGGCAGTCAAGCAACGGTGAATCTTCATATAACTAAGGATCCACAAGGCCCATTACCCTTGTGCACGTCATCAAACATGACACATATACTTGAAAATACTAATGAAATATCACTTGAGCAAATGTTTAAGGATAAAAGACGTCTATAGAATGTATTGCATAGATATGCGATGTGAGAAAACTTCAAATTTAAGATTGTGGATTCAAATAAATCATAGTATATAGTGAGATGCCTTATATCAAATTGTACTTAGAGGTTGCGTGCGTCGAATGTGAATGAGTGATGTCTTCCAAATTAAAGAATTATAATCTACTATCACTCTTGTGGAATTCCCTTAATTGGGGTTGATCATCGACAACAACGGTTGTGAGTGATATGGTCGTGGGACGAATTGAAGGTCGCATAACATATAGGCTTAAAGAGATTATCCATGATATTTGGAAAAAATTTAGGGTTAGGATGAGTTACAAGAAAGCTTGAAAATCTAGGGAGATTGTAATAAAAAAGGTTAGAGGATCATACGTCGACTCGTATACGTCGACTCGTACACTGAACTCTTAACTTATTTCTATGAGCTTGGTAGGACAAATCCGGGTACAATAACTTTAGTATCAAACACCCCAAATGCTGGTGCATTTGAAAGGTATTTTGTCGCCTATGGACTATTTATCGAAGTTTTCAACATACTTTATGAAGAGTATTACCTGTTAACAGAACACACCTAAAAGGTAAGTACATCGGAATCTTAATGATAATAACATCCCTTGATAGTGACAACCACTTCTTTCCAATTATCCATGAAATAGTGGGAATAATAGCAAACATGTACTAATGTTATAATGAAAAATAATAATACAATATAATTTTTTTTTTTTAAAAAAGGGCAAAAGACCCAGTAATGCACATTGTATGCATAATAGTGTACATTCTTTTATATATATATATATATATATATTTTGGGTTAGTATCTGCTCAACACAAGTGTGGGAAAATCAATAACGCCCACTTGCGGGACTCGATCCCGGATTCATCCTCCTAAGGAGGGGATACACTAAAATTGATATGTTATAATGATATATGTGTTGTATGCTTTGTATTATATAGTGTGTATTATAATATATATTATATATACATAAGATATTATACTAATGGTAAGAATTTACATAATAACTAATATATATATAAATAAACCGGGCTGGGCTTTAAGTTGACAAACTCAAATCTGGTCACATTAATATGGGCTTAAGAAATTGAACCGACCCTAACCCACGGGCCTAAATTATGAGTAATGGTGGGCTTTTTTTGGGCCGGCCCGGGCCATTGACACCCCTAGATATGAATCCTCATAAACAAGTCATTCTTTAAAGAAAAATTATTTCTTTTAAATGGTGCTAGTTAAATAGTGGTGTGTTTCGTAGCAGCACCCAAAAAAATTCAAACAGGTGCTTTTTGAGAATTACTATCAACAGGAGCTCCGGTTGAACAGTCAACCAGAGCAACCCAACATTTAGCCTTTTTTTTTTTTTTTTTGGTGATGAGGGTATCCGGGCCTCTTAGAGCACCCGACTAGTTCCCCCAGGCACGTGCAGAGCCCTCTCTCCACACGCACTAGGAAAGTCAGGATAAATCCGGAGGGTGGCCAACGAGAGCAGGGAATCGAACTCAGGACCTCCGCTTCGTGAGGCGTGGTCCTGGCCATCAGCCCCAACCCCCGTTGGTTAAACATCATTTAGCCTTTGGGAAGGGGTATTTAAGGAAAAAATTAGTCTTAAAAAAATACCCTTCTATGTGTTCGTAATTACCAAACTACCACTTTCCCAAAAGCAAATTTTGGATTGCTCCGATTGACTGTTTAACCGGAAGCTTCCGTTCATAGTTAATCTCGTGATTTTTTGGTTACAAAATATTGAAGCCTGGTAAAAGGATGAAGTTCTTCTTAGGTGGCAGCTGTTCATCCATGAATAATTCAACATCATCGAAGCTTCTTTTTTGACTTCAGAATCGTGGACATGAGAAGTTTCTTCGGAAGCTAAGGAACCACTTTTAAAAGGGAAACTCGATTACCAAAAGATCTTGCAGTATTCGTAACTGTAAATATTGAGAACAACAAGAGGAATTGGAAAAAAAACTTTTTTATTTTTTTATTTTTGATGGGTATTAAAGAAATCTGTTCTGGGTTTTATTTGGATTGCAGGGTGGTTCAGAAGCTTTTGACTTCAAGTTACTGACTTTTCTGAGGTAAGCTTGCGAAGAAAGAAAAAGATTGAGCTTTTGTAAGAGCTTTCTGGTTTTGGCTTGAGCTGCAGAGTTGCAGAGGTCGCCATTAGTGAATCTTATGATGTCTCTGTTTTCTTTCATTTTACCCAAATGAACAGAAACCGAAAAGGGTACAGAGATTCTCGGCTAGGTACGTAGTTTCTAGCAATATTAAAATCTAGGCTGTCACTTGGAGAAGTCATAAAGGTGTTTGTTTGTGATGTTGTGTTTGAAAGGGGTGTTTTGACGCGTCTTTTGAGCGCGTCTAGACTCTAGAGTCTGTTCCTTGGCTTCCTCCTTGAGCGTGTATTACACTTTCAGAAGAAAAATCCCAACTCGACCGCCCTCAGAAAGCGAAAATTCTTTTCTTCAAACACTCACATCACCTGTTCTTTCTCAAATCCCCTCAAAATCTGTGATTATTCTCATGGATTCAGCTAATAAATCCACAGCGACATCAAACAAGGGAAGATTAGCGCGTACTTTTGCAAAGGTCCTCCACCTCCGAGCTGTCACTGGAATTGTGTCTGGAGATGGAACTCGTAAAGCTAAATCCCGGGACAGTATCAGGGATGATGATGATGAAAAGGTCCGTAACACAGCGGCCATGGAAGCTTTAGTAGCCAAGCTCTTTGCCACCATTTCGTCTGCTAAAGCTGCGTATGCTCAGCTACAGATTGCTCAGTCTCCTTATGATGTTGAGGGGATTCAATCGGCAGATGAAATGGTGGTGACCGAGCTGAAGAATCTATCTGAACTGAAGCAGTGCTACTTGAAGAAACAGTTTGATTTTTCTCCTCAAGTTACGCAGTTAGCAGAGATTCAAGAACAACAGAGTCTTTTGAAGACGTATGAAATCATGGGGAAGAAATTGGAGTCTGAGTTCAAAAACAAGGATTCTGAGGTTGCCCTTCTCAGAAAAAAGTTGGATGAATCCAATATGCAGAACAGGTTGCTGGAGAAGAGATTAAAGCCAAGTGGGTCTTCATCTATTCTCGATAATCTCCATCTGCAAGGCTTATATCCCAATAATTTCATTACAGTTCTAAGGTTTTCCATTAAATCTATTCGGAGCTTCGTCAAATTAATGATCGAAAAGATGGAATCAGCAGGTTGGGATCTTGATGCTGCTGCCAGTTCGATTGAGCCCCATGTGGTCTACACAATATCAAACCACAGATGTTTCGCGTTTGAATCTTTTGTTTGCAGAGAAATGTTTGATGGCTTCCATGACCCAACATTCTCTCTTCCAAACGAACCTCTACCCGAAAGAAAGCAACGCCAGAGCTTCTTCTTCGACAGATTCACAGAACTGAAATCTGAGACCCCCAACGAATTTCTCACCCGAAAGCCCCATTCAACATTTGGGAAATTCTGCCGCAACAAGTACCTGAATCTCGTCCACCCCAAAATGGAATCATCCTTCTTCGGTGATCTGAACCAGAGAAACGTCGTGAATTCTGGTGGGTACCCAGAAACCAGATTCTTTGCGGCGTTTGCAGAAATGGCGAAGTGGGTTTGGCTACTGCATTGCTTAGCTTTCTCTTTGGAGCCTGAGGCCTCCATCTTTCAGGTGAGCAAGATGTGCCGATTCTCCGATGTGTACATGGTTAGCGTGACTGAAGGAGGGTTCTTCTTTTCCGACGCCGGTCCCCGGGTGGCGTTCACGGTCGTGCCGGGGTTTAAGATCGGTAAAACTCTGATACAGTGTCAGGTGTATCTATCTCCGGCGAGTGCTCAGGCGAACCGTTGATATCTGTCTTTGACTGTTGCAGAAGGATCAACAGAATCTTGGAGGCATCTGGGCCCATCGTGGGCCTTGTCACTGCCCACTGGGCTTCTCTCATACAAGTATATTGATTGTTGTGGGCCTGTGGGTATAGTGGCTGAAATATTTACGAGGATGCCATCTACTCTCAATCAGAATTCAAAAAACAAAATCCATGATCACCGATTATCTTTGCAATTATAATCAATCTTCTCCATCTTTTACGGTAGTTGAAACCTACTAAAGCAAAGTGAGAGAAAATCGAAACTGTAGGAGTGGGGTTAGCATTCCTCTTTATCCATTTCATCCCCACAACCTTAGTAACCCAAACCTCCAAACATGCTTAGAGGAGTGCTAGCATCAAAAAAAATGGAGAAGTGGTTGGTAGAGGGTGAGAGTATGGGTTGACTGAGAGTAGGACTAGCATTCCTCAACATGCTATTCAATCATGCTCTCAAAGCTTGCTTCTGTTTCCTAACTTTGTTCTCACGGTTTAAGAGTGAAAATCACTTTGGGAGTGCAATTTATGGTTTATAGAGAACACAATTTTTGTGTAAAATTTTATTCTTCATGTTTAGGGTTATGTATTTTGTCATTTTCGTTTGTAAGGTACAAGATTTTTGTGAGAATTGTTAATTATTGGTGATCTTATAATTGACTCTCAAATGATACATTTAATATATTAATAATCATCTTGCTTACCTTGACTACAAATTTGAATGATGAATGATTTTACCAATTCTTTTTTATAGTTTAAAAGTGAAATAATATATTTGCACTTGGACTATCATGTATATATATACACACTGAAGCTTTGGAGGCATTTCCAACCCTATCCTAAATTGAAGTTTGATGCTCTTGCACTTTTGCTATGCGCTCTGGTATTTAAGTTTAAACTCAATATACAAAAGTTAATACCAAGGAGATCCCAAATTCAATTCACGTGGTTTGCTCCAGTGGTTGGATGGATCCCCTTTGGGGGCAAGAGGACTCAGGGTGTTGGGTGAGAGATCCACCATGTAAATTAACCTAGTTAATTCCTACCATCCACTTACTAACTTAAATAAATTATGACACAAAAAAAAAATGAAGACACCTACAAAAAAAAGAGAGAAAAAAAGCCCTCATATCCCTTGCCTCCACTTGGGCACCTTCGCCTTGACCCATCATTATTAATTAATTCATTAAAAATTTTAGAAAATAGGCTTGCTAGCCATACTCTCAAGTAGGGGTGGTTATTGAACAAAATGTTCGTGAACTACTCGGGTTCGGCTTGTTAAAAGCACAAGTATCGTTCGTTTATTTAGTAAACGAGCAGATCTTTAACATCGTTTTTGAACTTGTTTAGTAAATGAGCCGAGCTTGAATACACCCTTGCTCGGCTTGATAAAAGCTCCGTTCAATTATATATATATATATTAACCTACTAAAATATTTAAAATATACTTATTTCATTTAAATATTAAAATTAAGTATATCTATTATATACTAGTAAAGATTGATAGTATATAATGTATTTTATATGATAAGAATACCCTTTATATAATTATAATCTTATACTAAAATTTTAGTTAATACTGTGATTTCTTTGCCTAGGATAATAAAGTGAATTTTTTACCTAATATAAATAGCTATATCCAATAAAACAAGCTGCCCGTTAATTACTCGAGCTCGGCTAGTACAACTCGAGCTTGTTTATTTAATAAACGAGTCAAACTTGAACATGATTTCTGAGCTTATTTAATAAACGAACAAGCTTGAACACACCACTACTCAGCTCGATATCACCCGTACTCTCAAGTAGGGGTGATATTCGAGCCGAACAAGTCGAGTAATGGGGTGTTCGAGCTTGGCTCGATTAATTTTACTATTGTTCGAGCTTGGTTCAAACATTAATGCTATTGTTTGAACTCGGCTCGAGCTTTTAATGAGCCTACTGAATTAAATTATTATTATTTTTAATTTTTCTAAAAAATTTCTTTTTTATGATGATATCAAACCAAGCCGAATAAGAGAGGCTAGCTCGTTTGGTCCTTCTCATCGAGCCAAACCGAGCCGAGCCGACCAAGGGAGTGCCTACTCGTTTGGACGTTCTCTCTTACTCAACAATCAACACCTCTTTAATAGCTACCAAATTGTACATCATTCTCTTCTTTAACCAATGTAGGATTATATTTGATCCCACATCAGTCTTTCACCTTGTTAATCCTCAACGCATAACCTCCTATGCTTTGGGCAAAAGATGATCTTTATTTCACTTTGCTTAAGCAAAGTTCCTTGCTCTATTAAGTTCAATTGAAATTAAGATGAAATGAGTCAACTTTGCTTAAGCAAAGGACTCTACCCAAGAAAGTTTTCACCTTGCTTCTAGTGGTTGTGAACCCTACACCTACACAGCATACTCACACATAGCACCTTAACGAACTGAGCTTTTATTGAGTCAAGCAAGTGTATGTTCAAGCTCGGCTCGTTTACTAAATGAGCTCAAAAATGTTGTTCAAACTCAACTCGTTTACTAAATAAACGAGTAATACTTGAACTTTTAATGAGCTGAGTCCGAGTAGTTCACGAACATTTTGTTCAATAACCACCCCTACTCTCAAGTATTCCTTACTCTCAATCAAAAACCAACACCAATTAAATTATGGATAATTATTGGTTTTTGGTTGAAATCAAAGACATATATTGATTATTTTATTTAGTGTGAATAGTTTCCCTTTTTACAAATAAAATATAAAACTTCTACCTATCTTCATCATTTTAGGCTTCTAGCTCGTCTAAGGATATTTTCCTTAAAAACTAATAATTGAGTCATGAATGGAGCTCTCAACACATGAATGGTCTTAATGCGTAGATAAATTTGTTTATTATTTTATATTCATCGAGAATGACCGATTATTTCCAAATATAACTATTATATTTTGGAATCCAAACAGTTTATCTTTCATTAAAATATTTAATTTTATGTAGGTTGAGGAATTCCTTACTGAGTCCAGTTGGGTTTTTCACTTTTTAAACATTTATCAATGGATCGGGCTTTGGGTTAACTGCTTGCTTACTCGATCCGCACTAGACCAACCCTACCTTTTATATTTTATCACATCAAGTCTAGGGATGGCAAGACTCCTACCCCAATTCCGTCCCAAACCCGGGTCAGGGCGGCCCGTTCCGATTTATCAAAATCATTCTTAAATGATCCTTATCCTGTTAAACATTAGTCAGGTCAAGTCGAAGCTGATTTGGATGAGCCAATTTGATATTTTATATTATAAGTAATATATTGAGGTAATTTTAAAATTTATTTAAAGATAAAATAATAATTTTATATTATAAACGGGGTTGGGATGACTTAAATCCATCCCGGCCCCAACATGACTCGGGTTTAACCCTTCATTCCCAAACCAGCCCCTACCCATTTGAAAACTCCCCAAACCAGTCCCAATAGTGTCGGGGCAGGTTACCTGATTAACCTAGCACATTCCAATCCCTAATCAAGTCCTAGTCGGATAGGGCCCACTTTTAGGTGAGGACATAAAACTGAGATTGGATACCAATGTGGCCCTACCCGCTGAACGATTGGTCCGACATTTTGAGTTGACTTATATGTTTTGCAATGCGATGTCTTTATACAGGAATGAGATTTGGTATGTCCCTCTCCAGACCAAAACCGCCTTGCCCTCACCCTAAAGGCTGACACATGTTCATTTTAACCTTGGTTAGTTTCACTAACCCTTTGGCTCAACTTGGTTTTTAGAAGAAAAAAAAGTTAAAAAAAATTTAACTACAATAGTTAAAATTTATTAACTAGGGTTAAAAGGGAAGTTAAGCTCTGCCAGATGGTTTTGGTCCGGAGAGGTCCAGACCAAATCCGTTCTCCTTTAGACAATAAACGATGTAATAAATAGTGAAAACTATGAGGGGCCGAAATTCACTTATTAAAAAAATTAATGGATTTGAAGGGAATGGGTGGGGGGCTTAGGTGCTTAGCACTCGGGAATTTTTTTTTTTTTTGGATAATTTTTTTATTTTGAGAATTTTTTTCAGTAATTTCTTGAGGTCGCCATGTGTCCTTATTGATATCCCTTAACCGTGGTTGAGATTCACCCACCTATCCTTGGTTTTATAAAAAAAATATATCAATTTTTTTTTTCAAACCGTAGTTAAAATTCACTAACTCCTGAGGTCAAAAAAATAATTATTTTTTTCTAAAAACCAAAGATAAGTAAGTGAATCTTAAGAGTGAGTGAATTTTAACCATAGTTAAGAGGTGTCAATAGGGACATGTGGCGACCTGAAGGACATACACTTTAAGATAAAAAAAAATTGGGGGGCCAAGTATATTACAAAATTTAAAAAAATTAGAAGCCCACTGTTTCATACCAAAACTTAGAGGAATTACAAAAATTTTGGGGCCCCTGGCTCCGCCCCAGGGATAACACCTAAGTTAGCTGATTAGGTGGACCCCATGGTTAGTACCAACCAAACACTTTAACATGGGTTGCAAGTGCATGCGTTTCAGGGTCCCACCATCTAATAAATCCGGTCAGGAAGATCAATGTCCAAATTGAACCTGGCATGATATACTCTATGACCCTAGGCCCAATCGCTTCCTCACTTCCTTGCCTGTTAAGCTGCTGCGCTTGTCCTATGTTAAATAATAATAATAAAATAATAACAAAGCTAGGCTTGGACTGGCCCAAAGAATGGGGACAAATTCTAAATCGATTATTGCAAAGGGGTTTGATACAGGTGTAAATCATTCTGTCGGGATCCTTCTATATTAGTTAAAAGCTACCCTTTATCTTCCATAGGGAAATAGTAAACTTACCTAAATGGATTTCTGAATCCAAGGCTTGATTTCATTAGTCTATGCCTCCCTCTTAAATACCCATTGATTGCTCATCTTCCATATAATCAAATTTTGGAGGGTTTATTCCAAGGATTTGATCCATGGCGGGACACTGTAGAAAAGATAAGAGCAATGATAACGGATCCGGCGGTCAGCTATGTATCTAATCCCCATGTCCCTTTTAACACTCTTTTAACTCTAGTTAAATTTAACTAAATAATCAGAAGACCCATATTTCGTTACATAATGGAAACGAGCGGTAAGTTGCGCATTTAAAAAAAGAAAAGCCATAAAAGAAGATCAAAAGGAGGTTCAACAATATGCCTAGGTCCATTGCTAGCTAACGAGAGACCCTTTAAATATTCCTGTTAAAAACACATAAAATTATAAATTGGATTAACCCCAAATCAATTTATTCAGGACTTCGTCTAGTCAGCTGTCAGCTCAATGCCGAGAAAGACCAGCTCGTATACAGTCCAAGGTTTAGTTGATGGTTAAACAACAACGAAGATGTCAGAGACATCCTAGGTTTGGATAGTAGTTATGGATAATAAAATGAGTTTATTGCACAAATAAACAAATTAGGCAATGTAACTAAATAAAATACTATTATAAAAAAATCACGATTTCATGAATTGTATAAAGTAACACAAATAGGTTCACTTGGCTGTTCTCAATCAGTAATCTTAAGATCTAGAGGATCTCCAAGTTCTACACTTACAGAGGACCCAATTCTATTGAGTAAATTTCAATTGTTTCTCATGAAAATGCCACATCTATCCCTCTGTACCCTCTAACATTTCAAAATTTCCATCCAAGTAATGATAGAAGTAACTAAAACTGTAGATCATTACTCATAACAAGATGGCTAGGCTTAGACACCGAAATAGCCGAGCATACTGGCTCTCTCCTCCTCAAATGTCTCAAAGGACTGATATATGATTGTAACTGCAAGCAGAATCCCTGTCCCGGAACCTATTGCTCCCATGAAATCTGCAGACACTGTTAATGCACCAATGCACAAGCCCCCAAAGGCGGCTGCGGTCGGTATGTAACGATTAAGTTATTTTTGTAAATTTGATTCTCTGTGTCCAACCATCACCATATCTTGTTCCTGCAAAACCAGCATGAAAATTAAACTCATATCTGCAAATAGTTCATCTCATCACTTCCATATAATCATATTATTGCATTAATTTCTTTGATATAAATACCTTGAGCTGCTTGGCCACATCTCTACATGAGTAGGGGTGTCAACTAATACAAAAATTCTTATCTTTTCTAAAAACCAATTATAGATGTATAAACCTTAGGAGTGAGTGAATCTTAACTACAATTAATAAGTGTTAAAATGGACACATGTCAAGTAAGGAAGACGGGCACACTCAGTGGAGTGTGCATGAAAAAAACAATCTTTCATAATATAAAATAATTAATTTTATTATATAATTAATTTATCAAAAGGGTATCTTATTTTTCTTTTTATGGACATTTATTAGAAGAAAAATCCTACTGAGACCGTCTAGGGTGGAGACTACCCCCGAGAACGTTCCCAACAGAACGAGGATTCAATTATTTTTTTGCAAACGGTCATGGGATGGTCTCCACCTTAAACGGTCCCAATAGCATTTCCCTTATCGGAATGTTATAATAGCTAATTTTATGATCACAATGGACTCATTACCCCCCAAAAAAACCTTTACTTTTGAAATTAATGACACTTACACCCCTTTCATTAGTTGACCGTTAGTTAATTGACCAGACTTACTGATGTCATACGATAAAGTCTAAAATTTTTCAAAATTACCCATCAAATCATTTTGAGAAAAATACATTTTCAGCACCTGAGGTTTGACGAAAATACATATAGATCTCATCAGTTTTCAGAAAATACATTAGACACCCTTACTTTGCAAATCCAACAGACTTGAAATGCAATCGTGAACTTGAAATCTGAAATTTCATCATCAAAATTGCATATTCTTCTAATATCAATTAAGAAAAAAAAAAAGTAAAAGCTATAACTAAAAGGGTCTTGGAGCCCAAAAACTATATCATAGAAAATTACCATATATGAGATTAGAACCGCCATTCGAACAAATTTTACTAAGAGATTATCTCAAAATTCAGTTCATCCCACAAATTCTGCTAAGAGAATTTCTTTGAATAGTGATTTTGATCTCATAGATGGTCATTTCCTGTATATAGTTTTTGGGCTCCAGGTTTACCATTTCAGTTATAGTTTCACTTCTTTTTTTTCCTTAATTGATACTAGAAGAGTATGCAGTTTTTGTGATGAAATTTCAATTCAAGTTCACGGTTGCATTTCAAGTTTGTTGGATTTGCAAAGTAAGAGGGTGCCTAATGTATTTTCTGAAAACTAAGGGAGTCTATATGTATTTTCGTCAAACCTCGGGGTTGTATATGTATTCCCTAAAATGATTCGAGGGATAATTTTGGAATTTTTTTGGACTTTATCACATGACATTAGCCAGTCTAGTCAATTTACTGATGGTCAACTGACGGAAGTGATGTAGTGTCATTAGTTTGAAAAGTAAAGCGTGACTAATGTATTTTCTAAAACTAAGGAGGTCTATGTGTATTCTCATCAAACCTCAGGGAGTGTAAATGTGTTTCCCCAAAATTTAAAATATATTAATCCTAAGAGTTAAAATTTTTTAACCAGAGTTAAAAGTTAAAAATTGACAGTTAAAGAGTTTTGTGAGTGCAATTTCTCGGGTTCAATTGCAATTGAACAAGATTATGCTTCGCTTAAGAAATACCCAACTATACCTTGGCACTTAGTAGGGGCATATTTATGTCTAGATTTGTTCACAATCAATTGCGATTCAAGTTAATCGCACCAATAGGCTTGGAAATAAAAATCGCTGAAACCGATACGAAACGGGTGATACGTGTAGGTATTGATATCCTCATATACGATATGTATACTGATACAAAACAGGCGATACGTATCTTTTATGAGTTATGTGCGTTTTAATTCACTTTATAATTGTAATTGTGTTTGTTACTTTGACTTTGAGTCGCTTCTCATGACTATATATTTAGCAAATTTGGTTTCCATAACTTATTTGATTTTTTTTAAAATTTAATTTAATTTTTTAAAGAAACAGAAAAAACTATGCGTTTCGTCTGAAACTGTAAGAACTCAACGGGACTTTACTCATCGAATCAGACAAACAAGGAGGGGTAAGGTCCTGTTGAGTTCTTACTTTTTTATGTCTACAACTCAGTTCATCCAATTATTAACCCAATTACCGTATTTTTAATCCTTGCCCACAGGTGAACAATATAGACTTTGGTTTTTAGGAAAAAAAAAAATTATTGATAAGAATTTTTAACCCTTAGAATTTATCTTCTTTTTTTTTAATATTTTAAAAATCAAGATTATATCATTAAACCCAAGGATTAGTGAATCTTAACTAGTGTTAATCGGGGTTAAAAGGGACACATGTTGACTTGTGCATGCAATTGAACTCCCCGCAAGTTCAATTACAATTGACCAGATCCCATTTCTTTATCTCCACTAAATCTTTTTTTCTGTAACATAGTTAATCTATTCTTTTTTTGATCGGTAACTCAAGTAATATATAGATAGATAAAGCAGTTTACAGAGATGTAAACTAAAGAAGTAGTGACTGGAAGTGAGAACAATAACTCAAAAGATGAGATAACTAGGTGGCCTCAAGAGAACAAGGCATCCCTCACTGCTGGACCCAACGAACATGAGGAGCTCCAATCCACAAGCAAACGCCTCACCCTCAATAGGATCCGCTGGCCAGAAGAAGAGGAATTATCAAAAACACGACCGTTCCTTTCCTTCCAAATAGCCCAAGAAATGGAGGCAGGCAAAAGCATCCAGATGGATTCCTCAACTCCTACCAAAGGCATCATGTGCCAACCAGATAAGAAGCTCAGAAAGGAGGAGGGGAAGACCCACTCCACCCCCATCCGAGCCAAGAAGTAAGCCCAGATCCCAAAGACAACCGGACAGTGTAAGAGCACATGACTCACAGTTTCTTCCGCATTCAGGCACAAATAGCATCTGTTGGCCAAGTTTCACCCTCTCCTCTTCAATTGGTCTATAGTAAGTATTTTATTTAAAGCAGTAGACCAGAGGAAGAACGACACCTTAGTGGGGACATGGTTAGCCCACACAGCCTTATGAGGAAAAGCACGCGAAAGTACAGGGCCAAAAGACTGCAATAGGGACCTCACTGAAAATCGACCGGAGTTGCTACGGGACCACAACCTACTATCGCTAATCTGAGATCTGGGAACGGAGGAACTCAACCGGGTCAACATTCTCTGCATATCCTCGATTTCCCAATCGTTCAATGCCCTTCTCAACCTAGGACACCAAACTGAATGGCTACCCACCCTCTCTACACACTCGGCTACTGACGCCCCTTTGATGAGGGCCAAAGAAAAAATGGGGCCAAAGTCGTCTTTAAGCCGTGACTGGCCACACCAGACATCAAACCAGAACTGGATAGCAGCCCCATTACCCAACTGGAACCTAATGAAAGGATCGAGCGACTTGGCAATAGCCATAATACCCTTCCAGAGTCCCACCTCATAGGGACCCCTTACGACCCTTGATGCCCACAGAGAAGCAAGGCCATGCCTGGCCACGACAACTTGGCGCCACAAACTCTCCCTCTCTTCACCGAACCTCCAAACCCATTTTCCCAAGAGAGCCTTATTCACCGCAAAGAGAGGGGCAAGGTTAAGGCCCCCTGCCGCTAGCGGCTGACAAATTTGAGCCCACTCGACCAAGTGATACTTACGTTTGTCACCATGCGCGTGCCACAAAAAGTTCCTCTGGAGGCGTGTAAGGGTCGCATCAACAGAGCGAGGGAGGGTAAGTTATATTTATAATTTTTAAAGAGCAGTAATTAGCGGACCTGGGCCCTATCCCGTTTCATATCTTACCCCTGTCCCTTTTAACACCCCTTTAACCCTGATTAAGCTTAAGTAAATTAAAGTTAAGATTTTTGTTTTTTTTTTCTTTGAAAAACCAAGGTCGGATTTGCTTAACTCAGGGGGTGAGTGAATCTTAACCATAGTTAATGAGTATTTAAAATTGGAGCGTGGACCAATGAGGACCAGCCATTTCGTTACAAAATGGAAACCACGGGTACGTTAAGTATTTTCCATTTTTAAACTATCCTCATGATAAGGCATATTTTGAAAACCAGAGCTAGAGCTGTAGCTCTTGTACATAGTTAAACTCTTATCTTTTACAGTTAGGTATTTAGTTCCTGTTCGAAGCTACTAAATTATCAAGGAACCTTAGTCTATTATCATCAATGCAACAATGCCTTGTATGCTCCAATTATTATTATTATTTCAAAATTTTGCATGGCTTCTTCTGGTTGAGATCCGATCACAACCAATTGCGATTGAACTCGGGGAGAGTTCAATCACACCCATAGGCCTCTACTAATTGTAGTAAAAGTGTTATTCAAATTCGCTATGACGGATACTCATTAGGATAAATGGATAATTATCAGATTTCAAATACAAATTTGATCACAATAATATTTGTATTAGTTGACATCCCTACTCATGTAGACCGGTGACAGTTGATAAGGGACCACATTGAGTCCTCCTCTTAATGAGAAAAGGAAATCCTAAGAACAAAATAAGTAACCAAAAGAACTGGTACCTTGAATCATGATATGCGGTCCAAGTAAATACAAGTGTTCATGGTTAATGCAAATGCCATTAATGCATTCTTATTTCCTAACTTCTGTCAATTTCTCAGGCAAGATAGTCAGCCACAGTGTATGTTGATAAGGGACCACATCGAGGCTCGAGTTGAATGTTGAATTCCTACAATAAAGGATCAGTCAGTAGGTAATGACCAACCAGGCAACTGCAGCTACGCATACATGAATTCAGAAACTTAAAGAGGATTTATCTCTCAACAAGATATCAAAGGAGATCTGTTTCATGTGCAAGCATTCGATTACAATCATAACTGTTCCCTTTCAAGGTTTTCATTTCTAGTGTACAACAAAGAGAAACTAAAATATAGATTGCTACAGAATTTACAGGTTTCACAATCCATTCAATTCGAACTGAGTAGCAAGCTTGGTGGCCTTATATTTCTGTGATGGAACTAAATAAATGGCATTTCTTTTGGTTCCAAGTCAGTCCATGAATAAATCTTTTAGCTCCTGTTAACCCATCAACAGTTTGAGCCAATGCAGCAAATTCTGGTTTTGTCCAAGTAAAACACCATTATTCAGATTGTAAGTCTACAAGGTTTGGATACCAAAAAAAAAAAAAAAGTCTTCAAGGTTTCTCTCACGGTAATTCCAACCGCCGGTGTTTTAGTCAACGACCACACAATGACTCTTCCCACGAGTTACTTCCAATCTGAGTTACCTCCAGTCCTGAGGCTTGCATGATCTTCTAGAATTGCTTAATGGAAAAGGGAACTTAATTTTGATCAGGCAAGGAAGAGACGCAGAGGACTTCAAGGGAAGCTTCGACTCCCAGCTTCGACGAAGGGTGAAGTTTCGGTGGCATTTGCAAGAGCTTCAAGCATGGTTATGACCTCTCAGTTGTGTCATCCAAATAATATTTGGCTTTGCTTGGTTTCTGACCCACTGTGCAAGCAAACACTGCTGTGTTAGAGAATAGGATGTTCCGGTTCATTGTATTACCAATGATTTCAAACATGTCATCATCAGATCTGTCATCACTGATACAAAGCACGAAATCAACTCTGCTCTCATTCTCTGCCATTGATGTGAATATCTTCTCTGCAACTAGGCCTTTACTGACTCCCTAAAAACCACAACCAAGAAAATATTAGACATTCCACTGCTGAAACAAAGGATCAGTTTGCAAATGGAAATATATTAGTGTTTTTTTCCTGTAATTGTTCTGATAAAATAGCAATTATCTATCTAAAACACAATCAAATCCTGTTTTCACTGTCATTACCCTATATGTCACCAATAGTTTTGACTAGTAAAAGTCATGTAAAACAAATTAATATGCTTTTGGGTCTCGTGCCCTAGCAGTTAGGAAGATGTATAAATGTTGAGGTTGCAGATTTGACACTGATGAGAAGACAAGAAACACATCCATGTATAGGAAAGCAGAAAAAGAAAGAAAAATTCACATGATATACAACATACCTGAGGTTTTACTTCTACAATGAATTGACCACCCTTCACAGAAACAGGTTCATTTGCTAGCACACACTCAAGATGATCAAACTTCTCTTTTGCCTGGCAGGATCCAAAATCTGTTTGCCATTCAAATAACCCCCAAAAAATATGATTCAGGGACTTCGTCTAGTCAGCTCAATGCGGAGCAAGACCAGCTGGTATACAGTCCAAGGTTTAGTTGATGGTTAAACAACAAATATGTCAGAGACATCCTAGGTTTGGATAGTAGATATGGATAATAAAATGAGATTATTGCACAATTACACAAATTAGGCAATATAACTAAATAAAATATTATTATAAAAAAATCACGATTTAATGAATTGTATAAAGTAACACAAACAGCTTCACTTGCTGTTCTCAATCAGTAATCCTAAGATCTAGAGGACCTCCAAGTTCTACACTTACAAAGGACCTAATTCTATAGAGTAAATTTCAATTGTTTCTCATAAAAATGCCACATAGCTGTCTCTCTGTGCACTCCAACATATTAAAATTTCCATCCAAGTAATGATAGAAGTAACTAAGACTGTAGATCATTCCTCATAACAAGGTCACTAGGCTTAGATGCCAAAATAGCCAAGCATACTGGCTCTCTCCTTCTCAAATGTCTCAAAATACTGATATATGATCGTAACTGCAAGCAGAATCCCTGTCCCAGAACCTATCGCTCCCATGAAATCTGCAGACACTGTTAATGCACCAATGCACAAGCCCCCAAAGGCAGCTGCGGTCGGTATGTAACGATTAAGTTCTTTTTGTAAATTAGATTCTCTGTGTCCAACCATCACCATATCTTGTTCCTGCAAAACCAGTACGAAAAATATAGTTTGATATCTGCAAATAGTTCATCTCATTACTTCCATATAATCATACTATTGCATTAATTTCTTTGGTATAAATACCTTGAGCTGCTTGGCCACATCTCTGGCAGAGGATCCAGAAATTTCAATCCAAGTTTTTGAGAACAACGCACAAGCTGATAGCATAAACACGAGATAGAACAAGGCATGGAAAGGATTGGCTGCCATATCTGATAAGCTGAAAAATATGAAACAAAGAGCAAAACAATGTAACTGTGAGGAATTGAGGATATAACTACTCCGGCCACCATAACAGGTGTGCTCCGATATAGGAGTGCAAAGAAAAGAAATGATATGCTTAATCACCTCGACGGTGCAGTGACATAGTATGCAAGACCACCAATAGGGACAAACTGACCACCTAAATATTCAGATTCCTTCCACTTGCCCAACAGATTTACAAGGAAATTTCCACTGTACTTCTTATATAGCATCTGTACAGGAGATTCAAGGATTAAAAATTGGCTTCAGGGATGTATCGATCCCAACCGAAACTTATACGTATTGGTTTCGCACAATAAATATAAAATTTTCTTTTCCAAAAAATAATCTTCAAAAAAGGTATAGGAACCAAATTTATCAAATATAAAGTCATGGGATGTGACTCAAAAAAAGTAGCAAACACAATTACAATTATACAATGAATGAAAATCTAAATAACTAAAAACGATACGTATTGGTATAAATATCATATAGGGGGCTATCAAAACCTATACGATCGTGTTGTATAGGTTTTGGCGATTTTTATTTTCATGACAGGAATACTTTGTGTTAGATCTTTAACAATATTACGGACAAAGTAAAGGACTCCTATTTCCAACAACATGTATAAAGCTCTTTACCTGAGAAATGAAGTAAAGATTGGACACAAGTGCAGACTGGAGAATGACAGGCATGTTAGAGGTGTAGAACAACTTGATCGGATATGATCCTTGTTGTCCCCGTGCATTTTTTGACCTCACGGGCAAAACCACATGGAACCCTTGGAAGTAGATGACGATAAAAAAGATCAAGACTGTAGCAAGCAAATTTGTCATATTCGGAAGGTTATGCCGATAGAAAGCCTCATGGAGAGCTCGGACCTTGTCTGTTCGAGTTATCAGCATATGGACTAAAGCAACAAGAGCACCTTCAAATTCAATTCCTCGTGCACTCCTGATTGTTGTGGGACTAAATGCTTTCCAAATGACAGTTTCACTGCAAGAACAAGCAAAAGTATTAGGTACTCAAAATGTCCAGAAGTGTAAAGTAGTGAAGGATATACAGAAAATAGAATCAGTAGTTACCACATGTTGGTTGCTATGAAAAGGGAAATTCCAGAGCCAAGACCATATCCTTTCTGGAGAAGTTCATCTATACACATCATGGTGATACTAGCAAAGCAGAGTTGAACAATTATGAGAATCGCGTTCCCGACTCCAAGTTGGTTGACACTACCATACATCCCTGATAGAACATATGAAACCGCCATACCAATCGAAATTAGAATGCTCAACAACTTCTGTGCACCATTCCTGGGGAAAAAATGGGAATGTCAAGCAGAATATATAGCACAATCTGCACAACTAAGTTATCTTTCTGCCTACTTAACTTCTAAAGAGAGATTAGGGTTGAAGTTTATGTATAAGTAGCTTCTGCAATCTTATGATCATTAGCAGAAAACTCATATACAACCTCTTTGCTAAAATACCACATTTGTAAGCAGGGGCAAAGCTAGGATTTTTTTTGAGGGCCAAGTTCATGGCCATCCCGTTCATTTGCGTATGTTTGTAAAGAATTATTTTTTTTAAAGTTAGGGGGTAGCTGCCCCCTTGCCCATGGCTATTAGGGCGGAGCCAAGGGCAAAGGGGGGCACGTGGCCCCCTTGAATTTCTAAAAGATTTTTAGGGCATAAACCATGGGGCATGGGAGCAGATGCCCCCTAAACTTTTCGAAAAAAGTATTTATAGTTTAATAGGGTAAAGCAATGGGGCATGGGGGAGCAGCTACCCCTTGAACTTTTGGGATTTTTTTGGTTCTATGTTGTTTAAATATTTAACAGGACAAGGGACAGCACCCCTGAACTTAAAAAAAATATATTATTTAATTATTTAATAGGACATAACAATGAGGCAAGGGGCCAATTATCCCCCTTAACTTTTGAAAACAAAATATATCTTTTATACTATGCTATTTAATTATTCAACAGAGCATAGTCACGAGGCAAAGAGATAGCTACCCCGTAAACGAGGAGAAACGGTACCCATAAGATATGTAGTTCGTCAAATTTTTTCCCAGGGGCGTGGCTATGTTCTCTTAAATAAAATAAATATAGTATAAAACTTATCTTTTTTCTTCTCAAAAGTTTAGGGGGATACAAGCCCCTGGCTCCAATGTAAGTCTACTTAAGCCCAGTCTTTTGACCGTAAGTAGATGAAAAGCATAGACAACAGAAGCAGATGGAGCAAGAAAAAGAAGTAGAAATTAATATGTTCTGCATCACAAATTATCTAGTAATTGCAAAAACTCTAAGCATATCATCACTCTAATAAAAATGTAGCAGCAAAAAATACTTACAAGAGGGTACGATCCTGGTGCACGTTGTTATTCACCTCAATGATCTTTGACCCAACAAAAAATTGTATCACCATTCCAGATGTGACAATGGGGGAAATCCCAAGCTCCATGACAGTCCCACGGCTTGACGCAAGAATAGCACGCATCCAATGGAATGGATCTGCACCTGTTGTAGAGTGTATTCCATAGAGAGGGAGCTGACTGCAGACCAGAAAGATGAAGAGAGATATCACGGAGTACGTAACCTTCTCATTTAAGTGAACCTTCCGGTTAGGACTCTGAACTTCTGGCAGAAATGGAAGGAATGGTCTAACAAGATGCAGCAATCTAAATCCTCCTCCCATTTTAACTTGTCCAAACTTGAATCACTCCAAGCTCTCCAAGCTGATGCCAAATATTTTTAAAGAATTATAGGTACACTCAATTTAGCATAAGTTTGTAAGTTATAAAGAGTATTTAAAGAAAATTCGATACGAAATCTCTGTGCAGCTAGCAACCTTAGGAGGAACAGAAATATAAGATAAAAGCAGGCAAATTTCAGGCAATGTGAGTAACTTTTATTCTATATTAGTTCTTTATCCCACTATTAAGAGTCAGCAACACGAATCATGTTCTGATTCTGTTCTGTTATTCTAGTGGTTAATTTGAGTAATGAATAAGATAAATCTAGATTAGAAAGTGATTACATAAATCTTGTCATGATCAAGCCTATCGAAGAAGAAATCAAAAGAAATATGAAATTAGACATATATATATATATAAGAACAATACAAAGGACTAAAATCTCTAAGGAATCGATGAAACATACATGAAAAGAACCACATAATGCATAACAACACAAAATTATGATTATAGCATCTTCGGTTAGGCATGAAAGCATTGGGAAACAGATATGCTCAAATAAACTTTGAATTGGTGTACATGCCGAGAACAAGGCAGGATGGCGGGAGGATCACACCCAACTGTATTAAACTGTATTCCCTTTTCATGGGCTTAAAGTCTAGCTGGGGCGTGCAGAAGATCGGGATTGGGTTGTCTCGAGGTTTATTGAAAAATCATGTGTGATCAAGATGGGATTTAAGCTCAATAAAATTACATATAACACCATTGTTAAAGCTTATTCAAGCAGTGGAATCTATCTAAAGCCAGATGATGATGATGTTGCTGGAACCGTGAAGAAAACACTAGATTGAAAAATTACTAAAATTGATCATAGATTCTACCCAACCTGAACTATCAATGCATGAAAACTGAAATAAAACTCACTCACCGTGATAAAGCACAAAACAAACGAGTACTGATTTTTGTTCAATGAAAAAATACAACAGGAACTAATAAGGATTAAGTCCATCTTTTTATAGACTTGTACACTAGAATCCTAAGTCTAATCTAATTAAAACTTAAAAGCATAACAACTCCTAATTAAACTCAAATTCCACTTTCTTGTCTAAGTTGTAAAGACTATTATAACCCTACTTATATCCTAAATTGTCTTAACAACTTCTAATTAAATTCAAACTCACGATCTTGTCTATCCAGCGATAGTGCCCCACGTAGACTATCATAATATGTACTTTTACTAACATACCTGTGCAGTGTTGGGGGCACACCAAATCTGTGTGCCGACTTGCACACACAAAAAAGACTCCCCTTTCTTGTGTATATAAATTGAAAAGACCCCAATTAACTGTTTCGACCGTTACTTAGTCACTAACTTCAAGACCACCAAACAATCCCTAGATATTCAATACAAAATTAAAATATGAATTAGAATGATTTAGAAAAACCTGCTTCTAATGAGTCCAAGACAATCACGAAAATCTAGTTTGCGAGCCATAGATTCTGCAATGAACATTTAAAAAAAAAAAAGAAAAAAAAAAGTCGGGAACGGATTTAAAGTTTCAAATTCATCAATCAAATCATTAGTGATTCAAATCCATTATTGTTGGAATGTAACATGAGCAAAAACATAAAACAGAGCATTAAAAAAAGAGAATGAAAGAAGATTGTTCTTCACTTCTTCTGATGGATGTATCTGAAACAAAGAAGACATTAAGCCTACACCATTACTGGGATCTCGACCATTAAGAGAGCAAAGTTAAAATAAGGAAATAAAAAAGAAAGACCATAAGGTTTCACCTCTTTTGTTGCCGCAAAGAAGAACCTTTTTCTTGAATGCAATTTCCCGAGTTCAATGAACTCCCAGTTGGAAAGAATTGGACTCTTCGAATTGCTTGGGTCACATGTGAGTCGTAGGATAATATTTTTTTTTTTGAAATAATACAATAGGAACTAATAAGGATTAAGTCCTCCTTTTTATAGACTTCTGCACTAGAATCCTTAGTCTAATCTAAATAAAACTTAAAAGCATAACGACTCCTAATTAAACTCAAATTCCGCTTTCTTGTCGAAGTGGAAGAAACTCACGCCCGTTCGCCTCCTCTGTTTCATCTCTTCTATATTTCCATCTTCTTTTGTATCCGTTTTGGGAGATGTAAGCAACTGTAAATGTTTCCTCTCTTTTAAATATCAAGCAAACATCACGTGGTGCCATCTTCTTATAAATAAGGACTTTGCTACTGAGACCGTGAAAGGGCCGAGACCACCGAGACCTTGCACGAATGCAAGGGATTTCAGCAACCGTTTTAGAAAGAATCACCACCCTAGGCTATCACGACTCTTTAGAAATCCATTTGTGGAAGGTAACTACTCCTACTTCACTTCCTTTCCCCCTGCTGCTATTTCCCATCATCTCTAAAACCCCCTCCTCTTCTCCACCCAAATCGCACCAAAGAGTAATTTTAGCTTTTTCATTGTACAGGCACAACCGTTCACATGAATACACCACACTTGCACAGAGTCGTCTCCACGACGGAATGCTTTAATTTGAGGCACAGGATTCTCTCGAGTTGGAACCCTAGAGGTCGCCACGTGTCTCCTTTGACACCCCTTAACCATGGGTAAGGTTCACCCAACCCTAGGGATCACTCACCCATCCTTGGTTTATTTATTTATTTATTAATTATTATTTTTAAATTAAAAAAATATTTTTAATATTAAAAAACTCTAAAAACAGTTTTTTTAATTTAAAAAATAATAATTAAAAAAAAAAAAAAAACCAAAGATGGGTGAGTGAACCCTAGGGTTGGGTGAACCTTACTCATGGTTAAGGGGTGTCAAAGGAGACACGTGGCGACCTCTAGGGTTCCAACTCGAGAGGATCCTGAGCCTTAATTTGAAGAGGCACAGGATTCTCTCGAGTTCAACTCGAGAGAATCTCTCGAGTTGGAACCCCTAGAGGCCGCCACGTGTCTCCTTTGACACCCCTTAACCATGGATAAGGCTCACCCACCCATCCTTGGTTTTTTTTTTATATATTAATTATTATTTTTTAAATAAAAAAAACTGTTTTTAGAGTTTTTTTAATATTAAAATAAAATTTTAATTAAAAAAAAAATTTAATATGAAAAAAAAAAAAACAAAGGATGGATGGATGAACCCTAGGGGTGGGTGAACCTTACCCATGGTCAAGGGGTGTCAAAGGAGACACGTGGCGACCTCTAGGGTTCCAACTCGAGAGATTCTCTCGAGTTGAACTCGAGAGGATCCTGAGCCGAAGATTAAATGGTTGTACTGCTCACGGTTTTCAAGAATCCTATTTTTAACTTCCTTTACTCTCTAATCTTGCCCAAGCGTTACCAAATTATGATATTAACCGCAACTCTATTCTTTAAAGGGACACAACTCTTCCCAGTGTTTAAAAAATCGACGAGTTGACTCGAAACTCGATCGAGTTGACTCGGATCAGACGGATTTCGAGTCAACTCGGTTAGAAACTCGGTGTTACCATTACTCGGTCTTAAACTCGCCTGACTCGGCCGATTTTTCGTGACTCGACCGAGTCGAGTAGATCGGATCGAACTCGAAAGGGTATATTATTTTTTTTTCAAACCCTGAAAAACTAAAGATGAAGATGAGATCGCCAAATAAACTCTCTCTTTTTAGTTTACTCAGCTCTCTAATCTTTGAAGAAGAAGAATAAGAGAATATGAAGTAGTGGAGATTAGGTGCTCATCAGTGAGATTAGGTGCTTGAGCTTCATCTCTAAGGCTCTATTCTGACGATATTCGGTGTGGTAGATCTCTCTGCGTCTCTCGTAAGAACTCTGAGTGTTCGGTTAATCTCTCTTCTCTTCTAAAAGTTCCGGGTAAAGGTTAGGTTCTTTTGTTTTGTGATTAAAATATATAATAAAAAAATTCAAAAAATCT
The DNA here is from genome assembly GCA_015143295.1 of Tetracentron sinense. Lineage (NCBI taxonomy): Eukaryota > Viridiplantae > Streptophyta > Magnoliopsida > Trochodendrales > Trochodendraceae > Tetracentron > Tetracentron sinense. The sequence goes on from CM026551.1 coordinate 51,145,860, forward strand.
GATTTGATAAGAGACTGGAGACATAAAGCTTCCATCTTTGTTTCAAGTAAGAAAGGGTAAGCATCATACTTTGAATAGGACAAATTTTTTTGTAAAAAAAATCAAATATTCTTTCAAAATAAAGGGTGATTGGACCGTATGGGCTTTGAAAGCATTTATTAGTTTTAGTACTTTCAATGAGATAATTTATTTTTTAAAAATACTTTTTCAAATTAATAATTAATTAATTATTTGTTAATTATTTATTTATAACATGTAAAAAAATAACAATATGAGAAAATAGTAATTAATAATTCATTATATAAGTTTTTAGTATAATTTTTTTAAAGAATAATATTTTTATAATATTATTTATATATAATATCATATTAGATGTAGTTTTGTAATTAATTTTTTAATTTAAATAATTTTATATAAATATAACAAATATTAATAATAGATTATATTTTTCGAGTATTAAGTTCCGAGTTTGATCGAGTTTTGATCGAGTTTTCGAGTTGACTCAACTCAACAAGGTTACGAGTCGATCCGAGTTTTTGTGTTTTAAAACACTGACTCTTCCTATTTGTTTGTTTATTTTTTTTTTCCTGAATGAGACGCAACCCTATTGACATTCTGTCTCAAATTAAAGTCACAACCCTTCATTAAACGGTGTGACTAGCGGAAATTTTGAATCACTATCTATTTTAAACGTCTCTCTCCTCATTCCCAAAAGTTAAAATTTCTTATTTCTTGGAATCCTCCAGTTCTTCAAGTGATACCTCTCAAACCTTTGTGTATTATATGTGTTTACATATAATTATCCTATCAATAAATTATTGCTTTTATAGTACATTATTTTTTTAGTTAGGTTAATTAAGCTTTCACAAATTCCATCTATGGAGCATGGGTTCCATCTATCATGTGGATATCTTCCAATGCAGTAGCATTTTCATTTTGAACAGAATATGGTTCACTAGATTCATGTTGCGACTCTCCTAAAGGTTCTGTTCTTCTTCAATACACCTTCTTTCTATATGATATATAATTGACTATAGTAAAAGTTGAACCATGAGAGTATCGTATGAAACATTTTATTTTCAACTAATTGTGAATCCAAGATTGGAATCATCTTCTTTTAATTTAATCTCCATAGCAAACTTTCCATGTAATTGAGAATAATGGAGATATAGTATAATTCTCATTATTGAAAATTATATACTTTTCATAAATCATAATAAAAGATGATCCATGATTTTTTATAATTTTTTTTCCTTTTTTCATTCCAGTTATGTGATTACATATAATTATTCTATCAATAAATTATTGCTTTTATAGTACATTATTTTTTTAGTTAGGTTAATTAAGCTTTCACAAATTTCTACTTTACAAGTCCATTTTTCTGAGAATATTCAATTGATTATTCTGTCTTGGTCAGGAGATCACGGGAGAGAATGGTTGTCAAAGACTCCAAACAACTTTGGTAGACTTCTCTGTCACTGATATCTCAATCAGTCATTTTGACTCTCACTGCCTTAATTTGGAGAACTCTCTTATCGGCCGGGTAGCTGATTTGGCACTATACTAAATATTTTGTCACCTCTTATTTTATATAATTTCAAATTTTCTTATCATTTACAAGTATATATTGATTAAATTTCTTTGAAATAGTTTTTTCCTCTTATCCCAAATGACTTTCCTCTCCTGTCCTCTCTTTTGCCGTTTGATTTTCTTCTTCTTATCTCTTCTTTTAAATATCAACCAAAGGACACGGATTTTCAAGAGTCCCAATGCTTTGGACTTTGAAGAATCCCCACCTCTCTTCTCTCCTCTTATACGTCCCCCCAAATCACCAACCCCTTCTCTCTTCATCTTCTTCACATGGTGTAGGAGAGTAAGGTGCATCTGTATATGTTTCATAGCACTGCAAAGGTTGGAAGAGAAGGTATAGGGACGTGTGTTCGTTTAAAGATATGCAACCCTTTGTAATCGTCATTCTCAACTTTCATATCTAAACGTTGTATCTCTTGGTAGAAGATCAATCTCCAGATGGTTGCCCTCTTTGCAGGCCATGCTGATAATTCTTCAAGCTTGACGAGGACGAGATCTCCAGCCTTCAAACGGTCTACCCCTCTATCACTCTCCTTTTTTTGTTATTGATTTTTGCTGTATGATTATATGTTTTTATTTGATTACATATTGCTTTAATTTGTGGTTAGAGGCAAACAGATGCTTAGAGTCTCTCTAATTCGCAACATTGTGACTGGATCAAAAAGGGATGGTGATATGGTAGGAACGTATAGAGGAGGAGAGGCACGTTTCTTCAGAGTTTGTTTTATTGGAAGGTCAAAGTGACGTGTTGGATTCGGTAAACTAAAGCAAGCAATTGTTCTTGAGTTCAGACGTGCAGCAGCCCCTGCTGTAGCATATTAGGTTACATCATGCTGCTATTTGAGCTTTAAACTAAATTGTTATGGAGAAAGGTATTGGGTTTGAGGGTAAGTGTCCAATTTTATTTCAACTTTTTTGGTTCAATTTATACATCTAAGCCTAAGCAATGGTTGAGAGTGTTTGTATCTGTTCTAGGTTAGTGGCTACATTTTGATCATTATAATAAGTTCATGAGTTTTCAACCTCAATAGTTTAGATGATCGTCTCATTCTCTATGTATTGTCTTGTGAATGTAAAACGTGTTTCCGGATTATGTTTCTAGGATTTTGCCTTCAACTACTCTCCCCATGTTATCTCCTTTAATTCTATTAAGTTGGTTTGAATAGAGCAGTAATGAGTGGTGGCTGTGGACCAATGAAGGACAGTCTTTGGTTTGCAAATTGAGTTCCCAGATATATATGTTAACATTTTCCTTTACTTGACATGAAATTATCTTCTATTAGTGAACTGAAATTGTTGTTCCCGAATTACTACTTTTGCATTTTCCTAGAAATCTAATTAATATGTATTCTTAAACTTTATTATTTTCACAATGGTTGGATTGCAACGATTCTAACCTTGCATGCATTGATGCTACATCCAAGTGATATTGACATGTTCTCACCAATAATGCTTTCCTTACTTCTTAACACACCCATATACTTGATAGTTTACCTGTTTTTTCATAGGAAAGTGATGAAAAGCTCTCGATAGTATCTACTATTGAGAGTTGGACCGTTAGATTTAATATCCAATGGTTCCATGTCTTCACATGCTTTAAATGAGGGCCCACCTAATGCTTGAAACCATTGGATCTGGAATCCAAGGATCCAACTCTCGATAGTAGGTCCTATCGAGAGTTTTAAATCACTTCCATTTTTCATAATGTATATTCTGAAACTTACTTTAAGTTTTAATTCACTTCTGACCAATGGGTAAAACTTAGTTTAATAATCCATTATTTTTGATGACATACAAAAATAAATAAAACTTACCGGATGATCATGGTTGATCTCTATTCATTAGATGACTACATCATTTTATAACCCTTTAGCGTGTTCTTTGGGTGTGTGCTGAACTATATTTCAAATAAATTAATTTACAATTACATTATCAACTTCAAATTAATTTTGATTTTGTTATACTTTTTTTTTCTTTTGACATTTCCGTGCATCGCACGGGCTCCTTTCTAGTACTAATTAAACTCTAACTCAACTTTTTTTTTTGGGTAAGAGATACGCGGTTAGGCGGCAACCCCGGTAAGTAGGTTAGTATATGTTCTAAGTCATGGGTAGGTGGAGATGACAACACTCACACCCTCTCGGGAGTGGAACCCGATCAACTTTCTTGAGTCCGTTTTGTGTGTGGAAGTCCACACACGGATAGTGATAGTGTCCGATAGTGCCCCACGTACGCCAATTGTGGGTATATTTGTAAAATGACTGATACAATGAGATGAATTTGACTCTCACAAATTGTAATTTTACTAACATACCCTTTGCAGTGTTTGGGGCACACCAAATCTGTGTGTCGACTGTTACAATCCCAAATAGATAAATACCTACATTGCGCCCTTCCCATCAGTCCGGGCTTTTGGGATTAGTGGTTGCATCTAGGTACGCATCACTCACACAAAAGGGGCTCCACTTTCTTATGTAAATAGAAAAGACTCCTAATAACTAGGCCACCAATCAATCCCCATATCAATATAAAATTTGCATTAAATCATTACAATGATTTAATTTGATTTGCGAGCCCCAGATTCTGCTTTGAACTTTAAAAAATATAGATATAATAGTCTGCAATGGATTTAAAGTTTCAAATTCATCAATTCCACATTAATCAAATCATTAGTGACTCAAACCCATTATTGTTGGAATGATATATGAGGAAGAAACATAAAACAGAGCATTAAAAAATGAGTAGTGTAGACAACCTGTGTTTGTCTAGATTCTTCATGCTCTCATACTTCTTCTATACTTCTTCTCTAAGGCAAGACGAACTCCACGAGATCACTTTAAACCCTGTTCACCCATTTACCAGCATCCCACCACCATTTAAAGATCAACCAGACCTTAAATCCAATGTAGGGGTATTTTAGTCATTTAACCATCAAAAAACGAGACCGGACCCAAGGTAATAATTCAGAATTTTAATAAACCCTATGACTTCCATCTTGTCCCTTAAAATCCATTTTTGAAAGACCTAGAGACCAATCTTCCATTGTGATGACAGTTTCGTAAATATTTTAAATATGAAATGGCCGTAATTTTATTACAGCCATTCCATTTTTGCCTAAAATTTTAATTGCTGTAATTAAATTACAGTCATTCCAAATATTGCCTATTTCTTAATTGGAGGTAAAGTTTTTACCACCAATTCAATTTTTGCCTAGATTCTTAATGGCTAATAACTTTACCGACATTCTTGACCAAGATATTTTTTTAAGACGGTTAGCAACTTTACACGTCGGATGTTGAAATTACCCCAATGTCCCTAATTGGCGGTAATAACTTTACCGTCATTTCAATATTAGGCTTATTTTAAAATGTCCCTACTTACATTACCATCATTTATTGGATATTTTCAGAATTCAGTTACGAGGCCATGTGCTAGACTCTCTGGAGTCTCTGAGCACCATATTTGAGAATCAATCCTAAATGGCGGTAAAAATATCACCGACATTATGAAATTGGCCTATTATTGAAATGGAGGTAAAGTTATTACCTCAATTTTGATAATTATGTAATTCTAGCACACACTCTTCTAGAGTATTCTTGTGCTTTGGACGAATTATGCCCTTAACAACTTGGAAAATTCCTGAAGAATGATCCCCTTTTAATTACCGAAATATCATTAAATGCCTAAAATACCCCTAAGCATGTTTAGTCCTATATTGGAATTGAGAGAGTTTTTCCTCTCAACCTCTCCCTTATAAATACTTCACCCATCTATCCATTATTTTCATCAACTCTCAACTAGCCAAACCCCTGTCCAAAAAGACTAAGGAAGACATACAATTTGCAAGTTATCCCTAGAGATCCAAAGAAAGCCTTGGAGGAGAGAAGTTTTAGGGAGATAAAGCATTGGAGAATGAGAGATTGTGAAGAAAAAGTTTAAAGAAAAAAAATCAAGGGGTTCTCCAACCTACATAGGTAAGCCAAACTTTCTCATCTTTTACATTTGTGCTAATTCTCTTCTTAACCCTCTATTTCTTTTCTTACAATAATGTGAGCCTTTAAATAGATTTTGAAACCTATCCCCCTTTCTTCGGGTAGTTTGGACTCTCTTATGAAGCGTTTCGCTGATTAAGGGGCTTCAAATGGAAGGAAAATGGGTAAGAACCTATAGGAATTTTTAGAACTCATTCTTGTTTATTTTCTTTAACTTTATGAAATATGAGCCAAGTTGTTGAAAAACTCCCCTCTTTGCTCTAAATCTCACTAAGGACCCCCTATGACGAGCTTCGCCAAATTGGGGCTCCTTATGAGATATCGTGGTATGGAGATGCTCCCTAGTTTTAGAACCCTTGTTTTCAATCTCGTAGTTTTCAAACATTTGAGTTTTGGTATATTTTTTATCTTCCTAAAGTCACTAAAGATCCCTCATGACGCGTTTCGCCGAATTGTGGCTCTTTGTGAAAAACGGGAGAGGGAGGATATTTCCTTCATATTTAGATACTGTCACGACCCAAAACCCCACCTAGGAGGATGTGGGATCTTGACACGTGACTTCCATAATAATTCATCCAGTTAGAAGCAATTAAGGCATACTAAAATACGGATATAAAAATTTTTCTTCAACTAAACCATCAACTAAAATCCAAACTCCATAATGTAATTGAAAAGTAATAAATCCTGGTTATCCATCCGAACCATAAACATAAAAGACTAACTAACATGTATTTTTATCAATTTAATTAAAGTCTTCCGGAATTTAAATAACCATAAAACAACTTCAATAATAGGGCCATCGATCAAGGTTCATTTCTTTCTCGGGATATTTACCTTCAGGTTGATGTACTCTTTTTCTTCCTAAGGGCTGGGTGCACAAATGTCAAAACCTGGACTTGGACCTGCCGACAACAAAAGTCATCGGCTGAGTAACGAGTTACTCCGTGTATATAACAAATCATGATAAACAATATAAAAAATAACTTCTTACATGCATTTCATCATTTCACACATCAATTTACATATAGAATCAGAGTGCGGAAGTTAAACATGTACATTATGCCAATTTCTTTCTATCTTTATTTCTTTCTTTTATTTCTTTTCCTTCTTTCTTTTTTTACTTTTCATATTTCATACGTTATCATCACACTAATAATCATTTACATGCATTTGTAATAACTTAAAATACCGCTTTACCGTATAAGGAAAATGGTTACTATACTTTACTTTATCGAGATACCACCCTTCGTACATTATCCGGTACAGACGGCTTAGTACGTTTTTTGGTAGAACGACTTACTTACTTTGACATATATCTTGTCCTTTCTGATGGTATCAGTTGGTGCACAACACAACATACATTGTCGCTTTTGTGTGTCTTTCTTTTTTACTTACATACTTTTCTTACTTTGCTTTTGATCTTACTTACATTTCATTAATATCTTTAATTCTTTATTCATACTTTTGCATATTTTTCATTCGTGAGTGCACAATGATATACCTCTTGTTTAAATTACACCTAAGACTAACCGTCAAGGGCCATAGGACATCTCATCATAGCATCTCATACCACTATGTTAACCAGGCCTAGGCAGCTTAACTTTCATAAGAGATTCGTTTACCCAAAAGTATATCATGTATTAAGAATATAACAGAAATGCACAACTTTTATCTTTCCTATAATACAAAAATCGACCATTACCGATGTCATTAAATATTTATAATAATCATGAGCTAAATTACATATCAGAATCTCCCTTTTATTTTAATTAAGATTAACATCCTAATTATAACATTTTGCATCAATGATAATTTTCATGAATTTTAAACATAAAATTTAAACTCATATGTCAATACAATACTACAATTAAATCATCCATTCAATTTTATCTATCATCCCATTCTCTTCATAAATCTACATACTTCAATTTAACCTTCTCAATATCATTGTTGAATCACAATTAAATATACATAGTTCTTCACATCCTACCTTAACGATTTAACAATAATAAAACAATATCATCAATGGGTTCTTCACATCCTATTTTAACAATCAATGACTAATAAAACAGTGTCATAAATAGGTTCTTCACATCCTACTTTAATCATCAAGAATAATTATAAAACGACATCATAAATAGGTTCTTCACATCCTATTTTAACCATCAAATTTAATAACTAAATTCATAGATCTAATTTTTCAAAATCATATTTTACTCATTCATCAACCACAATGTAGGAATCAAAATATGGGTATATACATCTCATTTAACAAATCAATCAATAATAATATAAGAGTAGACTTGGATTCTTCACATTCTACATATTCTTACATCTTTACTTAGATTCATAATTTTTTATTCATTATTTAGGCTAACTATTCAAAATATTGATTACTAGATCTGTTATTTACCTCACTTGATTGTATCCCTACGATCTATCGCTCGGGAATAGGGCTCTACTTTGATCTTCATGCCTCATTTTTCCCTTTTTCTGACCGAATCTTTGAACTCCTTCAATTTCTCTCTCTTTGATCTCTCAAAAACTCTCAATTTTCTCTTTTTTAAGTTTAGAAGGCCTTAGAAACCCTAACCCACGAGTATAAAGAGGGTATTTATAACATTGAGAGTCCTAGGGACTCAAAACCCACGAAAACGCGCAAAACCACCACCCAGACGGCGTTTTGGGTGATCGATCGCCGGCTCCTTTAAAAAAAAAAAATTTTTTTTTGCTACTTTTTGTTCTTCTTTGATTTAGTGCAATTTATCTCTATAAATTCACTATATCAAGTGAATTAAATGAGTTTTGTACTTTAAGATTTTTAATGCTTTAATTTTCTCATAAGATTTACGTATAATTTTATATGCATTTATTTAGGTAATTAACTTATACAATTATGCAACTAGTGAATTAAATGTGGGTCATTACAGATACATTGGAGCTTTTCAAAATTTCATAATTTTTCATGCATTATGTCGATGTCTAATTAATCTTCCTAGATTAGAGTCGTTATAATGCTCATTTTGTTAGGACATAGTCACTCTTTTCAAAATTCTATCATTAGAGTCGTTATAATGCACATTTTTTTTAGCCACTCTTTTCAAAATTCTATCATTTGCATGCATTATAACAATGTCTAATCTCCATACATTAAAGCCGTTATAATGCACATTTTTTTAGTCACTCTTTTCAAAATTCCATCATTTGCATGCATTATAGTGATGTCTAATCTCCCTAAATTAGAGTCGTTATAATGCACATTTTTTTTAGTCATTCTTTTCAAAATTTCATCATTTGCATGCATTATGTCGATGTCTAATCTCCCTAGTTAGAGTTGTTATAATGCTCGTTTTTTTGGACATGGTCACTCTTTTCAAAATTCCATCATTTGCATGCATTATGTCGATGTTTAATCTCCCTAGATTAGAGTCGTTATAATGCATATTTTTTTTTAGAACATACCACCATTTTTAAAAAATTCATAACTTGCATGCATTATAGCAATGTCTAATCTTCCTAGATTAGAGTTGTTATCATGCTCATTTTTTTTTTTTTGTCACTCTTTTAAAAATTCCTTTATTTGCATGCATTATGATGATGTCTAATCTCACAAGATTAGAGTCATAATAATGCCTATTCTTTTTAGACTAGGGTTTCCCCGTCTCTTTCTCTAAAAATTTAAATCTAGAGTTCTTTTGTATGAGTCAAATTAGAGTTTTATTAACTATTTCTTTTCAAGCCAATCTATTAAATAAACTTTTAGAGAATTTTGAAAGCATAGGTTACCGTCCTTAGACAGGTGACTTGGGTGCCTAACACCTTCCCCAATTCACGACAGAACCTCCCTTCCTAAAATCTCACCATGGTTTCGTAGTGTCCATATTTTCCAAATAAAAAATGAATTTCGGTGACCAATCACACCACAACTCGATGATTGGTGGCGACTCGGTATTCACTATATTAGTATGCTTTATGCGTATTAATGTGAAGAATACCTGGACTAGTTTCTTTTTAAAAATTTTCAAAAAAGGTCGCTATATCACACGTACTTACAGAGTATATTAAGCAATGGAATGTGATTATTCTTATGATGAATGTACCATAAACAAAGAAGGAATTGCGGGATCTCGGCCATTAAGAGAACAAGGTAAAAAACAGTGGAAAAAAATAGAGAATGCATATGGGTTGTAATAGAAAGAACATAACATGAGAAAGAGGTGAAGTTTCACCTCATTTGTTGCTGGAGTCAAGTCGACCTAGAATCGTGCTTTAGAAATCAAAGAAGAACCCTTTTATTCCTCCTCTGTTATTGAAGAAGCTAGATGAAGATAATGAACACAATTTTTCTTTTCTTTATAGGTGAAAAAATTGAATAGAATCGATCTATAGTTGGGGTTTATTTATAGAGAGAAGAGAGATAGAGATGAGTTTAATACAAAGTGTAGTTCAATTTGGAAATAAACTTGGAGGCAAATTACCAGTAGCTACGTCTAGCAACGTTTGAAGTCGATTATATTATTGTTCTTCTCAAATATTATTTGGTTGAGTTAACATTAGATTTTTTTGATGTGTTCTGTGGTTGGTTGTTTTGTAAAAGGTTGGGGGTTTTTAATTCCCCTACCTTGTTTGAGTCTTTTTAGGGGTAAGGTTTTATGTCCCCTCTTGTTTTAAAATTTTTTATTTGAATAAACAGGTAGCAGTCCGCCAAACCCCTCCACTCCCCCTGAGTGGCTTTTATTTAAAAAAAAAAAAATTTTAAAAATCTAAATTTTCATATCTTAGAGAAAAATTTAAAAATTATTAACCCTAAGGGTTAAACTTTTGAACCAAGCAAAAAGGGCAATTAAAAGGGTTTTGTGATTTCCTGAATTCAATTGCAGTTGGACAGGATTCGGGCACGTTGAAGAAATAATCAGCTATAAATGAGATAGGATCACAGCCAATTGCAATTGAACTCAAGAGAGTTCATTTGTTTATGTGTCACATATGGATCGATCGAAGGAGATTTTTTTTTTGAAATGTTGCCTATTTTTTCTCTTCCAATCCAGATGTGACACATAAGCTATTGAACTCTCTTGAATTCAATTGCAATTGTCTTTGATCCTATCTCGCTATACCTTGGTCCTTATTGGGCAGGGGCGGAGCCAAAAATTTTTCCTTGGGGGGAGCCGAAATACATGTATAAAAAATAGAGAAATTTATTCCCCAGCTATGTCCTTGAGGTCGCTATGTGTCCCTATTGACACCCTTTAACTGTGGTTTAGATTCACCCACCCCTAGAGTTTTTTTTTTGGTTTTACCCACCCGTAGAGTTCACCCACCTATTCTTGGTTTTTTAAAAAATATCAAAAAAATTTCAAACCCTTATTAAATTTACTAACTTTCAATTTTTTTTCTAAAAACTAAGGATAGGTAGATGAACCATAAGAGTGGGTGGGATTTTAACCATAGTTAAGGAGTGTCAATATGGACATGTGGAGACCTCAAGGGCATTTTTTTTTTTTGGTAAATAGCTAAACATTTATTCATCTGAAAGAAGGGTGAACATGAGCCTGGAAGTTAAAGCTTCTACCAGTAGAAACCAAATTCTCCTTAGTACAAAATCCAGACTTAAGAAAAGTTGAAGCTTCTAAGTCCGAAACTTTGGCAAGTTCATGAGCTGCAGTGTTCTGAGATCTTCGCACCCATTGAATGGTAGACTTAGGAAAGTTTCTCCATAAAATCAAAATGTCCTCGTAGATAGCTTGGATGTCCCAATGAGGGGTTATTTTTCCTTCATTGATCGCATTTAGAAGAGTTTGAGAGTCTCCTTCTAGGATAAACCTATTCCAGTTATTTTGAAGGCATAACAAAAGGCCCAAGAATACGGCCTTTGCTTCAGATTGTCTTGCATTACCTGACATAATAGGAAAACAAAAGGAAGCAACACACCTTCCCGTGTGAGTCCTAGCAAGACCTCCCACACTAGATATCGAACCGTCCAAAGAATGAGAGCCATCCACATTTATTTTTAGCCAACCGGTTTGGGGGCAACCCAATCAAAGCATCCTCATAGTACTCTGGGAATCTTTGGACTGTAGGTATGTGAGAATCCAAAAAAGAGTTGGAATTTTGAGCAGAGGATATCTCAGCTGCATATGCATTTGCTCTGTCTACTGTTCTACGGGGATCAAGTTCGAAGCTCTAGAAGATGCATTCATTCCTAACTTTCCAGATCATCCACATGACACTGATAGTCCTGATAGTGATGTCATAATTATTAGCTTTGAATAAGCTCCCATTCGACCAGAATTCCCACCAATTTCCCATAGATTCCACATTACCTTTGTCACTTTGATAACATATCGAAGAGCCAAACCAAACACTTCTTGCAAACTCACATTGAAGGAATAGATGAACACCAGTTTCTACTTCTTTCCCGCACAATCTGCATGTCGGATCAATGTCAACTTTCCTCTTCAAAAGATTTATCCTTACTGCCAGGATATCAGAGATACACCTCCATAAAAAAAAAAGTAACTTCGGAGGTACTGGGATCTTCCATAATGTGCCCCATCTCGAATTTGGGATGTTTTCTACAGAAGAGGATGCATTTTTTAGCCTCCAAGGGTCATTTTTTACAGCTAGATGATAAGCTGATTTAACACTGAAATTGCCCTTAGCTTCACCATGCCACACCCAAGAGTCCTTAACACCAAGGACACTCGGTTGAATATCCAGAATTTCCTTAATCTCCAAACTGGTCAAGAGATTGCAGAGAACATCAATTTTCCAATTTTTAGAAATAGGATCAAGGAGATGAGAAACTTTCGAGACAAGACAACCTTCCGGTCTTGGGGAAAAGATTTGGAAATTTGGCAAATTAGGAATCCACGGATCCTTCCACGGGTCGATAGAATGGCCTGAGCCAACCTTTCTTCGAATCCCAAGTTGAAGAAGATCTCGACCATGAAGAATACTCTTCCATCCCCAAGATTCTCTATAATTGCTCTTGGCTTTCAGAAAATCGTCATTAGGGAAGTAAAGTGATTTAAGAATTCTACTCCAGAGAAGATCTGGCATAATTTTCACTCTCCATGCTTGTTTGGCCAGAAGAGCCTGATTGAAAAAAATCATGTTTCTGAACCCAAGGCCCCCAGCCGATTTAGAGTAACATATCTTCCTCCAACTTTGCCAGTGAATACGACCTTCTTCCTCTTTTTGACCCCACCAATAGCGAGAAATAGCTGAATTAATAAAATTGAACCATTTGGATGTAATTTTGAAGCAGCTCATTGCATAGCAAGGAATTGACTGCACCACTGCTTTAAGCATTATGTCTCTCCCAGCCTGCGATAGGAGTGACCCTTTCCAACCTTTGATTTTTGATAGTATCCTTTCTTTTAGATACCCGAATAATTCTGTTTTTGACTTTCTGAACTCTGTAGGTAGACCCAAATATTTCCCTGGAGGTGCCTTAGAGGTAATATTCAATTGAGCTGAAAGAGAAGTTCTTATCGCATCTGGAGTGTTGTTGCTGAATGTAATGCCAGACTTTTGGAGATTGATAGCTTGTCCTGATGCTTTGCAATAACAGTCAAGGATCATCATCATTGTTTTACATTCTTCTGAATCTGCCTTTAGGAACATGAAGCTGTCATCTGCAAAAAGAAGATGAGAAAGAGGCGGAGCTGTTTTTGCCACTCTAATTCCATTCAAAGAGTTGCAGACCATAGAGTGTCTAATCATAGAAGAAAGAGCTTCTGTACAAATAATGAATAAATATGGAGAGAGAGGGTCCCCTTGACGAAGTCCTCTTGTAGGATTAATATTACCAACCGGTTCACCATTGATTAAAATAGAGAAAGAGACAGTAGTAACACATTGCATAATTAATTGCCTCCATCTTACACAAAAGCCCATTTTCTCCATGACTGTTTCAAGAAAGGTCCATTCAATGCGGTCATACACCTTACTCATGTCCAACTTCATTGCAAGTTTATAATTACCCCCTTTCTTAAGTCTTCTGAGATGATGGAAGACCTCATGAGCAATTAATACATTATCAGTGATTTGTCTTCCCGCAACAAAGGCTGACTACTCTAGACCAATAAGATCTGGAAGATATTTTTTGAGTCTATTTGCCAATACTTTTGAGATAATCTTGTAGCCAACATTGCACAAACTGATCGGTCTAAATTGACCAATGGATTGGGGATTGGGAATTTTGGGGATGAGTGCAATGAGGGTATGATTCAATTCTTTTAGGAGGAAACCACTGTTGAAAAAACTAAGAACTGCATCACTTACATCATTCCCCACAATTTCCCAATACTTTTGAAAAAAATGTGCAGGCATACCATTCGGACCAGGAGATTTTAGAGGACTCATTTGGAAAAGAGCACATTTAATCTCTTCAATAGTCACATTTTGGCACAAATTATTGTTCATCTCAGAGGTAACTGATGACGGAATATGATCAATAGACTGAGAAGAGATTTCAGGGTTAGAGGTGGCAAAAACCGACTGATAATGCTGGACAACAAAATCTTTGATATCCTCTTTTTTAGAAATCCAATCCCCAGACTCGAGAATAAGAGAAGATATTTTGTTTGATCTTCTTCTTTGGAGGGTGGTTTGATGGAAAAACCTAGTATTTTTGTCCCCCAATTTCAGCCAATTTACTCTGGATTTCTGAGCCCATAGAATTTCTTCCTGATTTAGGGCTTCTTCCAATTGAAGAGTAAGCTTCTTCTCAGTCGACATAAAAAGGCCCCTGTTATCTCTCTCTTGTAAAGATGAAATACTGGCTTTCAGGGACACAATCCTGGAGTGAAGAGCTCCAAACTCCTCTTTGTTCCATCTTTTTAAATCAACTTTGCATTTCTTGATCTTGTTACATAGAGAAAACATAAATGACCCACTATTATGTTTTAACCATGCATTTGAAACGATTCTCGCACAAGAAGAATGGGATGACCACATTGCCTCATAACGAAAAGGGGGTCTGAAAACTCTTGTTGGAGACTCATAATTAATTAAAATCGGTCTATGATCAGATCCAATAGCAGGCATATGAGTAACAAAGACATTAGGAAATAAATCAATCCATTCAGGGTTAGCCATACCTCTATCAAGTCGAACCTGAATGTGTTCACTACCCTCTCTTTTATTACTCCAGGTAAAAGGCGGTCCTTGGTAATGCAAATCAATAAGTCGAGCTTGAGACACCATACTTTGAAATGGAGCAAATTGAGTTGGTGTTCTAACTCATCCCCCTTCTTTCTCTGATGCAGAAATATAATCATTGAAATCCCCAATCGCTAGCCACGGTGTAAAGTTATACTCACGAAAGTTACCGATATCCTTCCATAAATTGTTTCGGGCCATATCATCATTAGGACCGTAGACTAAGGAAAGGTCCCAATCGGGATTTTTATCCTTGTCTCTAATATTGAGATGCACAATATTTTTGGTAAAGGAAGACACTCTGAGCTTCACACTGTTGCACCAGAAAATTGCAATACCTCCCGATAGTCAAACTGGCTCCACAGTAAACAAATGATCCAAACAAATTCTTTTTTTCAATTTTGCCAATTTTTTTGCTTTCATCTTTGTCTCCATTAATAAGACAATGGAGGGACGGAGAGACATTACCATATCTCTAAGGTGACGAGCTGTCAGGTTCCGTCCAAGGCCCTGACAGTTCCAGCAGAGAGTTAACATCTATCATGGGGCGGCTGTCCCGTAACAGCGGCCCCTTCAAAGGCATCAAAACTAGATGCAAGCATGGAGATGTGGGAAGTTGGCTCAGAGCCTGGAGGATAGCAGGGTTCGGATGTGGTAATAGTGGAGGGTTGTTTAGATTGGTTTGTTCTCGGAATGGGATATGGAGTGAAACGATTTGAGGATGACCGGATTTTGGTGAGAGTTCTCGACTTTGTTTCAAAACCATGGGGCAGGTTTAATGACAATGATGGGTCAAATAAAGAACATGAATTGGGCTGAGATTCGGGTTGAAATTTTGGATCTGGGTTGCTACATTAGCACTACCCGAATTTGCATGGATAGTACCCTCCTCCTCAAAACAAGTTATTTTAGGTACTCCCTTGAGTGTACTGCTGCCTCTTATGGATGGAATCTCTAACCCCTTTGATTTCCTATCTATTAATAGATTAGGATCAACCCCATTAGGAAGGTAGTTCCCAAAATTGAAGTTGTTTTCCTTTGAAGGGAACTTTGATCCATTATCTACAAGGAGATAATGCTCTCTTGATCGTGGCAACTGATCTTCCTCCAAAATCTCCACAATATCCGAGATCTTTGCCAAATTGTTTGGAGATTTCCAAAAGGTATGATGATGGTTATCAGTTTGATACGAGACTCCAGCCGTAGCTAATCCCTTGCCCACACGTGGCTCTATTATCATCCGTTGATCCGGCCCTAGCCGGAGATATGGATTTGATCCCTCTGCCGATGAGTTTACCGACGAAATCGCCAACTCCATATTGAAATCCGGCGACTGTACTGAGGATGATGAGAGTAATGAGGAAAATTTTCTACATCTAGATCTGAACTTTTCAAGGTGAGGATTCTTCATTTCGCCGTTTTCCGCTTTTATCCAAACACCGAATGGAAGAGGGTGTTCGCTGTTGGTTCTTCCCGAGTCAGGTTTGCTGTCACATTGCCTGGTATCATGACCAATCTTACCATAGAAAAAGCAAAAGGAAGGCAGTCTCTCAAATTTTACTTCAAAAATTTTCGGCTCAGCATTCTTTCTTTTGGCTATAACGAATTGCACCAGTGGGCGATCAAGGTTTATCCGAACCCGAATTCTTAAGAATTTTCCTCCAAGGATCCCTTCAGGTGGGATATCAATATCCTCCACACCTCCAATGTCCCCTCCCAGTTGCAGACCAATCTGCTTTGTAATCCACTCCATAGGTAGATCATGGAGTTGAGTCCAAATCGGGAACGAATCGAAAACATATTCGGATGCGCTCGTATCTTCTTTCCAGTCTTGAAGCACAAGAATATTTCCATTAAAGGACCAAGGAGAATTTGCTAAAACCTTTTGTTTCTCTGATCTTTCTGAGAACTTGAAGAGAACGATTTCTTTGCTTAGATCGAAAGTTAAGACGTTTGATTTTAATCGCCACGCCTGTAGAATCATCTTCTTTGCTGTCACAATATTAAGAGACTTGTCAGCAATGAATTTTCCCACCAGGCTATATTGATAGCTATTTCTTCCCTCCTCCAAGAGACTATCATCAATCTCTAATATTGTATGATCTTGAAGTTTAGCAATTAGATCATCCTCCCAGTCATAGTCCATATTGCCAATGAGAGATAGGCGATGGGATTGGAGCAATTAAAAATGGGGAGTTGTATTGAGAAAGAACGAGGGAATTAAAAGAGAATAGGGGAGTGGTATGATGATATGAGAAGGGTGTAAAGGATCTGTAGAAAATTTTTAGGGAGGAGCAATGACCTAGAAGAGGTTAGGAAAAGCTCTCTACAGATGAGAGAGGAGAAAAATTTCGAGAGTGTGTTGGTTGGTAAAGTTACCAAGCATTAATGATGACTTTACCAAAGTAACAAGTCAAATGCATATTATTATGATATTAACTATAAATAAGAGCTATAGTTAGAAGAAATAATCGGAGCAATCCAAATAAAACCTTTGACATGGGTATTTTACAAGCCTCAAGGGCATTTGGAGTCCGTTACAATTTGAGAGAAATTTCAATTGGCTTAATTAGGTACTAACACATTTACAACAATTGGGACCCACTATATATAAAACAAAAATTGGGTGGCCACTAAATATATGAGGGGGGGGGGGGGGAATATACTAATAAAATTAAAAGAGTGCCGAAAAGCGGATCCTGGGCCCGCTTCTAAGCTGACCCAAGTGTCCTAATATCCTTTTTAACTCCTGTTAACCATGGTTAAACTTAACTAAATTAAAATTAGTAATTTTTGTTTTTTCTAAAATCCATGGTTAGATTGCTTAACCCTAAGGGGTTAACCACAATTGATGATGGTAAAAAAAGGGGCTTGGACCAATGAGGTCATTGGGGTCAGTTTCTAAGCTAACCTGGTCCGTTTTCCAATCCGTTTTCCATTCCCCAAATTAAAAAATTGTGTCTGTCAGCGAAGAGAACAATGACGTTATCACCGACTATAATTATCTAATGGTTCAAGTACAGTTGATATAGTTGAGGCGCAGTCCAAATATGATTTTTGGGGGAGGAATTTAGTTCGTGAAGACTGAGCCAATAATGAGATTTTTTCAATAAATGGGAAACTTAAGTTTAGTCTGATACAATTTGAGGGATTTTGTAGGTTCATTGATCAAGGCGTCACGGAAGAACTTTATACGTTTCCAAAATTTGAATATACAGATCATCACAATTTAGTACTACACCATAAAGGATTGTCAAAAATTTGGGTTGGTGTATCCGAGATTCGAAGTCAACAAGTGTTCCTTTTAATTTTTATTAACTGTGATTAAGATTCATTAACCCTTAGGGTTAAATAATATAGCCTTGATTTTTAGAAAATAATATTAAAAAAATATCACTCCGCTTAAGAATTTTTAACCCTTAAGGTTAATATTTTGTAAAAATCAAGATTATATTATTGAACCCTAAGGATTAGTGAATCTTAACAATGTTAAGAGGGACAAAAAGTCCAGTAAATATATAATAAAATAATTGTTTTTAAAAAAAAATTAGTAGTTTTACGGTTTTAACTGGAACCTTAATTTTTTGAGCTCCCGCCAATTAATTGAAGAGATGTCAGACATTGACCATAAGCCAGACCATTTTGGTCTTGCGGGAGCAAGACCAAATCCGATGCCTAAACGGTTCAATTAGACCCTAATTTTTTAGATTAACCTATAGACTAGCACAAAATGATGAAACTAAAGATGAAAGAAAACGACAGTGGTCGAGGGGAAAGATGACATGCCAATCAGAAAGAAGTAAGCGTTGAATATAAAAGTGTCCTCATCCAAGCAAACCTGCTTCCTAAAGTTCAACCATGTCTGAACAGTCCCAAACAGAAAGGAAGAAGATAATTACATTATGTTCTTGTTTTGTTTCTGCAGTGGAAATATGTCTAAATGTTGTATGACAATTACCAACATTAGTTGTGCCTACATGTTTAGAGAGCTGTAAACAAATTCCTTTAAATATTTGATGGATAATGAAATAGAGCATTTATATCTGACTTCCAATAAAATATATAGTATTGGATGATATTGGAATTATTCAACAACTTAAAAAAAAAAAGTAAAACAAAGAAAATAAGACAGAAAGTATAAAAAAGAATAATTTAAAATAACAAATTAACATGTACCATTATCTATATGAAAAATAATGTCTTGAAATTCGGTAAAAAATAAATATTCATATAGGTATTTTAGTCTTATAAACTTATAATTTATTATATAATCGGTAAGATATTTATCAAATCGGATATAACAATACCAATATCCCAATTCGTATCCAATTATAAATTGATAGTAGAAGTGTTATTGGAATTAGCTATGACAGATACTTCCGAACAAACGAATTCAAATACAAATCGGATCACAATTATATCCATATCTATTGACACCCTTACTCACGATAATAACCGAATCACGGTATCAGTGGACACCCCTGCATACTGGTGGCAGTTGATAAAGGACCACATTGAGCTCCTCTTAATGAGAAAAGGAAAGTTATAAGAACAAAATAACTAGTACCTTGAATCATGATATGCAGTCCAAGTAAATACAAGTGTTCATGATTAATGCAAATGCCATTAATGCATTTTTGTTTCCTAACTTCTGTCAATTTCTCAGGCAAGATGGTCAGCCACAGTGTTATAGCTTTACCTCCCCGAGTTGAATGCTCATTCCTACAATGAAGGATCAGTCAGCTGCAGCTACGCATACATGAATTCAGATACTTAAAGGGATTTCTCTCTCAAGAAGATATCAATGGAGATCTGTTTAATGTGCAAGCATTCGATTACAATCATAACTGTTCCCTTTCAAGGTTTTCATTTCTGGTGTAGAACAAAGAGAAACTACAATATAGATTGCTACAGAATTTACAGGTTTCACAATCCAATCAATTCGAACAGAGTAGCAATATAAAGATATATTTTCACTCAAAAAAAAGAAGAAAAAATTACAATTCTACTATCAATAATATTCTCCGGGATATACCATCGACCAGCTGACATTTGGGTATGTTACTTCTGGACCTCTAACTTCAGCGCTACAGAAGTAATTTAGCTGGCACCTTAAATAGAAGATTGAATTCTCACCTCTAACCATGTTATTTGATATCGTCTACTACATGCGGGGAGCCAGAAAATTGCCCTAGGCAAGCTTGGTGGCCTTATATTTCTGTGATGGAAATAAATAAATGGCATTTCTTTTGGTTCCAAGTCAGTCCATGAATAAATCCTGTAGCTCCTGTTAACCCATCAACAGTTTGAGCCAATGCAGCAAATTCTGGTTTTGTCCAAGTAAAACACCATTATTCAGACTCTGAGTCTTCAAGGTTTCTCTCACGGTAATTCAGGCCACCGGTGTTTTTAGTCAACGGCCACACAATGACTCTTCCCACAAGTTACTTCCAATCTGAGTGCTACCTCCAGTCCTGAGGCTTGCATGATCTTCTAGAATTGCTTAACAGAGAAGGGAACTGAATTTTGATCAGGCAAGGAAGACATTCGGAAGACTCAAGGGAAGCTTCGACTCCCAGCTTCCACGAAGGGCGAAGGATTGGAGGCTTCTGAAAGAGCTTCAAGCATGGTTATGACCTCAGTTGTGTCATCCAAATAATATTTGGCTTTACTTGGTTTCTGCCCCACTGTGCAAGCAAACACAGCTGTGTTGGAGGAGAGGATGTTCCGATTCATCGCATTACCAATTATTTCAAACATGTCCTCATCAGATCTGTCATCACCGATACACAGCACGAAATCAACTCGGCTCTCATTCTCGGCCATTGATGAGAATATCTTCTCTGCAACTAGGCCTTTACTGACTCCCTAAAAACCAGAACCAAGAAAATATTAGACATTCCACTGCTGAAACAAAGGATCAATTTACAAATGGCAATATATTAGCGTTTTTTCATATAATTGTTCGGATAAAATAGCAATTATCTATCTAAAACACAATCAAGTCCTGTTTTCACTGTAATTACCCTATATGTCACCAATAGTTGACTAGTAAAAGTCATGTAAAATAAATTAATATGCTTTAGGGTCTCATGCCCTAGTGGTTAGGAACTAGGAAGGAATAGAAATGTCAAGGTCCCAGATTTGACACTGATGCAAAGACTAGAAAGGTATAATTTGGTTTATTATTCAGGTGGACAATTATTTTTCCTTTCTCTATGCTGCTTCCAATTCGAAACTTGGATTCATTGATTAGGAGAGAAAATAATTAATACAGAAACACATCCATGTATAGGAAAGCAGAAAAAGAACCAAAAATTCACATGATATACAACATACCTGAGGTTTCACTTCTACAATGAATTGACCACTCTTCACAGAAACAGGTTCATTTGCTAGCACACTCTCAAGATGATCTAACATCTCTTTCGCCTGGCAGGATCCAAAACCTGGGTCTGCATCCTGATGGTGCCAAACCAAGGCACTCTCCTTAGTTTCAATGGAAGAACCATCAGTAGCTTCTGTATACAATTTCATTACAGGTTCGGCAATCTGCATCCACCCAAAATCGAGACCCTGACAACAGGTTTTCCATTCATCATCCTCTGACCACCTGAGATATGGTAACATTACAGTATATACAACAGTATAATTTGTAAATAAATATGAAATGTTAAGGGAAAAGAAATAGCATACCTCAAGAAGTATCCATGTTCTGCTGCGATTCCAAGCTTCTTGCATGGTGAAAACCACTTGCCTAAGCTATCCCTTCCTCTTCCACTGACAATGAAAGTGGTATTTTTAAGGTCGCCGCATAGTGTATTTAGGATTGAAATAACCTCTTGACTCGGGGTCTTGTTAATAGATGTTTGGGGCATCACTGTACCATCGTAGTCCAAGAGTATGGCCCTTTTTGTGGCCCTTGAATATGCTGATACAATGGCATCTATGGAAAGCTTTCTGAAATTAGGATCAAGTGCCACAACTCTGAAACCAAAGCTCAAGCCTATTCCCCAACACCGTCTCCTGAAATGGTCTCTGCAAGTTCTCTCCATATCCTGCAAGAAGCTCCGTGACCAATATGCCACATCGTGAGTGCTAACATACCTGTAATGCTTCTCATGTCGCAACTGTTTCTCTGGTTCGGCCATTGATATTGCCTCATTCATTGCCTCGGCAGTTGTTTCAACATTCCACGGGTTGATTCGGATTGCCCCACTTAATGAAGGAGAACACCCAATAAACTCCGACACCACTAGCATGCTCTTCTTGGGCCCGCTCGAATCTGAACCAGGGTCGGATCCAGAGATTCCGTGTCTACAAACAATATACTCATATGGAGTAAGGTTCATTCCATCCCTTACAGCTGTAACGACGACACACTCGGCAATGGTGTAGAAGGCAATTCTTTCACTGACAGAAACTGGCCTATCAATGAAGACTATTGGTTCATAACCAGGTTGTCTGAATTCTTCATTGATTCTCTTGCAGCTTGCCTGTATTTCAGCCTTTACTTCCTCAATATCTCTCCCTCTCCCCCTAGCAGGATTTGCGATTTGAATCAATACAGCCCTTCCTTGCCACTTTGGGTGCTGTTTGAGAAACTGCTCCATTGCCAATAGCTTCAAATTAATACCTTTAAAGATATCCATATCATCTACGCCGAGCAACACAGTCTTCCCTTCAAACTGCTGTTTGAGTTCCCCTATCCTCTGCTCCTTATTTGCGAGTCTAAGCCCGGACTCAATCTGGCCCATGTGAACCCCAACAGGCATGATCTTGATCCCAATGGTCCTTCCATAATATTCCAACCCAATATAACCCCTCTTGGACTGATATTCCAAACCCAACATCCGACTGCAACACGAAAGGAAATGCCGGGCATAATCAAAAGTGTGGAATCCAATTATGTCTGCATTCAGGAGCGCCCTGAGAATTTCGTCTCTAACAGGAAGAGTCCTATAGATCTCGGACGAAGGAAATGGGCTGTGGAGGAAGAACCCCATTCGCAACCGGTTAAAACGCCTCCTCAAGAAAGTGGATAGTACCATCAGATGGTAGTCATGGATCCAGACAAAGTCATCTTCTGGATTTATTACCTCGATCACCTTCTGAGAAAACAACTTATTTGCTGACACATATGCCTCCCACATAGACCTATCAAACCGACCACCATGATCGGCCGAGTATGGAACCATATAATGGAAAAGAGGCCACAGTTGCTGCTTGCAAAAACCATGGTAGTATTTCGCCAAAATATTAGGCGGGAGGAAAGCGGGTACACATTTAAACTTCTCCAACAGAATTTGCGAGACATCATCTTGTTCATTCACATCAACATCAACCCTCAAGGACCCAATATAGATGACCTCCATTTCCTCAGGCAAACCATCCTTAAGCTGCAACAGTAACGAATCCTCGTCCCAACTGAAACTCCACCCTTTGTTATCCATTCTCCGCTTGGCTCTCAGAGGGAGCTGGTTTGCAACAATAATTATCCGATCTTGACCAATCGAAGATGGAACATCAGATGACACACTATTAGCCTGATCATCATCAAGCTCCGAGATAATCCCAGGAACCGTCATTACCCGCGGAAGACGCTTCCTTTCGCGCCCCATTACCGGAAAATTTCCGGAGGCTAGATCTAATAGATTGGTATACGACCTAGACATCATTTTTACTAATCAATCCCGCTCTTTCTCGAAAATTTTCACAAGATCTCAGCACCAAAAACCAAGATTCTTTTCTTCTTCAAATGGGTATATCTCGCACGATCAGCAGGGAAACCTAGTTTCTGAATAAGGTATCAAATCAATCAGACTCTAAACCTAGAAGTTCTAGGGTTACAAAGAACGAATAAATCCATGGAATCTAACAGGAGCCCATATCTACAGTGTAATGAAGAAGATCGAATCATCACAGATGAATCTATAATAATAAAAAAAAAAAAAGATTTTTATTGATTGAAACTACTGAAACAGGTGATTTGATAAAAAAAAACAATTCAGATATAAAAAAAGAGAGAAACCCTAGAAATGTTGAATTTATATCATCAGATGCAGAAAAATATTAATAAACGAAAATTTCAAACAAACCTTTGTGTTGGAAGAAGGAAATTCGTTTACTTTTCAACTGCAGTTTCGATCTGAAAATCCAAAAATTATAAATTTCTACGATTTGAGCTTCACCAACCCTTTTTTTTCTCTCTCTCTCTCTTGTTGCCAGTAAAGCCCAGGGATTTGAATACTCTTCAAGTCTCAAGGAACAAAAAATAAAACAATTTTAAAATTAAAAAAAATGCTTTTCTGAAAATAAAAAATCCGGGAAATAGAAAAGAAACAGGATAAGGTCGACCAGCCGACTCGCACCTTAATGCCACCTGTCATGACTCTGTCACCGTCACGCGCTCCGTTCTCCTTCCTGAAAGGAGTCAGCCACCTGTCAACTTGGACTGCTACCACGTGTGATATATTTCTACGTATCAACAGGCAAAAACGAGTCGTATCTCGACACGCCAGCTCGAACGGCGATTCGTGATGCCGCGGACACATGATCTGTGGGCCCTTTGGACACGCCAAGTGTCCGGTTTAAATGCCGAATTTGCAGATAAGGCGCGGGAACAGGGAGTCACACATTGCTGTATTTGATGGTGATGAGACACGTGGTGACTTTGGCAGCACCCCGATATGGTTGGGGACCTGTTTGGTTTCTTTTCTTTGATGGAACTTGTTTGGTTGCTTGTATGTGTATTAAGAACTGTCCAAGACGAGAGCATCATTGATTATAACAAGGAAGAAAAGAGAGTATCAATATGACAATTGTATCCTTACTCGGTGGCTGAACAACAGCCTAAATCAATAGGCTGGACCATCCTATCTGGTTACACACATGACATATGAAATGTGATTCACTCAATACCACATCGGTTACAAGAGATAGGCCATTTTATAAAGATGTGACGGACTCTCTCATAACCCCATCTGTGTATTGGCGTATTGTGTGTGCTTACTTTTTATCCGAAAAAAAAAAAAAAAAAAAGTCATTATATTCAAAATCAAATAAGTAAAGAATTTCATAAAGTAATAACACTGAAGAGTTGGATAAAAACTCTCTTACTCAATACATGAGAAGAGATGTTTGGGTTGATATTTATAAACAGTTTAATTGGTACAAAGTAGGAGAGTATTACAAGAATAGTAACTCTTCAAAAGTAGAGTTACACTGGAATAGAAATTCTGTAAACCTTAAGAATAGAAAGTCTGCAATCATAGAAATAGAAACTACATCAAGTTTCTATTTCTTCACTTTTGTTTCCTTTCCTTTATTACTTCCCCTCAAACTGGACCTAGATTGAAGGCCTAGTTTGACAAGAATAGACCGAAAGATATCCTTAGATAGCGGTTTTGTGAATATATCAGCGAGTTGACGAACAGAAGTGACGAACTTGGTGATCAATAGACCCAAAGCAACCTTCTCCCTAACAAAGTGGTAATCCAGTTCAATATGTTTGGTTCTGGCATGGAAAACTGGATTCACTGACATGTATAATGCACTTAAGTTGTCACAAAAAAGAATAGGAGGTTGATGAAGATAAACGCCAATATCTCGTAGAATAAAACATAACCAAGTAATCTCAGCAGTTGTAGAAGCCATGGACCTATATTCTGCTTCAGCACTGGATCGGGATACAGTGGGTTGTTTCTTGGCAGCCCAAGAAATTAAGTTAGCTCCTAAGAAAGTACAGAATCCAGTAGTAGACCGGCGTGTAGAAGAGCAACCAGCCCAATCTGCATCTGAAAACCCATAAAGATTTAAAGAAGACCGAGAGAGAATACGAAAACCAACATCAACAGTTCCTGATAGATATCTCAAAATTCTCTTCACAGCCTGAAAATGAGCAATTGTGGGTTGTTCCATAAACTGACAAACTGAGTTTACTGCATAAGATAGATCCGGCCGAGTCATGGTTAGGTATTGTAAGCCACCCACCAAGCTACGATAAAAAGTGGGATCAGGAAATAAATTTGTAGATCCAGGGAATTTATGTTTAACTGCCATGGGTGTAGCAATGGCACGAGATCCCTTCATTTGAGCGCGAGCAAGTAGATCTTGAGCATACTTGGCTTGGGAAAGAAAGATGCCACCATCAAAGTAACTAATCTCAATTCCCAAAAAATAATGTAGCGGGCCTAAATCCTTCATTGCAAATTCACAAGTAAGCTGGGAGATGAACCACTGAAGATAAGTTGGAGAATCTCCTGTAACAAGAATATCATCTACATATAGAAGAAGGAGAATAATCCCAGAAGAAGATCGGCAAACAAATAATGAAGAATCAGTCAAGCTGCAGAAAAAACCCAGTGAGAGCAGAAATGAACTGAACCTGTCAAACCAAGCTCGTGGAGCTTGTTTTAATCCATACAGAGCACGTTTGAGCTTACAAACATGTGTAGAAGAATGTGAATCTGTAAACCCTGGGGGCTGCTCCATGTACACTGTCTCCTTTAAAAAACCATGTAAGAAAGCATTCTCTTCAAAAGTAGAGTTACACTGGAATAGAAATTCTATAAACCTTAAGAATAGAAAGTCTGCAATCATAGAAATAGAAACTACATCAAGTTTCTATTTCTTTCACTTTTGTTTCCTTTCCTTTATTAATAAGGTGTTACGGCCAAACAACTCATCAACCCCATCAGTCATTTGCCTGGGTACTTGGGGATGGATGGCCCGTATTGACTGCTCCCCTATCCCTAAAATGAAAAGTTTGGATTAAATAAAAGGTGAGAGAAAATAGTCAATAAATACACCTCGCCTCTTGCACTAGGGATGGGGGTGTGACCTCTCTGTTGAGGAAGAAGGTCCGGGGATCCAATTCTCCGATGATGAGTTGCAAGAACTCCACTCCTCATGCTAACCTCTAAGCAATTATCTAATCATAGTTAAATGACGATCCCAACAAAAAATTCAAAAAATTAAAATTATTAGTCAATACATCAACTTCCCACATCGGTTAGGAAGTTGACTCCACAGGGGTGTATAAGGGGACATCAACCCTCCTTAAAACAGATCCTTTTGGAGTGGTTGTTTGGTCTTACTCTTATGACACTTTCGTAACTACCTTAGGTCCAGCTATGTGTGTGAGTTTAGAGTGTGTGTTAGTTACATAATAGCATGATTTTCACCCAAAAAAAAAATTGACATCCAGGAAATTAAAAATAGTTCTATACAGTTTTAATTCTTCTTAAAATGAGTTAAAGTGATTGAATCAATTAATAAAGCTTACGGAAATGTTTGCTATCATCACCCACTGTTCAAATTTTCCCGAATAACAGGAAAGGAAGTTATGAAAAGTGTTTTTCTTACCGTTTAAATACAAAGAGGAGCTCCATGTTGCGCCGAGCTCCTCTTTCTACACTATCACGGTAATAATGTTATAATTTGGTGTATTAGGAAATTACCCCAGTCGCTTTCAGTAATTACAAAGGTATCACTCCCATAGTAGAAAAAGGAGAGCTCAGCTTCAACTCCGTGAAGCAGAGCTCCGACTCAAAATTAATCTTTTTTCTTAACATATTGTAAAGAAAATTAATCTTTTTTCTTATCATATTATAAAGCAACATGTTTGGTGTTATGCAAAATTGTATTTGCTTTGACTATCCAGTTAAAGCAAATCCAAGTGTCATGTTTCTTGGGTGATTTGAACAGTGCGTGACTAGCATTCTTCCTAACTTGTGATAGATAAGAAGATGAAGGAATGTGTCTTACTTATTATTTCTATGTATACTGGATGAGAAGACCATAGTGGTTTCCATCCAAAATAACAGAACTATGAGTATGAGCTCCGGTTCAAGAACCCGCCGGAGCAACCTAATAATATTCCTTGACAGAGGTGGTTTTCAAATTACCGGAAAAAAGTTTTAGATTATAGAAATATCCTTTTTTGTATTTTAATTTCCAAACTACCTCTGCTTAGTGCAGAGCCAAAATTTTATTGTAGGGGGTGAATTTGTGGAGAATGATTACCCGGATATAAAATATTTTAGGTCTAGGGGTTGGGAGGTGTAGCCCACAAAATAGTTTTTTTGATAACTAAATTCACAGGCTATTTCTTCCATGTACATATCCTACGGGTATCGTTTCTCATTATTTATGAGATAGTTGTTCGATACCCTATGACTATCCGCTGTTAAATAATAAATAATTAAATAACATGCTATAAAAAAATGTATTTTGTTTTCAATAGTGTAGGGCCCCTTGCTGAATGACTTTACCCTATTAAATTATATAATATTGTTTTTTAAAATTTTAGGGGCATTACCCTCTTGACACATGACTATGTCCTATTAAATAATTAATTAAACAACATAGTATAAAATATATTTTTATAAGTTCAAGGAGATTGAATCATAGTCAATTGCGATTGAACCCTCCCAACAGAGTTCAATCGCATCCACAGGTCAACACGTGTCCTTTTTATCTCCTATTAATTGTGACCTAATTTTAAAAAAATTGTCCCAATGGTAGTGTATCCCCTGCTTTGGGGGGAGGTACCGGGTTCCATTCCCGAGAGGGTGGGAGTTTGTATATACTCTCCACCCGCCCATTAACTGAACAGATACTAACACCTAACCGGCATTGTGGTCTAAACGTATATCTCGAACAAAAAAAAAAAGGTTAAGAATTTTTAACCCTTAAGATTAATTTTTTAATATATTGTTTTAGAACTCCAAAGGTTAATGAATCTTAACCACAGTTAATAAAGGTTAAAGGAGACATGTGTTGACATGTGACGCTGTCCCATGCCCCCCATATCTTAACTATAATTTTTTGGGGATTAACTATGAACAGGAGCTCAAGTTGAAAAGTCAACCGGAGCAACCCAAAATTTACCTTAGGAATGGGTAGTTATGAAAAAATTTTAGTGCTAAAAATTACCCTTTTATATGTTTGTAATTACCAAACCGAACTATCACTTCTCAAGACAAATTTTGGGTTGCTCCAGTTGATTGTTCAACTTGAGCTCTTGTGCATAGTTATTCTCTTTTTTTTCCCCCAAATTTTAAGGGGCGCACCTCGCCCCATACCCCATGCTATGCCCCCAATAAATTTTTTTACTTGTTTTCCAAAAGTTGAGGGGGGCACGTGCCCCCTATGTTCCCCTAGCTCAGCCCTTGGCTCAAAGCATATATTTGATTGCTCCGGTTGGCTCTTGAACAGGAGCTCCTGTTCATGGTTGATCTCCCAGGATAAACCTAACAGTACACTGCTCAAGTTTGGCGAGGCAGGGAGAGCAAGCAGACATAGACGATGCAAACAAGCTCAAGTTTCACGAGGCAGCAGGAAGGAAGGTGACATATATAGCACGATGCAAACATGCCTACAGAAACACCACTAGCCTGCTAATTGCCTACCCAAAAAAGAAGACAAAAAAAGAAACAGTAATTGGTTGGTAATTCGGGATCAAACCCCACAACTCTTTAAGGCTACGACAACGATAAATTAGTCATTGACACAGGTTCAATGCACTGGTTGCTGAGTTCATCGATACATTCTAGTATACTCAAGTCACAAAGGCGTATGAAGTTTAACCCTACTGTAACAAGAATGGTTCCTAAGAGAGCACTTTGTTTTAATTGCTTAGATGAATTTGGTAATTCCAATTATGTAGCAATTGCAAGCCACATTGCTTTTCCAAGGAATAATTTTAGGGTGGTGTTATGTGCAGACCAATATTTGATGACTACACCCTATTTAAAAATTTTCTTATATTTTGAAGTTCTCTATATTTTTATATGTGCACCCCATTTATAATTTTTTTTTATTTTTCAACCTGACTTTTTCTCTATTCGTCATCACCTCTATACAGTCTCACTTAGTCATTATTTCTCCATTAACCAAAATTTTCTCATGGTCTCAGCTTTTAGTTTGACAATTTTGTTTATTTAAATTTTATTTATTTTATTGAAAATTATTTATATAATTTCTCATATGCCTTTGATTTTCTTTGTTTAATCGATAACTATTGAAAATTCAATTATTGTTTGAAAATTATTGATTATTTGAAATTCCCTCTATTTAAGTCATTGATATTGATAAAATCAGCAAAAAAAAATAGTCCTATTGAAATTTTTTTACACCACCATAGTGTACTTGCATAGATTATTACCCATAAATATTAAATGAGAAATTTCAACCTTTAATTAAACAAGTAGTGGTTGCATTATTTATTTTTGGGTAAAGTGACTCTTAAGTGAAAATGAAGCTGACGTTACCCTCTATTCTTATAATTAATAAATTTGGAGTTTGGTGTGTAACTATAAATTTTATAAGTATTTTTTTGATTTTGGTGTGCATTTAAAATTTCAAGAAACTAATGGTGTGCAGTCATCAATTTTAAAAAATAGGGTGTAATCATCAAATATTGGTGTGCACCTAACACCACCCTAATTTTAATGAGATATCAAGAAAACAATATTTGTGATAGATTTTATCGATCAGATATCAGATCCGCCATCCACATATCCAAAATCAACGAGGATTGGGTAGGCCTAATAAGCAGTCACATAATCACAACCATTCAACAGGTGGATTTTTTGCACCATTTTTGATAATTGAAATTGGTTAATTTTTTGACTAGGGAGATCTTCTAGGGTACATGTATGCGACGTTGTGTTATATTGGCTACTAGAGGATTCAATATTGTACGCTCGTTGTGAGATAATTGGATTTTTATTGAATTCTTCAGTGAATTACATTACACTAATTAATCAAAAAAAAAATTACATTACCCTAAGAAGGATTTATATACAAATGATAGACACTGATAATGAAAGATATCCTACTTAATCTAATCATATTTCAACTGCCCTATGCCAAAGAGAATAAGCCCAAGGTATTAGGTGCCGAAATAGAAGAGGGAATGATTCAAATGGAGAAGGAAATCTCTAAAGGACTTAGGTAAATGGGCCTCTAATGGGCCAAAAAGTGAGCCTCTATGGGCTTGAAGAAGAAGCCTTTATGGGCTGAAAAGGGCCTCAAGGGGCAAACTAAATGAGGCTAAATGGGCCAGACAAAGATTTGGCCTTCTATTTGTAGGCTTAAGACTTAAGCTCGACCATAGTTCGTAAATTCGCGAATTATACACGAATAAAACATATAATTCATTATCTGTATAATTTATCTGTATTATTCAAAGATACGAAAACATTCGCGATTTATCCGCAAATTGTTCACTACTTATACATGAATAATACCTATAAGATTAAAAAAAATCTAAACCCGTAAGGTAAGTTCCAAAACCATCTTTCTTCTTTCTCACATTCACATTTAACTCATTTTCTCTCAATTTGTTTTTCTCGCTCAATCCATAACCTTAAGTCTCTATCTCATTGGTCACATCTTCACTGAAAGCCGTTAGCAACTAGTACCGAAGCACTCACCAGCCACTTCTCAATCTCCTCATTTTTCTCAATCTCTTTTTCTTCCTAAATCTCTAACCTTAACTATTTCACAATTGCCACTTATCGCAACGCTAACGCACGCAACCACCAATAGTTGATGATTGAGTCTCCGATTATACAACCTTTTTAACACCAACAACCGTCACCTCTCAATCCTCTTTCCAAATGCAACTCTCTCTCTCTCTCTCAATCTTCGACTGCAGTTTTTTTCTTCATTTCCTCAAATGTAATGGTAAAGATTTAACTTCATTTTTTAAATATAAATTTTATATGTTTAGCCAAATTTTTTTTACCATCCTTAAGTCTTGCTAATTTGTATCTCACATACACATGTTAGTATCTTTTGGTTGGTCCAGCTCATAGTTAGTAATTCGACATATGGTAAAAATTTGGTATGGAAATTATTAGAGTATAATTTGGAGTAGTCATTTAATAGTTTGATTAAAATTTTGCGAAAAAAATACAGAACATCAAAAATGCAGTATAGAAATAATTCGATTATAATTCGGGCCAACTATGAAGCTATGAAGTTTGAGGCAATGCCATCCGGTGACAAGCAAATGGGTGTGAGATGATGGCTACAGCATATCTGAACAACATTTGAGTATGTGAAGGTATAGGTAATGTTGTAACTTGTAAGCGTTATGGACCTTAGAAATAATTTGATGCAAACTATGATTTTGGTTTCGAATCAGCAAAGGAAGCAGTTCTGAACCCAAATGGGATGGAAATGAACAGCCGTCAAGGATAAAGAGGGAATGGAATATAAATGAGAAAAAAAAAGATATAATGCGTAGTAAGTTTTCAATCTGATGAGTGGCAATATGTCATCTGCCAGAGAAATGAAATCAATGAAAGAAAAATCAATGCAAGGTCAGATCAAGCTGCTCTGATACCATGTAAGATAATGGGATTTATTAAATACTTTGGTAAATTACTTTACCCTAAGAAGGTTTTATATAGAGAAGGAAAGATATCCTATATAATCTAATCTTAATCTAAATCTAAAATACTAATCTAAGATTATCTATGAGATCCTTGTGTGTCTCATAGATATAACATTATTAATTTTCTATTATAATATTTCCTTAATGTACCTCGGATCATCCATTTTTCTCTTCGTGGTATATAAATGTTTTAGATATGGTGATTGGATGATCTTGGTTGATAAGATCTACAGTACATTTCCCCCCTTGTTATTAGTTTTTTTTAATTACTGGAATAGCCCCCAATTTATAAGGGAAGTCAAGAGTGAACCTCAACCTTTCAAACCTATTTTATGGCCTTGTATTCATTTGTTACTGCTAAAACGTCTATTTTGCCCATCAATTTTTTTTTAACCAAAAACATTCATCTTCCTTATTCTAATAATGTGAGGTTTTCACTAACATTCTCGTTCATTCCTGTGAGATGTCACCCATTTCCTCTCATTCATTTTGTGCAAGTTAAGCATCATCCCTAAGGGATGATTGTGAAAAGAATGGTTGAAGCTTTTGGTTGTAAGCATTTGAATAAAGGTTTTAAGCTTTTTATTTTCAAAGGTAACTCCATTTGATTCCATTTTTTTGTTCTAATAAAGAATATTTGATTATATTGAATGTGTTAATATGATTATAAAGATAAAAGAGTCATAAATCAAAAAAAATTTAATCATTAAAGTATTATTTGTGCCTCTCGTACATCAGTGATTTCTAATTTACAATGATGATTAGTTGCTATTGTGCGAGTAATCACTAGTAATCAACAAGTGATCATCAATAATCAGCGAGTACTGATCGTCAATAATCAGTGAGTGATTGCCAATAATCAGTGATTGATTGTACCACTGAAAATTAGAAGTCGTTGCTATGTGTGAGGCAGAAATAATGCCTTAATAATATATGATTTTTATTTATTTATTTAAGATTCTTTTGTCTTTATAATTTTATTAGCACACATAATGTAAAATATTCTTTATTAGAGCAAACAATTGAATCAAATGGAGTTACTTTGCAAATGAAAGGATTAAAACCCTTATTCAAATGCCTACAACCACACTCTTCAATTCTTCTTTTCACAACCACTCCTTAGGAATGATGCTTAACTCGTACAAAAGGAAGGAATTATGAATGAGAGAAAATGGGCGAGATCCCATGGAAATGAAAAATGAGAACAATAGTGAATTCCTTATTTTTAATAAGGGATATGAGGATTTTGGTTCAACAAAAAAAAGTTTGAGGGGCAAAATAGACATTTTTAGGGTAGCGAATGGATACAAGGACATAAAAAAAAGTTTGAAAAGTCCTTTTTTTGTTTTTTGGGTGAGAGATACGCGGTTAGACTGCAACCCCGGTAATTAGTAGGTTAGTATCTATTCTAAGTCATGGGCGAGTGGAGATGACAACACTCACACCCTCTCGGGAGTAGAACCCAGATCAATGGAGTGATGATTAGCACACACTACCAATGGGGCAAGCCATGCGTCCCAAAAGTTTGAAAAGTCAATGGCCACTCTTGACTTCCCTTAAAACCTATGAGTTATTCCGGTACATGTTCTAGATATATAAGGTGAGTGGATGATTCTGATTGATAAGATCTAGAGTACATTTTTCTCCTTGTTATTATCATATTATGGGTAGAACATTGGATGGTTCAATGATACTGAGTATAGTACAACAAGAATTAAAATATCCCATGTGACCCACAAATTACAAGAAGAAAAAACAGATTCTAAAAGTGTCTTAGAAACCAACAAGAAAACCAAAACCATGAAGAAAAAAAACAAAACCAGTCAAGTCCTCGGAGATTCATCCAATGCTGTAATTAACAACCATTAAGCCATTCTAATGTCCGCCTTCTCGAATGTAATTCTGATGAACTGAGACTTGATCGACGGCATGTCTACAAAGAAAGAAAGAATTCCGGTTGATTTGGCTATTGGAGTCATCGGAAAGTGGAAGGAGACTTACCGATGGATCCCGATATTTGGAACTTTTCTTGCATTTGCTATGGCATTTGCAACTGGCGCCAACAATCTCCCCATCCCGGTTTGTGTATTCTCCATTTGTACATCTTAAACTATGCTTTTTGCTTCATTTGATTTTCTGTCTGTGGAAAGTTATAACTTGTGTGGTTTAAGTTAATTGTATTCTTCCTACCAAAAAAAAAAAAGTTAATTGTATTCTTTATACTAAATTACCCATAGCAGATGATGGCATCAAATTTTGATAAATCTTATATTTGCTTCTATATTTATATTCCTTTTTATCATATATTTGTAAAAAAACATATTTCAAGCAAATTTCGCTAAGCCATTTGGTTTGAGATATATGTATAGGCTGCAACGCCGGTTAGGTGTTAGTATCTGTTCAGTTAGTGGGCAGGTGGAGAGTATATACAAACTCCCACCCTCTTGGGCATGGAACCCGGTACCTCCCCCTAAGCCTACACTATCACTGGGACAAGTTGGGTACGTAATAGTGAAAATATTCAGACATTCGGATAACTTGCCGAATTATGCCATTAATCCTCAAAGAGACATATGGACCGCTATGTGATGTAGAAGTAGGACATTAGAGCATAAGTACTTGATACATAACCTTAGTTTGATATATATATTTGACTGTATACATTGTGATATATTTGTGGTTCATGGACAGTTCTCGACAACGGTAGGGTCCGGGACATTGACCTTTTTAAAGGCCTCACTAGCAGCTTGTGTGATCTACGTCCCAGGGGCGGCCCTTGCAAGCAAAAGCACCGTTGATGCTCTGTTTTCTGATGTATGACAACAAAATCTTCTCCATCCCTATCTAATTTCCCTAGAATTGTTATGGTATGCCAACTCACGGATTCAAACCATTGAATTGATGAATCAGTTCTTTGGAGGGGACATTGTATGGTAATTGTTAAGAAAAAAAAAAGTTGATACACCCAATAATTAGAACTATCCGGTTGGTCCTTTTTTTTTTAATGCCCATACGAAAGATTGGCCATAGATTGAACTGTTTGAATTGATGAGTTGGTAAGGTATGTGTAAGATTGGAGCTAATTAGGTTCATATTTTATTGCAGTTCCTTAGGGAAAATCAACCTAATGAAGCTTTTCTGATGTGGAGTATGGTAGCTGTTCTCATCACAGCAAGTACTTCAATACTTTATTAGTCATTAGTAGCCTTTCTTGTGTATTGAAATAGAAATTCACCCACAAAATAAATAATAAGATGCTTAATATTAACATCAACATAGCTAATTATTTTCTTCTTGATTTATCATGAATATTGTTCTTGAAACAGCAATTTGGCTTGCACTTGCAACATATTTGGAATTACCAGTTTCATCTCAACAATCAACACAAGGTGCTCTTTTAGGAACCATGCTTGTTACTGAAGGGTTTAATTTCATACCCATGTGGAACAAGGTAAAATTTCTTCTTCTTCTTTTCCTAATTTATTTTCTTTTGTTTTCATGTTTGTAAGCATTGGCTGTAACAAAGAACTAATTGGCCAGCATTGGGTTGAACGAGACAGGGGCTTGATCAAGAATCGGTTACCAAATATTGTTTCAAGAAAGAAACAAGAAATGAAAAAAAAAAAGAGAATTTCGTATTGTCTTTTACTCCAAGAATTTGTGATTTTTTCAGTGTCCAAAATTTTCGTTTCCTGATTTCTAATACTTAGATTTATGGTTTATATGCATGAAAAATAGACTTCTATGTATTCATTTTCGGATTTAGTATTCTTTTAGGTGGTCTGATGGGTTACATAGATTTACACTCTGAGCTTTTACGAGTGAACATTATAGTAACATCTTTCAATACCTATTAACCAGTTGATGGTCTCATGCAGAATGAAAATCACAATTTCTATGGTGGAGGTCTCCTTTGGATTGTCCTTGAATGGACGGTAGCTCCAGTGATTGCCTGCGTGCTCGCATTCTGCCTTTTTCGTTTCCTGAAAGTTGCTGTTCTTCGCCATGAAGATTTAGAGAAAAGAATCCTCATTTTTCTCCCTGTTTACTATGGAATATCTGCAGGAGGGTTTTGCTTCTATCTCATGTATCAGGTTTCTTATTTTCAGCTTTATCCTGTTTCTATTCTTTAAAAAAAAAAATTTAGAAAAGTTGTAAATCCATATTAACTTCTTCTTTCTCAATTTAAAACTTATTTTGTACCAAAAATAAAAATACAAGTTTTGTTTTTTGTTCTTGCATTTTCTGGTATGATTTCTAATCATTGAAGTATATTCATATCTCATGCTACCAATGATTTTCATTACAGAAAACATAAGGTACATGTTGGTAGGTCTATGATTGCAATACAAGTACATTTGGTGCAAATTCAAGAGGTGGCTCCAAGCCCCATCCTTGCATGGAGATCAGATCATAGCCAATTGTGATTGAACTCAGGAGAGTTAAATCGCATTTGTGTCATGATTTGATCAGAGGGTTAAAAAAAGGTGAGATTTTAAATTCACATTATTTTCCCTCCAATCAGATCACGACACATATGCAATTGAATTCTCTTGAGTTCAATTGAAATTGGCTGTGATTTGATCTCCCTTGCATGCCAATCGTTTTAGTATAGTAATCTTCGACTTTCTTTAGGGTTTACCCAGAGGATGGATGCCTTTAATTTTCCTTTAATTTCCCATTTCCAATTCAATGTAACTTAAATTCACTAGAATCATTACAATTCTACTAAAGTTTCTCATCCATGCTCAAATTTCAGATCCTTGGGGCTGAAATATAAGGTGTGACCCATAGTTTTTACATTTTTCTCTCTCTATATATAGTTATTTGAAGTGTTCTGGTAACTGGATGGCAGGTCATTCCACATATAGTAAAAGTTGAGAGAGGGCCTACTGTAGTTTCTGTTACATTGGCAACCTTACTTGGAGCTTTATTATCTTTGGTAATTCATACATGGGTTAAGCTTATAATAAGATTAACTTCTTCCAATCTATCAATTAGCAATAATAGCGTCTCTGATGTTTCTTCTTTCTGGGTACTTGAATTTTGTTCTACTGTAGATTGTGGTGGTTCCTTTGGCTAGAAAAAGATTGGTTGCTAAAGGAAAATCCAAGGCCATTAGGAAAAACAAATCTTTGGAGCATCATTCTGTGGAAAGTCCTGATCCAAAACATATCGGGAAAGTGGTCGACGATGATGCCAAGTTCGAAGATATCTTGAAAGATTACATGGAGATGAGAGTACTTGATACCGTCTACGAGGAGGATGAGCGAAGTTGGGCATCTCCAGAAGCAATCCTGGATTCTAACCATGTCCAATTAACTTCTCATGCTACTTCAGAACAATCTACTCCGTTCAAACAGCTGCTTGAATCCACACCAAACCGGTTGGTTCAAACAAGAAATTTTCAGAAGATTGAGAACACAACATCAATAGAGAAAGCCTCTAAGTTCATTAGAGATTTGATAAAATCCACCTTGTTCCCTGTAGGTTGACCCTTCTATAATTCCTATGACATCCTTGTTAGTTGATCTGTGATAATTAAGGTTAATGGTTTGTTTCAATTATCACTAAATAAATGAAGAAAATTTTCATGAACTTTTATTTTCATTTTTCTAACAGGTTATCGAGTATGATAGACATACACTCATTCGGCATGCTCTAGCCGAAAAATTTGATGAGATAGAAGACTTCTTCGGTTTCCCACAGATTCTAGCTTCGTCCATTTTTGCGTAGGTTTATTCTCGAAAGCATGCTAATTTGTATATGAATAACCTTATACTAACATGTATCAATTGATCTGCAGGCTAATTCAATCTGCTAGCGAGGTCGCGGCTGTTGTGAGTCCATATGGAGCTATTGTTGATGTATTTAGACATAGAGCAAGATATTCTGGAAATGGTGAAGATGTGGTGAGTTTGGTTTGGTTTTTGGGGAATATTATGTCAACTTTCATTTTCATCAAAATTTTCACCTTTTTTGAACAAGACGACAAAAAATGTGACAGCTTTTTGTGGAGCGCAAAATTCGAATATTTTCTAGAGTCCCACTGTATAGGTTAAAAAACTAAAATTTTAAAAAGGAGAAAGTTGTGGCCCCTTCAACAGGATTAAAACAAAAATTTCAAAAAGGGGGAAGTTGTGGCTTAAGTACCGGTTCTTACGGTAACATGGAGATGTAACGACACTTATCGCTACCACAATGAGACTTTAGAAGTTTGCAACTGAGGCTAGCATTTTTTTCTCTTATTCTAAAAAAGAGAGAGTTGATGAGAAGGAAAGTGGACATGGCATTATTGTTGTTTTGTTGGTGGAGTGATCGATCATTAACAAAACTGTTGTATTCATTTAGAGTTACCCCCATCAGTATTTGTAACCATGACTAATTGTTAACAGGGTTCGATCCATGTCAGTTGGTGGTTTCGAGCGATGGGTGGATTTGGAGCCTCAATGGGATTCTTTTTATGCGGGTGGCGCTTGACTCAGTGCCTAGGTGGTAAGCTAACATATATGAGTAACTCAAGAGGATTGACCTCGCAATTGTCCGCCGTGACCACTATGGTCCTGGTGACTATGATGAAGCTCCCTGTATCAAGTAGCCATGCATTTGTTGGATCGCTGTTAGGAGTTGGAGTCGCCGATGATCCACAGGTAAGATCTTGTAGTGCATTAATTTCTTTTGTCAATCAGATAGCATACTAAGTATAGTTTAAGGATTTCAATCAATGTCGATAATCCGAGGCCATGTAAAAGCAAAATATAAGAAGACATTTGGGTAATGTTAGGGGTTTGGATGCAACATTGGTCAGGCACAAGCCGCACAACTTGGATCAAAATCAATTCAATTAGATGATCAAAACCAACTGGTTCATTCTATTGAGTCTATCAAATGTTCGGAAAAAAAAAAGCGGTGTCGGACCGATTAGCGGGTCATGGGGGACTGAAACAGTTCCAGCCTTTACCAGAAGAGGCTTCTCCCATTGCCATGGTGATAGCTAGCTATGAAACAATTACAGGAACTAGGCATTGGATCTATCATGGGCATGCATAATGAGATTTTTTTCTTGAGAGTGTTTGTCCTTTTACTATTGAAACCCTTAATTTGGTCTTTGCAGAATGTGAATTGGAAGCTCCTCATCAAATTTCTATGTGGGTGGGTCCTCACTTTACTATTCTGTTGTGTGGTTGCATATGGGATCTACTCCTTCTCAATATACTCCCCTGCCTATGTAGTGCCCTGATCTTGCCATGTGGAATTATTCTATTGGCGCTGATCTTAGTTAATTCAATGTTTATTGTTTTGGAAATGATCTTGTTATTATTATTATTTTTCATTCATATGTATGTAACTTTTCTTCCTGATAGAGTGATAGGGATATGCAGACTCTAAATGTTTTTATTATGTAATGATTAATTATCAACTATACAAAGTGAGAAATGAAAGAGAGGGCTGCTGTAATTTGTCAACTTTCTCTAGCACTTTCCAAACAAAAGATAGTTAATTGGCTAAGGAGAGAGAAAACCATAGTGATTTGTATAGATCCAAGTTTTCTACTCTAAAGGTAACGCTCCTTGAATATTACCCCATGTGAGCTTTAAAATATTCACAGTTTCACTTGTACTGCTGTGAGACATTCACATCTCAATTCAGATGACAAAGGTGTGCCCTTCGAGAGGGAGATTGTGGGATAAGTTTCAGAAGGAGAACTCTCAATAGATTGGCAAAAGTTTTTCCCGTGCACCAATTATGTTGTGCCACCTAGGCTATTATAAGAAGAGGGGTAATATGTGGTGTAATGAGACTCCATGGGATCATGTATTTACATTCTGGGGCCCACTGACTCATGGAACCCAACCACTTATGGTAGGTCATAGGCGATGCTTGGAGGGGCATCACCCCCATAACAAAGAAATCACGTTTTCTCTCTTTCATAATATTATTAGGGGATTTCACTTGGAAAAAACATGTTCCATATGAAATATGATTCACATAACCATGGGTTCCAATACATTAAATCTTATTACACTTATCCATTGGACAGTGGCACAATAATAAATAATACCATTTTTCTACTTGGTAATAATAACTCTAATCTATATCTTGTTGGCTATGGAAGTATTAAGTATAATCCCCAATCTGATTGTCCCTACTTAAATCTAAAGAAAAAGCTAATAAAGATCTGATTAGATAAACATGCATTGACTAGTATTTTTCCTACTCAATAACATACCTTTTCACCTTTCCTAAAGGAGAAAAGTTATCAAGAGAACCCCTTTCTCTAACTTTTGCAAAGTCATTTTAGTTCAATCAATAACAGAACCTTAGCCATCTTTATTGATGTGTGCGTGTGTGAAAGAAAGAGAGACGCAAATTCAAAGTTCAAAGTGATAGATATATGGAGATAGATGGTTGAGTAGGCAACCCTATCAAGAAGCATATTTTCTTTGCTAAAAAGGGGCTATATGACTTGTAGGGCATGAAAGGCCAAAAATATATGGGCTTCATTCAATGCTTACAGCCTTACAACAACTCCGCATCACCTAACCATGCACGTCTCCAACGTGCCCCTCTTTCTTTCTTTCTTAGTTGTTTTTCTCTTCTTTCAAAATTTTCATCATTTCCTCAACCTTCTCCCCAAAGATCCTTATGAAAGTTAAATATTCCATTACTAAGACCCCTCATTTTCTTATTATTATCCCATAAAGTCATAATCCATGGTTGAAACTTGAAGTGGCCTGTTTACTTTTTGTTGAATCACCCCAAAATCTCTCCCTATTTACAGGACCACCTATCCAGCTTGACTAATTCCCCCCCTCTTTTTTTTTTTTTCCCCTTTATTACTATTAATAGATAAAGTTTTCTCAAAGGAGTGTTATGACTTATGAGGTTTAAATAATGGAAAATAATCACCTCCTCGGTCGGTGTTGCGAGGAGGTGTGTCTCGAGCCCCATTTTAATGCCATGTGTCCCTCTTTTGGCTCTATTTAACTGTGATTAACATTCACTAACTCCTAGGATTCACCCATCTACCTTTGGTGTTTAGAAAAATAAAATTAAACAATTCTAACTATAGGGTTAAAACAACTTAACCCCAATTCATGGCAGGTGGAATAGGCTCGAGGAGCAATAGTTCGCTCCTCGCCAGTAGAGCAAACTATTGCTCTTAAATAATAGAGCTGAAACAAAGTTTAGCTTAATGAAAATAAAGGCCATAACGGTGGTGGAGCTTGACCGATATAACGGTTGGGTTTTGGGTTCTCTTTGCAGTCTTCCAATGTTATTTGCCTTTCGGAAGAATGGGCCGCCATAACGGGACTATAGAGGAACTTGAATTACAATTCAGCTTACCTGTGGTTAATAGTGTGTGTGTGCGGGTGCATGTTTAATATCTTTTTTTTTTAGGGCCCCATTGGGGCAGATATTATTTACCTACATCAATAGAGTCAGCCAGTCAGTAGTTAGCTAGCTTGGGCATTGAGGCTCTTGCAACCCTTATCCCTGGTGGGATTAGATCCCCAAACCTCCACCCTTAGAAGGTCACACCCCTACCACTCACCCAAGAGGTCGGGGTGTTGGGTGCATGTTTAATATCATTCAAGTAGACAGTAGAATCCTAAAAGGGGAGTACAAATTTCAGTTGCACTCTACCTTTTAAAATAAAAAAAAAACAAGAATTTTGTGTCTAGAAATGCTAGACCCAAACATAAATATCAACTCACTGTGGTAATAACATCTGTTGCTACTTTTCTCCTATTTATAAACTATAAGTTCCTTTTTGAAAAATTTGTTTTTCTCAACTTGTTGAAAGTTCGCAACACCCAAGTGAGCATTTGGAATTTTTTTTGAATTCTACATCTAGGGCTAACACTCCTTATTTTGTGTCAGGTCCTTGAGAGCTCCACCACGAAATTCTCCTATTTTTGCTCTTAAAAAGGGATAGTGCAATAGGAAGAGAGTAGGGATAGCAAAATTCAAACCATAATTTTCGTTTATAAAAATAAAATATTTTGTAACAAGATGGACTTAATATGCGGCGCGGGATATGGGAATTGCATTACAAGTCTTCCAAGGATCATGTTGTAAATTCTCCAAACCAAGTGGAATTTTCAAATCTCACTTTCTTATACCTATAAATAAACCCATTCTACTATGCCACCCTTGTCCTCACTCCTACAATGTCCATGGCTACCTTTTCTTTGGCTCCCTCCACATCTCATTTCATTCTACCACTTCTGCTGCTAACCTTATTCATGGCGGCCACTGTTTCCGCCACTCGAACATACCCTCCACAGGCCATTTCCGAAGGCGGAGGAGCTACGAAGCCGCCAAGAATGGTTGAGAAGCCGTCACTAGTTTTGAATGGTGTGGCATTCCATGTCCTTCTAAAGGGACGATTCCCACCTTCTGGTCCAAGCCACAGGGGCCATTACCTACCCAATTTCACTAGACATCTCCTGAGAACAAGCTCTCAACATGACCCGAGTATCAGAATACCACGCTCCGGGCGATCCATGCCGAGCCCTGGCATGGGTCATTGATCCTTTTTTCTTTTATTGGATTTCTTTCCTACCAATTCTTCTTATACCTTTTAATTATTATATTAAATGTTTAATGGTATTTTTTTTTTATACAAAAGTTGTGATGTTTTCATGTAAAGAGGAAAAGATGTTTTTGTGCTATTTCTGTATTACAGTGCTGCTGATTTTGTGGGGTTTACTTGAAATCCCATACAAAGAGATGAATAAAGGTAATTCAATTCTTAATTATAATTAAACTTTAAACTTAAAATTACCAGCTAATTAATTAGCTATGTATATACGTATATATATTGCAACCCCACTCTCCCTTCCACCAAGTCTGCAAAAATGCGTGCCATTGACGTGTGACATCCTCATTCTCTGAATGAAGACATATTTTCCACATATGTGGCATAGGGAGAGAGGGATTTGCAGGGCTTTCTGTTGCAACTACTGGTTGGACAGAGTAGATCTGTTTTATAAATTATAAACACAACTTTTCGATTTATAGAGCTCTGTTTGAAAACGGTTTTCCAAACCACGCCTAGGTGTTTGACAGTGATTATCTGACCGGTCCACTATCTAATTGACCCTGTCTCCCGTGTTTCTTTTAATCCCTTTTAGCTAAGATGAAGCTTAGCTAATGTCACGTCCCAAAATACTCTCTAGAAGAACGTGAAACTTTTACACATGACTTACTTATCTTAACTCATTTAAAAAACATTCAAAGCATGCTAAAATATGGACCTTAAAATTTCTTCATTAAATATAACTATTGATATTTCATGTAATCATAATTCAAGTCCACAACTACCTAAACATAATTCAAACTGAAATATAAATAATTCATGATCATCTATAATGAAATTCTATTACAAATCTCTTTAAAAGATTAGATAAACTTAGTAACGGCTTTTAACGGCTCTT
This sequence comes from Tetracentron sinense, assembly GCA_015143295.1. Taxonomy (NCBI): domain Eukaryota; kingdom Viridiplantae; phylum Streptophyta; class Magnoliopsida; order Trochodendrales; family Trochodendraceae; genus Tetracentron; species Tetracentron sinense. The sequence continues at coordinate 51,189,464 of CM026551.1, forward strand.
TGGAGTCTTAATGGCTTGGTCAAACTAGCTGTTAAGCCTTTGACTAAGATCCAACGGTCACCCTTCACCAAGATACCCAGTCTGGCTTAGAGATGATCCAACACTCCATATCTCACAATATCAATCATGATCCTATGCACATGAATGCATCAAGATTAAAATAAGATAGATACCATATAATACATTTAAAAACATGATCATACATATGCGGTGATGTGATGCTCATGAGTGTGAATATGCATGACGAGATTCACTTGAGGATTTTATCCATCAATCATAGCCGTACGATCGAGGGATTATAGCCACCTGATCTTAATATCTAACATCTTCCACTTGGCTATAAGTCCGAGATGTTTCTATATCAAACTCATAGAAGCTACATGCCTTCTAAATCTTTAGTTTGACCTCTTTGACCGATTTCCTCAATTTTAATGGTTTTATCGCGGCCTCATTATCACAATATATGTGAATACATTTATTAATTCTTAAGTCATTTAAGAATATCTATATCCATACAGCTTCATTTGCTGTAGAACTACAAGCAATGTATTCCGCTTCCATAGTATGTCTAGCATACATACTTGCCTTTTACTTGACCATGTAATGGTCGCACCATCCATCAAGATTACATATCCTGATATAGATTTTCTATCATCAAGATCTCCTACAAAATCTGCATTCTCACAACTTTCAAATCATATTAATGGAAAAATTAACTCAAGGTTAATATACTTTATATATATATTTTTCAATACAAATTTTGCAGCTGTGCTAATATAGGATTACCATGACATTTATTAATCAAGCCTATTGCAAAACTTATATTTGGTAATAGTGCATACATTAGGCTTAATTTTCTACATTTTTTATCTTTGGAAATTTTAATTCCCAAAACTTAATTTTCTTTACCCATATTTTTTATTTCAAATTTGTTTTTCAACCATTTTAGAATTTTCATGATTCTATTTTAATCATTTCGAGTCATTAGTATGTCATCTACATAAAGAGATATTATTATGTAATGACTCCTACTAATCCAAATATATATATAATAATCAAAATTTTATAGAATCATCTGGTATTTCTTCATTTATCATTATATAATGAACTTTTAAATAACTAGGAGACTTTCTCACCTTTTGTATTCTAGTTATAGTAATTTCAAATGCTTCTACCATTTTATTTGACTTATTTGTTCTAAATTGTCTTCCAGAAAATAAGCATCTCTACTTTCTGTCATTCTTATAGAAACATCATAATGATGTAATAAAATTCTTAATTAAATGAATTATTTCTAATAATTCTTTAGATCTTTCATCTTTACCAACAAATTTTCTTGTTATATTACCAATTATGCAAGATTTACATAACTTTAAGTTTTTGTCTATAACTTCATCTCATTATAGTTTATATGTCCAAGTATCATGTGGCATAAAACAAATTCACATTCATTAAACACTTATCAATATAATTAGATGAACTAGAAGTTTTATTTGAGAATATTCAAACGATACAAGCCATCTATTTTAGTTCCTCATACAAGAATACGTCCGTGTTTTCCTATAGACACTTTTGACGAACGGAAACGTATTTCAAAACCTTTTTCATCTAGACGTGGTACAGATAAGAGATTACGCCTCATTCCGGGCGCATACAATACATCAGTGAGTATAAGGTTCATTTCTCCAGGCAACGACAACTTGAGAGTTCCTATTCCTAGAACCTCACAATATGTGTTATTTCCCATATAGAGCTTGTGGTCGCTGGCTTTGATATCCTTGATCTCTACAAAGTTCTCTATAGATCTAGCCACGTGTCTTGATGAAGTAGAGTCCACCCACCAGGCTTCAGAGTCGCAATCAGCAAGAAGCGATTCTGACACCACACAAACAATGTCTTTAGATCCTTGTTTGTCATTTTTAATTTGAGGACAATTGATCTTGTGGTGGCCTGGTTTTCCACAATTATAGCAATTTCCAAAAGTTTTATTATTCTTGTCATTTCTCTTTTCAGATTTATAAGACTTATGTTTCAAATTTTTCTTAAATGGTTTATATGGTTTTGTCTTAGAAGACGATGCGGAGGTTTCTACCATATTAGCTTCATTAATTTTCTTCTTAGTTCTTCTTTGAGCTTCCACTCCTAATATCATAGGAAGAGTTTTCATTGAAACTTGTTGTCCAGATAAGTTTATTGCTATTACAACAGATTCCCAAGATGGTGGTAAACTATGCAAAATAGTAGATACTTGCATCTTATCCGGTATTGGATTACCAACTGTTGCTAATTCTTTGGCAATAACTATCATTTTGTTAACATGTTCTGTTACATTTTCATTTTCTTTCATCATAGAAGTATTAAACTGTTCTATTAATAATTGAATATATGTTTCAGACGCACTACCATAAGCAAGTTTAATAGCATCGAACATTTCTTTAGCTGTTTCATGTTCTTCAAATATTATTTCAAGATCTGGATCCATGAATGTAAGCATTATGGACTTAGCTAATTTATCATCTTCCACAAATTTATCATAAACATTTCTAGTAGCTTCTCCAGCTCTAAGAGGGGGTTCTTCAGGATAAGGAGTATCAATTACATACTCCACTTTATCTTGATATAATATGTGTCTTATTCTCCTCTTCCAAGTTGAATAATTAGTCCCATTAAGTTTTTCAGTCTTACTTAACTCTGAACTTACTGCTCTAGAAGACATAATATCTTAGAAAAATAGTCAGTAAAACAATTACTGTATGCAAACAAATCTAATAATATTTTCTAATCCGATTTTTAAATAATCAGCGTTCTAAATATGCTCTATAAAATTTAAAATGCTATGTTTTACAATCTCTTAATTTTTAATCAAACAATAGCATCATTATAGCATATGTCAAATTCCAAAAATACTATTTTGTGCGTATGTATTTTTCTGATTTATATTCCAGGAAAAATCAGATTTTATTTCTGGTGTCGCAGTGATTATTATCAAATGTTCACAATAATTATCTCAAGAATATTCAGAATTTATTTCAATCTAAACTGATTATCTATATGCTGATTTTTCAGAGTATTTAAAATTCGTATTTCATACAAAGTCAGAATACTATTCTGATTTCAAAAGTTCCCAAAAACAACCACAATTTCATATACTGAAATTTTCTGGATATCAACTAATTTATTTCAGAGGATCAAAATATAGTATCACTATAATTTTCAGAATCTAATTAAGTGCCTTTAAATTAAAGATTTCAGTAAATTCTAAAATTACAAAATATTATAATAAACAAGCCTCGGATTCAAACAAATATGCTCAATAAATTTCAGATTATCATATGGCAACACAGATTTTTAGCAATATGTTGAACCAAAAAAAATTTCAGATCTTCAATCTGGCAAAAATCTATTTCCTTCCAATATTTGATATGCACTAATAAAATAAAATTGAAACGTGTGCACCTGATTTCGTTAGAATTGAAAAATCCTCAAATGCCGAAAAACCTTTTGGATCAACCCGAACGTGAAGAGTAGCTCCCACTTTTCAATGAATGAAGAAATCAGCAAACAGTAGCTTGAAAAATATTTTCAATTCTTGAATGCAAATCGGACGGAGATCGCCGCATGAGAGGGATGCTATAATAACGAGTCCTCGTTGGTCGAACTATAATCGCCGGTCTTGACATTTCGTTGGTGACAATCACAATAGCTGTCGGAAGATGGAGTTGGCGACAATCTATTTTATTCAGAAGCTTTCCTGTTCTCAGAGAGACAGAACCCTTGAAAGCGTCTATCTCGGTTATTGTAACAGTATAATGTAGAAAAGAGGTCCTTTTTCCTTTCCCCTCTTTTTTTTTTTTTTTTAAAGAGAATAAACAAGATACTTGGAGTAGACTTACAAAAAAGGATGAAACAAAAAATAAGGTAGTGAGTGCTTTCCTTTTTGCAAAGAACCAGTAGCTTTTTGGAGAAGCTTTCTCCGAAGCAAAAACGTGGACTAAGATTTCTAAAGGTGAGTCTTGATCCAACGCTTCTCGGCACAACTTTTTCTCACAATAGATTATGATGCACGGAGGCTCTAATACCAATGTAGGGATGCGAGATTTGCAACGGAAAAATTAATCTCTTGGATCCGATCAATAAAATGAGATATGAAGGTAGAGCAATGGCCTTTTGGAAGAGTATGATCTAAGTTGAGCTAGGATTTCTCTACAATGAGATTTCATACAAAACTTGGGTGTGTGGTTGATCACACTTGAGCAAAACTCAAGTGACACAGGGAATATTATCAAGAGAGACAAAATCTTTCACACAAATGGAAATTCTCCACTTTTGCTTTCTTGGTTGCATTCTTTCTTCCTTAGCCAATGGGATTTATACACCATCAAAGAGAGAGTCGTTAGACTCCTCCATAATTATTCTCTTATATCAAGCAATTAGAATCTGGATCAATGGTCCAGATTTAACCACATTTACCATAGCTTCCTTAAATCAAGTAACGGCTTTTAACGGCTCTTTGGAGTCTTAATGGCTTGGTCAAACTAGCTGTTAAGCCTTTGACTAAGATCCAACGGTCACCCTTCACCAAGATACCTAGTCTGGCTTAGAGATGATCCAACACTTCATATCTCACAATATCAATCATGATCCTATGCACATGAATGCATTAAGATTAAAATAAGATAGATACCATATAATACATTTAAAAACATGATCATATATATGCGGTGATGTGATGTGCATGAGTGTGAATATGCATGACGAGATTCACTTGAGGATTTTATCCATCAATCATAGCCGTACGATCGAGGGATTATAGCCACCCGATCTCAATATCTAACACATTCTACCCTGAAATCAATAGTAGGGATAACGGTATAAATCAATTTATTCTTCTTGATGATCATATTCTGGGATTTTAATATACTATTCTTTTTTCCACGATCCAGATACACAAATATCCAATCTTGAATCTGCCGATATTAAAATTAACGGTTGAATAACACAGCTACTTCACATATATAATAATCCGTAATAAACAATATCATAAACAATGACATGTATATATCTAGCAGTTTAATTAAACTTACATACATAACTTAGAGTACAGAAAACATGTTTTTCTTTTCTTTTCTTACTTTTCTTTTTTTTTCTTTCTTTTCTGATCTTACTTTTTCTACTTTTCTTATTTTTTCTTCATTTCTTACTTTTCTTACATTTTCTTCATTTCTTTTTTTCTTATTTTTCTTTGATATCTTTTTTGAAGCCAGATAACTAGTACCCTTGGAACTTAACTTAAAGTCAGGCTTTAACTTCCTTTTCTTTTCTTACTTTTCTTTGAGATATTTCTTGAAGCCAGATAGCTAGTACTTTTGGAAACTTATCTTAAAGTCAGGCACTAACATCTTTTAAGATCTTTCTTTTTTTACTTTTTATTTATTTATTTTCTTACTTTTCTTCTTTTCTTTAATATATTTTTTGAAGCCAGATAACTAGTACATTTGGAAACTTATTTTAAAGTCAGACACTAGCATTTTTTGAGATCTTAGACTTGAAGCCAGATATAACATACCATTGCATAACTTATACTTGAAGCCAGACATGATATATCATTGATGAACTTAGACTTAAAGCTGGGTACGATGTACTATTGGTTCATTTATACTTGAAACATGGTATGATATACCATTGGTTACTTACTTTGTTGGTATTCATTATTTATGAGAAAACTCGTTCATGCAATTTTATTTATGTGACTCTTACTTTCTTTTATTCATTATCACATCGTGCATATGCATATAACATTGTTGTGATTGAAAATAGTAATAAACCTCGGTTAAATTTTCATCTCAATCATAGGTCGAGGGCATTGGGAATCCATCATAGCAATTCACATCACCATGATAAAATCCTAAAGCCACCAAAACCCTAACCAAAACTTATTTACCCGAATGCATATTACTTATGCAGCAATTCATACCTTACATAAATTATCAATTGTTATGCATATAAATTCCATAGATTATAATTTAAACATTAATAGATCAAGGTTCTTACAATAACATGAATAGCATAAGTTAATGAATCCTACTTCCATTGATCATACATCATAAGATTCTTCGCATTTTAAAAATCATAGTGGGTCATTCAACATACTTTGGTTTCAATAAATTCTTACATACAATATTAATCATAAAATTCTTATTTATACAAAAATCTAGAAATCGCTTATTCAACATACCATCATTCTAAACAAGTTCTAGCATGCATCCTTTCCACTACATATATTCACATATCTCCATAATAATTCATTTTTTCTTTATTCTTACATAAAATATAATATCCATAAGGTTATTCATATCCTATTTAGGTTATTCATATCGTACTTTAACTATTCTTGAGAAATAATACATAAGGGATGATAGAAATTCATAGATCTCCTTTGTATTCAAGTCCTTACTTACATCTATCATTTTAAATCTTGCTTTAGATTAATATTTATGAAATTGAGAATTAGAGATTATTATTTACCTCTCTTGATCGCTTTCTTACGATCTTAAGCTTGCGAATGAGTCTCGATCTAAATCTTCAAGTGTTCTTCCTTCTTATTTGATTGAATCTTGTGATCTCTTGGTCTTCTCTCTTTGGATATCTCAAAATACTCTCTTTTCTCTCTCTTTATATTTATGAGGCTATAGGAAACCTAATTCACTAGTTAGAAGAGTATTTCTAAGGTTTGGGGATTCAAGGGAACTTAAAAAGACGAAAATTAGGGTTTTCGCACTAATCTCAGCGCCCACCGATCGATCGGGGAGTTTGGCTGATCGATCCCAGCCGCCACAGATCGATCAGCGCTAGTTGGCCGATTGGTCGGATCTTTTTTTTTACGAACATTGCTCCGATAATTTGACCATAACTTTTAACTCAGTTATCAAAATTGGACAATTCAACTTGCGTTAGAACCGTTATTCGAAGAGGAACGATTTCTTGTCTAATACACAAGTCCTAATTTCAAGTAATTGGAGGTCAAAATATCTCATCAAGTTGGATGAATGAGAGAGATGACCTCAAAACAATTGGGTTAATACTGAAAACCCAAGATTTGAACCCTAAACTCCTAGAAGTTAGAAAATAGATACTTTAACCTCATTTTAAGCAATGAGGTGACCTCTTAAACCCGAAAATTTTAATTTAATAATAATAATAATAATAAGTTAATCACTATTATGATTATATAAGGGGTTACTACATCTAAGCATCTCACATTAATTCTCATAGGAACACATGCATTTAAAATCGGTCACATATTCTAAGAAATTCATATAAATGGTACGAATGCCGAGAAATTAAATTTCGAGTCTCTACATCCTCCTCCCCCTTAAATGAATTTCGTCTTCAAAATTACATACCTTAAACAACCAAATGAAATACTTTTCTCAAATTAGTTTGCCTAAGTGTGCCAATTAAGTGTACAAGCCACATACTCATATAGTACACACATTTATCGCACATAATCATATTAAACGTAATATAATAACCTTAAAATAGACAAAAATTTACTCATTCTATTACGACATCTCATTTAAGGTTATCTTAGGGTATGATGTACTTTGCATTACATCATCAGATGTTTGAGTATTTTCTTTTGAGATGATAAAGACTTTGTCTTGCATGATCGGACGAGGCGGTTGAGATGACTTCCATAGATGGATAGAGCTCACGGTCATTTAGTTATAAATGAAGATTCTTACCTATTATACTTAAAAGAATCTCAAGTGATTTTTTTTTTTTCATCTATGACTATAATAAAATTTGTAATCATAACTTTTTCTTTTTCATAATCTTTAAATCTAATAAAACTTATTATATTTTAAAAAATTAATATAATCATATAAACTATTTTATTTATTTATTTTCACTCATATAATAACACTTATTTATATTTTATTAAAAAGAAACATATGTAATTATTAAGGTAATTCTTTATCTTGTCAAATAAGTGTCAATCTTACCTTACATGTGTGAAACTCACAGTCAAGAGACTTCTCTCCATTATCATCGCACGGCCACCATTTTTGTAAAATACTTTTTTTAATAGTCATGAGTATTTCATTTGTAAGTCTTAATCACTTTTCTGATCCTCCTTACTTGATTCTCAAGCAATAAAACATAAAGATAAATTTAGATTAAAAATTAATTAGATTTAAGTTTAAAAATTAAATCTCAATTAACCTGAAAGCAAAATTGGAGAGAGAAAGTAAATGTCAAACTTTACATTTTCTATCACTCAAACCTTAACTTTTTAGTGTTTAGGAGACATAAACTTATGAATTTATAGTTTTAACTGAATATTTATAGGTTCAAACCCAAGTCTTCACGTTTTCCCCTAAGGAATCACGAATCTGTCTTTGTTGTGTAAAAGTTGATCAGATTCTCTTGTTTTTCCTCTTTTAATTTTATTTTTTCTTATTTTTGCATATAAGTAGCATATTAATTAACTTAGATTTTTTTTATCTAATCTAATTAAAAATTATCAAATAGAAAATACGTGGTAGACTCTATTATCATACACCTTAACTCTTGATTTATTATATCATATATAATAGAGAGAGCTTGAAATACCATATAAGTAGTCATCATTTATTATGAAGAATATTAATTAACTAAATTCATAACTTAATTAAATACATTAAGGAGATTCTAGCATATGGGATCTAAAGGGATCTCCTTCTTTAAGGGTAGTACCTACTAGGTTAATTTTAGAATCCCAGTATACTGAGGAGACATTTTCCTATAATTTCATTATGATTATTTAGTTCTATCAATACCCTTAGACTCTTATAAATCATAAATTAGTGGTCGTTCAAACGAATTACATTCGAGAATCTTTAATTTAGAAGGTTTTTATCTTGAGGTCAATGTGATCTCTATATAAACCCTATTAGAAGTCATTGTGAACATCCAGGATATTCTCAATAAAATCATTTTCTATATGACATCAGAGCGGATCGATCCGACCTTGCTTCTATCTTGTTAGCTTTGATCTCTCTTGTTAAATAGCTCTTCCGGCGGGCCGCAAGATGTGCCCGTCTGACCTGCATTTTTTTTTTTGCTACCTTTATTTTTAGCATTGCAAGTAGTGGTAGACTAGTTGTGCTGTTCGTCCATCCCTTTTTTGGGGGGTAACCTTTGCAAACCTCTCATATGCCTCTCTTTCAGCTTTGTAAAGAGAAGCTTAAGTAATGTTAAAGCTTTATTTACTCAATCTCTGCCATAGCTTTAACAACCACCGTTTCAACATCTAGCTGCCTCCTTTGCCATGCTGCCTCCTTTGCCATCTAGACGTTATTCCTTGTCTGGCTTTCTCTAGTTCCACCATAGTTCTTTACTTGTAAGAGGATCCTCTATAGGCTTTTTTACTTGTGCAGACAATGGCATCCAAATCCATCAATCGGCACCGAAGACCACATGGTCAATGCCTAGACCAAGGGAAAATCCATCCCTTGTAAAATCGATATCAATCTGAAGTTCACTGCCTAGCTGCTCTTTACAAGGCTAGTTGTCTTCTTCCAGACGCACAAAAAAAAAAATTAAAAAAATTTGAAGTTGGGTGAATCTCTTGAAAAAAAAAAAAAAACAGAGTTGAGTCAAGAATCAACTCATTGGGCACATCCTTCTCCACCTAATTTGTGGCGCAGCCCATAGTGACGATTTTTTAGGCCCATAGAGGCCTTGTTTTCAGGTCCATAGAGACCATTATTTTAGGCCCATAGAGGCTCAGTTCAGATCCATTGAGACTGATTTTTTTTTGGGGCCATTGAGCCTTGTCAGGCCCATTAGTGGCACTGCCTTTTAAGCTCATTTGAGACATTTCTTAAGTCTATAGGGACTATTTTTTGGCCCATTTGACTCAACTACATCCATCATCAAGCAAGTGACTAGCCCACTCAAACAAGCATGCAATGAAGGCCGAAGGTATCAAGCAAAGATAATAATAATAAGGCTATCAAACAGGCTTCTACTAGCGGTAAAACACATGAAGATTTTTCAATCCTCATTTGTTTGAGGGAGAGTATTAGAGAATAAAGAAGAGCATTGTAATAGGTTGAAGGAGATACACTGTATCATCAAGTGTATCTCATCACAATATTAGATTAGCATCAATCAAAAGTAGGTTAGAATTGATTAGGTATGATTAGATTAGGTTGATTTACTTTCCATAAAAGTCTATCTTATTAAATCTATATAAACTTTATTTAAGGTCAATGTAAATCATCCTAGAGCATTCAATAAATCAGTTTTTCTATATTAGAGTCCAACCCAATTATTAGCAGGTTGAAAAAACCCAATCTAAACCCCACATATTGGTTAAAAATTTCAAGGATAAACCGACATATTGGTTAAAAATTTCAAGGATAAAAGTGGGGCTCTACATTTTACTTATTGGCGGCAGTGGCAATTTTTTTAAGTATGAAGAGAAAATATTTTGTAAAACTGCCGCTCCATCTCTCCATAATATTAAAAAAAAAAAACAAACAAACAAGATAATAGTCAAAAGGCTTAACATGTAAGAATGCCTGAATTAGATCAGAAACTGCTACCAAATTGCTACCCACTTTTCCACAGTAAATGTCTATTCCATTAGAAATCAGGGAATGAACATAGTCACTTGCTTCTCTTGAATGTACACAGTCAATAGTCAAAAGGCGGCTAGAATATGAGATCTTCCAAGGGTTCACCAAAATGTTATTCTTACCAAATTAAGATCGAAAAATGGGGAAAATGTGGATCAATTTCTTCATGGAATATAAGGTTGGAAAATGACACTGTGTGGTTCAACCCAAAGACCATATCTGGCTCAATTCACCGACCACGAGATGAACACGAAATATAGTTTTGATGCATTCACATTCATTTGTAGGTGTGATTCACACTCTATCTAGTCCCTTTAGTCAATATGACTACGTGTTACTCACCGGAAAAATCAAAGATCCGGTCGACAGCCGACTGCCCCACAAAGAAGATAAAGGGTTCATGAACGCATTTATTCTCTCTCTATGCGTGTAAGGAGTGGTTTGTTTGGTGTCATTGGTTTTATTTCTAAGTGAGGCGGTTTGTGGAGCCCTTTTGTTGGACTAGAGAAGGCAAAAGCTACTGTTGCAAGTCTAATCTTTTGTGGGCATGTAACATGTATGTTCTTCAAATAAAGCTTTTTTTTTTGAAAAAAAAATTTATGTCGCATAGTATTTCATGAGGGTTCGAAGCCGGGAGACTCTGGAATCATTGAAGGTAAAATGATGGCAGAAGGCAGGTTGTAGAGACCCGAAATTTAATTTCTTGGTATTCGTATCAATTATTTTAATATTCTTGGTTGTCATGATTAATTTATTATATAAGTTTAAAATTGGAACAATTAAAGTAGCATGAGGGTGTTTTATAAATTAATCAAGTGAAAAATAGACGAAATCTTCTTTATCATAAGAGGAGCATTTTGGTCATTTTGTGCAAACCAAAATTTATGAAAATTTTAATGTAGATTCTATATGACCTAAAGTAGATATGGTTCAAATTTCAGGTTAATCCGATAAGAATTGAGCTCTATAGAATTATTCAAAGTGTAGTGGCAAAACTGTAAATATGATGAACAGTAACCGCGTGAACAGTATCGCATGAACAGTAACCGTGAATAGTGTTTTAGCAGTTCTTATCACTTTCTAACTCTGGTATTGCCTATATAAAGATCCTAACTCATGAATTTTAGGTATTTCATCATTCTAAAACTTATTAGAGAGAAAAATAGAAGAAAAACCTATGAGTTCTCATTAAAGAGAGTGAGAGAAAAGAGTTTTGGAGAGATCCAAGAGGAGAAATCAAAGATGTTGCAAGGAAAAAGTACAAAAAGACTTAGATCCATCCCATTCGCAAACGTTTGATCGTAGGGAAGCGATCGTGAAAGGTAAATATGACTTCCTTCCTCTCAATATAGAGATTATTGATACAAATATGATGAAGAAATAGATCTAAAGTAAGAACGACAATAGTAAATATGTTTTTATTGTTTTAAACTATGATGAAAATTATATATGAGGATTTTATGATGTTTATACTCAGATTTTCTCATGGAAAATTATATATGATGATTTTTGTAATGTTCTAAATCAAGATTTTTCCTTGAAAAATCTATAGACGATGTTAGAAAATTTTAGATCTTGGTTATCTGATGGATAATATATATATGATGAATAGAAAACATTTTAAATGGTGATTTCCTTGTGATAATTATTTGAAAAAGATGTTGTTTATGATTTTTTTTATTCTATATCAACAAGGGGAATGTGATTGATTTTGTGGTGTATGAATGATGAGAATGGAGGAAGTGGATGATGTTCATAATTGATGAAATTATTATAAGTTTGTTTGAGATCATTATGTGTTGTGAAAACTAAGGCCCTGTGAGACTTATTTGATTATAGATGCGTATTAAAAATTTAGACGGGGTAAATAAAATTACCCCTTATTTTATTTGACAAATTATGCTTTATATTGATCACTTAGGAGAACTCTTGCATGTTTAAATCTGTGCATGATTTACAAGTATTTTATTTCATTCACACGGATTCACGAAATCTATACATGAACAAGCATGAGAATAAACAAGATGACAAGTAATATGCAAGTACACAAGGACACAAGCATTATGCATGATTGAGTTTTGCACTGACCGAGTACCCACAGGCCTATGATCAAGGCAAAACCAGCCGTATGCACCGGCGAATGTGTAAACAAGCCGTATACACTGGATAATGTGTAGACAAGCCGTATACACCGGATAATATGTAGACAAGCCGTATACACCGGATAATGTGTAGACAAGCCGTGTACACCGGATAATGTGTATATTGTGTGGTACCTCGGAAAGTAGGGTATATGTTAGTCTCTACCCGATATATGGGGTAGAGTTATTTTAAGTTATTGCAATTACATGTTGTTGAATAAATTCATGAACAAAAATAGGCAAGATAAATAAGAGAAATAAGCATGAGTAATCAGGTGTAAGAATTAAATTTAATTATGCTTCCGCACTTTGAAATATTGTGAGTTCACTTGTGATGTTGAATCTTAAAATATATTGTTATCAAATCTCGTATATTGTTAGGCAGGATTTTGTATATACGCTGGGTAACTTGTTACTCAGCCAATGACTGTTGTTGTCGGCAGGTGCTAGATTTGACATTTGTGCCCCAGGACCTTGGGAAGAGGAAGAATACGAGGAAGAGCCAGTAGGTGACTATCCTGATGGAGAATGGAACTTGGATTGCTGGCCATACACAGGACACTAGATCACTAGTATATTTGGATTTTAAATTTTAGAATTGTAATAGACAAATTATGGATTTATAGTTAGTTTGAGTTTATGACTGGAGATTCATAGAGGTTGATTTTAAATTGATTATGAGATCTTAGTATTTATTTCAGATATTGGACTTGATTGCATTTATTTAAAGAAAAAAAAAAAGATTTTTTTTTGTCCATGTTTTTAGAATTGCCTTAAATGCTTATGATAAGAAGTTATGGAATTAATGATTAAGTCACGTGCCAAAGTCTCACATTAAGTTAGGTGAGATTTTGGGGCGCGACACAGGCAAAGGAATGTTAGAAGAACAAGAAAGAGATATAACCAAGAGTTTTGATCTCAATCCAACAAAAGCCTTAACCCATTTTAGAAGAAAACATGTTCTTGCAACTCTGACAAACCACCATAAAGGGTGAATGGATTTCGTCAAGCTACATCAAATTTATATAACAAATCGATGCCCGAGCAAAAAAGTTGTGACCTTTCTAGTGTCTCGATGGGGAAAAAAAATTTAACAGATAATGTGAGCCAAAATGAATGCCCAAGTGAAAATTTATGACCCTTCAATGTTAAAAAAAAAAAAAAAAACAGTTTATGTCGAGAGAGACTGCGTTAATCAGGTCTTAATAGTGGAACATGAGTAGGAAATAAATAATGGTTTTAAGGATTATTCACAATGGAAGATCATGATAACTTAATTTAGAAAGCGATTTCCGAATTTCTTCCAATTCCCAATTAAAAAGCTTCCAGGAAAGTCGTAAAGCATATAGTTGATAACATTAATTAATATATATTTATATATTTTGGTTGGAAATTATATATATTGAAATGAACTAAAGAGAAAAGAAAGTCTGGTGTACTGCACCACCTAACCCTATGCTATACCCATATTCTGTAAATTGTTCACATTCTATGGTTACTATGGAGCATATGGAATACAGTATGAGCATTTTCGAACTACTGTCACTAAATTAATGCTCCATTTGTTTCGACGTAAAATAAAAGAAAAAAAATCAATTCTTTAGAAAATGCTCAATTATGTGTGTTTGTTTGAACATGAAATCATTTGTAAGTAAAATATTTTAAGGAAAATGAATCACTTTTCCAAAAAATGACTTACATTTTAAAAACTTGTAAGTCATTTTCTCGTAAAATATCATCTCTTTAAAAATATTTTAAAGATTATAAAAATATCCTTATCCATAATTTTTTTAAGAATGTTTTTGCCTTGTTTTCAAAAATGCAACCAAACACCAAAAATTGAATAAATACCATAAAACCTTTTTTTTTTTTTCTGTAAATGATTTACATGCAAACAAAACAAACGAAGATGCAGCCCATTTATTGGGTGGTCTATGTAGACGACGATTTGTGCATCCTAATTGAATACAATATACACCCCGCTCTTGCACTGGTGGTTGGGGTGTGGCCTCTCTTTGAGGGAGGTTTGGGGATCCAATCCCCCAGGTACGAGTTGCAATAGCTCTCCTACCATGCTAATTCCTAATTAACTGTACTAAAGTAGGTAAATGATATCCTCCAGTGATTTTTATTTTATTTTTTGATTTAATATGAAGCATATGGAATAGTAATTGCTAATAAAAAAAATGGAAATTTTTAGAAGAGGGCCAGTTCCATAATGAGGAGTACTTAGTGACCCATGGGTTTGTTTCACATCTTACCCCCATGTCTTTGTGTCCCTTTTAACACCTTTTTAATCTTGATTAAGCTTAACTAGATTAAAACTAAGATTTTGGTTCTTTTTTATTTTTGGAAAACAATAACTGAATTTCTTAACCCTAAGGATGGATGAATCTTAACAGCAATGGATGAATATTTAAAATTGGGGTGTGGATCAGTGGATCAATGAAGACCGGCCAGTCTATTATAAACTGGAATCATTGGTGCGTTAACTATTTTGATTGGATCCCCGAACCTCCTTCCATGAACTTCTTTCCATTGAAGGTCGCACACCTATCACTCACGCAAGACGCAAGAGGCGGGGGGGCTCCATAAAAAATTAAAAGAATTATATAGCACTTGTAATGCCTGGAGTAGTCAAGCGTATGCAGAGACTGCCTACAATTTTACTGCCCAAATTTAGGGTGGAATTGGCATGTACTGTACTAAAAGGGAAAATCCTAGGATCTGGTCAGACAATGGACACCCCAAAAGGATTTGAAGGTGTCACTGTTGTCGAGGTGATGTGGTGGTAACTACGATACACCCGTGGTAACCACCGTAATAACCCACTAACCAACTAAGTACCAATTATAAGAGGAATTTTAACCGTCTATTTTACACGTTCGTACTTCTTTGGTAAATTTAATGTGCGCTATCCCTAACGCACTAAGTCAAATTTTTTTCTAAAGATGTAGGACCTATTATTAGAGAGATGGTTTGACACTAGGGTTAGAATTTCAAATCAACCTGAGGAACCTCCCAATAATCTACTTAAACCCTCCTCAAGCACTAGATGAGCAAGGAACATGTGTTTTTTTGATATAGGTAAGGGATTACTAATTAAACACACACAATGAGACCTAAGGTAAATGCCAAGGTGCCATAAGAGTAAATCATGCACTCACCACTCACTTCAAAAGGGCCCGACTAATGGAGAAATAAGTGTTGCACCATAATTTTTATATCCATTGACAAGTAATGGATGGTCCCGTCATTTTTTCTGCAACGACCGCCTGACAGTTTCTTTATACTGTATCTTTCGAAAAGGCACCGACAAGGAGTTTGGGATTTGGCAAAAACTCAGCGACGCGCTTGAACTTTTCTCTGAAATTATGGGAGATGCCAATGGTTCAGACCCTCAAATCATGAGATGACATGCAGTTCCAGAAATATAGGCTTTGGGGAGCCAAACAGCAAAACTAATCCTAAAAATACAAAGAAATTTGAAGAAAAAACAACCCTTTTAGTATCTGTAAACTTCCTTATGTATACAATATGAAATCTATCAAAACCCCACCAAGGAATTAGAGGGAAGAAATCCAAAATTGTAAAGAAAAAGAAGAATATAATGAAAAGAGATTAATTTTAATGCAGAGCTCTGCATGTGCGGAGCTCCCTTTTTAATAATTACACATTTGCCACCCGGCTGTCTAAAAAGGGAGCTCCGCATTATATTTAAACTGTAATAAAAACATGAAAAACTTCCAAGATGATGGAAAATTAAGAGAGAAAAGGAAGAGCACTAATCATGGCCGATGCCGGGACTTGGGACGGAGCGGAGAATCCGATCGATGCTGGCGAGGGGGAGAGCGAAGAGCTTTTCGTTGATGATCATGGCGTGACCCTTCTTGCTAGGGGAAGAAGGTGGTATTGTGCCTTTGGGAAGGGCGCTAAGGAACAAACTGTCCTCCAAAGAAAGGGCCTTCTTCTTCGTCTCCATACTCAAGAGCTTCCTGGCTTCTAAAGTGGGTACAAAGCAAATGACTACAACAAAGAAGATGAGCAAAACAGAGCTTAGACGAGCCATAGAGGGATGGATTCAAAAGGGATTTGAGAGAATTGAAGATGTGGGAATTAATTTTTTGTGGTTGCAGAGGAGATATGAAGTGATCGAGAAAAGGGTTTGTAATGGAGAGTGTTGATGATGGTTATTGAAAAGCTTGACTTGTGAAATTTTGAATTTAAGAACGTTGTTCTTAATTCAATAAAATAATGACACGTGACTCAAAGGACGTTCTAACATATTAAACATACTAAAAATCCTTTTTGAAAATTGGTTAACAGAATTTCATGCTTATCTGATAATGATGATTCTAGTCATTAATGATCAATGATTTTAAGCTCTTATGCTTTTAGTTCATAAAAAAGATTTTTTGCTCATTAATGACAATTTTATCCTTATGTCACTGATGAAAGTTGAAACTATTGCGCTTTTAACGCTATTGACATAGATTCAAGTCCTAACGCCTTTGGATATTGTTTCAGGCTCTAACGCCTTCGGATGTCATTTCAGGCTCTAACGCCTTTGGATATTGTTTCAAGCTCTAACGCCTTTGGATGCTGTTTCAGGCTTTAATGCCTTTGATATTGATTCAGGCTTCAACGCCTTCGGATATTCTATATGGCTTCAGTGCCTCGCTCTGGCTTTCAACGCCTTTCTCATGATAATGGGTGTGGTATGGATTTGTACCCTCCTTGTATGCCTTTCTGATGACTTCTGCCAGAAAGGAGATTTGTTTTGTCAGGGGTGAACGGTATGGATTGGTACCTCCCCGTGGGAATGAGTGTGGCTGTTTCCCCTCATTACCTATTCCAGTGAAGCATGGATTACTTCCTGGGCTGACAGTCAGGGAGAAAGCATTGAGGATGAATTTTTCCTCAGTTTCTCTTAAGGCCTGACGGGAAGGGTGTCTTCGTCCAACACCTACGATTTCCCTATTGGACCTGAGATACGGGAAGGGTGTCTTCGTCCAACACCTACGATTTCCCTATTGGACCTGAGCTGTGGGAAGGGTGTCTTCGTCCAACACCTACGATTTCCCTATTGGACCTGAGATACAGGAAGAGTGTCTTCGTCCAACACCTACGATTTCCCTATAGGACTTGAGATGATTATTAGATGATTATTATCATCGTTATTATTATTATTACTATCATGATTATTACTCTAGAGGAGTGTTGCTGTCTGAACACTAATATATTACCTCAGTAGGACAGTACACCATGAAAGCGTATGACCCGTTTTCACGATGTAGTTACCAATTGCTTTTGGGGGAGGATGATGAGTTGTGGTTTGGAGGGCTTAGATAGAATTTGTTAAAAGATGGATATTGTGAATACCACTTTTAACCTTTGAAGAATATATCTGAAAGCTTTGGTCATAAAAGTTTAAAGGAGGTATGGTGACAAAATGCCTTTATCTTGATAGAATCCAATATTTTCTCTCTAAAAGTCAGTTACAAAAACGGTTATGACAGCTGTACAAGTTAGTTACAATTTTAATAATCACCTATAAATAGAGGTGACCCCTCTTTGATAGGGGAGAGACTTTTTCGAGTTCCCAGAAGATTTTCCAAAAAACAATCAGATTTCCAAACAGAATTTACGGAGAGAGAAAGTAAAGGATTCATCAAGAAAAACATTCTGTCACTACTTTTCTTCATTGTTCTTTCTTCTCTCACTCTGAATCATTTCCTTCTTTTTTCCCCTTTTCTTTCTTGTGATCTCTGAATCATTTCTCCCAAAAATAACTCAATTTAGAACGGTCTGGATATCGGATTTAAGCTAGATTGAGGTTGCAGTAAACCTCATTTCTTCAAGAATCAAAACACCCCTCTACAGAGAGTTAGAGAGGATGGGAAGTGAAATATATAGATAGAAATGAAGAGAAGAGTGGACTCTTTTTAAGATTAGAACACGCCGCGTGAGAGGGAGAGAGAGAGAGAGTTTCTAAAACTGAGGAGATGCCGCGTGGAAGCTGAGTAGGTATGTATGAGCTAAGTCGCCGGCCCTGCTTCTTGGGGTAGGGGAAGGAGTGGAACTTCGCACCACGCATCTGGAAAATGTCCAGATAACATATTAAAGATTAGAGTCGTATTCTTCTCCAGTTTTAACCGGTTTTGCCACAACTGGATACGCTCCTAAGGTGGCCACATGTCCCTTTTGACACATCTTAACTATGATTAAGATTCACTCACCCTTAAGGTTTACCAAACATGATGAGCATTTAAGATGAGGCATCCACCAATAGGTGGATGCCTTAGCAAATGGAATCCATCGATCCCTTCACTATTTCCAAAAGATTAACTATGAACATGATCAAGAGATATTCATAGTTATTGTCCACTTTCAGAAATAATTACATAAAATGTGTAATTATTGTCCACTTTCAGAAATTTGAAGAGGGGACTATTGCTCTTTCTGGAATTACGGAAGAAATTAATGGACCAAAATACTCTTCTTTTTGTAATTATCAAATTACCCTTACCATAAAGCAATTTTTTAAATTACTCCAATCATCTCTTCAACCAAGCCCCTCTTCATAGTTAATCTCCAATATTAAATAATAAAATAATACAGGCAAATTTTTTTTTTGGAGACCGTGAATATTTTACTTTTCTTTTTGTTTTTGTTTTAATGTATGCATCACTTATTGTCCAGCAAGCAACAAAGGTCCAAGTTTATCTCGCTTAGAGGAAGTGCTGGAATTAGCATTAACGATAATATTTTTATCTAGGTAATTTCTAGCACTGTCAAGCAGTGTTGTTAGAACTGGACCGGACCGGACCGGCCGGTCGAACCGGGAACTGACCCCTCACCAGTTCCCAAAACCCTCAAAACCGGCTAGAATTCAAAACCGGCCATTTGTTGTCGAATCGTGAGAACCAACCGATTGAACCGGGAATCGGTGAAACCGGCGACCGATTACCATAACTGGCCGGTTCCGTTGAATGACCCAATTTCCGGCACCCTTTACTTTTTCCGGTCATTTTGGTTGACCAAGTGCCGGGAAAATTTTTTAAAAAATCTTAGGCCATGTTTGGTTATACTTCCATTTTCTGTTTTCTGTTTTTAAAAATAAAAATTTGGAAATTTTTATACAAAATATATTTGGTAAACATGTTTTTGTCTTTAAAAATTAGTAACAAAATTTTTGAAAATCAAGGTAACTGGAAATTTTTGTTACCTCTATTTTTGGAAACAAAAAACAAAAACAGATGCACTACCGTACCACCACCGCCACACCACCCTCCACCAACACAACCACACCAAGACCATCACAACCACACTACCACTACCACCATCATTCCACCACCACCACCGGTCTACCAACACCACCATCACCACCACCACACCACCAACAACAACACCACCACCACCATCACTACCACACCACCAACACCACCACCACCACCACCAACAACAAAACCATCACTCCACCATGACCACACCACCATGACCAGACCACCACCTCCACCACAACCACCACTCACCACTCACCACTCACCACTATGGATTGAATTTGTTTGCTCATTATTATATACAACATATCTCCCAAAAGCATTTTGTTTTTCTTTTTTTTAAAACAAGTAACAATTAGTAACGCCAAACATATTTTCTACTTAAAAATTTGAAAACAGAAACTTGTTTTTAGTTTTAAAAAACAAAAAATAAAAACAGAAAAATAGAAGTGTAACCAAACAGCCCCTTAAAAACTAGGATTTTGCTTACCTTAGGTATGAAAGAAAAAAATAAATTAGATTTCCAAATCTCTAATAATCTCTTCACAGAAGTTATGGATTCAACTTCCGCTCAAAATTTCCAAA
Organism: Tetracentron sinense; assembly: GCA_015143295.1. NCBI lineage: Eukaryota > Viridiplantae > Streptophyta > Magnoliopsida > Trochodendrales > Trochodendraceae > Tetracentron > Tetracentron sinense. The sequence continues at coordinate 51,210,101 of CM026551.1, forward strand.
TCGAATTCAATTTATTGTGGGGTTGGGGATTTTTCGTCGACAAAGACACCTCCAATGGAGCGTTTTCATTTGGTGGAGATGAAAGACCTGGTCCCAACACCATATCATAATATCTTATCTTGTTTCCTCCGATGGGCTCTGATTTCAAGTCATTGTTCATTGTTCAATCCTCATTCTCCGGTACCACCTCCTTTATGCGAAATAGGTTGCTTGGAAAGTAAAGAATGACCATGCACTCTTTTATTTTTAATTTTTTTTTTGTAATTTATGATAATTGATTACTTGCGGAAGAAGTTTTCTTCAGAAGGTGATGATGCTTCATGCTCAGTCAATGTCGAACCAGGCAAGTACATTTTTGAAACAAAGTCTGGAGTCCCCTTTTCTTCACTCAAGTGAACATTAAAGAGAAGTTTGACCGATTGAACAACTGAACTATTACTCGTTTGGGGCTTAAAAAACAAGTTTTGGGAAGGTGCTGGCGAACCGGTCGAACCGATCGCTTGAACTGGTAGAACCGGGAACCGGTCCTCTAGCCGATTCAACGGCCTATCCGGTTCTGAAAACAGTACTGTCAAGTTCTAATTTCTAGCATTGTCAAGTTCCCCACTCTCTTAACCCCCACATTAATCTCTCTGTCCCAATTCGGCTTGAATGAGCTGGGCCTCATCTCGGCTCGGCTTGGTGATTCTGCATGTGTAATAAATGGACACCCACCTTGATTCAGTGTGAAATACTTTGAAGTAAGAAAAAAAATGTTTTTTTTTTGGGGAACTCGGGGTGTCCCCAACTCTAACCCTTTGGGTCAGGACTAATCCCTGAGGGTGCAACGTAAGCCTGCAACCTGCCACACAAGTGAGTCCGGGTAAACCCATGCAAAAATGTCGACTTTCAATTAAGAAATGGTTGCCCAATATGATTATATGGGGACAATAGGAATTAAGAAGTAGTTGGGAAAATTATAGACATGTTGTTTTACATGCTTAAGTAGCGAACCAAGCTAAAAAATTTAAGCGAACCAAAAAACGAATTAACTCATCCTACCCTTAGCGAACCAGGTTCACTCTAGAGTAGCAAACCGCAAGCCCGAATTCAAACCAAGCAAACCAACGAACCAAGTAACATTGGTCCAAACCCATTCCAATTATCTATTAGGGAAATATTATGTTAGAGAAATTATGATGTAATATCTATGAGATACACAAGATCTCATAGATAATATTGAATTAGCATCAATCGAGGATTTGATTAGATTAGGTTTTTATCTTGAAGTCAATGTAATCTCTATATAAACCCTATTAGAGGTCATTGTAATCATCCAAGATATTCTTAATAAAATCATTTCCTATATGTTATTAGCAGGTTGATCCGACCTTGTTCTATCTAGTTAGCTTTGATCTCTCTTGTTAAATAGCTCTTCCGACAGGTGGCAAGATCTCGCCCGAGGCCTGCATTTTTTTTTTCTGCTACTTTATTTTTAGCGTTGCAAGTAGTGGTAGACTAGTAGTGCTGCTCGTCCATCCCTTTCTTGGGGGGTAACCTTTGCAAGCCTCTCATATGTCTCTCTTTCAACTTTGTAAAGAGAAGCTTTAGTAATGTTAAAGCTTTATTTACCCAATCTCTGCCATAGCTTTAACAACCACCGTTTCAACATCTAGCTGCCTCCTTTGCCATCTAGACGTTATTCCTTGTCTGGCTTTCTGTAGTTCCACCATAGTTCTTAACTTGTAAGAGGCACCTCCATAGGCTTTTTTATTTGTGCAGACAACGGCGTCCAAATCCATCAACCGAAGACTACGTGGCCAATGCCTAGATCAAGGTTGGCCCAAAGCTCTCCAAAATCCATCCCTTGTCAAATCGATATCAATATGAAGGTCACTGCCTCGCTGCTCTTTACAAGGCTACAAGGCTAGTTGTCTTCTTCCACACGAACCCAAAAAAAAGTTTTGAAGTTGGGTGAATCTCTTGAAAAGAAAAGACAAAAAACCAGAGTTGAATCAAGAATCAACTCATTGGGCACATCCTTCTCCGCCTAATTTGAGGCGCAGCCAATAGTAGCCATTTTTTAGGCATAGAGGCCTTGTTTTCAGGTCCATAGAGACCATTATTTTAGGCCCATAGAGGCTCAATTTAAACCCATTGAGATTGATTTTTTTTTGGCCATTGAGCCTTGTCAGGCCCATTAGTAGCGTTATTTTTTAAACCCATTTGAGGCATTTCTTAGGTCCATAGGTACTATTTTTTGGTCCATTTGACTCAACTACGTCCATCATCAAGCAAGTGACTAGCCCACTCAAACAAGCATGCAATGAAGATAGAAGGTGTCAAGCAAAGACAATAATAAAAAGGGTGTCAACGGATTACTACTAACGGCAAACACATAAATATTTTTCAATCCTCATTTGTTTGAGGGAGAGTATTAGAAAATAAAAAAAAGCATTTATAATAAAGTGAATGAGATACACTGCATCATCAAGTGTATCTCATCACAATATTAGTTTAACATCAATCAAAGGTAGGTTAGATTTGATTAAGTATGATTAGATTAGGTTGACTTACTTTCCATAAAGTCTATCTAGTTAAATCTATATAAACCCTATTTAAGGTCAATGTAAATCATGCAAGGTATTCAATAAATCAGTTTTTCTATATTATCGAGTCCAACCCAATTATAAGGAGGTTGAAAAAACCCAATCTAAACCCGACATATAGGTTAAAAATTTCCAGGATAAAAGTGGGGCTCTACTTTTTTACTTATTGGCGGCGGTGGAAATTTTTTTAAGGAAAATATTCGTCTCCTCAGTCGGTGATGCGAGGAGGAGCGTCTCAGCTCCCATTTTCTTGCCACTTGTCCCCCTTCTTACTCTATTTACCTGTGGTTAAGATTCATCTACCCTTAGTTTTTAGAAAAATAAAATAATTTAACTAAAGACTTAAAAATAACTAACCCAGGTTAATAAGAGTTGAAGGGTCAGCTATGTGAGAGGAAGAAGCAATAGTTCGCCCTTCGTGGAGCGAGTTATTGTTTTTTTTTATTTTTATTATGAAGAGAAAATATTTTATAAAACCGTCACTCCCTCTCTCTCCATAATATAAAAAAACAATCAAACAAACAAACAAGATAATAGTCAAAAGGCGTAACATGTAAGAATGCCTGAGTTAGATCAGAAACTGCTACCAAATTGCTACCCACTTTTCCACATAAAATGTCTATTCCATTAGAAACCAGGGAATGATCATAGTCACTTGCCTCTTTTGAATGTACACAGTCAATAGTCAAAAGGCGGCTGGAATATGAGATCTTCCAATGGTTCACCAAATCTTATTCTTACCAAATTAAGATCGAAGAGTGGGGGAAATGTGCATCAATTTCTCCATGGAATATAAGGTTGGAAAATGACACAGTGTGGTCCAACCCAAAGACCATATCTGGCTCAATCCACCGCCCACGAGATGAACACGAAATATAGTTTTGAAGTTTTGATGCATTCACATTCATTTGTAGGTATGATTCACACTTTATATAGTCCCTTTAGTCAATATGACTACGTGTTAGTCACCGGAAAAATCAAAGATCCGGTCGACGGTCGACGGCCGACTGCCCCACGGAGAAGATAAATGGTTCATGAACGCATTTGTTCTCTCTCTCTATGCGTGTAAGGAGTGGTTTGTTTGGGCCCTGGCTTGTCTCTAGCGAAGCCAGAAAGGGCTTATCTTGGGGTTCCATAGAACAGGTGACAAGTGGAGAAGAAGTCAAAATCATGGGGCCCATGATTTTGACTTCTCCACCCATAATAAGACATGTGGCTAGTGAGAATAAAGGGGAGAGATTAAAATGACTTAGCCATTTTCTTGCCAACTGTCGCACAATGTATGGAACCCCAAGAGGGGTTTCTGGTTTCGCCAGAGACAAGCCAAGGCTTGTTTAGTCGGTGTCAATGGCTCTTTTTTTTTTTTTTTTTTTGAGGCGGTTTGTGGAGCCCTTTTGTTGGACTAGAGAAGGCAAAAGCTGCTGTTGCAAATCTTATCTTTTGTAGGCATGTGTGGGCATGTACCATGTGTGTTTGTTCAGATAAAGTTCTTTTTTTCTCTTTTTATGTCGCACAGTATTTCATGAGGGTTCGAAGCCGGGAGATTGTGGAATCATTGAAGGTAAATGATGGCAGAAGGCATGCAAAGGGATGTTAGAAGAACAAGAAAGAGATATAACCAAGAGTTTTGATCTCAATCCAACAAAAGCCTTAACCCATTTTAGAAGCAAACATGTTCTTGCAACTCTGACAATTCACCATCAAGGGTGAAGGAATTTCTTCAAGCTGCATCAAATTCATATAACAAATCGATACCCGAGCAAAAAATTTATGACTTTTCTAGTGTCTCGATGGGAAAAAAAAAATTAATAGATAATGTGGAGCCAAAATGAATGTCCAAGTGAAAATTTATGACCCTTCAATGTAAAAAAAAAAAAAAAAAAAGCAGTTTATGTCGAGAGAGACTGCGTTAATCAGGTCTTAATAGTGGAACATGAGTAGGAAAAAAATAATGGTTTTAAGGATTATTCACAATGGAAGATCATGGTAACTTAATTTAGAAAGCGATTGCTGAATTTCTTCCGATTCCCAATTAAAAAGCTTCCAGGAAAGTCGTAAAGCATATAGCTGATAACATTAATTATATATATTGAAATGAACTAAAGAGAAAAGAAAGTCTGGGGTACTGCACCCCCTAACCCTATGCAATACCTATATTCTGTAAATTGTTCACATTCTATAGTACTATGGAGCATATGGAATACAATATGAAGCATTTTTGAACTACTGCCACTAAATTAAAAGAAAATAAATCAATTTTGTGGAAAATGCTTAATTATGTGTGTTTGTTTATATGTAAAATCATTTGTAAGTAAAATATTTTATGGAAAATGAACCATTTTTCCGAAAAATGACTTACATTTTAAAAACTTATAAGTCATTTTCCCGTAAAATATCATCTCTTTAAAAATATTTTAAAAATTATAAAAATATCTTTATCCATAAATTTTTTAATAAATTTTTTTTTGCCTTGTTTTCAAAAATGCAACCAAACATCAAAAATTAAATAAAGACCTTAAAAACTTTTTTTTTTTTTTTTCAGTAAATGATTTACATGCAAACAAAATGAAGCCTAAGATGCAGCCCATTTATTGGGTGGTCTATGTAGACGACGATTTGTGCATCCTAATTGAATACAATATACACCCTGCCTCTTGCACCAGTGGTTGGGGTGTGGCCTCTCTTTAAGGGAGGTTTGGGGATCTAATCCCTAGGGCAGGGGCAGAGCCAGGGGGTGGGGAGGCCATGGCCCCTCCAAAATTTTTGTAAATCCTTGTGATGTAGTCTGAATAGTGGGCCCCCAATTATTATTATTATTATTTTTTAGTGTACTTGGTCCCCTCAATTTTTTTTGTCCTATCTAATATAGTGCCCCCCCCCCCCCCCCCCCAATTATTTTTTTGTCATATATTAGTGGGCCCCCCAATGGAGTCTCCTTATGCCCTTGAGGTTGCCACATGTCCCTATTGACACCCCTTAACTATGGTTAAAATTCACCCAATCTCAGGATTCACCTACTTATCCTTGGTTTTTAGAAAAAAATATTTAAATAATTTTAACCTTAGGAGTTAGTGAATTTTAAATTAGGGTTCAAAAAGAAATTTGATTTTTTTTTTTTAAACCAAGGATAGGTGGGTGAATCTTAACTACAATTAAGGGGGTATTAATAGGGACACGTGGCGACCTCAAAGGCACTACCGGGGAAAAAATATTCTCAAAATAAAAAGCTACCAAAAAAAAAAAATTTCGGGTGATTGGATCCCCCCCAACCTCCTTCCATTAAGGTCACACCCCTATCACTCACGCAAGAGACGGGTTCCATAAAAAAAAATTAAAAGAATTATATGGTACTTGTAATGCCCGGAGTAGTCAAGCGTAAGCAGAGACTGCCTACCATTTTACTGCCCAAAGTTAGGGGGGAATTGCCATGTACTGTACTAAAAGGGAAAATCCTGGGATCTGGTCAGACAATGGACACCCCTAAAGGATTTGAAGGTGTTGACTGTTATCGAGGTGATGTGGTGGTAACTACGATACACCCGTGGTAACCACCGTAATAACCCACTAACCAACTAAGTACCAATTATAAGAGGAATTTTAACCGTCTATTTTACATGTTCTTACTTCTTTGGTAAATTTAATGAGTGCTATCCCAAACGACTATGTCAAACTTTTTTTCTAAAGATGTGGGTGTATGGTGTTGCTAGAGATGGTTTGACACTTGCAATCTTTGGAAGACTGTGACTTGTAGCATTTCTGTTCAATAAATTCCGGGATCACTCCTAAACCTACTTGAGGAACCTCCCTACAATCTACTTAAACCCGCGCTACATGAGGGAGGAACATGTGTATCTATTTAAACCCTCTTCAAGCACTACATGAGCGAGCAACATGTGTTTTTTGGTATATGTCAGCACGGGTATTTTGAAAATAGAATCATACCCGTATCGCTAACCCGTATCGGATATGACACTTCAGGATAAAATTTAGTTACTTTTCATAATTTTTACCTTATCGCCATACCCATATAGTATCGCCCGTATCTAAGTATTGCCGTACCCGTGCTTTCTAGGGTATAGGTAAGGACTATTAATTAAACACACACAACAAGACGTAAGGCAATCACCAAGGTGTCATAAGAGTAAACCCACGCACTCGTCACTCACTCCAAAAGGGCGTGAAAATAAGTGTTACACCATAATTCTTATAAGGAATGCTAGCCTTATTCTCAGTCAAACTCTACTCTCAGTCTCTACCAAACACTTGTCTATTTTTGATGAGAGATAGTACTTTAACCACCATAACTGATTTTATAATGAATAGATGATTGGTGAAGACTGAGAGTAGGGTTTGATAAAGAGTAAACTAGTAAGGCTAGAACAAACTAGTAAGGCTAGCACGCCTCTAATTCTTATAGCCATTGACAAATAATGGATGGTCCCGCCATTTTTCTTCAACGACCACCTTGACAGTTTCTTTATATCTTTCAAAAAGGCACCGACAAGTAGTTTGGGATCTGGAAAAACTCAGCGACGCGCTTTTTGAACTGTTCTCTGAAATTATGGGAGATCCCAATGGCTCAAAGCCTCAAATCATGAGATGACATGCAGTTCCAGAAATATAGGCTTTGGGGGGGTCTCTACCCCATAAGAAGTCTTTGATTATTCAGTGAAAATAATGTATTTTTTCCCCCCCTTTTTTTTTTCTTCTCAAGTTTACAATATTTCTCTCTAATTCTTGGAAGACATCTCTCTCAAGTGGAGCCAAACAGCAAAACTAATCCTAAAAATACAAAGAAATTTGAAGGAAAAACAACCCTTCTATTGTCTGTACACTTCCTTATGTATACAATATGAAATCTATCGAAACCCCACCAAGGAATTAGAGGGAAGAAATCCAAAATTGTAAAGAAAAAAAGAATAATAAAAACATGAAAATTTTCCAAGATGATGGAAAATTAAGAGAGAAAGGAAAGAGTACTAATGGCCGACGCCGGGACTTGGGACGGAGCGGAGAATCCGATCGATACTGGCGAGGTGGAGAGTGAAGAGCTTTTCGTTGATGATCATGGCGTGACCCTTCTTGCTAGGGGAAGAAGGAGGTACTGTGCCTTTGGGAAGGGCACTAAGGAACAAACTCTCCTCCAAAGAAAGGGTCTTCTTCTTCATCTCCATACTGAAGAGCTTCCTGGCTTCTAAAGCGGGTACAAAGAAAGCGACTACAACAAAGAAGATGAACAAAACAGAGCTTAGACGAGCCATAGAGGGATGGATTCAAAAGGGATTTGAGAGAATTGGAGATGTGGGAATTAATTTCTTTGTGCTTGCAGAGGAGATATGAAGTGATCGAGAGAAGGGTTTGTAATGGAGAGTTTGAGAGGATGGGAAGTGAATATATATAGATAGAAATGAAGAGAAGAGTGGACTCTTTTAAAGGTTAGAACACGCCGCGTGAGAGAGAGAGAGAGGCGTGGGTATCAAGTTTGTTGTCCAAGTCAAATTGTTTGAACTTTGAAGAAAGAGAGAGAGAGAGAGAGTTTCTGAAAGTGGGGACTGGAGAATGTGGAGATGCCGCGTGGAAGCTGAGTAGGTATGTATGAGCTAAGTCGCCGGCCCTGCTTCTTGGTAGGGGAAGGAGTGGGACTTCGCAGCACGCATCTGGAAAGGCACCTATTCCTCTCCAGTTGTAACCGGTTTTGCCAAAACCGGTTACACTCCTGAGGTGGCCACATGTGCCTTTTGAGACCTCTTAACTATGGTTAAGATTCACTCACCCCTAAGGTTCACCCACCTATCCTTGGTTTTTTTTTTAAAATATTTAAAAAATTTGTTAACCATGGTTAAAATTTACCAACTGCTAGGGTTAATTTATTTTAAATATTTTTTCTAAAAACCAAATATAGGTGGGTGAAACGTAGGGGTAGGTGAATATTAACCACTGTTAAGAGGTGTAAAAAGGGTCATTTGGTGACCACAGGGGAGTAACCGGTTTTGTCAAAAACCGGTTACAACCGGAGAAGATCACCAGTGATCTGGAAAATGTCACAGATAACATATTAAAGATTAGAGTAGTATTCTTCTCCAGTTGTAACCGGTTTTGCCAGAACCGGTTACACTCGGAAGGTGACCACATGTCTCTTTTGACAACTCTTAACTATGGTTAAGATTCACTCGCCCCTAAGGTTCACCAACCTATTCTTGGTTTTTAGAAAAAAATAATAATAAATTTTTTTAACCGTGGTTAAAATTTACCAAATCCTAGGGCTAATTTTTTTTAACATATTTTTTCTAAAAACCAATGATAGGTGGGTGAACCTTAGGAGTAGGTGAATCTTAACCACAGTTAAAGAGTGTAAAAAGGAACATGTGGTGACCACAGGGCATAACCGGTTTTGCCAAAAACCGGTTACAACTAGAGAAGATCACCAGTCTAAAGATTAACTGTGAACATGTTCAAGAGATAATTGGAGCAATAAAAAAATGCATTTGGGTTAAAGTATTTTCGGAAGAAAAATAATCACCTCCTTGGTCCGGTGATGCAAGGAGGGGCGTCTTGGTTCTCCTTTACTTGTCATGTGTCTCTCTTTTCATAACTTTAATTGTGGTTAAGATTTTCTTACCTATAAGGTTCACTCATCTGTCCTTAATTTTTTTTAAAATAAAATTAAAAATTACCTACAAGCCATAGGATAAAAAAAATAAAAAAAAATTAACCGAGTTTATGACAGTTTTGTGAGAGCAAGGAGTACTTTTATTGCTCTTTGGGGAAGGAAAATAATCACCTCCTCGGTCCGTGACGCTAGGAGGGGCATCTCGACTCCCATTTCTTGTCACGTGTCCCTCTTCTAACAACCATTTAACTGTGGTTAAGATTCATCCACCCTTAAGGTTCACCCATCTACCCTTAGTTTAAAAAAAATAAAATAAAATAAATTAATCAAAGGGTTAAAAAAAACTAACCTGAGTTGATGGGAGTTGAAGAGTCAACAACGTGAGAGCGAGGAGGAATAGCCCCTCCTTGGCCAACGGGGGGACTATTGCTCTTCTGGGCATTACGAAAGAAATTAATGGACCAAAATACTCTTCTTTTTGTAATTACCCTTACCATAAAGCAATTTTTTAAATTACTCCAATTATCTCTTCAACCAGCTCCTCTTCATGGTTAATATCAAATATTACATAATATAATAATGCAGGTAAAAATTATTTTTTTTTGACACAGTGACTATTTTACTTTTATTTTATAAAAAAAAATGTGTGCATAGCTGATTGTCCAGCACGCAACAAAGGTTCAAGTTTATCTCGCAGAAGAAGTGCTGGAATTAGCATTAACGATAACATTTTCATCTAAGGTAATTTCACTGTCAAGTTCTAATTTCTAGTATTGTCAAGTTCCCACTCTCTTACCCCCCCCCCCACATTAATCTCTCTGTCCCAACTCGGCTTGAATGAGCTGGGCCTCATCTCGGCTCGGCTCGGCTTGGCAATTCTGCATGTGTGATAAATGGACACCCACCTTGATTCAGTGTGAAAATACCTTGAAGAAAGGAAAAAAAATGTTTTTTTTTTTTTGGAACTTAGGGTGTCCCCAACTCTAACCCTTTGGATCTTTGGATCAGGACTAATCCCCTAAGGTGCAACGTGAGCCGGCAACCCCCCAAAAGAACTTGTCTTGGGGTTCCATAAAATAGAGGACAAGTGGTGGAGAGGTCAAAATCATGGGGCCCATGATTTTGACCTCTCCACACACAAATGGACATGTGGTGATAAGTGTGTGAGAATAAGGGGGAGAGATATCAAATGGGGAGAAGTCAAAAATCATGGGGAGAAAATAAATGACTTCTCCCCATTTTTCTGCCAGCTGCCGCACAATATATGGAACCCCGAGAGCCCTTTCTCGCTTTGCCAGAGATCCGAGGCCTATATGGGGACAATAGGAATTAAGAAGTAGTTGGGGAAATTATAGACATGGGGACATGGCCGTAGACCACTTAACAGCCACCCTGACCCTCAAAATAGGACTTTGCTACTGAGACCTCATTAGGCCGAGACCATGCTCTAAGAGCATGGGATTTCAGGTGGGGCCCATTTCATATGATAGGCCCCACCTGAAATCCCATGCTCTTAAAGTATAGTCTCGGCCTTAATGGGGGGTCTCAGAAGCTTTATCCCTCAAAATAAGGAGGGGGTTAGATGTTAAATCCTAAAGGGAATGTGGAGCTCCCAATGGATTGCAAGCAAAAAACCTACCATTAAATTGGTAAGATGAGGCTATAAAGGATTTTAATTATCAAAATAACAGTCTTAATTATGGAACACCCTTTTACTCCCAAAAGTTTTAATTGAAAAAATGGGGTATTGTTAGGACTTATGAGCATACCAACATTTTCTTATTGTACAGCAAACTTATAATTTATGGACTATACACTATTAAATGCATTATATATAAAATGAGCACACCAAAAATAATTATCTCTAATTTTTTCAACTATACAACAACTTCAAACTTACTAATTAGACATCATTAAATTCTTAAATTCTTGAGGAACATCATTCTAATTAGAAACAAGTAAAGGAGATGGCTAGAGAACAAGAGAATATCAATATATCGCCATGATGTTTGACTGACGATTTATAACCGCGCCATGAATTTAGAAAAGACAATAACAAGAACAAGGGAATCCAAACCTAGTTCAGAGAATATGCATTTAGAAATTGACAAATAACTAAGAGAACCCGAACATAGTATCTAATGGGAAAGAAATAATGAAAAGATGTGAAAGACTGCCTCTAGTGACAAAAACTCTAAGAAGCTTAATGTAGCAAATATATATATATATATATATATGAATGAACATCTTTTCTAAGTATTAAAAATTTAGAATTATTTCTTAAAGAAAACGAAATTTTATCTTTATTAAAGTTGAGTTATGATTCCTCGGTCATCAAATTTGGAGAAAAATCGTCTAGGGCTGGGGTACACATAGAGAATAACTCTCAAAATAAAACAAATGTTTATAATTTGTGTTAAAATAAACTGTTGGGGGTGCTAGCAGAAGAACCCAAAAAACAACTAGTGACATGGTAATCCATCCAACTCCACTTGGGAGCAACTTTGAGCAGGGCTAAGTTAACAAAAAGTAAATAATATCTAATTTATTTTATATAGTGCGCCCCCCCCCCCCCGGGTTCAGGGAAAATTGAAAATTTTCTGTTATACAAGTGTAAGTTAACAAAAAGTAAATAATATCTAATTTATTTTATTTTATATAGTCCCCCCCCTCCTTAAATTAGGAAGTAATTATTGATCATGTAGGAAATTTGGCCCCTCAAGATTTTGTAGTTTTTTTATATAATTTTAAAAGTATAGCAATTTTATTTATATGACTCCCTCAAAAGGGAGGGTCCATGTTTTTCTTTTGTGATGAACCTTTATTGGAATGCAACATTAACCAATTTTATGATCCCAATTGAACCATTATTTATATATGAGGGGTTCTTCCCTGAACCCCCCAAGCCCCCATAATATTTTGTACATGTCTGATCATGCTCCACAAAACTCATTATTTTTCTTGATACATGTACTTTGGCAACCCAAGAAAAAATTCTTGGCTCCGAGCTTGTCTCAAAGGAATCAATCTCTTGACTACCCCAATATGAGGGGCACACATTCACCATCCTCCTGGAGAGGAGTTTGGATTGGCAAGAGCGTTGTTGCCCATTTGTGCCTTAAACATAGGTGGACCCCACATCAACAAGGGTGGACCCTGCATCGACAATGGTGGGCCCTACAAGGGTTTAGAGCACAAATAAGCAACAGTGCAACAGTCAACGTTGTTGCCCATCCGAACTCCTTGTAAAGATGTAGGGTGTGTTAGCAACCCGTAATAGTGGACGTTGACATCATTAATTGAGCCAGCTCAATCATGAAACCATTTGACCTAATAATTTCCCAAATCCTTTTGTAGATCATTCTCCCCAATGATTTTAGTAATTTTTGTTTCGGTAATCAGCTTAGAAACGAGCTAAACATGATGAGTCTTATCAACCGCCACACCGTTATTCAAGAGAATGAAACCCTAAAAAACCAAACATGGGAATATAAAGCAGTCGGCCTTTTGTACCTTCTTCTTTTTTGTAACAAGATATCAATCACCCGGAAAGATACAATAAGGAGGGCGATGCTCCCTATAGTACAACAAACGCCTGCAAGGCTGCAATCCTTCGGATCTAAATCCAGGAACAGAAAGAATGCCGACGGCTCAACAACAAACCATAGGAAGCCAAACGATAAGTGAAAGCGTTTTATTTTAGTAACTTGAACGAGTGATAAAGCCAAACTAATTAGACCGAACAAGCCTGAAGACAAAGACCAAGTCCAACGCGAAACATGGAAGCTTGGACTTTATGCATGTATTATGTAAGGTTTCTATTGCTGTCAATCTGCGACCTTTCAGGGGTCTTTGAGCTTTTACGACCCTTTTTGGTCTTCAATTCTTTCCAGGCCTTCTATAATTTCTAACCTAAATATTATTAGCGATAAGTTAATCAAATCAAATCTAATATTTGATATTATTTTATTTCAAATTCAAATCTATCACAATCTTTTGAACATGGCTTGTGCTAGATCTGATAGGTCTTTTACCCCAATGGCTCTCCATATATTAGAGTACCTTTTTTTTCTAGTCCAAATCTAAGACTACCCCACACAAGCCAAAATTCACATCTTTTGAGCGATTTTAACCATCAGCAATGCAGCGATTATTTGTGATCATTTTTCTATACTTCCATTTCCAAATGATCGTTAGATAAAATAGTCATCATCGTCATTGTCGTTTGGTCTAGTTTTGGAGTGTTATCTTTGTCGCCTCCGCCGACTACTATTGAGTGTGATTATTAAATATATCCAAGCTAAGATCCTTCTCCCTTTTGAAAAAAAAAATTTGTTTAATCTTCTGCCTGGTATCCTTACTGTTATTATCTTATTATCTCATGAAACATGGAGTAGGGCTTTGTCCCAGTGGTACCACTGCTTTGGGGGAGGTACCATGTTCCATTCTCGAGAGGGTGGGAGTTTGTATATACTCTCCACCTGCCCACTAACTGAACAGATACTAACACTTAACCGGCGTTGCGGCCTAAAGGTATATCTCAAACCCAAAAAAAAAAACAGATGCTGTTAATTTACCCTGGCCCAACTTGTTGATTGTTAGGACATGCACGTCTCAAGGCTGCCATCACGGGGCTCGGGTCCCGGCTTACCACCAAACCTACAAACAAGACCCAATCACAAGCTCCTAATTTCGTTCCTTTTTTTGTCTAATGTTAAGACGGCCATGTTAGGGTTTTTAACGTATATAACGAAAATGTCAATGATCTCTCACTATCAGGATATGCTTATTTCTTGTAAATAAGGTAAGATCGATGCCATTAGTTCTTTGATATGGTTGACTAATCCTAACCTCTTTTGTTTGCATATACTGATATCTCAACTGAAATCTGAAATATTCTATATCCATACCTTATTTTAGAGCCACTCTATACTAAGTTTGGAGGGAGACATAGGCAACTCTGCCTATGGGTCAAGCATCTAAAAAACACATGGCACTTATTTGGATTCACACAAAAAATTCATGATGTAAATCCCACGTTAACACATGGCAAAAAATCAGTAGAATAGGAGGTGTCTAGGGTTAATGGCAGACTTTTCTGTCATCCAATTGGATGACATAAAGATTTTTTATTAGGGTATTTTTTTGCCATGTGTTAGGAAATTAGGATCCGCATCATAATTTTTTTTTTTTTTTTTTTTTAAAAAGACTAAAATGAGTGTCATGTATCACTCAAATGGGTTACACAAGCACAAGCAAGATTGCCTATGCATGTGCATGCATCATGCATGTAATTCCCTTAAGTGAATAATAGCTTATACATAACATGTTTTATGCATTCCACCTGATAACCATAATCTATGGAATCATTCATCCAGACCATGCAACCCATGGACCAACGAGTCATTACCACAATTAGGGGCAGCTGGCATTGGTTGCTGAAGTCTATTGAGTTTCTAATTTGGAACTTGCATTTGTACCATTTATCCTCAAATTACAGCTAACCATGTCATTACAAAATCATCATTAGTGTCTTATCTCAAATATTTGACGTCGATAACACTTATTTTGTTCTTGTATTGTATTCTATTTAAAGTCATGACTTTAATTAAACCGTGTGTTATCAAGTCTTTTCTCACTAAATTCATACACGTCTTTTTTTTTTTTTCCCCTTTTTTAAAGTCTTCAACTAACATAATATATAATTACAAAAAAAAAAATCCTTTCTAGGTTTGACTTGTAGCTCAATTGGTTGATGTACAACATAAAGCAGCCATGGTGTCATAAGTTCAAATTCAGGTAATTTTTTTTTGTTTTTTTGGTTTTAAAATTCAGGTAATTTTGTCAAATAAAACAAGATAGAAAAGCATTAAATATAAACAAAGAAGAAATTATTTTAATTTTCTCTGGTGGGGGGGAGGGGGAGGTGTTAGAAACATTGATTTTATTCGAGAGCATTATTAATAAGAAAAGGGAGTCAATGAAATATGCTTTGGCCAAGCCAAGCCAAAGTATTGTCCAATGTGGATTTTAATTTTCTAACAATCTCTTTCGATTAAGGACTTAAATAAGATTTTGTTTCCTCCACTTCATGTCTTAATACATGTTTGTTAGGTAAAGCTCAGATTAATAAATATTAAAATGGTAAACGGTATCGAATTCCAACCATAGATAACACATATGCATGAGAGGAATAAAAGAATATTTGACTTCATGTACATGAAATCACGATAACCTACTCAGGTTCCCATTCGTTTTGAATTTCGAATATACTCCTTGGAGTCCTAAGTCCATATAATTGAAAATGAATAATACTATACTAATAGAAGTTGAAAAGCTTACACATTTCTTTGATGTATTGAAAATGGGAGAATTGATCTGAGTTACAAGGACCTAGGCTTTTTAGGTGAGGCCTCAAAAACATATTAGTCTTTAACGGAATTGGATTTGTTTAGTGTATTGGGCTTTAGTTGTAGCGTTTGTTTGATTAAAAATCGAAGTTTTTTTTTTTTTGATAGAATTAAAAATCGAAGTTCTTGGGCTGTTCTTTAACTTTTATTTTTATTTTTGACAAAGACATTGGTCAGCGATTATTATTATTTTTCTTTCAAGACATCATTTATAATTAGGGTTAGTAACCTGGTGAGTTGAACTCTCGCACATCACCGAGAAAAATCTTCCATCCCTGAGAGTTTATACTAAAACCACCCTCTTGTAAGAGGCACACCTCGCCATCTGAGCTAAGAGGACAGATGTTATTAGTTAGTTGGTTAATTGGTAGAAATGTAGAGTGTAGACCACCACTCCATCACCCTAAAACTATCTATAATTTCATTTAGACCTAGTGGGCTGCACATGCGATGCACGTGATTAACTGTGGTTAAGAGTTTATAACACTTAGGGTTCAACATTCTAACCTTGGGTTGTAAATTTAAATATTTTAACTCCATATCGTTAATATTAACCACGGTTAAGTAGGGTTAAAAGGGAGACGTGTTAACCTATGGGTGCAATTGAACTCTCCCCGGGGTTCAATCGCGATTGGGTGTGATTTTATCTTAAAATAGATTGTAGATGTGAAAGTGGTAGTTTGGGAATTAAGTAAAACATTAAATGAAGGTTTTGTATATAACGGTAGTTTGAGAATTTATAAAAAAAATCAGGCTACAGTATGTAAGTCAACTGGATTTGAGGTATGCTCAAAGGGTAGTTTAGGAATTTATCAAAAATCAGGCTATGGTTGTAGATGATAAGGGGTAGCTTGGGAATTAAGTAAAATATTAAATTAAGGTTTTGTATAGAAGGGTAGTTTGAGAATTTATCAAAAAAGAACATGTGTTAACCTGTTGGTGCGATTGAACTCTCCCAGAGTTCAATTACAATTGGTTGTGATTCTATTATTTTTAAATAGATAAGGGGTAGTTTGGGAATTACAGTAAACATTAACACATTAAAGTAAAACATTGAATCAAAGTTTTGTTTTATATAAGGGTAGTTTGAGAAATTCAAAAATCATGATATCAAAGGCACGTGCGATGCACGTGAAAGCGAGGGGATGGAGTTAATCACAGTTAATAGGAGTTAAAAAAGACACGTGTGGTAGGTGCAATTGAACTCTCCCCGAGTTCAATCGTGATTGACAGTGATTCTATTCTTTAAATAGAAAGATAAGCAAGAGGTAGTTTGGGAATTAAAGTAAATCATGAAATCAAAGCTTTGTTTCATATGAGGGTTGTTTGGGAATTTTGGGAGAAGGGTAGCTCTAAGCACCCTCCCTTGAAGGCATTGGCTATACTCTGTTCCTATGGTCAATCTTGTTATTAGACGCATAATTTAATTAGTTTAATAATAGAGCAGTGATTAGCGGACCTTTGGTCCTCTACTTAACTTACCGCCGTGTTCTCCGGTCCCTTTTAACCCCCACTTAACCAGGTTAAGCTTAATTAAAAAAAGCTATGATTTTAAATTTTTTTTTAAAAAAAACCAAGATTGGATTGATTCACCCTAGGGATGAGTGAATCTTAACCATAGTTAGTGAGTGTTAAAAAATGAGGCGTAGACCAATGAGAACCAGCCATTTCGTTACATAAAAGCAACCACGGGTAAGCTAAGCACTTTCCTTAATAATATTATGCTACACCAGGATACTGAATGTATAGCTTGATAACCACCGGGCTGTAGCTCAACCACCGAATGACAAATCGTGAGGACTCGAGGTCGACTCTTAAGCTCTCCTCAATATCGGTTGTATAGGGTGCACATGGTACTAGTGTCTTTAAGGCTAGGATATCCACGTTTCTCACAAAATAAATAAATAATAAAATTATATATATATGTATAGCGTGATCAAGGTTGATAAAATTTTTGGTTTTAACTCATTTTGAGACAAGGGTAATGCTAACTCCCGAAACGTGTTTTGCAATAACACAGGTCATCGCTTTGAAGAAACAAAAATGCTTCCCTTGATAGTTGTCTTCCTTAGAAGCAAGGTAGTAAAACCATTGCACTTTGCGTCTTCGGAAAAAAATAGACTTATAGCCACTTCTTTTGAAGAAAATTATTTTTAAAAGAAAATGGAGTTAGCTTTACCCAACAGACATTTATATCACTCATATGATGGAAGAAGTTGACTTTTTTTTTCAATGGATAACCGGATTTCAGTAAGCAATTACGGAAAAGAATGCTTATGGGAACCATTTTTTGAAACAAAATTGATTTCGTCAAAATCATTCAAGTGATTTTCCCTGCGGTGTAAATTGCTAGAAGTTGATGTACCTGAAACGCTTTTCTTGGGAAATTATTTATAGAATGAAATCCAAAACAGTTGCCGTTTGAGCTTTCACATGTATATAGTGGAGGTACTTTAAATAACATTCTCAAGGAAAATCAACCGCCACGTACATTGTACAAGGGCTTTTAACCTTTTTTTGTTTTTTTTTGGGTGAAAAGGGCTTCTAAATTTATTCGTGTGCTTTGTTTTGTACAAAGTCAAGTCAAAAAAATGGAGAACCAGGGTCCTCTAATCAGAACTCAATCAAAAATATCTAATCTCATACAATCATTTAGGTATTAGGTAGGTAGTAGACTAGTAAGGCTGTCCAAGGGCAAGGCCTAGGTCTTACCCTACAAGGGTCCAGCCCTAGCACAAGCCCAGCTCTGAGGCCAAGACCTGAAAAAAGAGTACACTTTATTTTCAAATGCACCGCCGCCGGATGCCAACCTGTAATCAGCTATCTTCCTTTATCCAGTCTTCAGAGAAAGAGTGGCGGCGGAAATTTTATTTTTGTTTAATGACAGTAAAATATTTTTTTAAGTTAAAAAGAGTGGCGGTGAAAGACCAAGTTCTGATTGGGGAGTAAATAGTTTTTTTTTGCTGGAGATATTATTAACCTTTGGTACGATTAGTGGTTAGCACTTCGCAGTGGGAGTAGAGCCCTTGCAAATCGTCACCCGGTGGTGGGAATGTGGTCCATTGTTTCAGCTGTCCCAAAAAATCCTAAGAGTCCAAAAGCAGAGGAGTAGGTTTAAATAACAAAATATAAAAGAACTTGAAGGCCAGAATGTCTACAAGAGACCCAAAAATCCTTCCCCCAGCTGTCGGACTTGCCACATGAATTTATTAGTTGCTGCCAAAAGGTCTTCCCCCATTTATGTTACAATTAACAAATTTCAAGCTCGTGACATACAGACAGTAAGAGAGTTGCCGCTGAAACAGCCTCTCCCTCGCTCTGCAGAAAGCAAACATGTTTTGTTTTGCACAAAATATTTTGTTATGAATGAACACAATATTGAGGGAGTGGTCAAATGTGAGATAATCACTAACTAAACCTTGGAAAGTGATGGAAAACTCACGACAGCAATAAAACCAAAAGTGATGTGGATTATGTTTCTTGATGTGATTCCGTTTAGAAAGGTAATTCTGCTACTTTTTGGGTTTTCTCATACGACACAACCATGTGGCTTGATTTTGGTGAGTTAGAGTTGGACAGACTTCCCTTTAGAGGGTTTGGGACATAAGCAACCAGTCTCTTCTCGGTCAGTGTTGTCACATGTCCTCCTTTTAACTCCCTTTAACTGTGGTTAAGGTTCACTCATCTACCCTTGGTTTTTAGAAAAAAATTAACCACAGCGGTTAAAAAATTTATTCAGAGTTCATGGCAGTTTAAGGGGCTTTGTGAGAGCGAGGAGCAATAGTTCGCTCCTCGACCGTGGAGCAAACTATTGCTCTAATAGTAAATAGTATGACCAGAAAACAATTACATAATGGTATATAGAGCCTCAAAGTCGCAAACCCATGCCCTTGACTTCCCAAAGATATAAAGTTGAATATCAAACTATCTGTAGCAAAGTCAATATGCATGGTAGGAGATGCTCTATTAAAATTTACGTTTTTATCCGAACCAGTCCTGCCCTTTTGTTCTTACTCTAGTGGTTGATAAGTGCTAAATTCTGAATGTGTTGCCACTTATTTCTATGTAGTTAAGTTTTTAAGTATCCTGAACTTCCCCTTCTGCAATGAATCTCACTCAATAAAAGCTTCTTACCCATGAGACAAGGAACCTTATTTAAGTTCTAGAAACAAAGCACTGGGTCTGTATGTATCAACAGAGCTACCTAGCTCTGCTCACAGCATTAAGAAACAGTGGAAATTTATTGAAGGATGTAATGTAATTCAACATACCTCTAAATAGAACTCATCCTTGATTCAGCATCTTTTTCCTTGTATGATACAAGGCCTCACTTCGGATAAAAACGTAGAGAGGGAGAACCAAGATTCCACAGATTTGTCGATGACATAACATCGATAAAAGTAAAATTCCGGATCAATTCGAATTGAGGTCGACTAGTCGGGTAAACCCAAACCAGACGGTATTCACAGAAGTCCCGATGCTATTTCTCATCGTACTAACTGATTCCAGTGTCACTTTGAGAGGGGTGAATCTTTCAGAAAAGGCTTCCAAACACCTCAACCTAAACCCAGTAGTTCAGTTGAAGTGGTGAGATACTCTAACCATGAAGAATGTTGCTTCCTGATTCTGAAAAATGATCCAGTAGCGGTGGAGACAGTTTGTAAAATTCCCTCCCCTAAACCAGGTTCTGTAGACAATGAACCAGATTTCCATGAAGCTACCTTAGTTAGCCCTTTAGTCATGGAGATGGGATGTTCCATTGGGAATCCCAATCTTCGCTGCACGGAGGAGGACCCAAAGCAGGCAAGGCAGGAAGGAAAGGGGAGGCCTAGGGCTAGCCACAGAGGGGTTGAACTCTTGTCTGGAGATGGTTCAAGTCCAAAATTGGTAGAGGTGCAGGAAGAAGAAGAATCAGGGTTGGAGTTGGAAGAGGAGGAAGATGACCAGGTTCTATATGCTTCAGGTGAGAAATCCACCCACTCAGATTCTGATGGGTCCGAACTTTCAGATAAAGACCAAAAGGTTGGTGCAGTGGCAGTTCTGAACAACAGCATCCTCATTGAAGACTTGGTATCCCTCTTTAGATGAAATGAACAAAAAATTGGGCCTCGTATTTGGGAAGGCGCCCGACCATGACAAGAAGCTCTTCAATAATTTAAGGAAAGAGGAGAAATTGAGGGAGAAGGTGATGAGTGCTCCAGCAGTCAACAGTCCCCCTGTGCACCGAGAAATTAGAGATCTTCTCAATTTGGAAATGAGCAACAGCAGATTGGGAAGAGAGGAGTGGTGTGCAGAGAGGAGGGAGAGGAGATAAGAAGAGTGTGAGGGAGGCAAGGGGGACTCGAGTATCATTCCATTTAGTTCCTCAAGAAGATACTATTTTCAAACATCAGGAGCCTTAGCAGCCAGGAGAGGAGGGTGGTCTTGAAAGACGTTATCAGAGAATCTAAAATCGAGTTACTGGTGGGTGATTCAGAAGTCCATCAACCTCGGGATGGGGATGGTAGAGTTATTGCTGACTTGTGGGACTGCAGATCTGTGGAGTACACATCCCAACGTTAGGATCAGCAGGTGAGATGATAGTAATGTGGGATGCAAACTACCTGGAGAGACTTGATCATCAAGAGGGAGTACTCTTGCTGTCCATTCTTTTCAGCAGAATATCTAAGAAGTTCAAATGGGTGTTCTCTTCCGTATACGGGCCTAACTCAAGAAACCTAAGAGTTCCTGTAGTGGATTTAGATGCAGTCATAGCCAAGTGGGACAGAAGACCTTGGTGGATCACGGGAGACTTCAGCCTCATTAGTAACCTGAGGAGAAGTCGACAGGATCTAGGAGGAAGATTACTATGTGAATGACCAAATTCTCGGACTTCTTCAACAGAATGAGTTGTTTGACCCTCTAAAGGGTGTACAATTTATTTCGCCAAACAACTGAGCACAACCAACTCTTCGAGTCAGGAATCTCTGCTGAACTTGATAACAGATCACAAGCCTATTTTGTTCAAGAGTCTCGCCAGACAACAGAGGCCCGCTCCATTTAAATTCAAAATTGGCTAGAGGTCGTTGATTTTAAGGCCTTGGTCTCTCAAGACCAAATTCAAATCCTGGAATACCAAAATGGTTGGGCGTGTAAGAAAGAAGAAGTTAGATGCGAAGAAGAGGGTTCTCTTTCGGCAGAAGAAAGACTGAATAGAGTAGTTCAAGCCAGAAGTCAATGATCCAATGGCTCAAGGCAGGAGACAAGAATAACAATTTTTCCACTCGATTGCTAATGCCATGAGGAAACATGATAGCATTCACAGGCTAAAGGTTGGTGGCCAAATTTTAGAGGATGCAATCAGCAAAGAGATAGTCTCCTTTTATGACCAGCTATATTCTTCTGACGGTATGTCCAGATCCTCCCTCAACAGGTTGGAATACTCATGCCTAGAGGATTCGAAAGACATGGGGTTAGAGAGGATGTTTGAAAAGGAAGTACTGTCAGCTATCATTTCCCTACTGACCAAAAAGGCTTCTCGTCCATACGGTCTCTGTGGCTTTTTACAAGGTCTGTTGGTATAGTTCCACTAGAAGGGCAGATGGACCAAGGCGGCGAATTCAACTTTAGTCACACTTGTCCCAAAGAAGGTAGGAGCAGAGGAGCTGACAATTTCCAGGCTCATCAATTTAGTGAGTAGTGTCTACAAAATTGTGGTCAAGGTGATGTCAACGACACTCAAGGTGATAATAGAGAAAATAGTTGGAGCTCATTGGGGCGCGCCTTCATGGAAGGGAGACAACTAGTTGATGGGGTTTCATTGCGCGTCCAAGATCAGGGAAGGCAAAGTAGGGATTCTTTGTTTGATCGAGTTGCAAAAGGCCATGCCAACTGAACATTTTTGGACTACATGTTTTTCAAGATGGGATTCTGTAGAACCCCAAATTTATTATTCTTGATATTCGTGATAATTATTAAATTTTATGGAAACCTGTGTTTAAAATTTAATATGATCAAAGCTTATAAATGTTACATGAAACGCATTGATTTTAAAACCCAAATAAATCACATAATTTAGGACATTTTTAGAGTTAGATTGCATGAAAAGAAAGAAAGGCAAAAAGTAGCAAAAGACTTTTAAAAAAAAAAATTGTTCGGCACTGCGGCCAATCGATCGCCCCTCCGGCGGCAATCGAACGCCCCTGACGGCGATTGATCACCAACAACACCGTTTTGGCCTCTTTTTGCACGATTTTTAGAGTCCCTAGGGCACCCAACACTATAAATACTTCATATAATTGTGGGTTAAGGGTTTCTAAAGCTTTTTAAACCTAAAAGAGAGAGAGAGAAGGGGATTTTGAGAGATTCAAGAGAAAAGATCAAAGGTTTTGTAAGGAAAAATGGTGAAAAGGCTTAGATCAATCCCATTCGCAAGCGCGTGATCATAGGGAAGCGATCGGGAGAGGTAAATATAAATTGCTTCCTACCAATATGGTGATTTTGATATAAACATGATGAAAGTGATAGATTTAAAGTAAGAAAAATAAGATTAAGCATGATTATGATATGTCAATTCCTTATTAAAGATAGATATGAAATTTAGAGAAGGTTTTATTATAATATTATTATGAAAGAGGAATATGACGCTTAGATATGTTTTATTATGATTTTATTATGAAAGAGGAATATGATGTTTAAAGATGTTTCAGTATGATTTCATTGATAATTTTTATAGTAAAAGATAATTGTGATGCCAAAGATGTTCTTATGATTTTGTTTTTCATATCAACAAGGGGAAAGGGAATGATCTTGTGGTGTATGTATGATGAATAATGGAGGAAGGGATGATGGTTGGATTTGATGGAATGATTATCAGTTTGCCTTGAAACTATGATATGTTATAAACTATGGTTCTGTGAGATTAATTTGATTAAAATTATGTATTGAAAACTGATGCATGATAAATAGGATTGTTTTATTATTTTACAGTGAAAAACTTGATAGACCTATATTTTATATTGATCAATTATGAGAAATTCTACATATTTAAATTGGTGCATGATTTACAATCAACATTATTTCACTCGCACTTATTCACAAAATTAAATATGCACAAGTATGATAATAAGCAAGATAACAAATATTATGCAAGTATACAAGAACACGAGCATGAATGTATGATTGAGTTTTGCACTGATTGAGTACCCACAAGCCTAGAATCAAGGCAAGACAAGCCGTATACACCGGTTAATGTGTAGACAAGCCGTATACACCGGATAATGTGAAGACAAGCCGTATACACCGGATAAAGTGTAGACAAGCCGTATGCACCGGATAATGTGTAAACCGTGTGGTACCTCGGAAAGTAGGGTATATGTTAATCTCTATCCAATATATGGGGTAGAGTTATTTTAAGTTATTACACTTTGCATGTTGTTGAATACATTCACAAACAAGAAAGACAAGATAAATAAGAGAAACAAGTACAAGTGAGCACATACAAGAATTGAATTGAATTATGTTTCCGCACTCTGAGTTGTTTATATGTTTACATGTTATGTTAAATTCAAATTTATGTTTTATATTAAATGTTGTTATATTGTTAGCTAAGAATTTATATATACGCGAGGTAACTTGTTACTCAGCCGATGACTGTTGTTATCGGCAGGTTCTAGGTTTGATATCTGTGTCCCAGGACCTTGGGAAGAAGAAGAGTACGAGGAAGAAGAGGAAGAGCCAGCAGGTGATTACCCCGATGGTGAATGGAATTTGGACCGTTGGCCATTTCCTGGAAATTAGAGTATTAGTATTTATATTTGGAGTTAAGCCATTGTAACAGACTTAATTTTAGACTTATGATTAGACTAAGTTGATCATTGGGAATCAGGATGGAAGATTTGAATTAATTATGATGTTTTAATATTTATTCCAGACATTAGACTTTATCATGATTTATTTAAGGAAAAATTCAGGTTTATATTTTAGAATTGCCTTAAATGCTTTATGACAGGAAGATATGAAAGTGATGGTTAAGTCATGTGCCAAAGTCTCACATTAACCTAGGTGGGATTTTGGGGCACGACAGATTCAGGCTTTGGAGATCTTGGATTCATGCTTATATCTCAACTACATCATTATCCATTATGTTGAATGGCATTTTGAAGAGGTATTTTTCTAGTTCCAAAGGTCTTAGGCATGCCCTGTCTCTCCTCTCCTCTCCTTTTTATTGAGGTGACTAAAGGCCTAAATTCATAGTAAGAAAAGTTCCACAATTTTTTTCAAAGTCTCAAATAATACTTGACATTTCATTGAATGATTAATTCACGAAGTATTCATAACTAATAGAAAAAACACAACTTTTTCAAAAAGTCACGAATTTCGCAAATTTAATACGAATTATTCACGACTTTTTGAAAAAAAAAATTGAATAAACATCTAAAACATGAAATATACTTATTTATAATTTTTGTAATTACTAATCTTATTTTATATTTTTTTCAAATCTTACCTGACATTTTCCCAATTTATTTCTAAATTTTTCCTAGACGAACAATTCTTGAACACCAAGTTGGCAATTATGGTTAAGTTAAATGTTAATAAGAGCAGAAGATCTTGGTTGCATAGAGGAGTTCAAGGCAAATTTAGATGGATCTGTGAATCGTGATCACTCATCTCAAGTATGCATACGAAATTTTACCTTTTGCAGATGCATCCAGGGAACATGCGGTCAATATTAGAGCAGTGCTCCGGATTGTTTTGAGGCAGTGTCAGGGCTACGGATTAACCTATCTATGAACTCTATGATAAGTGTAGGGGAGCTGAGGATGGAGTCTTCAAAGATTGTGCTAGAGTATTGGGATGTCACTTGACCAATATTTTGACTCCGATATCTTAGCCTTCCTTTAGGTTTGAACCCGCTAGCGAAAGGAATCTAGGATCCAGTGATTAAGAGAGTTAAGCGATGTCTGACCGACTGGAAGGAAAGATTCTTCTCCCTAGGTGCGCGAATCACGCCAAGAGTGTCTTAGCGAGCCAGCCTTTTCATGCCTATCTTCAAGATGCCTGCTTTGGCTGCCAAGCGATTGGAGAATTGAGAAGGGACTTTCTATGAGGAGCAAAGAGGACAAAAGAAGATTCCACTTGGTTAAGTGGGATTGAGTTTGCCTTACTAAGGAGTGTGGAGGTTTGGGCTTTAGAAAGCTTAGGTACATGAACAAGGCATTGTTGGGGAAATAATTATGGCATTTCAACACTGATGATATGGCTTTGTGGCGCAAGGCAATTGGAGCTAAGTACTGGACTTCTCTAAAAGAAATTGGGACCATTCCCAGGTCACTTATTTATATGGGCTTGGGGGTGGAAAGGGATCGCAAATAGTTCAGGAAAGATTTCTAGAGCAGGCAGGTTTTGTTGCTGGAAGCTTTTGGAAGGATAATTGGAGTGGAGCCGACAGATTTTGTAATATTTTACCTCGGTTGTACAGACTTGTCCCCACAAAGGAAGTCCTAATACCTGAGCTTTTTGAGAAGAGAAGCAGGGAGATACTGTCGTGACCCCTTTTCCGTAGAAAACCTAAGGAATAAAGAGATCGGGGACTGCACCAATCACTTTGATATGCTAAGCAAGATAAGAATCAACCCAAATATAAAAGACAAAAGGGTAAGGAAAGGCAACTCCAATGGGGCCTTTACTAATAGAGACTTCTATGAGTACATCTTTGAGAAGGAGAATGATGCCTTTGCTAAAAGACTAAAGTTTGGGAGGATTTGGAAAGCCATAATTCCCCAAAAGGTTTGAGTTTTCATCTGGACATCTGATCTAGATAAATCCTAATTATCGATCACTTGATAAATAGGGGAGTGCAAATCTCAAATAAATATTGCATGTCTAAAGGTGAAAAATGTGAGTCAGCTATTTTTCCACTCCCCAACATCGTGAGTAATCTGGAGCTTCTTTTTTCTTTGTTCAGAGTTTCAGGCCCCTTCCCAGAGGAGGTGTAAGACACAATCCTAAGGTAGTGTGGAGGGGATTTCTCTAGCAGAGGAAAGTTGATTTGACCATGTTGTCATTTGCCATTTGCTGGGGTAATTAGAGAGGGAATAATAGGATCTTCAACGGGTCCAAGCCTTCCTTGTCCAAGCCATGCTCCTCTATTGGATGGACTCTATGCAATTGTGCGGCTTCTCTCAAAGAACTTTCAGGTCTCCACTTCTCCAATTTTGTAAATAGTTATCAAATTATTTTTTGTGAACCTTGACCTAGTCACGTGTTCCTTTTTATTTTCTTTTAATTCAATTTTTTTTTTTTCGAGGGGAGGGGGATCCTCATTCCCCTTTGAATTGTACATATATTGTTCTCTCAATGCAATTCTTGTTATTAGCATAGTTCAAAATATCAGTATCGGGTGCCGTATCAGTAAGTCGATCTTCAAATACGTATCGGTTGGATACGCCGAAAAAATTTAAGAAACACTTGGATACTCAAGGAAAAACTTCGATACCTTACATAAAACCTTTTATAATGCAAATATACGCTAATAACAAACTAAATGAAAACCCCAACTATATTTACAACCATATACATGAGAGTTAAGAATTTTCCAAGTTAAAAAAGACAATCATGCTAATAAATAACAATGAAAATACAAACAATAGTCACTTAGTCAAGTATAGGCAATACAATCCATATATTAAAATTTTACATTTAATGAATTAAATAAGAAAGTATTTGATTACAACCATAAAGTAAATTATATAAATGATACAAACTCAATACCAGATTAAGCTTCGTGTCAACTCGAACGATGTGGGCTTAAGAACCAGATAAAGTGATACATTATAAGTGAACTAGACATATTGACACTAATGTGGCCAACTCATGCGAACGTGATATGTGGACTGGTACATATGTATGTACATCTGCTATAAATCTGAGAGCTATTAAATTTGTTCATAAATGTCCCTCGATGCTTGGGACTTAGCATGTAGTGGCCTACCACCATATAGAAGCAAATGTGTGAAATAATTTTACTAGTCTTTTATGTTTTAATAATGTTATAATTTGACATATTAAAAATTATGAGTCTTTAAGATTTGGAAAAAGCCTCGCAATTTTGAATTTGAAATTTGGCCCAGACGGCTAAAATCAAATTTTATCCTTGAACAGAAAATTTGACTTTAGATTCTTTTGGAATTTAAATTTTGGGGTATTTTTAATGAATCTACATAGGGGTACCAAACATATGCTTAGAATTTTTTTTGTAAAGCTTAAATATAAGTCTTTTCCTACTGAATTATTACTCTATTAGTTGACTTTTTGACACTGTAGATGAAAATATTTTTAAAGACTAGAATATGAGACTTTTTTTACCAGACTTTTAGATTTTAATAATTTTTTGATATAATGAATTATTGAAATTTTAAGATTTGAGAAATACCTTACCCTTTGAAAGTTGAAATTTTGATATAATATCTAAACTTAGCAATTTTATTTTTAACTGGAAAGCTAAATTTTTATTCTTCAAGAATTTTGATGTAGGATGATTTTTATTGAATTCATATGAAGTATAACCTTATTTACATATAAATATCTTAAGTAAAAAATCATTTACT
Organism: Tetracentron sinense; assembly: GCA_015143295.1. Lineage (NCBI taxonomy): Eukaryota > Viridiplantae > Streptophyta > Magnoliopsida > Trochodendrales > Trochodendraceae > Tetracentron > Tetracentron sinense. Next base: position 51,238,299 of record CM026551.1, read on the forward strand.
CAAATAATATTTTATGTAAGGAGTCAAATCCTCTACGGTGACAACCAGATTTGGTAAATCCGATTATCACCCTTTGAGGTGGCCACGTGTCCCCCTTGACACCCCTTTTAATTGTGGTTCAGATTCACCCACCCATCCTTGGATTTTAGAAAAAAAATTAATTCTATTTTTTAAATATTAAAATAATTATGTAAATCCGGTTATCACTATAGAGGATTTGACTCCTTTATGTAAATAAGTTGTGTGCGTATTGGGTCTGTGTTGTGCGTATGGGCCTGATACGACAGCACAAACAGATAGCATATTAATACTCTGGAATTTTTTTAAGATATTGTATCTTTGTATCGGGTTGGCCAAAAACCGGTACGTATCATCCTATATCAGCCGATCCGTATAGATATTTTGTCTTATGGTTACTAGGTTTCAATTCTACAACCTCCTTTCAAAGCTTGGACCCCATTATACACCAAAAACCTTGTAAATCATAATTTAAATAACACATTTCAATCCTTATCATCATAATAACTTCTTCCCATGGCATTGCAAATCTTCATTTTATCGATCAATGTATTCTCTTGGGCCTTCTTTTGTAAAAGATTTAGCGCGAGTAATCTAAGTTCTTCCATTCCATCAAAACTACTACAAAGCTACAAATTTGTAAATATTCTCATAATTTTTACTGTTGCCACCTCGGAGCACGATACTCAATATTTCCTCATACACTAATCATATCTTTGCTTATCAACAATTTCAACTCACACTGATTTTAAAGGAGAAGAAGAGGGCTTTAAGAGCTCTACTGCCATGGTTCTCAAGGTTTCAAGCGTTAGTTGTCGTGGAGGATCACAAACAGCATTGAAGCTTCTACTTGTTGGATGGTGAAGGATGTTGCACATTCACTGATTTTCATTTGATAAGTCTAATAGAGTCTCCCAAATTACGTCGTTCACGGCATAGTTACCAAACACTCGTATTATACTAGTATAATACTTTCAGGGGGGTCGCCGTTTAAAACTCCATACTTTTGCCTCCATACTTTTGCCGTGTTACATATTATATGCTTATCGCCATATAATACCTGTTTAGTACACGAATTATGTATTTAACACGTACAATACATATATTTTTGACGTACTTTTACCATGTTAAACGCATATTCCGTATTAAATGATTATTATTAGTTAATATAATAATTTTTTTAATTCATAATTATTTTTTTAATTTTTCCGTACTTTTGTCGTGTTTTTGTCATATAACACCCGTACTTCCCGAAAGGATCATTGTCGCATTATAGCCGTACCTGTACTTGGTACCTATGGTTCCCAGTTGAGGCCAAATCTTTCGATTTGGTCGAGGTAGGCACTAAAGAGGGATTTATGCTTAAAATCACTGAGAAAAGCAGAAGATGACTCATGAGCTCTCTGTGGTTGCCGCCTGCCGAAAGAGGATGTCCAGTGGATGGAAAAAATGGCAAAAGAAAGTCCGGAAGCCAAGGGATATTTGTTCAGAAAGTTTAGAGGTAAAGGGAGCACTTAGGGGAGAAAAGAGGTAATGACGGGAATATATATGGTGTTTCAGTCACACCTAGGAGCTGGGGCTGGAAGTAGTTTATTCATTCTCAAGGTGACAGGAGTGCTGGGTGAACAATAGCTCTCTTGGCTGCATTAGTGTTCTTCAGACCTCGTCCAATCATCAACAAAATCACATTAGAGGTTTTATCTTCCTCTAGGTGTGGCAGTTGGGAGATCCCTCAAACAATACCAAGGGTGGAACTCAGAAGCCATGTAGAGAAGGTGGAAGAAACCCGCATAGTTGTCATGGATTTGGATGCCAGTGTATTTAGTCATTGGGTTGATACAGTTGTACGCTCTCTTGGAGAATCTGGAATAACGGAGACTTGAGTAGAGGTGGTGAAATTACTAGAATAGTTGTTACCAGAGGAAGCTAAGATCACCATCTTCCCATTCGATCCATATCAAGCAATCTACCACCCAAAGCAAGGGCCCACAATATTTTGCATCTGCAACAATCAAAGTTTCCATCTGGGAAGAGGCACCATTGTGGGCTTTCATAGGTGGTGGCCTGCGTCGAATGCCTTGTCCTATTCAGGGTTGCTAAAAACTCGTTGGATCGCTTCGAAGGCATCCCCTTCCATTTATGGGTGTCATCGATGTTATCACAGATCGGGCAGATTTGTGGCAGGTTGATAGGCATTCATCTATCTACAAAGGAGATCGCCGACTTATCAGCGGCCAAGATCCGAGTTCGTGTTGACGTGAGGTTGATCCCTCACCTCATTGCCCTAAACTTTCACTATATCTCATACCCGATAGTGGTATTAATCTGGGGAAACGAGGCCTGTGGTGTTTGCAATGATTCATCGAAATCAATAGAGATCCGACAGAGGGTCTGCAAGGAGAGGGAGGAGAACAATCAAGGATTGGGGGAGCTCAACAAATTAGGGGCTAATAGAGACTTACAGTATGCTAATCTAGAGGGGGAGCATTGCAATACATCTCAGATTAGCTTGACCAATCACCTGCAGCAAGCACAACAGGGGACAGAGCTCGGCAGAGTCAAGGATCCTGGCATCAAGCTTTCAGCGGGGTTGTCAGAATCCATCCCATGTCGTCCCAACCACCATCACTCGCAACCAATAACAATCGAACTTAGAAGCAGGTCAGAACAGAGAAGCAGACATCAGGGGGGGCTCAACAGGCGGTGCTCGTCCTTCATCTGCGACTCCCTGTAAGATGGTGATGAAAGCAGGTTACCGAAAGGGGAAAAAGAAAAATCAAAAAAGAAACCAAAGACAAAAGAGAAAGAGATCAGAAATGGTGGGGCCAGACTTACCGAGGGGGCCATCGGCCATCGCCTGAGACGTCTCCATACTTGGGTCCTGCCGAATCAGAGGATGAGAAGATTAAGGAGATGAGCTTAAAGCTAGGGCATCTCCCAGACCCTACCTACTATATAGTTACTAGGAACATTGTGAGGCCAAGCTCGGGCCCTGTTGGCTGTTGCAGGCCCATGAGACACCTCAATCCCTCCCAGCTCAAGTCAATTAGTGAATCTGATAGTAGACCCTCCACAATGGTGTCGGCCCAAGCTTAGTAGCCCATCTATGGCTGGTGGCCCAGAGATCACAGAGCTCCATTGTAACTCAACCTGATCAAAATCGGGCGGGGGGGGGCAGCCCATTGGGGGCTCTCACAAATCTAACTATTGTCCTTTGTAGGAAGAATGAGAGCTCGTCCTCTTCTGTCGAACCAGGGGTTTCTCCAGTGGGTGGGAATTTCAAGCTCACCTCTATCGGTATGGAGAGGTGACGAGGATATTCATCGGTGGAAAACTAGCCGTTTAGTAGGATTTCACCGATTGGGACTGGTCTTCATGGCCGAGATCAAGGGCCAATGCTCAGACAACTCGATCCATAAATACAGATGAGGTTTGTGATTGCCAGAATTCGAGCGACCCTAATATTCATCTGGGATTTCAACTGGCATCGCATGAAGTATTGGGGCAAGAAGAAGTACTCTTGCCTGTATTTGGGGCCAGAGGCATCTCGACCTCTCTAAGGGACGATCTAGTGCCAGATCCGTTTTCAACAGCCATCCAAGAGCACCAAGAATCTTATGGTGCCTTAGCCCAAGAAGGGCTATTCGTGGTCTTGGAAATATAGTGCAATACATTGAGGGTTGAGAGCAAGGGAGCCACAGTTGCTGAGGTTCCACTCAAACCTGTTCCTATGGCACTGGGGAATTGTCTATGGGTGCTCTAACTTTGAAATCATTATTCATCTCCGAGGTCAGATTCAGGAGAATCCAAATCAGTGCAAGGCTTCTATAGTGTTTCAACCAGTTGGCCTCGAAATGTCTTCTGTGTCGTCCGCTTGTTTTGTGGAAACAATGTCGGGATCTGGCATTAACAGCTTTTGGAGCTTAGGAGTGCAAGGAACTACTATTTAATCTTCTCCACCTCCGGCCTCTCTTGGGCAGGGAAATGCAACTCCACTGATCATCTATCTGGTGCAAGGTCCACACCAACCCTCTTATCTTCCCTACCCTCACCATACATGCTGATGGCATGGATGGAACTAGTAGTAGGGGCATTGAGGTTTCGCCATTGTTACAAGAATTTATCATTCAACTATCATCTCTCGAAATTTTGATCCTTCAGCCTGATGAGGAAATTGTGAGTCAAGCAGCTCCAGATAGTCCTATCTTGCCAGGGGCTCTCTAGAGAATAGGTCGTCCCTGATGTCAAGGCCTAGGGATATGTTGCGTCTTACCTTGGCAAGAGGTCTAGGGGGTATGGATGGGATTGGTAGGAGGGATCTTGGGCAGGATTCGGTTTAAGAATGGGTGTTAGACAAAATTGCCAATTTCGGTGATTTTCTAGGGTTGTTTTATGAGGGTCGAGAGCAGGAAGTGTTGGCTCTATTCCGTTACTTGGAACCTCGAGGGGGGTCATCTCGGGGAAATGTCTCCCCAGGTGGCCAAGGGCACATCAATAAGAGGTTAGAAAATGAACTTTGACATCTATCCTCCTCTGTGCAATTTTCTAACCCTAGGATAAGGGGGTGCGGATAGGAAGGCAAGGGGCATTTTGTTTCCCTAATGATGCACAACCGTTTCATTTCCTGGAACATTCACGGTCTAGGCACGACGAATAAGAGAAGGGCAGTAAGAGAGCTGGTTAGATCCTCCAAACCTTCCATCATCTGCCAGTAGCAAATCAAATTTAATATTCTATCGGATAATGTGATTGAGAATGTTTGGGGGAACGGCCCCCCATTTATGGAAGGTGGTACCGGCCAGTGGGCTTCTTATCGTGTGGGATTCTAATTACCTAAAGGTTGTTGAGTGTAAGGAGGGTGAGTTGTCCCACTCAATCCATTGCAAAGCTCAGAAAGATATCTTTGAATGGGTGCTTTTGGGAGTTTATGGGCCATCATTTTATTCTGACCAACTTCGATTCTTGATGGAACTTGACGATGTCGCTGCCCATTGGGATCTTCTGTGGTGCTTAGGGGGAGATTTTAACTATGTTAGATCACCCAGGGAAAGATCCGATGGGGGCCCATTCACTTGTCACATGAGGGCATTTAAGTCTTTTATTTTCCGTAATTTTCTCCTGGCTCGTTTTACTTGGTCTAATTTCCAAGAGCCTGCTACTTGCTCAAAACTAGATAGATTTCTAGTCTGGACCAGTGTTACCTAATTCGCTACCTACTAAAACGAACCATGAACCAGTTCGCGGTTCGGTTCATGGAAATAAACGAACTCTGAACCCAAACCCAATTGCTTTGGTTCGGTGAACTTTTTGTTTGGGTTCGGCAAATTTGTTCATAAAGTTCGGTGAACTTATACTTTGAGTTTGGCAAATTTTACTTCTGGATTCGCGAACCAGTCATAAAACATATTTTTTAATGTTTTTTTTAATAATTATTTATAATATATTTATTAATAACCTTCCATATATATATTATATATATTTCCATGATTAAAATATATATGTATTAATATTATATACGCGAACCAAGCTAGTGAACCAAACTAACGAACCTGCGAACCGAGAAATGAATTGTCTCATCTTACCCCTAGTGAACCGAGTTCACTCTAGAATGACGAATTGCGAATTACGCACCTGAATTTGAACCGAGAAACAAATTGTCTCATCTTACCCCTAACGAACCGGATTCATTCTAGAATGACGAATTGCGAAATACGCACCCGAATTTGAACCGAGCGAACCAGGTAACATTGGTCTGGACTTGATGGAAGAAGTAATAGGACGCACGATCCTATACGTTGACCAGGTTCACATCAGACCATGTCCCAATCATGCTTGACCCAACAAAGACCCAGGGTGGGCCTCGTCCATTCAAATTCGAAATTATGTGGTTGGAACACCCTAACTTTCTTAGCATAGTTGAGGACTCTTGGTCGAGAAATGTATTTTGGGGCCTAACCACCAAGCCATCACCAGATTCAGCCTGAAGCTGAAAGCCCTTAAGGTTCGTCTCAAGGTGTGGAATAAAGAGGTCTTTGGTCTGATACCAATCAAGAAGAAGAGGATTCTTGATGAGATCGAACGTATCAACTCTCAGGAAGAGGACACCCTCCTCTCTGCTTTGGAGACGCAGTCTAGAGAAGCCCTCAAGGTCAAATTGCAGCAGCACCTCCTCACCTCAGAGGAAGTATTCTAGAAACAAAAAGCTATACTTCAATAGCTCAAAGAGGGCATCCGTTTCTTCCGTCGGGTGGCGAACTCTAAAATAAAAGGAAACCTTATCTCTAGCCTCTAAATTGGAAACTTGCATTTTGTGTCCGAGCAAGAGATTGCTAAGGAAGCGGTATGAGTTATTTTGAGCAACTTTACACTGAGAACAAATCATTCAGACCAAAATTGGATGACCTTGAATTCTCAACTTTATCTGATGCCTAGAGAGATAGCCTGGAGTGCCCTTTCTCTAAGGAGGAGGTTTCCTCAATGGTCAGAAGCATGACTAGGGACAAAGCCCCAAGGCCAGATGGTTTTTGTATAGAGTTTTATAAGAAATGTTGGCACATAGTGGGGCAAGATCTCTTACAGGCATTTCAAGAAGTTTATTCTTCTAATTCTTTCAACTCGGTCCTAAATAGCACATTCCTAATCCTCATCACAAAAGTAGCAGGAGCCCAGAAAATTAATAATTTCAGACCAATTAGTATTGCGGTAAGTGTGTACAAAATTCTAGCCAAAGTACTAGAACTTTGCTTGAAAATGGTCATGAACTCAATTATTTCCCCATATTAATGTGCTTTTGTGAGAGGGAGGCAAATTCTAGATGGGTCCCTTATAGCAAACGAATGTCTAGAGGATCGATGACTCGGGTATCCTGTGCAAGATTAATATTGAAAAGGCCTACAATCATATCAATTGGGAGTTTCTGGAATACGTTATCGGTAGAATGGGTTTGGGGATTAAATGGAGGGCTTGGATGAGAGTGTGTGTTGAGTCAGTTAGGAATTTTGTGCTTATCAATGGTTCCCCTCATGGTTTTTTTAGGAGTTCTCGAGACCTCCGCTAAGGGGACCTACTTTCCCCTCTTCTGTTTTTCATAGTTTCGAAGGCCTTGAGTACAATGATCCAGAAAGCTTCGCCCTCGGTTTGGGAAGGCTTCAACATTGGTTGTGGTAATATACATCTCTCATCTCCAATTCCCAGACAATACTTTTCTATTCTACGAAGCTTCTTGTACAAAATTGGCTCTGGTCATATGCCTATTTCGTTGTTTCGATGCAGTGTCAGGGTTAAGAATTACCTTTGGGAAGAGTGTCATGTTTGGAGTGGGTGGGTGTCTCGCCTAGGGGTGTTTTCAGCCTGCTTAGGGTGTAGGATGGGGAGATTTCCAACATCATATCTAGGGCTCAGTGTAGTCAAGGCGTCGCCTAGGCGATTTTGGGCCTGCGTCGCCTAGGCGCCCCTCTAGGCAGGCAATCCTAGTTAAAAAATAAAATAAAAAAATTTTCTTTAAAGAAATCCAAAATTTCCCAATAAATAAATAAATAATATAAAAAAATATAATGAAGTAGTAATAAGATTCTAATTTGGGTATTTTGCCTAGATTTTAAAATGTTTAATACTCCACTATGTTAACATGTCTTTGGTTATGTAATGAATAATTGTAATAAACTTTTTATTTTATGTTTTTGTGGAATATGGGTGTGGAGTTTTGGTCTTTTGGATGTTATATATATACGTGATATATATATAATTATATATATATTTATATTAAATTTATCGCCTAGGCGTCGCCTAGGCAACGCCTCGCCTAGCCGGGGCTAATCACCTAGACGCCCTGGTCCCCTGGGTGCTCCATTTAAAGCGAAATCGGCCTAGAGTCCGGTCTTTGATAGATTCTCCAAGCGCCTTCAAGGCTGTAAATCTCACTTTCTTTCCAAATGAAGGAAACTTACACTAATCAAAAGCACCCTATGCAGCTTACCGCCATACTTTCACTCCCTGTTCTATATTCCTATTTCAATTGCTTCCACCCTTGAAAGAATCCAAAGAGACTTTCTATGGAGTGAGAAAGTCGATACTAGGAAGTATCACTTGGTAGACTGGAAAACCATATTCTTACCTAAGAGTGGCGGACTAGCAGTGGTCTCAACACTCCTCCTCTTATTAGGGGTGAATAAGGCCCTTTTGGGGAAGTGGCTCAGGCATTTTGGTGAAGAGAAGGGTAGCCTATGGAAGGAAGTGATAGTAGCTAGGCATGGGTCGGTTAATAGGTGGTACCCTAAGATAGGGCAAGGCCCTTTGGGAGTCGGGGTCTGGAAGGCTATGTTGCAAGGTTGGGCAGATTTCTCTTCTTTTATTCATCTTAAGGTGGGCAATGGGGAGCACATTAGTTTTTGGAATGCTCGTTAGTGTGGTTAAGCCACACTTAGGCAAACTTACGACAACATTTTCCTCCTTGTATCAAACAAAGAGGCTTCGATAGCAGATTATTTAGATTAATACGAATGACCTCCGGTTTGGACTCCCAAACGGAGGCCCAATCTATTCGATTGGGAGGTTCAGGACCTCCTGGGGCTATTAACCCAAGTTTCGTAGGTTACCCCCGTTCTACCGTCAAGGATGGTCAGGTCGGGTCCTTAGACAACAAGGAGCGGTTCCTAGTGGGATCCTTTTTGCAAGCTTTGCAATCTAAACTCTTACTACCTTTTCTTCATCAAGTTGTGTGGTTTCCGTAAGTTCCCTCAAAGGTGTCTTTTTTTTGTAGACCGCGGTTTTAGATAAAATCATAACTAGCGACCACCTTATGCATAAAGATTGATATCTAGCTAACAGATGTTATATGTGCCTTTCAGCAGAGGAGTCAGTGGATCACTTACGGCTTCATTGCTCGGTGGCAAGAGAGGTTTGGTCCTATTTCCTTTCTCATCTTCGCATCCCCTGAATCTTTTCCGAATCCTTTCGAAGCTTCTCATCTCGATGACTGTCAGTGTCAAATCCGTTGCCAGCAGGGGTAGTTTGGCCTGTCCTTTCAGGGCCAATAGCTTGGTCCCTTTGGAAAGAGTGGAATAGGAGGGTGTTCGAGAATTCTTCCTTGACTATTCCCTGGATCCAAGCTCGGGTGCGATACCTAGTGCCAGCCTGGGATTCAGTAGGGGGCAAAGTCACAAAGTCGGGGTTCAAGAATAATTCAGCAAGGATCAAGTACGGAAAATTCAAAAAATTCGGGAAATAATGGAGAAAAAATTTAATAAATATAAAAATTAGAAACAATGTTAATTAATATATTTAACAATTTGGTGATATAATATTCAAAAAGAGTACTATAATCAACAATAATAAGTTCATAATATCATTTTAACATCCAATTCATTCTATCTAGGCATCAAAATCCATTAAAACATCAACTATCAAGATTGAAAACAAGACTATAATACACGCATTAATAAAATCACTCATTTGTATTCATCAATCGCTCAAAAGCGTCATCAAAGTCATCAATATCTGCATAATCTTCATTCCTAAAAAAAATTTGAAGATTATTCGATTTTTTTTGTATTATTCATTTTAAACGTGTTTTTTTTTTTTTTTCGTATTATTCGTTTTAAACTATTTTTTTCAAAAACGGGTTTTAAACGTCATTTTCTACGGCAAGATATTTAATGGGCGTTTTAAACGGATTTTTTCCCACAAAACGCAGTTTTTTGTGACTATGGTAGGGGGGAGATGGTGGGGATCCTTGGGGGAAGATGCTTGCATTGTGATAAGTTGTTAGCTATTGTTTTGTTGTGCTTTTGCTCTCGTTTTTCACTTTACTCTTTTCTTGGTTTATTATTGGTGAACCTTGCAGTGTAGACTCTCTTTCCTTCTTTTATATATAACCCTGCCATTTACCGATCAAAAAAATCAATTGATTCTCTTGAACCTTGTTTTGCAAAAGACTAACTAAATGTAGGCATGGGTAATCTAAGTTCCTTTTCATCAAAACAACTCGCAAGTTACAAATTTGTCATTTTTCTCATAATTCTTATTGTTGTCACTCTGAAGCACAATAACCAAGACCTCATTCGCTAGCCATATCTTTGCCTCGAGCCTTCTTTTGCAAAAGTAAGTAAATTCACATCAGACTCAGAGATTGAGTAATCTACACCAACAACTTCCATTAATACAACAAAAAGTTATAAATGTTAGCTTTCCCATAATTCAGACCATTGCCACACTAAAGCACAATAATGAAGAGGTCCTCTTATGCTAGTCATCCAATGACTTTGATCTCATTTCACCTAGACAAAATGTTAAGGTTTGGTGTTGAAGTTATCAAGAAGATGTTATAGCGTATCACATGTAAACAAGTTTGTATGCAATATTCGTGAATATAGGCTAAACCTATTGCTAGATCTAGTCTATCTTGTCTTTTAGTAGGGGGAGAGAATGTTGATATTGAAGAAAATCCAATGGTCCAAATACCCAATTACCCATTAGGGCCATTACTCATTTATCCATGAACTAAAAGCATATGTGATATATCGGCATACAAGCCAATTAGCCTTACAAAATTAATGTGGTTGATGTTGCCTATCGTTTATAACTCAACTACGAAATTATTTATTCCTTGACCAATATTATCTAGTCATTTTAGTGCAACCATTGTCCCATATCTTAATATTTTTAAACAAAACACTGAATCCTCTTCCCTCTACTTAAATCTCCATCGGAAAATCTTTTGTAAATTTCATGCAATCACTGAAAGTAATACTTCCCCTTGCACTTCATGAATTTCTTCTTCCATAGAAGCACGGCACACATATAATAGTAAGAATTTTTACCATCAAGAAAAAAAAAATCAATTTCTCCCATCCAACTTCTTCACCATTAAGAAACTATACCCTAAAGCTCATGCCTCAAATTTTGAGGCGCCACATAAGGCGTATGCCTTGAGGCTTGCATTATGTGAGGCATTGTTTCACAATATGACAATAAGGATATCTCAAGTAGACAATAAATGAATTTGGAGCCAGTGAATTCTTTGCCACTGTTTGTTAGAATAGTAATATGCAATATGACATGATGACCAAACATTGTTTGTTTTTCAACACATGCGCACGGCGCACACACATATGTATATATATACACATGAAATAAAAAGGTATGTCGTAATTGAAACAATTTCTTGCATCTATTTATTTCTTCCAACTGATGGTTCTTTCAAAATGATGGTTGAAACATTTACGTGTTGTTTTTTAAAAATATTATAATCTTTTATTACTTATCTGAATTTGTTGCAATTGCCTTATTTTTTATTAATTTATTCTTCAATGAGGCTTAAGCCTTGCGCTTCTCTAGGTCTTAATGCCTTGCCTCACACCTTCACATTTTATACCACTGAAATTATATATATATATATATATATAGAGAGAGAGAGAGAGAGGGAGGAGAACACTTGAAATGACATTCACTAGGTGACTGATGACATTTTATTTCATCTGCAAGCAACAAAATTGTAGAACAGTGGATTCACAATTGAAAGCAAATGTTGCAGGAACAAACATTTGTTTCTCACTTTCTTGTTATGTCTTTACATAGCTTAAGAAGTGAGAAATAGTCCAATAGTACACATATAAAACAATAAACAACAAACTCGGCGCTTCTGATTGGTGTTGGTCCTACCCATGACTGATGACACCCAATCAAGTGATCCGCTTTCCAATGATCTTCACCGAAATGTAATCTAAGAATACTGATATCTGGTTTGTGCCCATGTGCTAATACTAATGGGTTCATCACATGTATTAGAAATTATGATGCTATGTCACAACCCATGAACTGAGAACATTGTATTGTGTTCAATGGTGCACAAGTGGGTGCATAAAGAACATGTCACGGGACTCAGCATGAGTGAGGCTGTCAAGGGATCGAACAAGTTTAATAGGCTCTTTGTCGGGCCCTGCTTGGGATAGATCTTATTCTAAATTTTCAGGGGTGCTTGGTTGTAAGGCATAAATGTTATTCATCTTTCCTGCAAAACTTTTGAAGATGATTGATTTAAATCCTCCTTAATCACCCTCAAGAATCAAGATGAAGAAAGAAATGTTATTATGATGCAACGACTCTATCCGAATGGACTTAACATTGCAACCACAGTAGGATTTACCAGCATTGCCAGTTTTCCATGTTGATATGCCATTTCACAGTCCTAGATATTGCATAATGATGGAGAGACTAACCTTTTTTCTGTTCAAACAGTTTCACAGTCCTAGATATTGTCACAGTACATTCTATAAACCTCACTCAACGATTTTGATGTATGGTTATAGCAATTTATCCAAGCGTGAAGTGTTGTCGTGTCTTCTTTCCATCTCTTTTAAAGTAAGTTCACGGGCTCTAATTCGCTATGCGTCTACAAAGGTAGAACACATTAGGATCACCAGCTGACCAGCATAAAGTCTACTTCCTGTCCACTTTCAAGCATAGTGAAGAAATGGTATGGCACCATATCTAGGCACATTACTGAAACTTATGCAGTACGTGATCCACATGAGAATAGATTACCAAGTTAAATTAGTGTGCCAATAACTACAGGAAACCAACTTTGACATGGTTAGTACTTAGAAGTCTTCATTTATGGCATTGCCAAAACATCAACAAGCTCGGATGTGTTCGAAAGCTCAGCCTTCTTGAACACCTTAGTAATCGCCATCTTCCATGTATCCACATCAATAACATTTACTTTTGCCAAACTATTCAAAACCTTCAATAACAAATCCATATTCCCTTCCTGACACAGCCCATCCACAAATTTATTTACACTTGCAATACGAGGAACATACTTCTTGAACACCATTTCATCCAAAATAAATGCCGCTTCCTTAAATTCCATCCTATCACAAAGCCCATCAAAAAGTGTTCGGTAAGACACAACATCGGGAGAACACTCCCGTCTCGGCATATCCTCCAACAAATCACTTGCTTCTCTTAATCTTCCCTCCTTACAAAATCCAGCAATAATTATGTTATAACTAATAACATCCGGCTTACACCCCTTTTTCCCCATCTCATTCAAGACGCCAAAGGCCGATTCAAAATCATTCTCCTTACAAAATCCAGAGATCATTGCATTGTAAGTTACCGTATCAGGCTTGTATCCAGTCTCCGACATCTCTTCCAAGACATTAGAAACCTCTCCCTTCTTGCCAGCCCTAAAGAGTGCACTAATCAAAGTAGAATAAACTGCCGAATCTAATTTTAGTTTACTGTCCAACATCTCCGCCTTGAGCTTAAACGCCAAATCCAACTCATTAATCTTACAAAGGCCTTTGATCAAAGAAGTGTAAATAAAAGCATTGGGATTCACATGAAATTTTCTCATCATATCATCCTTCAATCTAAAAGCCTCGTCTAACTTCGCATTTGCACACAAAGCAGAAATCAAAGTTCCGAAAGTCACAACATTTGGTTGAATTCCCTTACTTTGCATTTCATCAAACAATCTCCACGCATTATCCAAAGAACTACTCGAACAACAAGCATTTATCAGGATGTTATAAGTACATGCATCAGGAGACGCATATCTATCAATGTCTAGATACATTTCACGAAATTTTTCAAGTTCTCGGCAATTCAAGAGAGCGTTAAGGAGAGAATTGAAAGATCTTACAGTTCTTTGGCAACGAAATGAGGGAATCCGATCGAATGTTCGCAGAGCTAGTTCAGACAAGCGAGAACGGCCATAGAAGGTGATGACATTGCAGAAGATGATTTCTTTGGGGGAGAATCGAGTCTCCTGCTTCATCTGATCGAGGATTTGTTCCATTTGGTCGAACATTTTGCCATGCCCGAGCTTCGTGATGATGAGGTCGTAGGAGAGGAGACTGTAACGGAAAGGTTTCTGAGTAGGGTTAGGGTTAGGGTTAGGGTTAGGGTTAGGGTTAGGGTTAGGGTTAGGGTTTCGAAAGAGTTGCAGAGCGAGGTTAGGGTCTTTCTCGAGACGAAGTAGAGATGAAAGCCTGAAAGGAGATACTTTCTTTAGATTCTCCATTTTTATGTAACGAAAAGAAACTGGAACTCGGGGAGGACCGAGAGGTATTGGCTTCAGGGTTTTGGCACCAACTAATGACTGTATATGGTTTATAAGAGATGAGGCTTGTTTGGATAAACTCCACTAAGGAGAACGAAAACGGCAAGCCAAACGCACTTTTAAGTTTTTAACTTCGAAGAACGCACTTTTAAGATTTAACTTCGAAGATGCTGGTAGGCCATTGGTAGGCCATCCGAGAAGTTATTCCAAATTCCAAACAACATCTAAAGGGGCTGATTAGACAAGATTCAAGAGTCATCAAACCGGCCTTGGCTTGCCTCGGCGAAGCCAGAAAGGGCTTATCTCGGGGTTCCATAGAATAGGTGACATGTGGTGGAGAAGTCAAAATCATGGGGCCCATGATTTTGACTTCTCCACACACAAATGGACATGTGGCGATAAGTGTGTGAGAATAAGGAGGAGAGATATCAAATGGGGAGAAGTCAAAAATCATGGGGAGAAAATAAATGACTTCTCCCCATTTTTCTGCCAGCTTGTCACGACCATTCGTCCAGCAATGTTTGCATGGCCTTGGTGGTGGCACTATTTTTGTATGTCTTTTGATCTATTGTAAAAGGGTAGTTTAGTCGCCAAAGTCTTAGTGGCATTTTTGTAATAAGGGAGTATGACTCCACCAGCACATAGGATGTTTCCTTCTGCCAACTGGTAAAAGGTTTATTTTCCACCTTGTAGGGGAGGTGGTAGTTCACTTGAGTGGGTTGTCTTTGCACCATCTTTGATCACCTGCCCCCTAGTGTCTTTTATTTCCAGTACCTATATAGTGTCTTGTAACCTTTCCTTTTATGCAATAATATTGATCTTTGCTTCTTTCTTATGTATTGTGGTGTGTTTTACTCTTGTTCTTAGGTAACTGTTTGAATAGGCTGATTTGATCAACGGATTGATCAAGTGCCGCATGGGATTTACCTGGTAACGTAAATTGCCCGTGACAGTTGGTATCAGAGCAAGGTCGTGACCGTGTATTCAAGGCTAGAAGACATGGCACAGGGGACAGGAGCGCGCACTAACAAGGATCGTCTGGACGATTTGGAAGCCCAGACAGCACAGATTGATGGGATGTTGCATACCATGGTACAGATGGATGACCGAGTAAGCAACATGAAACAAGGACACCAGGAATTGGCCGGATCAGTAGAGACCTTGACCGAGGACGTGAAGGGGACAGTGGATGCTCTCCAGGCCAAGATTGAGGAGCTCTCAAACCGGTTGAATGTGCTTACCATGGCAGTTGGTTCGCACCCTCATGGCCCTACCGAGACATACAGTCGAGTGAAGGTGCTAGAGCCTCACTCGTACAGTGGTGTGAGAGATGCAAAAGAGCTTGAGAATTTCTTGTTCAACATGGAACAGTACTTCCGAGCCGTGAGACAGGAATCAGAGGAAGCCAAGGTCTCAACAGCAATAATGTATCTATCGGGTGATGCCAAGTTATGGTGGCGTACACGATACGATGACATTCAGAATGGGAGATGCATCGTGGATACTTGGGCGGACTTGAAGCGGGAGTTAAAAGCCCAATTCTTGCCCGAGAACGTGGAGTACATCGCTAGGAGGAACTTGTGACAGTTGCATCAGACAAGCGCGGTGCGTGAATATGTGAAGCGGTTCTCGGCCCTCATGCTAGACATCAAAGACATGTCCGAGAAAGACAAGATGTTCTATTTCATGGAGGGTTTGAAACTTTGGGCACAGACCGAGTTGCAGAGGCAACGTGTTCAAGACTTAGCTTCAGCACAAGCAATAGCAGAGCGTCTGAATGACTACTCCACAAATGACCCTAACAAGAAGAAGGCGACCTCGACCCATACTAGCCACAATAAATCTTCTCGACTATCAAATGGGAAGAAGCATAGCAATGGCAAGTCTGGGCCGACCAAAGAAGCTTCAACCTCAAAGGGTTCGGGTTCCAAGCGGATGCAGTGCTTCTTATGTGGTGGACCACACCGAGTAGCAGTTTGTCCGCAGAAACAAGCCCTCAATGCCCTACAGACATCAGTGAGTAACTCGGCTATGCACGAGGAGCTGTCCGAGAGTGATGATGATGAGGAAGAGCAGCCTAGGATGGGAGCCATCAGGTTGCTAAATACTTTTAAGACTCAGGGTGATGAGAAGGCGCCACAGTCAAAAGGGCTCATGTTCGTTGATTTGAAGATCAATGGGAAGGCCACCCGGGCCATGGTGGATACGGGGGCGACACATAACTTCGTTGCGGACGGAGAAGCTAAGCGACTGGGATTGAAGCTGGAGAAAGATTCAAGTCGCATCAAAGCCTGAACTCAGCAGCGAAGCCCATTCACGGGGTAGCCAAGAGGGTGCCTATTGAAGTGGGAGCTTAGTCAGGAAAGACCAACTTGACAGCGATTCTCATGGATGACTTCTAGGTCATTGTGGAGATGGAGTTCTTGCAGGAATCTAAGGCCGTGCCAATGCCGTACCTGCGATCGTTGTACATCTTTGGTGACTCTCCATGTATGATTCCAACAGTGGCAAGCAAAGGTGGAGAGAAGATGCTTTCGGCCCTACAGCTTAAGAAATGGTTGAAAAAGGGAGAGATGACTTACTTGGCTACGTTGAGGGAGGAGTTTCAACTAGAGCAAGATCCAATTCCGAAGGAAGTGACCGAAGTGTTGGCAAAGTTTGCTAGCGTGATGCCTGATAAGTTGCCAAAGTCCCTTCCTCCTCGTCGAACAATTGATCATGAGATAGAGCTTGTTCCCGGGGCTAAGCCGCCTGCAAAAGCCCCTTATCGTATGGCCCCTCCGGAGCTTGCAGAACTTCGGAAGCAACTTGATGATCTCTTGGAGTCATGCTTTATTCGTCCCTCCAAGGCACCATTTGGCGCACCAATCCTCTTCCAGCGCAAGCATGACGGGAGTCTGAGGCTTTGCGTGGATTACCGAGCGCTAAACAAGTTGACCGTGCGGAACAAGTATCCCATCCCGTTGATTGCCGATTTGTTCGACCAACTTGGGACAACCAAGTACTTCAGTAAGCTTGATTTGCGGTCAGGCTACTATCAGGTTCGCATCGCGGAGGGCGATGAACCTAAGACGACTTGCGTGACGAGATATGGCGCATTCGAATTCATGGTGATGCCTTTCGGTCTTACCAACGCACCAGCTACCTTCTCAACACTGATGAACCACATATTCCATGAGTTCCTGGACAAGTTCGTTGTGGTCTATTTGGATGATATTGTGGTATATAGCTCAACTCTTGAGGAGCATGTTGAGCATTTGCACAAGGTGTTGGCCTTGCTAAAGGAGAACCAATTGTAAGTGAAGAAGGAGAACTGTTCATTTGCGCAGGAGCGCATTAGTTTCCTTGGCCATGTGTTGAGCGAAGGAAAAGTGAGAATGGAGGAGGACAAGATCCGATCTATTCAAGAGTGGGAGCCACCTACGACTACCACCGAGCTGCGGTCTTTCCTAGGCCTTGTGAATTACTATCGTAAGTTCATTAAAGGCTACTCAGCAGCTGCAGCACCATTGACTGACCTACTTAAGAAGGAGCATGCTTGGGTATGGTCAAGGGAGTGCCAGGAAGCATTCTAAAGACTGAAGCTTACCGTGGCCCAACATCCTGTTCTTGCACTGCCAGACTTGGTGAAGCCTTTTGAAGTACAGACTGATGCGTCAGACTATGCTATTGGAGGAGTGTTGGTGCAAGAACATCCAGTTGCTTATGAGAGCCGGAAATTATCTGAAGCGGAGCGTCGCTACACGGCTCAAGAGAAAGAGTTGTTTGCTGTGGTACATTGTCTTCGGGTGTGGAAACATTACTTACTTGGATCGAAATTTGTGGTGAAGACCGACAATGTTGCCGTGTCTCACTTCATGACGTAGAAGAAGCTCACGTCCAAGCAAGCGCGCTAGCAAGAATTGCTAGCGGAATTTGACTTTAAGTTAGACTACAAACCGGGTTGGTACAACAATGTTGCCGATGCCTTAAGTCGCAAAGCGGAACTTGCGGCCATCAAGAAAGTGATGCACAGGAGTGTGCAACGGGTGCAGTCTACCATGCATGATAAGATCCGTGAAGGGTTGAAGACCGATCACCAGGTGAAGGTAATTTGGCCACTAGTTGAAAGTGGCAAGACTCGTCGCTTCTGGATCAACGATGGACTTCTTTACACAAAAGGAAGCCGCATTTTTGTCCCAAGGATGGGGGACCTAAGGAAGGATCTTATAAAAGAGTGTCATGATACTCTTTGGGCAGGCCATCAAGGATGGTGTCGCACATATGCCTTGCTAGAATGGGGTTACTACTGGCCTCGCATGCGAGATGACGTTGCAGAATACGTGAAGGCTTGTCTTGTAGAGACCCCGAATCTTTTTCATGGTTTTACTTCATTGTATTAGGGGTATTATAGTCCTTATGATGTTTTGATGTTTATTGTATTATATATTTATTTGGTGTGGTGTGAACTAGGCTTAATCAAACTTGTAACGGAGGGATGTCATATCACACCCTAAACTTTAGGAAACTCTAGTTTTGGCACCGTTTACTGGAATTGAGTGATTCTTAAACCATTAGAAAGGTGTTGGAACCCTCTTCGAAGTTCATGTTTAATGTTTTTCCTTATTTTGAGTTTAAGCCAAGTCAATGGTGGGTTTTATCTAATAGAATTGCAGATCAGTCAACTTTGGGGATAATTTAGTCTATTAATTAGGTGGAATTTGGAAATTCTAAAACGTCAGAAATGTTCGTTTTCGAAATACGAATCCAACCCAAGTTGAATCGTCAAAATCCGTCAAGCGAGTCAAAAGTTATGGCCAAAACAGGAAAGCGGGTCAAAAATCTATAGGCAACCGATCGCTCGGTCAGAAGTAGCGATCGATCGGTCCAAAACCGATCGATCGGTATCTATCGACTGGTCCAGAATTTTGTATGGGGAAAATTTCCAAATAGTGCTTTTTTGACCGATCGCCTGGTCAAGAGCACCGATCGCTCGGTTGAGAACCGATCGATCGGTCATAACCACCGATCGCTCGGTCTTTCGTGATTTTTTACAGAATTTTAGTATGGGCTTTTTGGTCATTTTGTTCTCAGACCTTGAGGCTATAAATAGGGGGTCCTACTCGAAATATTAAAATACTCCACCTAGTTCTAACCTAATTTGGCAAAAAGGGGGAGAAACCCTAGGGTTTTGAGAGAGGGTTGCTTGGAGAGGAAGGAGATTGGTAGAAGATTGAGAGGAAAGCTTGGAGATCGTCCTCAAAGCTTCTCCAAATCGTCTCGGGAGCGTTTTGAATCCAAGGGAAGGATTCCTAAGGTCGATATAATATCCTAATCAACTTTATTTTAAGGTTTTGTGAATGTTAAGATGCTAGGAATGGTAGAAATAGATGTTTGATGCATTTTCCCTAATTTTCTAAGAAGCAAGCTAATTATGGATGGATATGTGGATTGGAAATGTGAATTAAATGAGGATAGAATGTATGGAGGATGGGAAATGTATGGAGGATGGGATTAATTTGTGGATGTGGATGAATATATGGATTGTATGGATGGAATTATGATTTGATGAATGCATGAAAAGGTAGAGAAACAATGGATTCATATTATGTGTACTCAAGGTGTTTGTGAAAATGTCTGTGAGAATAAATGCTATGATACTTTTATGAAATAGTGGTAAATGGATTATAAATGATGTTAAGAATTATGATAAGAAATATATATGTGATTGTTTGTTAAGTATACTTAATTACTTGCATGAGAATTGATAGTCGGGAAGGTAAGAACTTAGAGGAACATCTCTCAAACCGGGAATTCTCTAACTATTTGGTATGGGACATATAGTGGAGTTTCCATGGTGGGAAATCGGAATCTAAGCAATTACCGACTCGAACGTTAATTTCGACACTTAAGCACATAAGCACGTGTATGTTAAGATAAGAGTCTCACAAGTCACACATGTGGACCACAAGCATGAGCATGGCATACGTATGACATTCTGAATAAGCATAAGCATGACATGGTCCGTATCCTCCAAGAACGGCATGTCAACCTGATTCTTAGACATGGTCCGTATCCTTCAAGAACGGCATGTCAACCACATGATTTCTAAGGCATGGTCCGTATCCGCCAAGAACGGCATGTCTCATCCTTGTATGATCTGAATAAGTGCATAAGCATAAGCATAAGCATAAGCATCTCACAAGCGCGTGGTCTCGTAAGCATAAGTACCTCATAAGTGTATGGCTTTCTAAGTCTAAGATTCTCACAAGTACACGAGTCAAGGTGATGATATGATGTATATGCGCACACGTTCTTCCGCACTCTGATTATGTTATTATGCTATTTGATATGTTTCTGACTAAGTGCAGGTATATCATTACTGTTGATTGGATTTTATGTACACTGAGTACCTTTGTACTCAGTCGAATTTTGTCTTGGCAGGTATAGAGCAGGAGTACACGGCAGAGCCGTGGGTTGAGGAGACTTACCTCGAGGAAGGAGGTGAAGGTGAGCCTTCTGAGGAGGGAGCCGGAGACTTGGGCGGCTACACCTCTTAGTTTACATTTCTTTTCATTGAGAGAGTTTTGTAATTGACTTTTAGAGGATGTTGCTTAGTAGACTTTTATGGTTGTGTATCAGACTCTTTGGTTTTAGAGTGAGTTGTATATGTTTACCGTAGACTTTTGCTATTTGATTATAGTTTATATATCAGAAATTTTATTACTCTCATTTTCGAAGACTCGTGTAGTAGCCTTGTATGCATGGTTTTAAACAGGTTTAAGTAATGTGGCGATTCCAAATTCCTATTTTAGCCTTGTGGGATTTTGGGGTCGTTACATGTCTTGTGTGCCAACAAGATAAGGTAGAAAGGAATAGGCCTCTTGGGCTCTTGGAGCCATTACCTATCCCTAGGAGACCATGGGAGAGTGTCTCTATGGACTTCATTTCGGCCTTGCCAAAAGTGGGGGAGTTTGGGTCGATCCTGGTGGTGATCGACAGATTCTCAAAGTATGCTACTTTCATCCCCTCACCATTGCACTATTCAGCAGAGAAAGTAGCTTACTTGTTCATGAAGAATGTGGTGAAATACTGGGGTGTGCCTCAGAACATTGTGAGCGACAGGGACTCAAGATTCAAGGGAAAGTTCTGCTCAGAATTGTTCAAACTTCTTGGGACCAAGCTCAACTTCTCAACAAGTAGTCATCCTTAGACTGATGGCCAAACCGAGCGTTTTAACGCTCTCCTTGAAGAATACCTTCGGCACTTTGTTAGTGCCAATCAAAAGAATTGGGTAAACTTGCTCGATGTCGCTCAATTTTGCTTCAACTTACAACAAAGCTCTTCTTTCAACAAAAGCTCATTCGAGCTAGTAACCGGGCAACAACCACTAACGCCTCATACAGTCGTTGTCGGTTACCAAGGAACCAGCCCAGCGCATACAAGTTTGCCAAAGAGTGGAACAAGAATGCAGAGATTGCCCGAGCTTACCTTGAGAAAGCCGCTAAAAGGATGAATAAATTTGCAGATCCAAAGAGGAGGCAAGATAAGTTCAAGGTGGGAGACTTAGTGTTGATAAAGCTAAATCCAGTTAACTTGAAGTTCTTTCGTAAAGGCAACAAGAACTTAGTTCGCAAGTACGAAGGACCATTTCCTATCACTGAAAAGATCGGAAAAGTCTCCTACAAGGTGAAACTGCCTGAGTCATTTCGCAAATATCACCCGGTCTTCCATGCCAGTGTGTTAAAGCCGTATAATACAGACAAGGAAGATCCCACTCGCAACACTCTAAACCGGCCTGCAGCTACCGTAATGGCCGTACCCCAAAGAAAAGTTGAACGTATTGTTGCGGATCGTCATGTCCAAGCATCACCGACCAGACCCGCGCACATGGAGTATTTGGTAATATGGAAAGGGCTATCCGACGCCGAAGCTAGTTGGGAACTAGGCGTCACCCTTCTCCCATTCGTAGATAAGATTGAAGAATACTTAGCGAACAAGTCGACGAGAGCGTCAACTTAACAAGTGGGGGAGTATATCACGACCATTCGTCCAGCAATGTTTGCATGGCCTTGGTGGTGGCACTATTTTTGTATATCTTTTGATCTATTGTAAAAGGGTAGTTTAGTCGTCAAAGTCTTAGTGACATTTTTGTAATAAGGGAGTATGACTCCACCAGCACATAGGATGTTTCCTTCTGCCAACTGGTAAAAGGTTTATTTTCCACCTTGTAGGGGAGGTGGTAGTTCACTTGAGTGGGTTGTCTTTACACCATCTTTGATCACCTGCTCCCCTAGTGTCTTTTATTTCTAGTACCTGTATAGTGTCTTGTAACCTTTCCCTTTATGCAATAATATTGATCTTTGCTTCTTTCTTGTGCATTGTGGTGTGCTTTACTCTTGTTCTTAGGTAACTATTTGAATAGGCTGACTTGATCAATGGATTGATCAAGTGCCGCACGGGATTTACCTGGCAGCGTAAATTGCCCGTGACAAGCTGCCGCATAATGTATGGAGCCCCGAGAGCCCTTTCTGGCTTCGCCAGAGACAATCCGAGGCCCATCAAACCGTACCCAAAAATAGAAAGTTTAGTGCTTAAGGTATACAGATCATCTCATGATAGATGATCTTAAGTAGGGGTGTGGCAATTGGGCTTGCCCCGAAGCCCGATTGTTCAGCCCGAAAGTTGGGTGGGCTGAGTCTTCCTTATTTTAGGTTGGGTTTAGTTTAGACAAAAATATAGGCCCAAAGTAGATATTGGGTTGAGCTTAGGCTGCCCTTAGCTCAGCTCGAATTCAGCCCAGCCCGAACTAAAGTTATTTTATATTTTGTTATATATAATATTTATAGATAGAGAAGGTTCACAACCTAATCTCATTCCCAATCAACTGAAATTGATGTCCTTCACATGGAGAAACTATTATATTGTGTTTGTTAAGAATGTTATTAGTAGTATTTTTAAAAAAACAAATTAATCCTAGCCTTATTTATTAAGGGTTTCAAAACTAATTCTTTTGCTATTGGACACATACCTTCAAGAACATATTACTAGTTAAAAGAATTGAGTATCAAGAAAAGTGATTGTCTGATAGAAATCCATTTATTAAACAAGTTCATGTGCATTGCAAGTAAGTATTTAAGGAAAAGTTAATAAGTAACAATAGGAGAACTCAGCCCAAATTTGGCTCAAATGTAACCCACAAGCTGCTTAATTTGGGTCAACCCGAACTGAGCCCGAAATTGACCCACACTTTGCTTACTTGGGGCCAACCCAAACTCAGCCCGAAGCCCAAAATTATTTGTGAGCCGAGCTTGGACTGGGGTGCTTGGGCTGAGATTGGGCTGGGCTGGGCTGAGCTTGGGCTAAGGTTTTAAACTTTGGGCTAAGCTTAGGTTAACCCCGGCCCGACCAAGCTCGACCCGATTGCCACCCCTAATTCTAAGAGATATTTGTAGCTCCAATAGAGAGATTCCTCTAAATTACGACCATCGGCCTCACGGCAAATCATTATCTCTTGTCTGCATCTTCTTCATTCAGATTTCTCCAAATCCAACACCATAGAATGTTATTTTTCCTAGAATCAAAACCAGTAATGCCCATCTGTAACGCTAGTAAAATTCTTTATTTTATTAATAAAAAATTATTTATCTAAGCTTTATTAGTACTTCAACCAAAAGTAATTATAGATGCACTTTTACTCGTCAAGTATTTTTTTTTCTTTTACTCTAGATATATGCATATATATACATTTCGCCTCTTGTGCCAGTGGTGGGGTGTGGTCTCTCTATTGAGGGAGGTCCAGGATCCAATCCCCCGAGATGATTGTGAGCACGAATTTTACTCACATAAGTTTGGGGTTAAGAGCCGCCAATTATTGATTTTAAGGGATAAGTCCCAGATATGAATAATGTCTTATGGTCTACATGAGAATCTAGGTAATAGGTTCGATTAAGCCCCAGGGAAGGTGTTAGGCACACTGGGAGCCCCATTTTGCAATGGTTACCTACTCCCTAGGTATAAGCCAAATTAATGTCAAATTTTATTCAAATGTCTAAGTATTAGAGTATACTAATCCAAAAAAGAAAAAGTCCTAATTAGGTTCAAACCCGGATTGACTTGTCTACGTACTCACAATGGGTGAGATCAGACCGATCGTAGTTCTAGCACATGAGCCCGTGCCAAAGTTAGGGGAGTGTGTGTGTGCACCGGGGTGGCTAGGACTTAGTCCGGGGACTAAGGTTTGGTTGACCATGTTAGTCAAGTGCATGGTTTTGAGGATTTGGGCCCGGAGGCCAAGGTTTAAGCCCAGAGGCTAAAGGTTTAGCCCGATAGGCTAAGAGATTAGTCCGGTAGACTAAGGTTGGACCCGGTAGGCCAAGGTTAAACTTGGAGGCTAAATATTTAGTACAATAAGTTAAAGGATTAGTCTGGTAGACTAAGGTTAACCCCGATAGGTCAAGGTTAAGTCCGGTAGGCTAAGGGATTAGTCCAGTAAACTAAGGTTGGGCCCAGTAGGCTAAGGTTAAGCCTGGAGACTAAAGGTTTAGTCCGGTAGGCTAAGGGATTAGTCCAATAGATTAAGGTTGGACCCGATAGGCCAAGGTTTAGCCCGGTAGGCTAAGGGCACTTAACCGAAGTTAAAAGGAGAGTTAACCATGGTCAGAGCTGCTAACTAGGGTTAAAAGGACCCAATGTCAGATTTTTGGTCTATTTTGTATTTTTTTAGATTGTTTCAAGTTTTTCAAGGTTAAATGGTCTTAACCATGATTAAAATTTAATCGGGGTTGAGTTAACCCTAGTTAGAGGGTTTGGTCCAGTCAAGGGTAGGCCCAAATGGTACAGCAGTGCCTACACTGGCCTCACTGTTATGTGAAAACAATAAGATTGGTAGTAAAATAATTACCGTCAATCTCATTTCTTTGCAGAATGGAATTGACGGTAGAATAACTACCGTTATTGTCACTGTTTTCCAGAAGAGTGGCTTTGCAGCCATGTCAAAGGTTGAAGGTGATGCCCAGGGGGTCATGGATCCAAGAGGGTGTTCAGGGGACTTGTCCCAAGTTTTGGGCCTGGTATGGATCCTGGACTTGGCATGGATTAGGCTTACAGAGGCCAACTACAGTGAGAAACAGAATGCCCAGAATGTTGGTAAACTATTTACCGTCATTCTGAACAGTTTCTACTTCGGTTTATTTTAACCATGGTTGAGCTAATTAAGGGGGCCTAGAAGGACCAGGGAGGATTGGGGGAGGTCTCAGAAACCTAAACTAAGCCCTGGAATGGACCAGGGCTCAACCCAAAGAGGCCTAGAGCCACTGAAATGGGAAAGCCCAGAAATGGCGGTATCGTGTTTACCGCCATTTCTAGATTTTTCCAGAAATTGATATTTTTCCTCACGGTGTTGCACCATGCCACTTCCAGGTGATCTCTCATAGGTTGAGGGTCCCCAGGAATGCTTGGGGTGGGTTTGAGCCGAGTGAGGGCTACTGTATCTACCCTTGAGAGGGCCCATGCCTACAAGGAGGCAAGGGGACCCCTATCTTGGGTTTTGCAACAAAACAAGGCAATAAAAAGTCCCCTAGAGTAGGACTAGGGACTCACAGAGGTATTTTACAGAAAAATAAAGGGGTAGGGAAGGTCCTACCTTGCTTCTCCACTTGCTACGGTGGTACAGGTGGTGGTGCTCAGTGGTGGAGTTTGAGGAGGGGACCTAGGGTAGGCCATGAGTGCTCCTAGTGCTCATGTTCTCACCCTTGGTGGAGAATAAGGTTGAGAATAAGGGAAGGCTAAGGAATTTCGAATTCTCAGAGCTTCTACAGGGGGTTTTTCAGTGTGGGGAAGAAGGCTTGAGGGGGAGGGTATTTATAGGCTGGGGACGACCTAGGGTAGTTTAGGGATTAAAACAAAGTGTAGGACCCAAGGGAGGTGCAACAGGTAGTCCAGGGGAGGTGCCAGATTTGTTCTGCGTACTCTCCAGGAATGGCGGTAATTCAAATCTCATCATTCCTGAAATGGGACAAATTGGTAATAGCGGTAATTGGATTACTGTCATTTAGGAGTTTTTGCTCAAACAGACCCAGACCAACCACTATTGGTTTGGGGCACTGTAGCTTTTGTCAAATCCAGTAATGGAGGTAATGTTATTACCGACATTATCTGGATCTTCAAATTTTGAGCATGGGCCCCCCACCAACGGTTATCTAAGGCTTGTGGACCATGCTTGGGCCCACAGGATGGTCTAATTCTAGTTCTAGTTTTTGGGCCTTTGAGACTGGAAATGAGCCTTGCGCCCATGGGTCAAGCTAGGGGCTTAACTAGGGTTTACTTAGGTTGGACCTAGGGTTTGCTTAGGTTGGACCTAGGATTTGCCCAGGGTTAAGAAGATTAACTATGGTCAAGGTTATTAACCATGGTTAGGGAAGAGGTGTAAAAATTGAGTGCTTACAATGATAAGTCCGCAAAAGCTCCAATCCCCAAACTAACCACTAACCCTAAATGATATTCGAAGCAAAATATACATATATGTTCCATATTTTTTATTCAAATATATATGTTTCATATGTACTTGGGCTACATAGTATTTTGCATTGATTAAACTCGAACTTTATTTATTTCTATTTTCATATTTATATACTACAGTCAATTTTGTCGTGTAAGGATGAGTTCTAAATCCAATATTCAATTGCCCTCGACTCTAATCCATCGGCCTAATGTATTTAAAATGATTTGTAGTACAATTTAAACTTTTTTGATTAAGTTAGAAATTTCTTATCCTAAAATTTAAACTCAAAATTGATTAGTTAATATAATAACTCAACAGTGTTTATTGAAAATTTTGATTTCCTTAGAATCAATTCTCATAAAAATTGATTGTGGCTAAAAGAATTTGAATCAATGAATGCCTAATGGTATTAGAACCCAAACTCAACCCCAAACCCAAAGGTATTAGAACTCTTTGGGTTTGTGGAGCCTAATTGTAATACCTTTGGGTTTGGGGAGCCCAATCCAGAGCGGGCCTAATGGTTCTGAACCTTAACCATTACCCATGTGAATTTGGGTTGGTTGATGGGGCATGTCAGAAATTATCATCCCTAGCTGCTTTGAGTCTTGATTGAAATTGGAAATTATTTTCATTCTCAAGAATGCTGTCCCAAATCCCCTAAAGGGGTCTGTGTGCTAAAATAGTGTTGCCTTTAGTTCCACATCGCCTACTTGTTCAGGTCCTTCTTCTTAAGTACTCCCCACATCCCCTCTCTTTTTGAGGTGTGTGTGGTTATAGGCTTAGGTTAAGATTGGTGTAGGTATATGAGTTGTGTATATGTGATTACCGTGTTTACCCCACAAAAAAACTTCTTTTCACAAATCACCTCCCAACACCCATGAACGGGACCTCAATTTAAATGACTAGAATACCCATCTACTAGACACACGCAAAAAAAAAAAAACTTCCACGACTCATAAGGGACATTTAAGTCACTTAAATGCTCATCCAAGAATACAATGTCTTCGGAGCTTAGAAACATCCATCCTCTTTTCTTTCATTCCCATGTGCTGTCGTACAGGCTACAGCTAAATAAAAGCTTGGATTGATCATTCCAACTTTAAATATCTGCTTGAGCTTAGCTTGAACGAATCGAGCTCACAAGTCAACTTGACTTGAATGCAGCCCTAGTTCAAAGCATCATTTATCCATTGTTTATAGACTTGTGATCATCTCCAGTTGTGCTGGCACCACTCCATTGGCACTGTAAGCACCCAATTTTTACATCTCTCTATTAACCACGGTTAATAAGCTTAACCATGATTAGCCTACCCTAGCTCTAGGACCAACCTTAGAGCCTAACCCTAGGACCAACCCTGGGCCTAACCCTAGGTCTAATCATAGGACTAACCCTAAAGCCTAACCCGAGGACCATTCCTAGGCCTAACCCTAGGACTAACCCTAAAGCCTAACCCTAGGCCTAACCCTAGGACTAACCGAGACCCTGACCTCACCCTAGGTCTAACCCTAGGCTCAACCCTAACCTAACCCTAGGTTAAGACCAAACTCTAAACTCAATACCTTAGTCCAAGCTCACTCATAATCCCATGTCTAAGCTCATTTCAAGGACCCAAACCCTCTTTCTCCACTTCCCTCTTCCCCATACGAAAGTGACTCCTCACTCTACATAAGACAAAACTTACACCCCTACCCTATCTCTCAAGCTCCACTCCTAAACTCTTACCATCCTTAACCCCTAGCCCAGCCCTAGCCTAATCCTAACCTTAACCCTAGGCCCATTTCCTAATCCTATTTTCAAGCCCCAGATCCAAGCTACACTTAACCTTAACCAAACACCCAAGAACCAAGCCCATTATCCAAACACCAATGATCCAAACCCATGCAGTACTCTTAACCTACTCAAACTCATATGCACATGCTAGTTTTTTTCCCTTTTGGAGAAAAGATAGTATGTAGCTAACTCACACCAACCCACTCACATTGATTTTTATAAAAAGAAAACAAAAGAAAAAATGAAGATTAACATGCAACTAATACCCAATCAAACACACATACACCTATGCACGCACCCCACTAGTCTAGTGTGTATTTAACCTTACCTTCTTTCATACAAGCCTAACCCATGGTCTAAACATCCAAGCACAATCTTCCTAACTGTGGCACCATGCCTCACCCATACTCATGCATACCACCTTTGTTTTTGAAATGTTAGCATATAGATAACCTAGACAATAAACTCCCTCACACAATAAACTCTCTCACTCTCTCAAAATCTCATGCATTGTTTCTCTTTGATGATACATTAAGAGAACTTAAATCTTCATAGTAGCTTAGCCCTCCTTTTGCATGTTTAAACCAACCTACACACATCCTTACACCTCCTACATTTCTGAAAAGAGGCAAGATGACCTTCCAATGGCCCTCCATCCACTCACCTACCTCCCCCATATTACAACCATACCACCACCTATATCTCTGCCTATAAAAACCATCCATCACAGGCTCATAGGAGGAGAGCAGAAAAATCCAAAATACTTACCCAAGTCTCATTCCAAGAGCTCCCAAGTTCTCAGTTCAGAAATTCTGCGGCCTAGAATCCTCAAGCCAAAGCTCCAAGATTCTCAAAAACACTCCAAATTTTCAGAAAAAAAACCTCTTGCAAAACCAGAACCTAGGATGCAACCTTCCATTTCTCAGTGAGTTTCGACCACAAGATCAGGAGTTGGACCTGAGGTTTAGCCTTGGCTTTCCTCCTTGTAAGGTCATCCTCTCCTAGTCGTTAACTCCCTTGCCTTGGAATCTTTGAAATCTGTCTTGAAGGGTAGGCACCCTTTTATATTATTATTTGCTTATTATCTCATTCATCTAATTCATAATCCATTTCTATGATGTTTAGAAGACTCCTCTCCCTCGTATGAGCATCATGAACCTCCTATGTTGCACTTTGCAACATTGGAAGTCCATGTGAAAGAAAGGAAGAAGAGTATTAATTCAGTGTTCTTTTTTTCTATTTTTTCATCACATACGTATCTCACCACATGCACATTTCTTTCTCATGTTTTGTTCACCACATGCATGTATATTTCTCATGTTTTGTTAGGCCTAGATAATCTTTTGAGGGATGGAGGTCCTAAAAGAGGGGTGTACGTCTGCAACACAATTTGTTCTATAGGAAAAGGTGGTGAATCCTGTACTAATAATGTTGTCTTTTGTTTAAAGTAGATGCAAACCCCTTTTTCTGGAACTCTCCAACCACCCATAGCCCCTGTGTAATGCGTTTCAGATGCCCCTCCTCATTTGAGTGGGAGCCCCAATTGGCCGCACATATCAGATTGTTTATTTGCCGAAATAATCATATTTATCTTTTAGGGCAGCCCTCTTAAAGAATTTCTATGGCCCTAGTGATCCCTCTCCAGTCCCTCTTTAAATTGAGGTCCATCCAGAATCGAGAGTGGATTCAATTCTGGCGAAAAGCCCCGAATGGTGGTGTTGAATTTACCATTTTAGCCTTTCAGTATTTCTAACATCATTCTTGATTTTGACATATCCTTTTGGTCTAAAGACTTTCCCAGGTCACCACAACTTTGTAGATAACATTGTCCCCCCTTAGTCCAGGCTTGGTAAAAGGCCATTTTAGGCCCCACGGTCAGACTTTGGCCTTCCCGGATCATTAACCAAGTCCTAGACCTCAATTGGGGTTAAACTTAACCCCGGTTAGCTTGCTTTGCCATTTTAGGTCCTACAATCGGTCTAGGACCTCCTTTTGACCAAACCTTAGACCCTTAACTGGGGTTATGCTTAACCCCGATTAAATTGTCTTATTTATGCTCTGCAGCAGGTCTAAACTACTATTCAAAAACCCAAAAAAATAGAAAATATCAAAAAGAACAAAAACATAGCCACTCTGGTGCATCCCCTAACCATAGTTAAAAGCTTTAACCATGGTTAACTCTCCTTAGTCACTCTGGTGTAATCCTAGTCACTCCGGTGCAATCCTTAGTCACTCAGGTGCAATCCTTAGCCTCTTCGGCTAACCAACCCCAGCCCCCAAGCTAATCTCTAAGACATTCCGGTGCACACACACATACCCCCTAACCCCGATACGGGTCTAAGGTACCGCCCGAACTACACCCGATCTAATCCCGCCTCAGCGGGTATGTAGGCAGCTCAACTCGAGTTCGACCATAGATTAAGATTTTTGATCTCCTTCTTGGATTAGCACATCCTAAATGACTTAGACATTTTTCTCAATTTAACTTGTTTGACTTATACCTAGGTAGTAGGTAACCGTCTTAGACGTGGGTTTGGGTGCCTAACACCTTTCTTGGGGCTTAAATGAATCACTTACCTAGACTCTGACCGAGACCGTAGGTCCCTACCCATCCACTCAGATCCTATTTCCTCCTGAATATAATAGGTGGCGACTCTTAGTCAACCAGTGAGGCCAAAAAGACGTTTTAACGTCGTTCCTCCGAAGGGTCCAACCCGAAGAAAATGTGGCAAAATCCCGCACTCAAAAGCACCACATACCGTTGTTCTCACCTATTCAGATGTTGTGCATGCAAGCAAACCAACATCATAGTTGGCATGTGCAAGATATGCGGCGCCTTCAAAGCGAGTGCTAGAGATGTCCTCGTTGGCACCAACTAGAGATGATCCCTTGTCTTTGTAAAAATTAGGATTAGTAAGCAATGAGCTAGTGGAAGCATACCTTTGTCAAATGAGACACACATCTTTGTGTTAGACCCAAGATTTCAAAAGCTATGTAGATAAGACGAATAGAGAATGAAACAAATGAAATGATTCAAGGCGCGATGAGAATCCGCTTTCCTTAAGATGTTATTCGCTCCACTACCGATTTGCGAAAGGGTTTATAGCGAATTTACCTCCAGCATATAATGAAGCTCGGTATAATACTGTTGTCGATCTACGTCTTCCAATAATGTTCAAGATCAACCCCAAACTCTTGAGCAACGATTGTTGAAATATTAATTTACTCAAATTTAATAGCTAAGACCGGAGAATAAAGCAACTCATCAAACCACAAGCAGGAGATTATTCTCTTTACATTTTTGGTATGATTTTCATATGTATAAGTTCAACTCATATCACTGCCTACTCATAGGCTTATAGGTCTCTCCTTAAGAGGTTTTTCAACCTCCAAACAGACACATGACCGTTTCTTAACTAACCCAACCAACCTTTAGTTATTAGCTAGCTATTGTTTGAATTAATTTACTCAAATTTAATAACTAACACCGAAGAATAAAGCAACTCATCAAACCACAACAAGGAAATTATTCTCTTTACGTTTTTGGTATGGCTTTCATATGTATAAGTCCAACTCATATCACTGCCTACTAATAGGGTGATAGGTGTCTCTCCTTAAGAGGTTTTTCAACCTCCAAACATAAGACCGTTTCTTAACTAACCCAACCAACCTTTAGTTATTAGTTAGCTATTGTTTGGAAATGACTCAAACTCTCAACAGTCACTTTTAGTTATAGTTTTGCAATACTTCAAACTCCCAAGTTTTTAATTTGAAAAGTTAGTTATAATTTGAATTGAATCAAGTTCCACTTAACACGTGTCACTACATGCCTTAATACAATGTATAATAATTTCTTATATATGCATAAGAAATAATAATAAGAAAATCATTACCAAATCTATAATAATAAGTTTTCAATATTACGAATTTTGAAAATATCAAACACTTTGCCCTTTATGTATTCTATGTAATTTCTATCACAAGAACCAATGATGGCATTAGTGAGAGCAATTTGTTGCAAGTTAAAAGGCTCTTGAAAGTGATAAGAAGACTGACTGTGGATGGGCGAGGAAGAAGGTAGTGGGCATTAGTGAGAGCAATTTGTTGCAAGTTAAAAGGCTCTTGAAAGTGATAAGAAGGCTGACCGGAGATGGGTGAGGAAGAAGGTAGTGCACCGGAGATGAGAAGAAGAAGATGGTCTTTTAAAATATAAGAGGTTATTGCATATCAACTGCTAGGTTTATCATTAATTTGCAAATACACTGTCGTGTATAATAGATTAGCAACTTAACTTATCATTGTTCAACCATTAGAGATGAACCTCATTCTTCCACATCCGTTGAATGCATTCAAATATGTTTAAAAAATAATTATAATACCCTTGTGGCATTGAGTGGATTATAATATCTTGCGACAAATATTCCCTTTTAACTCTCTTTAACTGTAGTTATGAGTCATTAACCCTTAGGATTAAAGCATCTAACCTTAGATTTTAGAAAAAAATTAAAAAATTTAACCACAAGGGTTAATCTTGGTAGTCGTAGTTCAAGGGTAGTTAAAGGGTGTCTCCTTTTAACTTCCTTTAAATATGGTTAAAATTCATTAATCCTTAGGAAGTATCTAACCTTGGTTTTTAGAAAAAAAAACTACAATGGTTAAACTTATTAATTAGTTCAAGAGAAATTAAAAGGGTGTCCCCTTTAACTCCGTTTAACTATGGTTAAGATTCACTAACCCTTTGAAATAAAACATCTAACCTTAATTTTTAGAAGAAAAGAAATTAAAAATAGAGGTTAAAACTTGTTAACCATAGTTAAGACAATTAAAGGGACTTTGTGAGGTTATGAAATATCTTAAAGACATAATAATCATTTTACTATCAGTTATAAAGGATTGAGGTTCTTTGTCTAATTGTTAAGAATGATGACTTAATTTACAAATCTGTTATGCATAATAATGTGAAATTAGTATAGAATACTCACAAAGTATATTCCCATATATATTCTCAAATCCTAACCATTTATCTTGGTCATTAAACGGTTAGAATTAAAGCTAAAGTGACATTTGAAAGGACAAAATAAGTCAACTTAAATCCTTGTCTTTTTTTTTAGTTCGAGAAATACATTTAGGCTGCAACGCCGGTTAAGTGTTAGTATCTGTTCAGTTAGTAGGCGGGTGGAGAGTATAGACAAACTCCCACCCTCTCAGGAATGGAATCCAGGACCTCCCCTCAATGCAGGGGATACACTACCACTAGGACAAAGCCTTGGTGTGTAAATCCTTGCCTTTAGTGATTAGTTAAAAAAGAGATTAGGGAATATATTTAGGAGTATATTTGGGAGTATAAATAGACCGACTCCAATGTATTGGCAAACTAAAGATAAACTTAGCAAACTGATATGCAAAAACCCGCAACCGATATGTAAAAACCCGCAAATTTAATGGTGTGTAGTGTAGTCAGTATGTGCGCACATAGCAGCAAATTTAATGGTGTGTAGTGTAGTCAGTATGTGCGCAGGAATGGCCTGTCATCATTGGCCATGCTTCAATTTTAAATACTTATCCACTGTGATTAAGATTCACTCACCCTTACAGTTAAACATTCTAACTATGATTTTTCAAAAAAACAAATCCAAAATCTTGGTTTTAATTTAGTTAAGATTAATCAGGGTTAATAGGATGTTAAAAGTGACACGATGACACGAGGTAAGATATAAAACGGACCCATGGGTCCAAAAACGGACCCATGGGTCCAAAAACGGACCCATGGGTCCACTAAGCACTGCTCTAAAAACTACTTAGAAGACTACATGGTAACAGACGGCCATGATGCTAATTAGAGAGTTCAAATCCTCTAGTCGGCCCAGGGGCCCACATGCTCAATGGTATGCTGACAACTCACAAACCTTCATTTAATACACAAAATCTCCCCTATCAATCCGTTTCAATAAGATTTATTCGTATAAAGGGTAAGTAAGTAATTTAACATTAGTCTTTTTGATTAAGAAATTTGGTTTGGGGTTTGGACTTCACAATTCAACCAGCCATGTCTGCTATTCGTCCCCTTTAAATGTAAATGTGGTTATGTATAATTAACTTAAGGTTAAGATATATTTATTTTATTTTCTAAAACCAAGGCTAGATGGATGAATCTTAGACGTGAGTAATCTTAATCACAATTAGTGTGTTAAAAGGGACACGTGGCGGCTTGTAAAATCTCATTTAATTATGGTTAAGCATAATCAATTTAAGGTTAATATTTAAATTTTTTTTTCTAAAAACTAAGGTTAGATGGATGAACCCTAGGAGTTGAGTGAATCTTAACCACATTTAGTAGGTGTTAAAATGAATACGTGGCAGCTTGTAAAGCCCCCTTTATAATCAACCTAAGGTTAGTAATTTTTTTTACTTTTTTTTTTCTAAAGACCAAGATGAGATGGATGAACCCTAGGGGTGAGTGAATCTTAACCACAGTTAGTGAGTGTTAAAAGAGATACGTGACTGCTAATATAGGCCTCTTTAACTGTGGTTAAACATAATCGACTTAAGGATAATTTTTATTTTTTTTGATGTTTTTATTCTAAAAACTAAGGTAGATGGATGAACCCTAGGTGTGAATGGATCTTAACCACAATTAGTGGATATTAAAAGGAACATGTGGTGGCTTATAGAGTCCCCTTTTAATTATGATTAAATTTAATCAACCTATGATTGAGATTTTTTTCTCTAACTTTAAATCAAAGTTAAAAAAATAAATGAACCGTGAATGAATCTTAATCATAACCATAGTTAGTCAGTATATAAAAAAAAAAAAAGATGTGTACTAATGGGACACATGACTTGACCCGTTGAATCATGAAGACCAAAGGCTAAACGAGATTTAATGACCATTTACTTATTTACCCTTTGTTAAAACATATGATGAAAATTTTATGCTTTAAATGAAGGTTTGTGAGTAGTCAATACATTATTGAGCAAGTGGTCTCTAATACCAATTCTAGTGGTCATGGATTATCTCTGGCGAAGCCAGAAAATGGTCTCGGGTGTCCACATATTATGTGATAGTTGGCATAAAAATAGGGGAGATGTCATTTCATTTTCTCCTCATTATTTTGACTTCTCCTCACTTGATATTTCTTTCCATTTTTCTCACACTTATCGTCACATGTCTCATTATTATGTGTGGAGAAGTCAAAATCATGGGCCCCATGATTTTGACTTCACCACCACATGTCCCCTATTTTATGAACACCCGATACAAGCCCTTTCTGGCTTCGTCGAGACAATTCGAGGCCAATTCTTGTAGGGAAATAATTAACTTACCCATAAAATTTAATTCAAAACCTAAGACACCACCTCATTAGTGGATGCTCCTCTTAAATACTCCAATTGTGATGAGTATTTAAGAGGGGCATCCACCAAAGAGATGATGCTTAGGTTTGGAAATGGATTTATGGTATGCCTATCAGTTGTACTCCTAATTAACAAGGTGATCACTATTTTATTATCTACTTCATTATTTTTTACACCAAAACCCAGGCAAAGTAAAAGAAAAAAAAACTGTATCAGATTTTTTTTTTTCTTTGGGGATCCACCGCAACATAAGACTCTACAAAGAGCCGCTACAACAGCAAATTAATAGGGTAGGGACGTGATTTATGGTTAGGGTTAGGGCACAAACCCTATCACTAATGATAATACTGAATCCTAACCCTAAATAACAGCCGCCGCCCTTATTGCAAAGAGTCTACCTTGCAGCGGATTCTCTCTCGAAATTGTTTGTATCTTATGGCGCATGATTAGCTCCGTTGATTATAGTATTCCCGAGGAGAGTTAAGACAAAAGGCTGGTTGACAATCTTATCCTGTACTGCCGCACCAAGGAGCCGCCCTTAAACTGCACCGCCGGCACTCCTCGTCATGCTTGAAAACCCCTCGTCGGAAAACAACTGAACATTCCGGCAACTCTCCGAGATCGGCAAACAATGACTCGTCCTCTTCTTCCATAGGGAAAATCATTGCTACATCAGCGTTACAGCTACTGCTTCCCTCGCAAATCGGGCTCTCGAATACGGTGGAATAGGTGGACGCTACATCGGAAAACCAGCTAAAATTGTCGACTGCGAGAATCGTTTCCTCTCCCAGATCGACGAACTTCTCGTTTGGTTCAATTTCAGGTTGTTTTCCAAAACCACTCGATTCTTCTGGTGGGAATTTCGGTGCAGCGGTGGCGGCTTTAGTGGGGGTGGAGGAGCTGTTGTTATGGTTTCTGGAGGCCGGCCAAGGGTGGTTGTGCTCACAGGCGTACGTTATCACCAGCATGGTGGGGTCTACACGGCTCCTCTCTACTTGCTTTCTCGCCGGACACCCCTTTGAGCTACTACATCGATAATATCCTCTGCGAAAATTTAAATATGGAAAAATTACTCAACCTGGATTATAATCCAAAATCCAACATCGAACCTGTAGCGCATGTTAGTAAAATCGCGTTCTAGCTAAAATGCGCCGGTGGCTGGATAATCAACCCAAGCTCGAGAAACCGGAGGATCGCTTATGAATTCTGAATCTTTAATAACTCGTTAGTTGATGTTAGTAGAGCTATTCATGTGGCGCATGTTAGTGAAGCCCATTACGTCCTGTAATGACCGGAATTCTCGCTCGATTAATTCGAATACTCCACCTAACCGTGGTTTTTGTATGTATGACGTGATTAGCACCACCGGCGCAAGTTAAAAAAAGGGCACTTACCTGGGATATGGAGAGCCTTTGATAGGCTTCTGCCCGTACTTCCTCCAGGCCCATGAATCGGACGGTGGAGCTCCGTCGCCTTTGGGACGAGACCCATCGACGTCTCCGATTGGCACGGATATCACCCTCTTCTGTACAGCGCGCCTACTGAAAAATGTCCCATAACGGTCTCTTCTTCAAATAATCACATAAGAAAATATAAACGTCGAATGTGTTTTTCTCACCGGGATCTGACATAATTCCGGGGAAACAACACCGTTTATTGGGTTTTACTAGTTTTACACTACTAAGTACTAACCTTCTTCTTGGGGAAGATATGGTAGTCATCTTCCCGTCGTTAATCAGGGCAGAGAACGGCGAATCTCCGCCATTTTCGAGCTCCTCTTGCTCGCTGACAAAAGGGTGGTTGTTGAATCTGCCGTCCATGATGGAGATATGAATAGGTGGTCCAATAATCTAAGATCAATTAACCTGTTCTTCGACGAAGTTGATGTAATGATGATCGTCCTTTAGCGTTGTGGGTATTTAAAGAAGTTGCCGGGAAATGAATGGGTGTCGCCGGAGAGAGAGGTTTGGAGATGAATTTGATGGGGGAAGGTGATGGAATACTGGGTGGTTTAAATATCGGACCTTCGTGTTTGACAGATTGGCACTTGTATAGCTTATAACAGAGGGGGAATGGATTTCGTCTGGCTTCCGCTCCACATGTCAACACGTATCTCTTCTTGACACCCCTTAACTGTGGTTAAGGTTCAGTAACCTTTGGTTCAATCATATAACCTTCGTTCTTTACAAAGAAAAATCAAAAAATTTAACTAGGAGTTCAAATTTTATAACAGGGGTTAAAAGGGTAGTTAGTTAAGGGGTTTCGTGAGTGGCCGAGACGGTTCTCGTCTAGCAAGGGCCAGACAAAATCTGATCCCAGAGAGGGTAGGGTGTATTCGAGCCGAGCTTGGGCTAGGCTTGAAATAGTTTGACTTGAGGTCGGTATGATTTATTTTTAAAAATATTTTAAATAAAAATAATAATATTACATATATATATATATATATATATATATATATATAAATTTTTTTTGTATATTATTCAAGCCAAGCTGAACTCACGCCTCATTAAGTCGAACCGAATCAATCAAGCCTTGGCTCGAACTTGATTTGAACATATTTCAAACTTGAAAACTCAACTCGATAGGGTCGATCGAGCCAAAGTAGCTTAGCTTGAGCTAGCCCAGCTTTTGTGCACCCATAAGAGAGGGGACGTGCAAGCAAATATAACATAATCTCAAAAATATACATTACAAGTGAAAGCGACCCTTTTTTTAAATTTTGATTAATTAAAGTCCTTTACAAGAGAAAATTATAGGGATTGAGGTAAGTAGATGGTTGAGTTTTAAATTGCTGATGATCTCATTACATTTGTTGTTTAAATATGAATTGAAGCTTCAGGAGATAACAATATGGGATCAGATGAGCAACAAATCCCAGTTGTATAGCCCATTGGGCTACAAGTAGGCTATTGGTTAACTTTAATAAAAAATGTTATTATTATTTTGAAATACTGTGAATTTCGAAATTGTGATTTTTTTATTAGAGTAGACTATTAGTACTAGAGTAGGCCAATAGCTTGCTTGCTGTAGCCCAATGAGCTATAACAGGGTTGTTACTCATATGCTCTGTAACTTGAAGCCAAGGTTTGATTCAGCTTCTGTATCGGTAATTTTTGTCATTCAAACGTAGGCCTCGGATTGTGTCTGGCGTAGCCAGAAAGGGCTCTTGGGTTCCATACATTGTGCGACAGTTGGCATATAAATAGGGAGAAGCCATTTCATTTTCTCTCCATTATTTTGACTTCTCCCCATTTGATATCTCTCCCCTTATTCTGACACACTTATCGCCACATGTCTTATTATAAGTGGAGAAATCAGAATCATGTGCTCCATGATTTGACTTTTCCACCACTTATCCCCTATTCTATGGAACCTTGAGATAAGCCTTTTCTGGCTTCGTCAGATACAATCCAAGGCCTCAAACGAAATTGGAATGTCAAAAATTTTGAATTTTTTGACAAAATTTTGAAAATTTTATTTTTATAATATTTTTAAAAATTAAATATTTTCCCAATATTTATCAAAATTCCATGAAATTTGGGCATCGAAATTGAGGAAATTCCATCTTTGAATTTTCAAATATTTTGGTCAGAATAATATATATTTTAAAAAGTTTAATATATTTATATAAATATTATTATTTTAATTCTAGAATAAAATTTAAATTTTCAACAATTTCATGAAATTTTAATAATTTTTTTGAAATAACTCATTATTTTATTAAAAAAAATCTATTTAAAAATAAAATTATGGAATGTTGACCGAAATTCTAAAATTTTGATTGAAATAAGTAAATCCTAAATATTTTTTTTTTCGATTTCGTTGGATGGGTACAAAACTAAAATTACTGAGATTTTGAACCATGAATAGAGCTCCCAAATATATGAGAGCAGATGAGCAATAGCCCCTATTAGCTCATTGGGCTACAACATACATGGTCCATAGGCCTACTCCAATAATTAAAAAAAAACAATATTTAGTTATTACATCGACCATTTTCACACTGTTTCAAAAAAATTATTTAAAAAACCATGTCGTGTTTTTTAATTGGAGTGGACCAATAGTCTGTCTACTATAGCCCAATATATTACAACAGTTGTCATCCTGTAAAAGAAGGATACTTATGTCTAATACATTTTATGTAACTCTATCACAGGCATATTTTAGGCGTTACCACTTGAATAAGAGCTCTTGTTAGTATTTAGATTCTTACAATTTGCCTACTTTCTTTTTACTTTTTATGTTCCTATTTGTTAGGAAATCAATTTAAATCTAAACCAACAGAACAGATGCAACAAGGGAAGGATTCCTTGATGACTTGAGATTGTCTCTGGTTATGGTTAGAGACAATATCTCTGGCTGTATTGCCATGATATGGAAAACGGATGGCCAGAGAATCTCTCACGCTGTATTCCTATCATGCCACTTTTCTCATATTTTAAAATGGGAAATGGAGAAAGGATTGCGTGATCAGTTTGGAAGTTAACCACATGATCTCATTGGTCCACATCATTTTTTTTAACACCTACAAACTGTGATTAAGATTCACTCATCCTTAAGGTTTATCCATCTAACCATAGTTTTAGAGAAAAAAAAAAGTAAAAAAAAAAAAAGTAATCATAATTTAGTTAAGCTTGATCAATTATAAGGGGTTAAAAAGGACACGGGAAAGTCAGGAGACTCAGGACTCTTAGCTTAACCATTTTGACAATTCATAACTTTTTCCTAATTTCTTTAGACTTGTTTAATCCGAATTCTAAAGGCAAGGAAGTTTTTGTACACGTGAAGTCTTTGCATTCCAACTAGAGAGGACGTTTATGGCTATCAATCCTAGGCCTGGGATTGTCTCTGGCGAAGCCAGAAACGGCTTATCTCGGGTTCCATAGAATAGGTGACAAGTGGTGGAGAAGTCAAAATCATAGGGCCCACGATTTTGACTTCTCCACCTATAATAAGACATGTGGCGATAAGTGTGTGAGAATAAAGGGAAGAGATATCATATGGGAAGAAGTCAAAAAGTGGGGAGAAAATAAGATGACTTCTCCCCATATTTTTGCCAACTGTCGCACAATGTATGGAACCAGAGGAGTTTCTGGCTTCGCGAGAGACAAGCCAAGGCCTCAATCCTAAGTCTTCCGGGATAGAGGGAAATTCTACCTGAGGCCTAGAAGAGCGTGTAAGGTGTGGAGCCCACCCAAAGTAAGGGTCTTTTTCTAATTTGGGGATTAAGGAAAAGTTAAGCAGACCAGCACCTCTTTAGGTTATAGGTTCTGCAGGGGAAGCTTCTTCTGATAGAAACTTGGCAAGAATCGTGTTTGTAGCCTAGGTTAACAAAGGACCAATGTGAAAATAAAATACTATTTTTTAGGGTGGTATTACACGCACACCAATAATTACTGAAATACACCAAAATTTTTAAAAAACCATATTTACTACTACACACCAAAAAAAGAGATGAAAATGCCACTTCTTGTTCTTCCTCTCAACTTCCAGCCTTCTTCCTCCTTTCTTCAAAAGGTAAACACCCTTCTTATGCTCTTATGCATGTACAGAAAAACATGGAGGAGGAGGCGAGATGTTTGGAGTCCTCTATTTGGATAATACTGGAAGGGATTGGAAGCTAGGGTTTCATTAGGGTTTTTGCTTTTTTTTTTTGTGGTTGTTGATATGGGCTGTTGAGGATCCAAGCATTTGTTTACAAAAATCTGAAATGCTTCAAAGAAGAGGATTCCCACTTGCATTTATCCTCTGGTCTGACTTTGATTCGGATTTGGTATGCGGTCACACTCATGGCAACCCACATGCGGCGGAACCTTCTTCTTCTCCTCCGACTGTTAGTAGTTTATGAATCTTGTGGGTGCGATAAACTCCAAAAACAAGAACGGATCTAAATTTTGCTCTCTTTTATTTGATGTGTTGCAGACCATGGGTTTGTGCGACGATGCAGAGAAGACAACAAGACATTATTGTCTTTTTTATCTTATTTTTGGGTGTGTATATTAGTAAATTTTGAGGTTTTTTTAAGTTTGGTGTACATCAGTAAAAGTTGGTGTGCGCTTGGCACAACCTTTTTTTTTTTCAAGACATGCATTATTTTTTTTTAAAAATTGCCTATATTTTTTATCATTTAAAAATATTAGAACTTGAGTATGTTTCTTATGTGTTAACATCTCATTGATCCTTTCACTGGAAATTATTGTTTCAATTCTTGCTCCGCTCTTTTTCCATAAGGAAAAGGATGGCCTATGGCAATTAGCTGAGTTGTAACATCAAAAAAATAATCTTTTAGCTTATGGATAGGTGTGGCCAAAAGGATCTCTCCCGATTATTCTTTTATAATAATTGCTCTCTGCTAAGGGTCTTGACTTTCCTCCCCTAACGTCTCCTTTAATGCATGAATCTCTCCTTCTTTTCTTATCTTATCAAAATTTACTAAGCTTTTGTCAAACCTCTTAGATTTCCAGGAATGGAAGGTTCGGTATGCCTTCATTTTTCTTTCTTTTTGGTTGATATGATATCATATAACTAATACACACTCTAAACACACACAGCCAGACCTAAGGTAGTCAACAGACTCTCTAAACACACACAGCTAAGACCTAAGGTAGCTGCTAAGGTGCCATCTCTTGGAAGTCCCTCTAGACAATTTCGTTTTCACCGCATGTACAACACCTAGGAAAATATATGGTGTGCATGAAATGCACCAGAATTAGGGTTTGATAGATCATTACAGATGTGGAAACCTGATCTTACAGATTTGATGGATGCATTACAGTCCACACATCATCACTGATAGACTACTGTTATGACGTGGACTAATTGTGCAGTACACTCGAAGGCAAGGTTTAAAATCCCTTCAGGATTTTGCAAATCCCAGTTTCGTCCAACCCCAATGAAATCGATACATCATGGATTTCAAAAAACATGATTTTTTTCCAGGGATTTCGAAAATTTCAGGTCAAATTTCGGAATTTCGGTGATATTTCGGGAATTTTTTTTAATAGGTTATTATTATCACTTTTTTAATTAAAATTCTGAAATAATTTGATGTTTTTATTGAAATTTTGTAAAAATTTGGAAATTTATATATTTATTTTAAAAACAAAATAATAATATTTATATACATATTTAAAATTTTAATAAAATATTATTTTTTAACATATATATTTAATTAAATATTAATAAATCGGAATCCGAAATCCCATTGAGATACAGATTTTTTTTGAGATTTCAATTTGGGTTGGCAATCGAAATCACCGATAATATCGGGATTTCAAATTTTGTTTGGAGGTAATTGCCCCACCCATAAATAGTATAATTCGTTTGTTTGTTTGGTATGAAATAAAATAATATCACGTTTTTATATCCAAAACCCAAAAGAAAAAAATTATTTGTTATATGAACTTAATTAAGTAGACTCCACCATTAATAACTGTGCAGGACCATAAACCCTATGTTTAGGGTTGGCAATCCGACTAGGCTGACCCCCAAGCATGATTGTTCGGCCTGGAGTTTAGGTGGGTTGTGCCTCCCTTACGTTGGATTGGGCTACGTTTGAGCTAATTTTTAGGTTTAAAGTAAATTTTGAGCTAAGCTTAGATTGCCCTTAGCTCAGCCAGAATTTTGTCTTGCTCGAACTACTAATATATATATATATATATATATAATATTTTATATTATAATGAGAATAAGAGGTAGGTGGTGTTGAGTGATATTTTCAGGAAAAATATATTATTAAGTTGCAATTTTTTTAATTCTTTTTTAGGTTAAATATGTCATTTTCCTAAATACATTTATCCTTTTGCCACTATCCTCTCTCCTT
Organism: Tetracentron sinense; assembly: GCA_015143295.1. Lineage (NCBI taxonomy): Eukaryota > Viridiplantae > Streptophyta > Magnoliopsida > Trochodendrales > Trochodendraceae > Tetracentron > Tetracentron sinense. Next base: position 51,281,809 of record CM026551.1, read on the forward strand.
CCCACGTCCCCACTCTCTCATCTCTTTATCACTCTCTCACACACACTGAGAAAGCTTGAGCCTCTTTAATGGCATTCAAAAAACAGTCCTTCACGTGCATCACGTGCATTGCGCATGAGTTTCATTAGTATAATATAATATAACAGTATCAATCAACGTGAATAAATTAATAAAATTGATCATTGGATTACATCCAACGGTTTTTAATAGTCCCCAACTCTGCACATTCTCAATTTCTTATTTTGTAAAATTGTTAGTTATCGTACCAAAATTAAATCTATAACCTAAAGAGTAGAGGGGTTCTCATTTTTTCATTTTCATTGTTTAGTTTGGGTCAACCCGAACTCAACCCAAAGCCTGATGCACATGTATGCTAAGCTTGGGCTAGGGTGCTCGGGCTGAGATTGAGCGAATAACTAAGCTTGAGCGATGGTTTTGAGTTTTGGGCTGAGTTTGGCTAACCACAACCCAATTGCCACCCCTACTTATGTTATATGGCCAATGCTAGCCTTAATTGCCCCATGTAATTAATAATCACCTTAATTAGAAAATAGGATAACCGCCGGGAGATGACTAAGGCTATCATTTCCCATAACGCAAACATTATATGGAATATATATAGAGAGATGTTACCATTCCCGCAACTCATGAAGTGGGTAACCTGCACTTTTTTTTATCCTCTCATCTTCCTTCTAAACAAGCTAGAGGTTGTCAAGTTCTTAGACAATTTAATTGTTTCTAAATTAACATGTTAAAGTATTGTGTATTTGAGGTAATGTTTATGTCTTCTCTTAATTGTTTTCTTTTTTTTTATTAATAAATAGGCAAGGGTCCTTGTCAAACCCCATCCCTCACTGGGAGGCTTTTATAAAAATAAAATAAATGACAAAAAATATTATGTTAAAAATCATAATGTAAAGATAGTGACAATCTTATAATTATATGGAGAGATGCATTGTCAATTATCTCCATACTTACAAGACTCCCACCGCCTTGACATTAAAAAGTGGTGTGTCGCTTTGATATTAAGGCTCTGTTTTAATTAAAAGAATGTCACGACTTTTACATTAAAGCCCAGCTTTTTATATCTTAGAGCTCTGACAAATACCAATTTGAATGGTTGTAATTCCTTGATACTATTAGGAATTGGCCCTTCACTTGGTGACTAGTGAAGAAGGTAGTGCCCAACCAAAAAAAAGTAGTGGGTCCTAATACCTCGTAAGAAATACGTTATAGTTACTATTCCTTCAAGCATTTCGTCATCCAGGTAGGTCCCCCTTTCGTTTTATACTACTAAAGGACGGTCAAGATTCTTACCCAAAAAAGAAAGGACTGTCAAGATGAATGTGACACATTTTTTAGACTTTTGTTTATCGTTTATTGATGGAACCTACTTCATGATTATCTCTTTGATTTTTAAAAGCGTAAAATACACTCATCTCCCTTGAGGTTTGGTGAAATTTCAAAAACCTCCCTTCTAGTTTTTTTGAATTACACTGCCCTCCCCTGACAGACTCTTAATATTAATCAGAAACCTCCCCTCTAGTTTCTTGAATTACACTGCCCTTCCGTAACAGACTCTTAATATTAAAACTGTTATCTAAAGTTATCATTTTCCCATTTTAACCCTATTACTTGATTGAGGAAACGTCTTTACCGTTTGAAAGCTCAAACAAAGAAAAACATAAACTCCCAAGCCGTCACGTGTCCCTTTTAATACCTATTAACTATGATTAAGATTTACTCACCCTTAGGGTTTATCCATCTAACCTTAGTTTTAGGGAAAAAATAACCTTAGGTTGGTTATGCTTAACCGCAATTAAAGAGGGCTCTACAAGCCGCCATGTGTCCCTTTTAACACCCACTAACTGTGGTTAAGATTCACTCATCCCTAAGTTTCATTAATTTAACCATGGTTATAAGAAAATAAAATAAAAAATATAAATCTTAAGTTAATTATGTTTAACCACAGTTAAAGGATCTCTATAAGCCGCCATGTGTCCCTTTTAACACCCACTAACTATGGTTAAAACTCACTCACCCCTAGGGTTCATCCATCAAACCTTGGTTTTTAGAAAAAAAACCTTAGGTTGTTTATGCTTAACCACAATTAAAAAGAGCTCTACAAGCCGCCACGTGTCCCCTTTAACGCTCACTAACTGTGGTTAAAATTCACTCACCCCTACGATTCATCCATTTAACCATGATTTTTAGAGAAAAAAGAACCTTAGGTTGATTATGCTTAACCACAATTAAAGGGGGCTCTACAAGCCGCCACGCGTCCCTTTTAACACCCATTAATTGTGCTTAAAATTCACTCACCCCTTGGATTAATCCATCTAACCTAACCTTGCTTGTAAGAAAAAAATAAAAATATTAACCCTAGGTTAATTATGTTTAATCACAGTTAAATGATCTCTATAAGTCGCCATGTGTCCCTTTTAATACCCACTACTATGTTTAAGATTCACCTCACTCCTAGAGTTCATCTATCTAGCATCGGCTTTTAGAAAAAAAAAAAAAATATATATATATATATATACTTGATTTTGGAAATATATATCAACCTTAAGTTGATATTATTAACCTTGGTTAGAAACCAATTATCATTTATTTTATTGAATTAACTAACCTTGTGTTGAAAAAGGGTAATTTAGACAATTTAAAATGTTTAAATGATGACATCATCAAAATTCACCAAATAATGTAGCGGTAAACTTAAGAGAAGGGGTATCTGTTACAGGTAACCAAAGTTGAGGGGATGGCAGTGTAATTTCACGAACTCGATGAAAGGTTTCTAAAATTTCACCGAACCTTAAGGGAGATGAGTGTAATTTACCTTTTTTAATATGGTTTGGTTTTACATTCTAGTCATGCCTTAGCCCACCTGTCTTTGAAAATTTGAGCATCTAATGACCTCTTCTTCCACATTTACAATGGTTGAATTGGTGAGAAACCTTTGACAACTAAATGCTTGATTCCTTAGACACGGCACACATTTTTCGATCCTTCAAACAATCTGAGAGAGGAATTGAATCTTAGGTGACTAGACATTACCTATCCCTCCCAAATCAGAGAGACTACCTCAGATTGAGTCTCGGTAATGCACTATAAGAGCAGTCAAAGTACTGCATAAGTTGCGGTCCATGCCTAACCGCCTTTAAACGTCCTTGTAGGGGCTAAAAGACAAACAAGAAAGTAATATAATTATATTTGTGCTCATCACTAAACTTGTTGAAGAGATGAAATATTATCCTATTGCTTCTTAGATTGTTTGTTTTTGTGGCCCTACAAGGACACTTAAAGACGGTTAGGCAGTTAATCACTAAACTTGTTGAAGAGATGAAATATAATTAAAATATATCTTTTTGACCAAAGGTTGAATCAATCGCCAGAAGAAAAACTAGGCCAAAACCTATGCTACATTCCAAGGAAGAGGAGCAAATAAAACATTTGCACAAAAATTCTCTTAAAATCAACTTCATGCCATGAATTAATAACAACATCCAATCTCCCAAAACGTATGACTGCTTCAAACTTTCTGATATATGAATGCATTTCTTTTTTCTCTTATTAATTAATTAAATTAATTTTTGGTCATGAGTCTTGTTGATATTGGAACAATGGCCTATGTGTTTTTATAATCATCTTCATTCTTTTATACATCTAAGTCATACTCCGTTAATTAACTTGATAATGCCAATTAAATCCCTCTTTAATGAAGCCACATGGTACTATCATGTTATACTATCATGTTGGGGGCTTTTTTCCCATGACTTTGGATCCTCTTTGGCAATTGTCAAAAGGCTGGGATTATCAATACTATTTTAATAAAAAAACCCAAGTTGAATAGCATTAACTTTAGGGCTTTGATGCTGACCTAATTAGGGTTAATTAGAATCGTGCTGAGTTTTTATAATAATTGTCAGGAGAATTTTTTCTTGCAAATCAGAGAAGATCCCGTGTCATTTTCCCATTAATGATAACTAATTTAAGGCTTGGCCTAACTATTAGGCAAGTTGGATTGATGGTCATGTAAAGAATGCCAATAAGTGCAATGGGAGAAGCTTTTAAAGTCAAAATCTGATAACAAAACCTATAACTACAATGAAAGTAGCTTTAGGGTGCATTCTTTTGGTGAGAAAGTGGGTGAAAAAAAAGAAACTTAAATTTTCTCACAAAATAACTACCAAAAGATGGATAAAGTTTTTGGGATAAAGTTTTATTAGAGAATATGTTATTGTAATAAAGTGAATGAGATACACTGTATCATTATCAGTGTATCTCTTCACAATTAGATAGTATCAATTAAATTTGAATTTAATATTAGAGAATATGTTATTGTAATAAAGTGAATGAGATACATTGTATCATTATCAATATATCTTTTCACAATTATATAGTATCAAATAAGTTTGAATTTAAGATTTGATTTGATATGATTAAATTAGGATCATCTTTGAGAGATCTTTCTATATTAGGAGTCTTGGAATATTAATTAAACACTCTTAGGATTCTTGTAAAACTTCAAGAATCTATATTATACTATAAAGAAATAAGACTTTCTCCCTGCTCTCCAAACTCCAATCTCTCGAATCCTATACGTTCAATCCTAGGGATGTCATGTGGCTTCCCTCTTTAATCTCCACCGTTTGTTCTAGGTCATCAATTATCAAACAATACATCTTTATAAACTGACGTCAAACAAAACAACATTTAACCCCTCCTAAATTTTCTCTCACACATCTCTATCTCCCAAAACACTTATACGTTCAATCCTAGGGATGCCATGTGGCTTCCCTCTTTAATCTCCACCGTTTGATTTAGGTCATCAGTTATCAAACTTTTTGCTCTACAAACTCCAATCCCTCCAATCTCATAAGTTCTATTTTAGAGATGACATGTGGCTTTTCTCTTTAATCTCCACCATTCAAATTTGGGACCCACTATTTCATCCCAGAGCCCTCGTTATCTCCACTATTATAGACTCCTCTCTTATCTCCAACTCTTATAGGTTTGGGACCCACTATCTCATCCTAGAGTCCTATCTATCTCCACTATTATAGAGTTCTCTCTTATCTCCAACTCTTAGGTGTATTAATTTAAGTTTAATACTAAATAACTTATGATTTTCCGATAAATGTTATTAAAATAATAAAAAATTATTATTATAAAATTAATTAATTAATGCAAATAATAATGTATATCAAATAATAAAAAACTAATACTATTAAAAATAAAATTTATGAAATATTCTTAAATATATATTACTTAATATTTAAATAAATAAATAATATTGTTTAATTTTAGATATCCTTAATTACTACCATGCATTGCACGGGCTAGTTCTCAATAAAATCAATTTCTCTTTATGGTATCAGAGCGGGCGATATGCCTGTATTGATTTTTTTCCCCTTTCATTATGTGTTTCCAGCGAGCGGCATTGCCTCCACCCGTCGGGACTAAAGTTTCTCCATTCTCTTTCTTATTTTTCTCTCATCAAAGCCACCATAGATGTATAGATGTTAGTATGATTGGTCTAGTTTTTATTTTTATTTTTTATTCCTCTTTGATGGCTGCAGGGCCGGCTCGTCCATTAAACCATCAAAGCCTTTGCTTTAGGCCCCATTAAAAAAAAAATATTAAAAAGGCCCCATTTAGAATATTAAAAAAATAAAAGGCCCATTCAGAATATTAAAAAGGTCTCATTTATAGTTAATTTTTTTAAATAATATTTAAAAATTTTAAAAAAAGTCTCATTTAAAATTTTCACTTTAGGCCTCCAAATGACTTGGGTCGGCTCTGGATGGCTATCGTAATAAGTGTATCTCATTTTATTTTATTGAAGACTTCTCTAACGTGAGTTTTTCTTCACATTGCAAATCATTTTTCTAGTGCTTTGGGGAAACGATCATGACAGCTCGATCTAGTGGGCTACCGACTCTGAAAAACTCATAGAAATGAGTAGAATGCGATAGAGATAGACTTCACAGATTGACGGTGACTACTAAACACATTAGATGTTTTAGCTCTTCATGCACAAAGGGAGTACTTAAGTTACAGCAAACCTATGAAGATTTTCAATCACATGTGTTTGAGGGGGATTATTAGAGAATATGTTATTGTAATAAAGTGAATGAGATACACTGTATCATTATCAATATATCTCTTCACAATTAGATAGTATCAATTAAGTTTGAATTTAAGATTTGATTTGATATGATTAGATTAGGATCATCTTTTAGAGATCTTTCTATATTAGGCGTCTTGGAATATTATTTAAACTCTCTTAGGATTCTTGTAAATCATCCAAGAATTCTCAATAAATCAATTTATCTTTAAGTTTGTCACTATTGAAAACGTGTAAGAAAATAAAAATGTGTTTCTTACGAACCAAACGCAAGAAAAGTGTAAGAAAATTCTTGCACTTTTTTTGTGTTCGGTTGCAAGAAACACTTTCATTTTCTTAACTTTCTCAATAATGACAAACTTTCTTACAAAAATTTCATTGATCGGTATGCAAGAAACATTTTCATTTTCTTTACTTTTTCAATAGTGAGAAACTTTCTCCCAAAAATTTCTATCTTTTGATTATTATTTTAAAAGAAAATTTAAGTTTCTTTTCATTTCCTTTTCTTTTCACTCACTTTCTCGCTAAAAGAACACACCCTTACGAATTGAGTTTCAGCAACACATTCTTGAGACTGCCTCCCATATCGGCACTGTATGTTCAAGGCTCAAAATGGTGGATCCTCTATTGTGCAAAGTGTGCAGTGTATAACTATTGTGCAATGTATAACTATTACATTAGTTCCCATGGATTCTGCCGAAAAAGTCACCCGAGTTAACGGAACTCGAGGGCCCTCGTTGTCGCATATACATGGATGATACAATGCTGTACAGGATTATCAAAAATTTGAGTATTTCAATCTTCAAGAGCAAAGGAAAACATTATTAGACTTGTGTTCTTGTTTTTGCATTGAAATTGAATAAAAACTCCACAAAGTTCTGATTGGTCCAATCTGCGATCCGAAGGGACATATGGTGCAGCTGCATGTCCCAACATACACATCTATTTACCACTAATCTGCAAACATTAGATTGAATAAAAAAATTAAACCATTACTAGTCTTCTTTTGAGCAACTAATTAGTACACCTCTCCACCTTGTTTTCCAATTGCCTTGAGAACAGCTTGAGTCACATCTCGAACATTTAGAGTTTGGTCTTGAGCTTCAGCAATGGATACCATGCAAAAGGAGTGATTGCATGAAACCTTAGCTTCGAGCACATCAAGGCCTGTTTCCCTGAAGGCTTCTAAGATCGAAACCAGAAAATCTTGACCTTTCACCTCGGGTTGGTTGATTCAGGCTATTATCTATCCCTCTGGTGAACAATAGATCAGTGGATAAAAAAATAAGAAAAAGGAAAAAAAAAATTGAATGGGTAGAAGTCAAAAAAAGGGTGGGAAATAAAATGACTTATGGTGAGGTGGCATATCAGTGGACAAAAATACGCCACCTCACCATAAGTCATTTTTTTTTCCCGCCCTTTTTTTGACTTCTACCCATTCAAATTTTTTTTCCTTTTTTCTTATTTTCTTATCCACTATATGTTTCTCACCAGAGGGATACGGCACCAGAGTAAACCCTTTGCCCGTAAGCTGCCATCCTCCATTTGTTTGCCAAAAATAGGGTATGTTTGGATGCGAAGTTAGCTTTGACGAGTCAAACCTAACCCAACACACCCACTGTGTAGGAGGGGGGCTTGCAGTCGAATCAAGGAGAACAATAATCAGCTGCAAAAGGCCTTTTGCAGCCCAGCTATGCCCCTTTTAACTCCTTTTTAACTGTGGTTATGATTTTCTTATCCTTAAGGTTAAAGATTGTTTTCTTGGAAAAAAATAGATTAACTTTGACGCAGAGCTTGGTTGACTCTTCAAAGTCAAATTTTGGGTCAATCCAGCTAACTAAAAACTTTTTTTTAAAAGGATTTTGCTACTAAGACCCCTTAGAGCTGTGACCACCGAGACCATGCTCTAAGAGCATGAGATTTCATATGAGGCCAATTTCACATGAAAGGCTCTACTTGAAATCCCGTTCGCTTAGATCACAGTCTCGGTGGTCTCGACCCTAAGGGGTCTCAGAAGCTTCATCTTTTTTTAATTCCCAAAATATTCTGGCAAAATTTGGGTTGATTAACTGAAGCTTTATTCATAGTTTATCACAAAATAATTCTTGCCATTCCCTTTAGGCATGAGAGAGAATATTTTTTTTCTTTCTAGAAACCATGGTAGATTCTTTAAATCTTAATTATTATTAAAGACAGTTAAAAGGGTTTTAAAAAAATCATAGCCGTTGTGAGTGGCCTTTTGCAGCTGATTACTGTTCATTGAAGGATGTCCTCCACACAACTTTTCATGTAGACTCGTAATCATCTCAAGTTGTAACCAGACTCACGGGGAGTCCGGTTACGCCACTAACATTGCCATGTGTCCCTTTTGACACTCCTTAATCGTGGTTAAGATTTACTTACCTATCCTGGTTTTAAAAAAAAAAATATTTAAAAAAATTAACCATAAGAGTTAGTAAATTTTAACCAGGATTAAATTTCTTTTTCAATATTTTTTTTTATTAAAAACCAAGGATAGGTGGGTGAACACTAAGGGTGAGTGAAGAGAATCACGAGCCTTTCATGTAAAATTTCCAATGAAAACAATACTGAGTGAAATTTTGATGAGGCAGCTCTGCATGAAATGGTAGGTTTTTTTTCTTGCTGCCTTGGAGCCTACCAAATCCTTAACCACTGCTTGTGCCCCGGCTGCAGCAACATATCTAAAAACTCTGTAGGGTGATAAACTCGTGTGTTGGTCAGAGCTTATGCACAAGTGAGGGGGGATCCTTAGCATTATCAGAGAAATTATACGGAGCACTCCCTTTTTGTGTTTACTCAAGAGTGCTATGGTTTTGGGTATTTGTGTGATTCAAAACCAAGAAGAAAACTATGTCTTTTGTGTTGGGATGTGTTGTCTACCAATATATTAAACTCACATACACGCGCACCGAGTCGAGTTGGCCGCACCGGGCCAGATTGAGTCTTTGATTAAATAGAATTTTTAGAAAAAGTTCAATTGAGTTTTCAATATTAAATCTTTTAATTAATGTGTTACCATTTCGTTACTATTATTGGCTATGAACCACTAATAATTTTGGTATTAAGTATAACCGTTTTAGAAATTAAAGAGATTTTCTCTTCTCTATATATAGGGCCTTTCTATACTGGTTTTATACACACAAAAAAAGCTACGAAATTATTTTCTTCTCTTCTGGTTGCCTTTGGGATTTTTCGAGTTCTTTTTATCGGATAAGATAACAAGATGGTGTACGACTGTAGAAGATGTACATCTACAGTCAAGGATAAATTAAGTGAAGCTGTTGTATCCTGGAGGCATCATTTCTGGTAACCCAGTGCATCTGTGAGGGGCACGAATTGTCTTAAAGAGAGCGACGTGACCTTCACATGAGTTACCAAAGTTCTTACTATTTTTCAAGTGCAAGAATTTCTAAAATAAAGGTTGTTGTGCTGTTCAAGTTTATCTTCATTTTTGGATTGCGATTATAGGTATTTTATCCTATGAGAACAATAATTTTAAGAAAAATCCATGTTATGTTTATTGTGAATGTGAGATAGAAAGACTCTATGATTAAGACATAAATTTTTTGATGGGTTTAATTTCAAGCGCTGAAAATAGAAAATATTTTTATGCTTATCTCGCTTAAATTAGCATTTGTGTTAGCTGAAGAAAAAAATATCGGGTAGATCTCAAAATAGGGAAAAATGAGAATGTGCAGATTTTCTGTGTAAAGGTAATAATTAAGATTTGACTTATGCAAATCTATTGGGAATAATTACAGGTTTGAATTTTAGAGATTGTGAATTTTATTAAAATGCATTACATACAAGGTGTGAGCTAGTCCCGTATAATTGTTTGGTGTATTGTGTGTGGTTGTTTTAGTTGGTGTCATTCATAAATTAATTAAGAGAAGAGTTCTTAGTGATGCATGGGTAGGATTTTTGTGATAAAAATAATATTTATCCTAATAATAATAATATTTATCATGTGACATCAAATAGGATATTGTTTATTTTAATATGAATTGGACTCAAACGGTTATGAGGAACAAACCAAGGCTTGAAAAAAATAACTAGATTTTTTTTCAAGCGTGTTTGAGTGTATGTGTTAAATTGTAGGAATAAGAAAAGAGTAGATTGGTCTTTAAGACACCACAGAGCAATTGAATGACATTAATGAGAAAACATTTGAATTTCATCAATAAGAAAAACCGTTCGAGATCTGAATATGAGTTTTGTTAAGGTGTTAGACATGTATATTATATTAGCTTGAAAGCTATATCCAAATGTGATGTTTGAAGGATCTAAAATAAGATATAATTATTTTTAAGGAGTGGATCTAGTAATGGTATTGGGTTTCCAGATCCGGCTACGAGGTGGCATGCTAGAGATTTAAAAACATTGTTATCTCAATTTATAACTCCTTGATGCCTTGATAGATGGAGATTTAAAAGAAAAACATTTTTATCTTGTCGAATCCTCTTTATTTGCAAATTTGCATGAGATTTTATGAGTGTCACGATTCTTTGAATAATTTACTGGTGTAATAAGAGTCTTAGAAAATGTGAACAGTTCTTCATATGATGCATTCATAATGCTTGCTACATTTCCTCTCTTAAAAACAATACTGACATAATAAGAGTCTTAGAAAATGTGAACAATTTTTCATATGGTGCATTCATAATGCCTACTACGTTTCCTCTCTTAAAAACATAAGCTTGTGTTCTTTAAAACATAATTATAAAGAATACAATTTGTACAACCATATCTTTTTGTGTGAAATTACCTTAATATTAGTGTTTGACTCATACACAAATTTAGTGTATAAGTTTACATATGATATAGCATATTTGTAATGTTGTACAAGTAAAGAAGCTTAGCTTTAATAATGAAGCCAAACTATTAGCTGTATACTAGTTGACCCAAAACGCTAATAAAGTTAAGTCTAATAGTGTATTGGTTGTGGTATATAACGCATACTTAAAAGTGATGTGTACTGTCTGTGCATTTACTATGATATTAGGTTCATTATGAATTTGATTTCAGATTTCTGAAATTTTTTTATTTAATTATCAATTAATTACTTGTGTAAATGCTATTTTGATATATAATTATATGACTTGATAAATAACTATAAATATTGAACACAAGTAAGAAAATAAAATTAACTGAATATATAAAAAATTGGAGAAGTGAAATCTTAATTTAAATTATTTTAAGATATGTGGTTGTTTAGTTATTATAAGACTAAATAATCTTAAAATAATAATATTAGGATATGAGTGAATGAGATGTGTATTTATTGTTTTAACCATAAATAATAAGGTATATAGAGTTTAGATCTTGATTTATAAAATAAAATTAGAATTATGAAAAGATTGATTTTTTTTATAATAAAAAAATTTCTTTCATTTTAATTCTAAAAAACAGTAGGAGTAAAAATATTCAAGGTCCAATTGAAACTAATATTTCTAATACTAGTGTACTCTTATTTCCAAATGAAGGAGATATTATAAGACATAATATGAAAAAAAAAAAAATTAATTATTTATGAACATGGAGATGTTTAGAAATGATTAGATTTTATGATCATAAAATAATTAAATTAGGATTTAAATCTTGGAGATATGTTTTTGGTTGGTTTTGCGTGTAATAGTAAAACATGTAGACTTTTAAACATTTAAAATAATGTTATATTTGTATCAAGGGAAGCATTTCTTTGAAAATCATTTTCCTTTTAATTCTACAAATAGTGGGGGTTAATAAACAAAATCTTAATGAAACTAGTGATCTTAGTTCTAAAACTCTTGAATTAATCAATTCAAAAGAAACTGAAATTTAATCTCCAAAGAATAAAAAGGCTAAAAAGAGGAAAGATTTTGGATTTAACTTATATACCTACATGGTAGAAAATGATTATATTTCTCTAAAGGAGACATTGATTTAAAACAAGCTCCATAACAATGACATGAGAAATTTAATAATGTGTTGATAATTCATTGGTATAGTACAAATGAAAGTGATATGCATATAATACATATGTAATGATGATTATGGAGTAATCATTTGCCATATGTAGATGATTTACTGATTTTTGAAACAAATCAAAACAATCATAAATTAGACAAAATAATATTATCATCCCAATTTGACATGAAGAATCTTGGAGAAACAAATTTAATTCTTGGAATAAAAATAATTAAAAGGGATTTGAGATAACTTTATCTCAATCCAATTATATTAAAAATTATTATTAAAAATACAATCATTATGATTGTAGTCCTGTTTGTACTCCATATAATCCTAGTATTAATCTATCACCTAATGAAGGAGATAGTAATCCAAAATCAATATGCTAGTGTAATTGGAAGCTTGATGTGTGCTATGAACTATACTCATATGCAATTGGAAAATTAAGTAGAGATACTAGTAATCCCAGTAAAGAGCATTAAGATGCAATTAGCAAAGTGATTAAATATTTAATGTATTTGAATATTTAAAGAAAATCATATATTCTGATTTTTATTATGATAGATACCCTTCTTAAATCGAAAGATATAGTAATGCTAATTGGAATTCTATTTGTAATGAATATAAAATAACAAGTGATTATATATTCATTATTGGTAGTGGTGGTGTTTCTTAAAATTATAAGAAATAATTAATTTAGTATATTTCTACTATGAAAGCGACACTAATAGCTCTACTCTTAGCAAGAGAAGAAAGTTGAGTGGTTTCAAAACTTTTTGTTCGATATTTCATTTATGGAATAAACTAGTCTCTGCTATTAAAATTAATTGAGATTGCAATGCTGCAATAGGTAGAGCTAATAACACTCGATATAATGGTAAGTCTCAAACTATATTTGGGAAATTTTCTAAAATTATATTCGAAAGATTTCCTACGAGATGAAATTATACTTAAGAGAATTCCTATGAAATGAAATTATATCTGAAAGAATGCCTATGAAATTGAATTATATTTGAGAACTCATATGAGATGAAGTTATATCTAAAAAGGAAATCAAATCACCAGAAAATTTGGCGGATCCCTTGACTAAAGGCCTAGCAAGGGAAGCACATTAAGGGAATGAGACTTAAGCCAATTGAAAATAAACCAATTGTAATGGAAAACCAACCCGAAGACTGGAGATCCCAAGAATCAGGTTTAATGAGAAGAACAAGTACCTGAGTGGTTTGAGGTGGTGCACTATAATAGGAAAATAATATTATTATTTTCGAAGTCTCTTCCTATGGTGTGAATAGTGCATGAAGTATGTGACTATTAGAGGTTGATGGTTTCCTCTTAATGTGATCTATAGTTCTATTGAGTGGGATGTGTAGTCACATAGACATTATTGATAGACTCACCTATATAAGTGTGGAAGTGAGGCCGCTTCCTATGAGAAATTGGCTATTTCTTTATCGCACTTATTAAACCCAGATAAAAGCACATGACTGAAAAGTACTAGCTTAGACACATATACACTCGGTAAGAGTTGGCGTGTTAAAGGTATAAGACTCATCACTAAAAGAGCTTAGTTTTGCAAGACCAAGATCAATGATCTATGACTACTAAGTATCTGGTGAGAATTTTACTTTAGACTATGCAACGGTTCAAGTCTACATGACACCTTTGTTTATATATTAAATCTAATTTTACCCAATAATTTTACCTTTTCTTCACGATTTTATTGTTTTTGAATTAAGTGGGTGATTGTTGTGGTTTTGGGTGTTTGTGTGATTCAAAACTAAGAAGAAAACTATGTCTTTTGTTTTTGGGTGTGTTGTCTACCCAATATGCTAAACTCACACACGCGTGCACCGAGTCGAGTTGGGCGGGCCCGGGTTGGATTGGGTCTTTGATTAAATTAAAAACTAATTTGTAGAAAAAACCCAATTGAGTTTTTAATATTAAATCTCCTAATTAATGTGTTACCGTTTCAATACCATTAGTGGCTATTAACTACTAATAATTTTGGTATTAAGTATAACCGTTTTAGAAATCAAAGAGATTTTCTCTTCTCCATATAAGGGACCTTTCTATACTGATTTTATACATAGAAAACAAAGCTACAAATTTTTTTTTTTCTACTCTTCTGGTTTCTATATACGGTTTTGCCTTCGGGATTTTTCGAGTTCTTTTTGTTGGATAAGATAACAGGGTGATGTACGATTGTAGAAGGTGCACATATACAGCCAGAGATAGTTTGAGTGAAGTTGTGTCTTGGTGGCATCGTGTCTGGCAACCAATGCATCGGGGGGGGGGGGGGGGGGGGGGGCGAATTGTCTTAAAGAGAGCGACGTGATCCGCGCTTCACTTCACATGAGCTACCAAAGTTCTAACTATTTTTCAAGTGCAGGAATTTTTGGAATAAAAGTTGTTGTACTGTTCGAGTTTTTCTGCATTTTATGGATTGCGATTACAAGTATTTTGTCTCATGGGAACAACAAAGAGTATTGCAGTTTGAGAGAGTACGAGAGAAGAATAATAGCAACAAACTGTAGGCACTCGGATTTGATTCAATATGTATCCACACTCTCTCTTCATTGCCTCCAATTTGAGTTTGATCAACTCGTTAATGCAAGAAAAGGAATTCATGATTAGGGAGCATTTTCTCACCTTCACAAATAACAACAATTAAGCATGAACTTACAAAACTACAACAACAATAAAAATCGCTTACACTAAAAAATGAAACATTTCAAGATTTAGAACCACTAAGGCTTCGAAGGATATGAATTTTTCAGCACAGCGCCATCCTCTTTTGGATCCTAGACACCATATATATATATATATATATATATATCTCTCTCTCTCTCTCTCTCTCTAAGTTTGATTTGAGTATCATGGACTGGCTTTTATAGTTGGGGGAAGAAGGGAATGCCCTTGTCTTATGGTGTAGTATCAAAAGTTCCCCTATTTTTTCCCTAATTGAAGTCTCCCCACAATATTTTCATTCCGGAGGTGTTAGTGATAATGGGTTAAATGCACTAAGGTCTAACAATGTATTGCTTTGATAATAATGATTATTTGTGCAATTGGTTAAAACAATAATTACTAACAACCATGATGTTTCTTTAATGGTTGCATAGCAATTGGTAAAAAAAGCATGTAATGTAGCAAAACTTATAAAAAGAGAAAAAGAACACCGTTTTTCTACCCAATTAACCTTTGAGTCCACAAGAAATGTTGAAGTCATAAGGAATATGAGAGAAATTCAAATTTCTATTGATAAAAATTGTGTTTGCTATGTGTCACTTACAACCCTATAAATACTAAGATACGAAAATTATTAAAAATGACAAAAAGTGAACTACTATGAAAATTATTAATACTGAAGACTAAAAGCATGGAGGGTGCGCGATTCTGACTTCTAAAACTATAGTTATTGGTAAAACAAAAATTTTCAAAAATAGCAAAATTTTATTGTTTCCAATGCTTAAACGAATGAGTCAGGCAAAAAGTGAGAAATTCATGGCAAAACGATGAATCTTTTTCAGAACTCGATGTTTCCAATCAACTGTGTAAATTTTTCGCGATTATGATTCCAGGGCTCATGATTTCTATTAGAGCTCTTATGCCTTCCATTTAGACTTTTGATGGTCCAAGTATGAAGTCTTCTGCTATTTGTTATACATCAACATGTCATCTTTTACATGAGCAAAAGTGAATGTGTTAAGCTACTAAGCAATCACAACTAAAATTATTCACTCATTTGTTTCCGGGGACAGGTAATTTGAATGTCTATGCCAAAAAATGCTGAATAAACAAGTTCTTTTTTCCATTTCTTTCTTCTTTTCTACTTCGCAACTGATATGGCATTGGCAGTCCAAGAGGTTTCAAAATCTCCCACAAATTTCTGCCCAATAATCCTCTTGGTAATGTAAGGGATAAAATTGGTAGAAAGGGGCATAGTGGGAAGTCTCCATCAACTTACCCCCACCGCCCATTTTCAAATATCTTTTGATATTTAAGGGACTTTGCCTATATAAATCAAAGGAGAGAGAACTGGGGAGGTGCTGGGCGTGAATGCCAAACCAGAGAAAGAAAAGCAAGAGAAGAGAAAGAGAAGAAAAAGAAGAAGAAGAAGAGAAATGGGAGGCTCGACTGTTCAGTCAGTGGTCCTCCACCATCCGATCATCTATGCCACATCATACGGTATTCCTACACCCCAATGCTTTATGTCGCTCTGCTTGATAATATGTCGATGCATAGTACATTATGCTTATCTGTTTGGTAATCTGTCAATGCCACACCTAACTTGCCCGAGTACACTCTTGTACAAGTATACTCAACCCCTGATTTACCCGAGTACACTCTTGTACGAGTACACTTAACCCCTGACTTGCCCGAGAACAGTCTTGTATGAGTACACTCAACCCTTGACTTGTCCGAGTACACTCTTGTACGAGTACACTCAACCCCTAATATTCCTGAGTACACTCTTGTACGAGTACACTCAACCCCTGACATTCCCGAGTATACTATTGTACGAGTACCCTCATCGCCGTATTGATTGAACACATATTGATTGAGCCCGTACTTTCCCTGAGAGTACTCAACTCATATTGACTGAGCCCGTACTCGCCCGGAGAGTCCTCGACCCGTTCTGCCAAACCCGTACTCGCCTGAAGAATACTCAACCAATCCTGACAAGCCCGTACTCACCTTGAGTACTCGACTCATCCTGCTAAGCCCGTACTCGCCTGGAGAGTACTCGATCCATCATGTCAAGCCCGTACTCGCCTTAAGAGTACTCGACTTCTCCTGCCAAGTCCGTACTCGCTCCAACCTGTCCGAGTATACTCATGATCGAAATGCGATATGCTCGACCTATACACATGTGCAATGCTTTTACCTGTATACTTGCATGTTCGACCTCCGCCTTGGTCATGTTCAACCTCTACCTTGGTCACCTACCTATGCAATGCTCCCGACCTGTATAAACCTCTGACATCCGACTACGATCTACCAAACGATTGACAATCACATGATAAGTATCTCTATACTCGAATGTTCGAATGCCCATGCCCCATATTGACTTGCCCGTTGGAGTGTCTATGACAGGTTGGATGATCAGCCACCTTGGGAGGATGAACCCGAGCTGAACCGAGGACGAATCTGAGCTGAACCTCAAACGATTCCATGCAAAACAACAACTCATTCGATGGACGTGCCATATGACAAGGGTACGGATGACACATGCTTACAGACCAGTGTACAAGAACTGAACCATGCATCTCGTGACAGGTACCGTTAGCCCAAAAATTTCCCATTACCGGTAACATTGCAAAATGAGCATGATGCTTGCATGTGCCAGAAGAGACATGTTTGAAGAAAGACGAAAAAGGACCAAAAAGAAAATGGACATGCTTAGAGTTTCGCCACGGAATAAAATCCTCTATGGTTATAACCGGATTCGGGGGAGTCTGGTTATGCTGTTGAGGTCGCTAACTATCCCTTTTGACACCCCTTAACTATGGTTAGGATTTACCCACCTATTTGTGGTTTTTAGAAAAAAAATATTTTAATATTTTTCTAACCACGGTTAAATTTATTTTTTAATATTTTTTTAAAAACAAGGATAGGTTGGTGAACCCTAGGAGTGGGTGAATTTTAACCACAATTAAGGGGTATCAAAAGGGACACATGTCAACCTTAGTGGCGTAACCAGACTCCTCCTGAGTCCAGTTATAACAGTAGAGGATTTGATTCCTTTTGCCACACTAAGAGAGGTGGGTGTTGGTCCCTCACTATTATATTATAGAGGTGGTTGCAAGCTGTCCGAGCTCGGCTCGGATTGGTTATCAAACAAGCTCATTTAGAAAAGTGCAGTGATAGGCGTACCCATGAAATCCATTTTAAAACCTAAGGCTCACCACAGTGAGTATTTAAGAGGGGTGCTGGACCAATGAGGTCCCGCCTTAGGTTTCTAAATGGATTTCATGGGTAAGTTAACTATTTCCCTTTAGCAAATTGGCTGGGCTAGAGCACCTTTTGTACTCGGCTTGTTATTAAAAGCTCGCTCGCTTATATATATAAAATTAATAATATATATATATATATATATATATATATATATAGGGGCGGAGCCACATGGGACCGGGGCTTCAGCCCCCCTGAAATTTTGCAAAAAAAAATAGCCTATAGAATTCATAGGGGTATAGCTTGGGAGAGGGGCAGAGTCGGGGGATGGGAACTCCACCCCACCCCCTCTTAAACTTTTGAAAAAACATATATTCTTTATAACCGGACACAAATAGATGCGATGACCCATGAACTTGGACTAAAAAAAAATTTACGCGAGCTATGCCCCCAAACCCCCATTGTTAGCCCCCTGCAAGAGAATCCTTGCTCCGCCCATGTATATATATTATATTAAAATGTGAAAATTTAATAATATATATATATATATATATAATTAATAACACATGAAATATATAATCTTAATACTTTAATTAAAGGGTTATCTTTTAAAATTAATTATAAATTATAATTTTTTTAATTTAAATCATTTTTAATTGAGCTCGTAAAATGTTCGAGCTCAGGCTTAATTTCTTCATTTGTTAACGAGCCAAGCCGAACCGAGCTTGAACACCTTGAAAGAACATGCGGCTCGATAAAAGCTCAACTTGTTAGGCTCGGCTCGGCTCGAGTACCACCCCTAGACCGACACTTCAGCTGTAACCCGTATAAAAACTACTCATGCATACTTGCTACAATGAGTGTACTAAACCTTTTTTTCAATAGATTAGTATAAGGGGTTATCCCCATCCTTCCATTTCAATATTGATAATATTTGTTTATACTTGAGACGACTGTTGGAGCACGAGGCTTAACCCTTGAAGAAGACGACGTATTGGTGGGTCACACATGAATCGAATATAATATGATCAGGGTGATATGTACCATATTATTCAATACCTATTTAATCTTTGTCTTCCACATGGAGTGAAAGCCGACCACCTTAATCTAATTAAGAACGAAATAAACTGTTATTTAAATTTGTGAACAAGATTAGTGTTGCGACCCCAAAGAACCGACAAAAAAGAAAAAAAAAGAAAAAAAGAAGAAATCCATTCCAATCCAACAGTTTCTATATGCTCACAGCTCATCCTCCCTTATCCGTCCCATTAAAGGCCGAGGACATTAGTAAGAGTGTACACTGGTCCATTTAGGATCTTAGTCATACATTTATCATGCATAAATCCGGTTTAGTTATAACTTGGCCATGACCTGACAAATCTACAGTCCATATATTCACTTTTGAGTCCTTAAATATAGAAGCCAACGATATGGATTTTCGTGCAAATGAGGGTATTTTGGGAGGGAAATTAGTCACTCCTCATTTGTGTCCATCTTTTAACTCCCTTTAATTATAGTTAAGATTTACTAATCCTTAAGATTAAAACATCCAACCTTAGTTTTATAAAAAAATAATTTTTTAACTATAAAGATTAAAGCTTATTAACCATAGTTAAAGGATAATTAAAAGGACTTTGTGAGGGGTAGGAGCTCTGGAGCAATAGTCCACTCCTCGTCGGGGAAGAGGACTATCGCTCTTTTGAGAGGGAGAGGTGCAACTTTAATATAAAAAAATGAGAAGTACGAGTACCTATTGGGAAACCCCAAAATTATCCCATAAAGAAAAATGTTAAATCACTTTTTATAAGTCCATGTTAACATTACTCTGACTATTTCCTTAGTTTATATGGCGATTAAGGTTAACACTTTCAATCAAAAAAAAAAAAAAGGTTAACACTAACACGCGTTTACATTTTCAATCATAGAGAGGGAGTTATTTGGTTTCATTTGCCTGGAAGAAGTCGACCCTATTTTCAAGGGGCAATGTAATTTAGATATAAACCTAGATTGCATTGATAAAGATAGTCTCAAAAATCCTAGGACCTTTCTTTTGGTGGAAATTTTAAAGTCCAGAACTTTTTCAAGATAAAGTTTAGAGTTATAATACTTGATTAATTTATTCTTCTCTATGAGATGTATATTTATACAAGTATACAAGAGTGTAGAGCAAACAACCTTTACAGGCAACTAATTGTAATGAAGGAAACTACTAATTACAGAATTACTAATTACGGAATTAGTATTCATTTAATAGCTGTCTTAACACTCCCCCTTAAGTTGGTGCATAGATGTCGCTCATACCCAACTTGTCGAGATGACTATAGAACGCTTAACTTCACACCACCTTAGTGAGTATGTCTGCAAGCTGATCTTCTGATCGAACACGAGGAACTTCAATGAGCTTTACTTACAACTTCTCCTTAATAAAGTGTCTATCCACCTCAACATGTTTAGTCCGATCATGTTGAACTAGATTGTGGGCAATATCGCATGCTGCCTTGTTAACACAGTATAACCTCATTGGACTGACCAACTCGATTCGTAAATCTTGCATTAAATTTCTGATCCACAGTAACTCGCATACTCCCTTAGTCATTCCCCAGTATTCGGCTTCAGCACTGGATTTAGCTACTACTTCCTGTTTTTTACTTTGCCAAGTAACTAGATTCCTTCCTACAAACGTGAAATATCCGGACGTAAAACGTCTATCATCTATTGACCCCACCCAATCAGCATCAGTGTAACATTCAATGTCCAAATTGTCTCATTTTGTAAACATAATTCCCTTTCCAGGAGATGACTTCAAGTAGCGCAATATACGAACTACAATATTCATATGTTTTTCATTAGGATAGTGCATAAACTGACTGACAACACTTAGTGCATAAACCAAATCGGATCTAGTATGTGCAAGATACATCAATCTTCCCACTAGTCTTTGGTAGCATTCCTTATCAGCAGGAACTTGATTCGGATGCAAACTCAATTTCAGATTTTCTTCCATATGAGTGTTAATCGGGCTACAAGCTGTCATACCAGTTTCTTTCAACAAATCTAAGACATATTTTCGTTCAGAAAGAAAAATACATTTTCTTTGACCTCGAAACTTCAATTCCTAGGAAATACTTCAATGGACCAAGATCCTTCATTTTGAACTCACGGGCAAGATGATCTTGTAATACTTTCTTCTCTTCCGGATCATTCTCAGTCACTACCATATCATCAACGTACACAATAAGAGCAGTGATCTTTTCTTGATTATGCTTTAAAAAGAGAGTGTGATATGAGTTACTTTTTATATATCCGAATGCCTTCATAATATTCGTGAACCTTCCAAACCACGCTCTAGGGGATTGTTTCAAGCCATACAAAGACTTCCTCAACCTATACACCTGTTTGGTTTTTTCAGTCCGCATATTACATCCAAGAGGCACCTCCATATATACTTCTTCTTTGAGATCTCCATGCAAGAACGCATTCATCACATCAAACTGGTGTAATGGCCAATCAAGATTCGCAGCTAGAGATAACAGAATACGAATTGTGTTAATTTTGGTCACTGATGCGAATGTCTCTTCATAGTCAATTCTGTACGTTTGTGTGTACCCTTTGGCAACAAGTCTGGCTTTGAATCTTTCGATAGTTCCATCAGCTTTATGTTTAATGGTGTATACCCACCTGCATCCAATGGTTTTTTTCCCTTTAGGTAACTCAACAATTTCTCATGTTGAATTCTTTTCAAGAGTCTTCATTTATTTATTAATTGCTTTCTTCCACCTGGGATCACTCAAAGCATCCTGCACATTACTAGGAATAGATGTAGCAGATAATTGATTTACAAATGATTCACCTTCCTTTGACAGTCTATGGTAAGATACAAAGTTACTCAAGCGATACTTAGCATTGTAACTAAGAACAGGTTCATAGGTAACTCTAGGTATTCCTCTAGTGACTTGATCAAGTAACAATTTTATATGGGGTTCAAAACTCACCTGGGGTTCAGGAGTGTATTCGACTTTGGCTTCAGAGAACAATTGGTTAAGTGGTACAGCTTGACAGGTGATCTCTAACACTTGTGGTATAGCTTCAGAAACCGATCGATCGGCTGCTCCTGGCCTATCGCTCAGTTCAGCGCAAAAATCTGGATTTTTCTTGAACGATTCAGAATAGACTTCGGTTTCACCACTGAGAGAATCTAAGGTGCTCAAGGGGTGATTCAGAGTCTGTACTTCTTTATTGCTCACTTTTGATTCAGAGTCTACACTTCTTCATTGCTCACTTCATTGTTATTCTCCCCCTGAAGTGGAGACTCGGGGCCAAAGTAATACATTTCATCCTCATAAAATGTGACATCTAAAGTGACATTTTTCGAGAAATGAGGTGATAACACCGATAGCCTTTCTGATGCGAGGCGTAGCCAACAAATACACACCAGAAAGCTCGAGGTTCCAATTTACTTCGCAAGGGCTTGTGAAGATGTATGAATGCTACACACCCAAAAACTTTAGGTGACAAATTCGACACTATAGGGGCACTTACAGCTTCATGTAAAGTATCTAAGGGGGTTTGAAATTGTATGGAACTGGAAAGTGCTCGGTTGATGAGGTAGGCCGCAGTGGTGACAGCTTCACCCCAATAACTGGTGGGCATATGAGCCCCGAACAAGGAAGTATGAACAACTTCGAGAAGATGACGATTCTTGCACTCTGCAACCCTATTTTGTTGAGAGGTGTAGGGGCAAGTTGTCTGATGAGTAATACCATATAGCTACAGATACTGTTTCAAGTCCTGATTAACGAATTCTCCACCATTATCAGTGCGAATAGCCCGTATATGAGATTGATACTGAGTGACTATTGTCTTGCGAAATTTCTGAAAGAGATAGCTGACTTCAATTTTTGATTTCATTAAACAGATTCAAGTCATGCAAGTACAATCATCAATAAATGAAACAAACCAACGTGCACCACTCAGAGAAGAAATCTTTGCTAGACCCGAGACATCAGAATGAATAACCATAAATGGTACTAGACTTTTCTTCATACTAATTGGGTAGGAAACACGATGACTTTTAGCTAACTCAGAAATGTCACACTTGAAATCAGAAACATTCGACTGAACAAATAACTTCAGAAATAATTTCTTAAATATCCAAAAGAAGCATGGCCTAAACACCGCTGCACAACCAAATTTTGGAATTCTGTAGATGCACCGATCTATCAACTGAGAATGCTTGAGCCAACTTATTCGAACTTGTTGATGTCAAATCAAGATGATAGAGCTTTCCCTTTCTAGTACCATAACCAATTGTCCTCCGAGTCCGAATGTCTTTAAAAACACAATGGTTAGGCCAAAAAATCACAATACAATGCAAAGTGTAGGTTATTTGAGCAACAGACAACAAGTTATAGTTGAGAGAATGAACAATCAAAACAGAGTCCAAATTCAAATTCTTATTCAGTGTAATTGAACATTCTCCAATCACAGGAGAGAGAGTACCAGTAGCTGTGGACACTATAGGTTCTTTGGACGACTTCATAGACCGAATATGATTAATATCAAAGGTCATGTAATCTGTAGCACCAGAATCAATAATCCATGTACTATTCCTATTAGATGCAGAAACATTAAGATGCTTACCAGAGTTACCTGAAGTAGCAATCAAACTAGATGATTCAGCAACATCATCAGAAGCACGAGGATTCGGCTTTGAATTTCGTTTGCTCGGTGCTTTGGCAGGATCCCACCATTCTGGATATCCAATTAACTCATAACAATGTGACTTGTTATGTCCGTTTTCACCACAATGAGTACACAGACGAGCCAACATAGCTGGTAAGGATTCGGGTGAGTATTCGGGTCGGTCGGTGGTCATGGCTCAATGGTGGAGGGATGTGATATGGGTGGTATGGCGATTGGGTTGAAGGTATGTGCGGCAGTGGTGTATGGATAGTATGGATGGTGGCAATGGTATGGTATGGTATGGATTCGGTTGGATTGGATTTAATGGTATGATATGGATGACAGGTAATGGTATGGATTAATGGTAATGGTATGGATGTTAGGAAAAGGTATGGATTAATGGAGGTAAAGGGTAAAGGCAATGGTATGATAATTGTGAGCACGGGTTTCGGGGAAACTCTGGTTTGCATCTCACGGGGTGAGTTAAGAGTCGCCACCTATTCGTTCGGAAGGAATAAGTCCTCAAGGTTTGGATAAAGTCTTGGTCTGCGATCAGAGATCAGGGTAAGAGGTTCGGTTAAGTCCGAGGAAAGGGTTAGGCACCCCGGCACTTCCACTTTCAGTGGTTCCCTACTTGCTAGGGTTAAGCCAAATTAATCTCAGTTTTAATCAAATGCCTTAAGTATTTAAGATAATGCTAATCTAAGAAGGAGAAAATTTTAGACTAGGGTCGAACCCGAGTTGGGCTGCCTACGTACTCACATAGGGGTGAGATCAGACCGAACGTAGTTCTGGCACATGAGCCCATGCCAAGGCTAGGGGTGTGTGTGCGTGTGCACCAAGGGTGGCTTAGGGTCTAGCCGGGAGGCTAGGGGTAGTTGACCGGGTTGGTCAAGTGCTTGGTATTGGGCCCGGTAGGCCTAAGGTAAGTCCGATAGACTAGGGTTGGGCCCGGTAGGCCGAGGGTGAAGCCCGGTAGGCTAGTTTGGGCCCGATAGGCCGATAGTGAAGCCCAGTAGGCTAGTTTGGGCCCGGTAGGCCGAGATTGGGCCCGATAGGCCAATGGTGAGCCCGATAGGCTAGGGTTTGGCCCGGTAGGCTGAGATTAGGCCCGGTAGACCAAGGGGTGAAGCCCGGTAGGCTCAGGGTGTCTTAACCAAGGGTTAGGGTTGCTAACCGAGGTTAAGAAAGGTGATTAACCCTGGTCAGGGGTGCTAACCATGGTTAAAAAAGTCCAATATCAGATTTTTTTTGTCTTTTTGAATTTTTCTTATTTTTTTGGGATTTTCTCAGATTTTTCTCAACGGTCAAAAATGCTTAACCGCGGTTAAGGAAGGGAGGTCACCATGGTTAAGGGTCTTACCCATGGTTAAATGGTCAAAAGAGACCATTTTTGGGTTTCTCCTAATATTTTGGATTTTTTGAGCATTTTTCAGATTTTTTCCGGTTAAGGATTTTTTTGACCATGGTTAAGGGTCAAAAATGGGGTTGACTCTGATTAGGGGTCTTAACCAAAACAAAAACTGTAATTGAAAATATTTCTGAATTCCATGTAATATTTATGATTTTTTGATGCTTTTTCCAGAATTTTTGCTAGGTCATGGGCCGCTTAACCATGGTTAAATGTTAACCACGGGTGAGTTTAATCATGGTTAAGGAGTCGACTGAAGCAAAAGTGGGCCCAAGATCCATGGCAGGGCCTAGAATGGCCTCCTATCCGGTCTAGGCCCCCACAAAGTCCTACAAATGCCAAAAAACCAAAAAACATGTTACATTTTTAACCATAGTTGAGGAGGGTTTAACCATGGTTAACGAGGGAACCATGGAAAACCAAGACCACCGGTGGGTAGCCTGAAGTTCAGTAATCGTTTTAAGCTTTTTTGGAGCCCAAGGGGAGGTCGGTTGTGGGCCCCACAAAGGCCCAAAGTCGCCTCGTTGCACATCACATAAAATGACGATATTTTAAAAAAAACAACCAAACAGATTTTTTGGCAAAGTTTGCGGCGATTTTGCCGCTGATTGGCTCAAACCCCGTGGGATCTGAGACCATGGTCGCGAATCCCGCTATGAGGAAAATAATTTGGGTCCTTTTGGGGCCCAAGGGGAGGCCGTATGTGGGCCCTACAGAGGCCCAAAGTCGTCCATTCGCACAGATTTTTACACTGTCAACCCCACTTTGGGATCGATTTAACTATGGTTAATGAGCGACTTAGGGGCTGGAAATTTACAGAGGAGTAGCCCTATGTGTGGGGAGTCCCCCCATGGCCCTGGTTTTAACCAGGGCCGGGTCTAACCATAGTTAAACTGGGGTTAAAGGTAGCTGGCCGAATTGGGTTTTTTTGAAATTTTGTTTTGAAAAACCTTGGTTTGGAACTGTTTGGCCTGATTAAAGGGAGTCTAAGGGAGTTCCTCATAGATTGAGGACCCTCCCAGATCCTGGGAATGGCCGTGACTCATGGTGGGGCGGTGGTGCCTGTGGCCACACCTCAAGATCCGCCTACTGTGTGTGTGTTTTTTTTTAGTTACTAAAAAAAAAAGAAAAAAGGAAAGCAAAATGGGGACCCCTGGTACCAGGGGTCCCTTACAATGGTGAATCAAGAGGTAACAGGGGCAGGGAAGTGTATACCAAACCAACTCGTGAAGGATTGTGGTATGTTGCGGCGGCGCTACCACGGTGGTGGACTGTGGAGCTCGGGAATTGCTGTAGGCAGTGGTGGCGAGGCTGGGAGAGCCCGGAGATTGTGGGAGGGGCCTTTCAAAGGCTGTGGCAATGGCAAGATGGTGAGAGGTGGCTAGCTAGAGAGGGCGAGTTCACTGTAAAAAAATTTCAGAATTTTTTCTTTTCAACCGTGGATGATGTTGGTGCTGAGATGCTATGGTGAGCTTAATGGACTCAAACGTGTAGTATTGGAGAGGGGAGGGTAGTGATGGGCTGGCTGAAGTGAGGCCGAATGGGAGTTGCAGAGTCTTTGTTTTTTCCAAAATCCCTTCACCACCGTAGCTTGTTGTGGTTTTTTATAGAAGAAGAAAGGGAGTGAGATGGGAAGGATAAGGATTGAGGGTGTTTGATGGATGAAAATGGATGACTTTGGAGGTTTAAATGGATAGGAATAGGAGGGAGGGGTGGCTAGCCGAAGCTACTGTAATTTTTTTTGAAAACCCCTCTTTTGCACAGTGGCCACGGTTGGGATTAAATAGAGGAAGAAGGAGAATAGGGGAGTATGGATAGGGCTTGGAGAGGCGTGGGGAACATGTCCTGGAGGAGGGCAGGGCGACAGGGGAGCATGAGCAGGCGTGGCTTGTTCACTCGTCCCTTTGGCAGGGACGATGAACAGTGCCGTTTAAAAAAAAAAATTGTTTTTTTTTTGTTTTCTTCAATTGTCCAATTGATTGAATTGGGCCCAATCCACATGTGGGCCCTGCCACATGGGATTGGTGCCCAATCAAATCCCTCTTCTTTTTTTTAAAATTTTTTTTTTTTGTTTTGATTATATTTTTTCAAAATTTTTTATTTATATTTTTTGGTTTGGTTTTTTTGTTTTTCTTTTGTTTTTATTCTTTTTGTTTGATTACCCGTTTTGGGCCCAACCACCACATGTGTAGGGAAAGCCAAAATGTTTTGCCCTAAAAAATTTTGAATTTTGAAAGGGTGATGTGGGTCCCACTTAGGCTTAGTGGACCCATACTTGGGCCAAAAAAGGTTTTAATTTGTCATTATTTTTTGGAGTTTTGGACTTTAAATAGGCCTTGAGCCCAAGGGGTCTTGCCTAGGGTTTGGGCTAGGGCTAGGCTAGGGTTAGACCTAGGGTTAAGTCTAGGGTTGACCTAGGGTTTAGTTAGGCTTAGCCTAGGGTTAGACTAGGGCTTAGGCTTGGAATAACCATAGTTAACGGAGGTTAACTATGGTCAAGCGTGGTGTAAAAATTGGGTGCTTACAATAATTGTATGTATTAAGGGCAAGTAAAGGTAATGGTATGGTAAACCAGAACCTTTGGATTGAGATACCACAATAAAGGTAATGGGAGTGTACGTCCCAACAAAACAAGGTATATACTTGAGGTTGGACCAAGGATACCAACTTACTAATCCAGAGGGTTCCAGCGATGGTGATGATAATTGATAGGAGATCCCACAAGGATCTATGCATTCAATGACAAACCAGCCAATGGTAGTATAGGACTGAGACAATGACAGAAATTTTCTTACGGGTGCAAATCTACAACCCCTTTTGGCGGGTACAGATTTGAGACTAATATGAAATGGAGGTTTGGGCGATAGTGGCAATAGTGGTTCTAGGCAGCAATGGATCTGGGCGGCAATGGTTCTAGGTGACAACAAAGGTGCCGTGGTGGTATGGGTGGCAGTAGTAATACCTAGCTCTGATACCAAGATAAAGTTTAGGGTTATAATGCTTGATTAATTTATTCTTCTCTATGAGAGGTATATTTATACAAGTACACAAAAGTGTAAAGCAAACAACCTTTACGGACAATTAATTGTAATGAAGGAAACTACTAATTATGAAATTAGTATCCATCTAATAGCTATCTTAATATTTCATTATTTCATGCCTAATTTTACCTGATGTCTTAAACTATATTATTCCATATAGTGCAAAAGTTCTACAAATATGGAACTTTTCAAGTTCCCAAAAGACTTACACATCACCTTTCCCATTTCTTTTGCTAAAATAATAAATAATTATGCTGGAAAATACTTGTATAAACTATCTAGTCTCATGCAGATTGGTGGACTTGCCCGTCGCATTGCAATTACTGTATGAATTGGCCATATATCTAAAAGGTTGTAGCTCAAAAATCACATATTTTGAATGATTCCAACCATAGATTCAACGATTTCGTTTTCTCGTATAATGTTTCCTAGAAAGGAACCCGTGCGATGCACGGAAAAATATTCAATGAAAAATAAGGATAGATAATAAGGTGAAATAATTTAAACAAAATAATTCTTATGAATAAAAATGTAATAAATATATACTTGTAATTTATAATTGATAAAAAAATTACAATTATAATAAATAATGATTGACACACGGTATTTAGTATAGTGCCAAAGCAGCTACCTCCACTACGGGCTCATCCCAAAGGCAGTGAGAATTAAAATGATTATCCGGAGGTCTCTATTTGAGTCTTTGACAACCATTCTTCCTTTGATCTTCTAGCCGGGACATAATTATTTGATGAATATCCTCGAACAAATGGAATGGTGAAGCAGAATTTTTCAAAGGCTTAAATAACTTGACTAAACAAATACTCCGAGGATGTATACATGACAGATGGAACTCATGATCCGAGTGGGAATCTGCAGCAGTCAACACGTACATCACATTCTAAATAAGAACTTAATTTATTGTAGGACTCACACAACATGTGATAGAGAAGTATTAGTGCTCTCTGTGGGCAATCTCTGTAGAGTATTGGAATGCTACCACTGATCGAGGCATGTATCTCAAAGCCATTTAAGAATCATCTCAGTATGGCAATCAAACGGAATTTCTATTTACAATTTATATGGATAAATGAGAAGGAAAGCTTGTCATTCCTTTTAATATAGAGTAGGCTCATTTACCCGCACCCCTTTGGCATCTATCCACGCCATGGACCCATTAAAAAAGATGGCAGATTTCGTTGCAGAAACAGGAGATGAGCATTAGCCACCGAAGGAATTGGAGATTCCTATGTAACCATCCTCGGGGCGCCTTTGCCTCTTTGCTCTCTCCTGTCTATGCTCTCTCCCCTCTCTGGTCTCTCTTGTCTTGCCGTCACCAGCACCCTCCATCAATGTCGCCATCGCCATCGCCATCGCCGGACACCTATTCAGAAGCAAACTAACTATAGATCAATTCAAAGAAGTCTGAATAACCAAGGAATATATGTATAAATTTGAAGCTATACCAGAGATCATAGAAACAAAAACAAAATATAAATATTTTATGAAGTTTGTGAAATAAATGGAGAATAGAGATAATTTTTTTTGTTGTACCTAATCATTTAATTAAGAGTAGCGATAAGAATCCATGGGTACGTTAACTATTTCCCTTTAATTATTAATCCGTTAAGCTGGGTTAGCAGAGAGGGCATATCAACCATCACTATCCAAAAGCGTGGAAATAAGACACCCCACACCCCCCACATAGGACAGACACACTGCCCACAGAGCAAGTAGTTAAAAAATAAATGAAACAGACAAAAACCTAATGATGATTCTGAGAGATAGGTAGGTGTGATTCTCTGCCAGTACCTTTTGTTGTATCACCAACAGTGCACTTTCAATTGGATAGAAGAGGTGCTTTGGAATTATAAACCATAATCCTTGTATGCAGCAGTCTCATTGCCTGTGTGTACTTCAAAAGGTCACTGACTTCATTCCCCAACATCCTTACCATGTCTTTAATTCTATTGACCGCCCATTTCTCTCAACTTATTTAAATTTGGGAAATAGTTAACGTACCTAGGAAATGGATTTTAAATTCCAAGGCTGAACCTCATTATCCATGCCTCACCTCTTAAATACCCACTAATTATGGTGGGTATTTAAGAGGGGGGCCATGAACCAATGTAGAGCCTTGGACCTTTTCACATTTAATGCATGACACTTTCGTTGCCATTTTACCTTTAAAGAGGTATAATTAATAAATAAGGAACAAAATTGGAAATTCTGAAACATCAGAAATATTCGTTTTCGAAGTACGAACCCAACGCAAGTTGAATCGTCAAAATCGGACGAACGAGTCAAAAGTTATGGCCAAAACAGTTTGGACCTACAGACCACCGATCGCTCGGTCCATGGAGCGATCGATCGGTCCAAAACCGATCGCTCGGAGGCTATCGACTGGTCAAGATTTTTGTATGGAAAAATTTTTCAGAGAGTGAAATTTTAACCGATCGCTCGGTTATGAAACCGATCGATCGGTAGGCAACCGATCGATCGGTCATTAACACCGATCGCTCGGTACTCGCGTTTTTGCAGAAATTTCAGTAAGGGTATTATGGTCTTTTGGTCGGTTCACTCTTACCTTAAGAGTTTAACCCGAGCCTTTAGGGCTTCATTTCGACACTTAGAGAGATTGGGAGATAAGAAGAGAGGAGAGGGCGATTCCTAAACCTAGGGTTTCTATTTTGGAGAGAAATCAAAGGGTTTGTGAACCCACACTCAACTCAAGCCCATTTTTCTTCAAGATCAAGGCACAAGCTCGTGAAGAGCATCTTCTCAAGCTAGGGCAGCAACTCACGGTCGTTTTTGGAAGGGGATTTCTTCTTCACTTGATCAAGGTCGGTACTTCTTGCTACCCTCCTAGTTATAGTTCCTCTTTTCCCTTTGTTTCTCTTTATTTTCCTTTATTTACACATGTGCTATGAGATGGATGGTTGTGAATGGTGAATGGAGATGGAATGGGCGATTGGATGCCAATGGTTGTGTTGTGATGATTAAAATGGGGAGGGCATTATTCCAATAATGAACATACATGCATGATTTGAGTAAAACCCATCTAGAAAAGCATGTTGAAGGGTAAATCAATAATGAACACACCATGCTTGATGAAATGCCAAGATGAATGAAATGAATAATAAATAAAGAAATTGCATGCTTAAACATTCATGGAAATTGCTAGGGTTATGGTAGTGTGTTTTCGCGCTTTCCTTAAATTGTTTAATTTATTACTTGTATATATGGTGATGTGCAATGTATTGTGAATTCCCCAAAATGTCATACTAAATTTCCATTGCAAGTGTGTACACGATTACACGAGCACGACATGAAACGACGTGATTTATCGATGTTTTTAAGGATGAGATATAGAGGTAGGGCATATCCTACGATATGTTTCATTTCACTTTTGTCAAGGACAAGATGATCATGCATTGCATAGGGAAGGGTCTCCCATCCCATCGCATTACACGCATGGCATGGCATCGCATTACACGCATGGCATAGTATCGCATGACACGCATAGCATAGCATTTCATGACACTCATGGCATGACATGACACGCATGGATGCTAGTTGTGACGGACTATGAACGGCAACTAGGCATATCATTCCGCATGGATGCTAGTTGCGACGGGCTATGAACGGCAACTAGGCACGTCATTCCGCATATAAGGTATTGGTTGCGACGGACTATGAACTGCAACTAGGCATGTCATTCCGCATATAGGGTACTAGTTGCGACGGACTATGAACGGCAACTAGGCATGTGAATATGTTTAAATTCTGAATAAGCAAGCATGATACACGCATGACACGCATAGCATGACATGGCACGCATGATACAAGCATGACAAGCATGACACGGTAAATAAGTTCCCAATTACGCGAAGGGTATTTTAAGTCAAGTCAAGTGCATGGTGTTTTTCAAGGATTTTATCGGCTTTTCATGAACTGCAAGCATGATTATGAATTTCCTTATTTCTTTGTATGATATTAACTATTCCTGATTCATATATATCTATATTGTTTCCTGGGTATGCATTGCTATCTCTTGCTATAACTGTTGGTTAGTATTTAGTGCCCGCTGAGTATTCCATGCTCAGCCGTACTTCTTATGTCTGCAGGTTCTGAGGGAGCTATTGCTCTATTTGATGTTTGTGCTCCTAGTCCATGGGTGGAGGAGGAGTACGTCGAGGAGCCTTTGGAGGAACCTCCCGTAGAGGGTTATCAGTAGGTGGTGTTAGATTCTGAGTGGATTAGCTGTGGGTGAGCATGAGTGATTATATCTATGTATTTTGGCGGGCATGTCCACACTTTCTTTGTTTTGAATTCTTTGTATTAAAACTTGGACCATGTGTATATATTTAGAGGTTTGTTAGACTTCCGCTGTGTTTTATAGTTATGCTTCCGCTGTTATCCTCTATTGTATATGCTCTGTGAGTGTTTTGCAGGTGGTTTGTCAAGCAAGTCATGTAAGTCATGATTTAGTGGTCCACGATTCACTCTAACTCTTAGGGTGGGTTTTGGGTCGCGACAACCAATGAGGTCCAACCTTAGATTTTAAAATCCATTTCCTAGGTTTGCTAATCACTGTTCTTTAAATTTCTTCTCTCCAAACAATTTGCCATCCCCTTAAAGGAAGCAGACTCGTCTACGAAGGTAACATAACTTTCTAGGCTACCCTTGGATCTACCATCTCTTCAGGATTAGGCAAGAACATGTATTGGAAAAGACGCCAGTATCTCTCAACCACACCAAGATGACTAAGAAAGAAATCTTATCACTTTAGGTAAACCAAAGAAATTAAAAATAAATAATAAAATAAGATTAAGAAGAAGATGAAGAAATATGTGCGAAGATAGATCACCTGAATAATGCTACGCTACTGTGAGATGTACCCGGTGTCTTACACCTACAAAGAAATGCAAACAACAAATTAGAGATCTGCATTTTTAATAGAACATAAAGCTTCGGGGGGACGCATGGCTAATCTCTTGCAATCCCCTCTCCTCCTAATCAAGGCTTTAGTAGAGCATGAAGTGTTGCGTTGATTTGAAAGGTTGCATGAATTAAGGGACGATAACAACGGCTTCCTATTGACAACATCTACATACTAATCCCCTTTGAAATACACGTAACTCAGCAACCCAAATCCGGAGGACTCGTAATCTTCTACAATTTTAACTGGTTTTTGCCAAAACCGGTTACACACCCGAGGTGGTCCCGTGTCCCTTCGTACACCCTTTAACTGTGGTTAAGATTCAATTAGCCCTAGGGTTCACAAACCTATCTTTGGTTTTTAGAATTTGAAAGGTTGCGATGAATTAAGGGGCGATGACAACGCTTCCTATTGACAACATCTACATACTAATCCCCTTTGAAATACACGTAACAAAAAAAACTCAGCAACCCAAATCTGGAGGACTCGTAATCTTCTACAGTTTTAACTGGTTTTTGCCAAAACCGGTTATACACCCGAGGTGGTCACGTGTCCCTCCGTACACCTTTTAACTGTGGTTAAGATTCACTCACCCCTAAGGTTCAGAAACCTATCTTTGGTTTTAGAAAAAAATATTTTAAAAAAATTTAATCTCAAGAGGTAATGAATTTTAACCACGGCTAATAAATTATATTATTATTTTTTCTAAAAACCAATGATAGATTAGTGAACCCTTAGGGTGAGTGAATCTTAACCACAATTAAAATGTGTCAAAAGAAACATGTGGCCACCTCAGGGGTGTAACCAGTTTTAGCAAAACCGGTTACAAGTGGAGAAGATTAGGTCCCAATCCAGAGATGCCGATCCAAGCTCGTAACACACATTTATCGGTGACACAGTTACCAAGAATCATGACTATTCAAAGAGTCATAACTCAACAAAAGTCTCTTTTGAATAGTCATACTTACCAAGAGTCGTAACACTTCAAATCGTCATCACATATCAAGATTGATAAAAATGTAAAAAAACGTTAACATACACGTCCCCAAGATATCTTAAACTCCCCCTAAAAACGCTCTGAGGCTGCCATGTGGATCACCAAAGTTCAGTTTTAATTAGTAGTAATATGTTTCTTCCCCCAAATGGAAATATCTGAACAATTTTTTCCTGTTAGAGATAAATCTCTTTTTATAGGTTTGACCCACAACTATTTCAAGCCACAGATATCAAACTTTATGTCTAATAAAATTCTTCTTTATTGTGATTGATCTGGGGTCATCTTTTTAGGGTTCATAAACCTAAAAGAAAAAAAAAATTTAATTATCTGTCTATCAAATGATTATGAAAATCCGATGAGTAGAAATTTTGGTTTTGAGCCTTCGATGAGTTGGTTTGGCTATCGGAAGTGGCAGATTAGTTGAGATCAATTACAAACATCTTCTTCATAAAGACTTGAACACAATTCAATCCTCATTATATACTTTCATCATTTACTTAAATTGCAAATGGGTAGTTTAGCCAATTTAAATATAAAAAACCCAACGGTCATTTTGATAAAGTAACCGTTGGATATTCGTGATGTGATTCAAACCATGACAGGACCTGAAGACCTGTCTATTTCTCATTCTCCAAGCGAGTCACAAGAGGCAAAAAGGTATGTTGGATTATAGCAGTTTCCCTCTTTCAATCACTCTCTAGAGCTTTTGTATGTGTATTCTTTATGTGCCGTTTTTTTAGGGTTGGGAGGTATTTTTCTTCGTCTACTCAGCTATTGATCTTTCAAGGCTGTAAGCTCATCTCTCCCATCAACTTCCTGTGTATACTTCCTCTTTGACTAGTCTCTCTTTCTTGTCTACTTGTTGAGGCTCTTTGCTTTCTTCTTCTCATCCATGGAATATGGATCCACATGATCCCACTCGAAGCAACAAATATCTTCATTTGTTAAGATTAAAGTTATATTAGAAGAATTAGTCTAGGGATACTCCCAAAGTGTACTCCCAAATATTACAAGCTTTTACCTGGGGTTGTTTGTCCACTTACTCCTATATGATAATGTGATTATAGGCCATGTTGTTAAAACCAGACAGGACTGGCCGGTTGAACCAGTAAAACGGGACTGGCCAAGTCGCGGGTTCCAAAACCTCACAAAATCGAAATGTATTAAGAATCAGAAGAACCAACCAAATCTGACCGGTTCAATCGGGAACCGGTAAAAACTAGTAGAACCGGCTAGGAAAAGAGGGAAAAAAAAAACAATTTTTTATTAGTAAAATGACACAGTCGAATCGAACCAGTCGAACTGGTGGAACTAGGAACCGGACATCTTGCCGATTCAAAGCCCGGTCCAATTCTGAAAACATTGATTATAGGTAAAATAAAACTTGTTTCGTGTTTGGGTGCAAGGAAATGGGAGTACATGATAAGATTATCCAAGGTTCGATGTTGTATGTTATTGTTTTTAGTACGGATGTCAATGGGCCGGGCATGGGTTTTTGTGATTTTTGAATAGGCTAGGCCAGGCCCGTATTGGACCCGTTGACACCCTTAGGTTTTAGCCTGGTCTCCAGCATTTTTCTGTAATGATATTCTCTTAATGTACTAATTTAGGGAATAAGCATCCAAATTACTCAATTTCTCCTTCAATTCTACTCAAAATAATAATTATTTAAGGGAAAAAAAAGTGGGATCCGTGAACAACTTAGTCAACCGAACTACAAACAAGGTACCTATGGTTAGGACCATCCAGTTCTTACTTTTCTCTTGTTTCACTAATAAGGGCAATATTGGAATACATACCCTATTTGGTAATACTTTTCACACCATGCCCTTTTAGGTGATATTGTTAGTTTAGGGTGATGAAACGGTACTTAACTCAATTTTAATTAGTACTGATTCAATCAAATCTAAGATTAAGCATGAGATATATCGCATCTCATTTACATTTGTATAACATTATTTAATTTCCAAATATAACATATTCCCAATTCTCCCCTCAAACTTGCGGGGATTGAGATATATCGCATCTCATTTACATTTGTATAACATTATTTACATTTGTCTATTTCTCATTCTCCAAGCGAGTCACAAGAGCCAAAACTCAAAAGGTATTTGGATTATAGCAGTTTCCCTCCTTAAATCACTCTCTAGAGCTTTTGTATGTGTATTCTATATGTGCCGTTTTTTTAGGGTTGGGAGTTATTTTTCGTTGTCTACTCAGCCATTGATCTTTCAAGGCTGTAAGCTCATCTCTCCCATCAACTTCCTGTGTATACTTCCTCTTTGACTAGTCTTTCTTTCTTGTCTACTTGTTAAGGCTCTTTGCTTTCTTCTTCTCATCCATGGAATATGGATTCACATGATCCCACTCGAAGCAACAAATATCTTCATTTGTTAAGATTAAAGTTATATTAGAAGAATTAGTCTATCCCAAAGTGTACTCCCAAATATTACAAGCTTTTACCTGGGGTTGTTTGTCCCTTACTCCTATACGATAATGTGATTATAGGCAGTGTTATTAAAACCAGATCAGACCGGCCGGTTGAACCGGTAAAACGGGAACTGGCTAGGTCGTAGGTTCCAAAACCTCACAAAATCGAAATGTATTAAGAATCGGAAGAACCGACCAAACCCGACCGGTTCAACCGGGGAACCGGTAAAAACTAGTAGAATTGGCTAGGAAAAGAGGAAAAATGGAAAAAAATATATATATATTAGTAAAAGGACACGATCAAATCGAACTGGTCGAACTGGTGGAACCGGGACCCGGCCATCTTGCCGATTCAAAGCCCGGTCCAATTCTGAAAACACTAATTAAAGGCAAAGTAAAACTTGTTTGGTGTTTGGATGCAAGGAAATGGGAGTACATGATAAGAATATCCGAGGCTCGATGTTGTACGTTATTGTTTTTAGTACGGATGTCAATGGGCCGGGCTTGGGTTTTTGTGATTTGTAAATAGGCTAGGCCAGTCCCATATTGGACGCATTTTTCTATGATGATATTCTCTTAATGTACTAATTTAGGGAATAAGCATCCAAATTACTCAATTTCTCCTTCAATTCTACTCAAAATAATAATTATTTAAGGAAAAAAAATGGGCAAACCGTGAACAACTTTAGTCAATCGAACTACAAACAAGGTACCTATGGTTAGGATCATCCAGTTCTTACTTTTCTCTTGGTTCACTAATAAGGGTAATATTGGAATACATATCCTATTTGGTATTACTTTTCACACCATGCCCTTTCAGGTGATATTTTTAGTTTAGGGTGATGAAACAGTACTTAACTCAATTTTAATTAGTACTGATTCAATCTAATCTAAGATTAAGCATGACATTTGTATCAATCTTATCTCATATACATTTGTATAACATTATTTAATTTCCAAATATAACATATTCCCAATTCTCCCCTCAAACTTGCAGGGATTAAGAAATCTTCATGAGTTTGCCACAAACGGAGACCCGTCTTATTGCCTTCAAATCTTTGTTGCACAAATGAATCACTGCTGTTGATGCTTCTCTGCCGAGGAAATGGATGTGGTCGAACCGAACATAGAGCACAAGTTGGCAATTGAAGGGCCATGGGCACTTCTATGGGCCAAAGAAGGGCCTTTGTGGGTTAGAGAATGAAGTGAGCATAATGGGCTAAGATGAGAGGGCCAAATGAAGTGGGAGATGGGCCGCTTTGAGGCTGCACATTTTATGAGAAGGAGCCCAAAAAAGAAAAGGGGCCACCATTGCCCAGAGAATGGAGACCACAATGGACCAAAGAAGAGAGGCCTCTGTGGGGTGAAAGAGTGACTCTAATGGGCCTGAGTAACGGAGTTGTACCGACAACAAAACGTCATGCAACTTAAACAGCGACTGGAACTGAATCAGGCAATGGCCGCCGGGGGGGCAGCAATATACTGGCGGCAAGGTTGGTCAAATTTTAATTAATACTAACACAATCTAATCTAATATTTACAGTAGAATCCGGTCTATGTCATACATATTACAGTATTATTTCCCTAATATAATATTCCCCTAATAGACCCATGGGACCCCTTGCATATTTTATGTACCATAAGTAAGGCACAAGGTGAACTCACCCCCTTGCACATAACAAACTTAAGGATTTGGATCCAATTGTTTGATTGGTTCACTAAGGATATCATTTGGGCCTGAAAATAAGGGTCCACTGAAGACATCATCTGGGTTCGAGGTATAGCCTTATAGGGGTACAATTTGGGCCAGACTTAGAGATAAACCAACTTAAGGACTAAACATTCATCCCACAGCCCAACCGAAACCAGGCGACGCTGTTCTCTGCCCAAGTCTAAATTATTTAATGGCATGAACACGGAAAATTGAATCAATATGTGAAATATCTCAAGAGAACAAAAACTTTAAAGGAAGCTACTCTATAGGAAAAAAAGCAGTTTTGTAGAGGAACGGAAGTCAGAATCAATTATGAAAAAGAAACAATAGAATTACGTTTACATTGAAAAGGAAAAAAGAAAAGAAGTATCAAGATTATTGTAGGCGTTAATATAGTTATATTCATCAATACATTTATAAGCGTCATAAAATACCTAAAATTTTATTATGTTTCGTTCAATTTGTCCGTTTTCACGCTTATCTCGTTTGTTTTAAACGTGCTTTTTAAATTTAATTTTGAGAAGTGTCTTTTTTTTTATTCCACTAAAATTGTGTCGAAAAATGAAATGATTCTTAAAACTCCTATAAGTGTATGTCGTTTTTGGATAATAAAATGCTTTGAAAATCCATAAAACCCGGGTTTTCAACACCCACTAAAAAGAAAAGGAATTAAAGTCTCAAGTGGGTGGAAAATTATACTAATAAGATGCATCAACGAGTGATCATCTCCTTTTTCTTCTTCCTCCTCTCAACCATAACCGACAGTACTGTTATATATTCTTTTACCTCACAGGTGCTTTGTCTCGTCTCATCGTGCTCGTGTTGCTGCACAACTTGAGGGGTTCTTACAGAGTGATTCAACCTTTAGATATGGATATGCCATGAAGACTAGGATATACTTGGAATAATTCCTATGGAGCTTCCTTTATCTTTTACAATTTCAGAGATAGGGGACCTTTTTCTCACCAATATCTCTCATAAAATTCTACGTCTTTTCCGACATCTTCATGCACTACCTTTTCAAACCTTTCTTTTTGTTCTTGAAGTAATATTGTCGCTGGCATTTGTTGTTTGGATATGATTTCTCCCACTAATCCTATGTTTGGTTGCCGAGAAAATAAGTGAAATGAGAAAAGAAAAGAAAATTGGAAACAACCCTCTAAGAATTGTATTAGAAATCTAAAATTTCTTTTCTTTTTATATATGTTTATAATTATTTTCTCGGCAACCAAACATATGTACCTTAAGCAGACTATGGACATCTAATTGGCTACGAGTGAGTTAAAATCTTTATGCCTTGAAATCTTGCATAGTAGAAGCTCTTGGATTGTATTCCTATAGGAAAAGAAAATGCAGGACAATTAACACTTCACAAATCAAATAATGCTTAAGGCTTCTCTCCACTAATAATACATTACCCCTTAAATAAAGCATACCCTATGATTATTATTTAAAGAAAACAAAACAACTAAATAAAAAGATTTAGTCTAGGAAACACTAAGAAAAACATCTACTCCTAATAGAAAACATAAGTTTTCGGTTTAGGTATTTTCAACAATTCCCTCATGGTAGGCGGAACTATTTTTAATTGGATTTAATAAGGCAAACCCAAACCCCACTTAGTAAATGATCCCTCTACCTCAACCCGACAGCTTACCCCCATTTAAAATAAATAAATTTAAAAACATATATCGGTTACGTTGTATTACAAAATCAGAATTTCATTTCTTATAAGTATGTATGGGCTGCCTTACAATACAACAGAGATGGATTTTGAGTAAATGACTATTCATCCATCTTTTTGGTCTGGGGCTTACTTCATACCTCTTGCTCTATCATACTTTCTTTTTTTTTGGTAGGAGACACACAGTTAGGCCGCAACCCCAGTTAGCAAGTCAGTATCTGTTATAAGTTAAAGGCAGGTGGAGAGTGTAACCCACTCTCACCCTCTCGGGAATGGAACCCGGAACCTCTTTCCTAAGGAAGGGATACACCTACCACTCCCAGGGTGTGTTTGCTCTATCATACTTACTTTCAGCAATTTAATGATATAAAAAAAAATGCATTTCCACGTCATCTTTCAATATTATTGATGGAGCTCTAGGGTGAAGCTTACATGGGCTGCATGCGTGTGTGGTGTGTTTGTGAATTTGCATGATGTGTGTGTGGTGGGTTTGCATGGGTGGTGTGATCAGTATTTCCTCGTATTTGCCTTCAGTCATTCCCTTGTGGTATGATTGAGTTTACCAAAAAAAAAAAAAAAACTATACTTATGTAACGGGGAGGGGAGGCTTAATTTATGTTACAGTTATTAGCCAAAAGATCATATAATCATGCGATTGATCTCATAATCTTAGGATCTCAGCAAGATATGATGTTTTTTTATCCGTATGACACACTTACTTGTATTTTGTTTTTAGGCCTTGATAGGTGTGCGCCCCTAAAAATCTCTACTATAATGAGAAGGCATAGGATTCTCTCGAGTTGGAACCCCTAGAGGTCACCACGTGTCTCCTTTGACACCCCTTAACCATGGGTAAGGTTCACCCACCCTTAGGGTTCACTAACTCATCCTTGGTTTTTTTTTTATTAATTATTATTTTTTAAATTAAAAAAACTATTTTTAGAGTTTTTTAATATTAAAAATATTTTTTTAATTAAAAAAATAATAATTAATGAAAAAAAAAAAAACCAAGGATGGGTGAGTGAACCCTAGGGATGGGTGAACCTTACCCATGGTTAAGGGGTGTCAAAGGAGACATGTGGCAACCTCTAGGGGTTTCAACTCGAGAGATTCTCTTGAGTTGAACTCGAGATGATCCTGAGCCTAATGAGAATTTCTCCCTTAAGAATGAAAATTCCCAAACTACCACCGTAGCCTTTTTGATAAATTCTCAAATTACCCTTATATATAAAACCTTCATTTAATGTTTTACTTAATTCTCAAACTATTCATTTCTCATCTACAATCTATTTAAAGATTAAATCATAGTCAATCGCGATTGAACTTTAAGAGAGTTCAATGGCACCCACAGGTTAACACGTTTCCCTTTTAACCCTACTTAACCGTGGTTAATATTAACAATATAGAGTTAAAATAATTAAATTTATAACCCAAGGTTAGAATGTTGAACCCTAAGGGTTATAGACTCTTAACCATGGTTAATCATATGCATCACAGGTGCAGTCCACTAGTAATAATAATAAGAATAAGTGTGCACGTCGTACTGTGGTCACCCAGGAACAACCTAGATAACCAAA
Source organism: Tetracentron sinense (assembly GCA_015143295.1). Taxonomy (NCBI): domain Eukaryota; kingdom Viridiplantae; phylum Streptophyta; class Magnoliopsida; order Trochodendrales; family Trochodendraceae; genus Tetracentron; species Tetracentron sinense. The sequence continues at coordinate 51,323,282 of CM026551.1, forward strand.
AAAAAAATCCAGGAACAACATCTAAATTTATTTAGACTTTCTATATTGGATTGATCTAGGACCTCCCTTAAATGAAGCACACACATAATTCCATCAAGGCTGTTTTGTTATGAGAAATGTTTAACTTATTACTGCATTAGACTATGTAATTTTATGTGCAGTCCTCATTGGTTTATGCCACCATTTTTTCTACACATCAACTGTAGTTAACATTCACTCACTCATAGAGTTAAGTAATCTATCCTTAGTTTTTAAAAATAAAAAAAAATAAAAAAATTTTAATTTTTATTAAGCTTAACCAGACTTAAAGGAGTGTTAAAAGGGTCATGTACATAGTCTAAAGCGGTGTGCTAATCACGACCCTTTTGTTTTTCATAATTAAAAGGGTCATGTACATAGTCTAAAGCGGTGTGCTAATCACGACCCTTTTGTTTTTCATAATTTTTGTACTATATAATAGAACGGTATGGATGAAGCTTATAAATAGACAAATCAATCCAAACACATGGAAAATAAGGTTCAGCTAGCGTCCACAAAAATTATCTTCCTCAATCACAAGCAAAGGGTACAAGGATTCTCTGTTTTTTTTTTTTTTTTTTTTAAAGTAAAGATACAATACAACACACACCCACACAGTACATAAGGAATTAATCAACCCACGGTCACCTCAACTGCTCCCTTGAGCTTAATAATCTCTCATAAAATCATAGGCTAAAATTAACAAAATATATTCTCGACCTAGTACCCAAAATAAAGGGGTTTTTCCCATATTGCCCCTCTAGTATGGGGTTCTTCCCCAAATAACCAGGTTTTGAAAACCCTTCTCTAAATGTCCTTATCATCTATTTTCCATAATTCAGTATTTATGAAAAGTCTTAAATACCCCTTCATTGATTTTGAAAGAAAAAGAAGAAGAAGAAGAGGGATTTAGGTTCGTGGATGAGAAATCTTCGTTCCCACCCCATTTCCGACGAGAGTTCTTCGTTCCCACTCCATTTCTGGCGAGAGTTCTTCGTTCCAAGAAGAAGAAGAAGAAGATACGTACGTAGATGAGATGAATGAAGCTCACTCACTCCCCTCATCTTCCAAATACCCCTCCATTACCATTTATATTGATTTTGAAAGAAGAATAATAAAAAAATAAAAAAAAAAGATGAAAAAATCGTAAAAATCTGAGTTTCCCGAAACTTTTTGTGCGCAGGGTCGATGCAGTGCATCGACCTCGTGCATTTTATGCATCGACCTAGTGCAAAATGCATCGACGGCGTACAAAATGCACTAGGTCGATACAATGCATCGACCTTGTGCATTTTATGCATCGATCCCGTGCAAAATGCATCGACCGCGTACGAAATGCACTAGGTCGATACAATGCATCGACCTCGTGCATTTTATGCATCGATCCCGTGCAAAATGCATCGACCGCGTACAAAATGCACTACGTTGATGCAATGCATCGACCTCGTGCATTTTATGCATTGACCTCGTGTAAAATGCATCGACCGCGTACAAAATGCACTAGGTTGATGCAATGCATCGACCTCGTGTATTTTATGCATCGACCATGTGCAAAATACATCGACCGCGTACAAAATACACTAGGTTGATGCAATGCATCAACCTTGTGTATTTTATGCATTGACCCCGTGCAAAATGTATCGACTGCGTACAAAATGCACTAGGTTGATGCAATACATCGACCTAGTGCATTTTATGCATCGACCCCGTGCAAAATGCATCGACCGAGTACAAAATGCACTAGGTCGATACAGTGCATTGACTTCGTGCATTTTATGCATCGACCCCGTACAAAATACATTGACCGTCGTCTTCAAGCTTGGAAACATGACTGTAAATCATAAAATAAAATAAAAAACACATGTAAACACATATGTAACATGAAATTTTAAGTTTTGAACCATAAATACAATGATTATAAACATTTTTCCATGAATTAATCATACATGCAATGAATTTTTTGAATTCATTTTTTTTAAAACACAAGAAACCCGAAAATGAGGGTTGTTCTTCGGTTAATGACTTTTTTCACGAAAAGAACATGAAAAGAACGCTCTTTGAACAAAAATCTCTCGCCGGAAATGGGGTGGGAACGAAGTTATCTCGTCGGAAATAAGGTGGGGATGAAGATCTCGTCGGAAATGAGATAGGGATACCCAAAGTCTTTTTTTCAAATGATTTGGATAAAATAGAAAAAATTCGCATGTGCGAATAGATGCACATGTGTGTGGGGGCATTTAGAGAATAGTTTTTAAAACCTGATTATTTGGGGAAGAACCTCATACTAAAGGGGTAATATGGAAAAACCCCCCAAAATAAACGGAATCTGAAAACAAGACACCTATGCACAACAAAACCGATGAGTTTGACATATTCCTATCATATTGATTTTGGGCCCTGTAAATCTCCAGTGAACCCATAAAATGTTGATCCTCATGTAGGAGATGGCCGCCCATATGTCGAATGATACGAGTACTCATACTCCATATTTTCGCTATTGACCATGTGTAAGGGAAAGTAGGGCAATACTCCCGATGCTCCCCACATATTCCAATTGGAGTCAAATCCTCTAAGGTGATAACCGGATTTGGCAAATCCGGTTATCACCCCTAGAGGTCGCCACGTGTCTCCTTTGACACCCTTTAACCGTGGGTATGATTCACCCACCCCTAGGGTTGACCGTGGGTTGACCCAATCATCCTTGGTTTTTTTTAAAAAAATATTAATTCTTTTTTTAAAATTAAAAAACTGTTTTTAGAGTTTTTTTAATATTAAAAACTGTTTTTTAATTTAAAAAAACCAAGGATGGGTGGATAACCCTAGGGGTGGGTGAACCTTACCAATGGTTAAGGGGTGTCAAAGGTGACATGTGGCGACCTCTAGGGGTGATAACCGGATTTGCCAATTCCGGTTATCACTGTAGATGATTTGGCTCCATTCCAATTATGTGCGGACATTAGGTTCCTTTTTAATAGTGTACTATTGAGAGTTGGGTTATCCGATTTAAAATTTACCACCACCAAACATAAAATGGGGTCTACCATTAAATGCATATCAGCCTTAGCGTGGTTAGATTTTAGATCTGATGGTCCAGCTCTGATAGTACATGCTATCCAAAGTTTTTTTAATCACTTTTGTTTTATGAAGATCTTGCCTTTTTTTTTTTTTTTAGAATAACTATCAACAGGAGCTCCGGTTGAATCAACCGGAGCAACCTAAAAAATTGTCTTGGGCAGTGTTCGTTTGGTAATTATGAACATAAATAGGGTGTGTTTCAACACTGCCATTTTTCCATAAATACCCATTTCCAAGGCATTTTTGGATTGCTCCGATAGACTGTTCAACCAGAGCTCCTGTTGATAGTCAATCTTTTTTTTTCAGGATTTTGCTACTAAGACCCCATTAGGGCCGAGACCAGTCTCTAAGAGCATTGGATTTCAAGTGGGACCCATTTCACATGGTAGGCCCCACCTGAAATCGTATGCTCTTAGAGCATGGTCTTGGCCCTAAGGGGTCTGAGAAGCTGAGAAGCTTTATCCTTTTTTTATAGCATCAACATGGGTAGATAGAAAGGAAGAGGATAATGAGAGAGAGAGAGAGAGATTATCTTTAACCCATTATACCTTTCTTTGTACGAGGAAATGGAAAGGATATATGGAATAAAGCTAAGGAAAACCTTTACCCTCACAAAGAAGGCATTGTTCCAAACGGATATACTTCTGCTCGAAGAATATGCGAGCTTCTGAAACTCATAAATAGCAGCTCACTAGGCCATCACTCCCCAACCAGCACAAGGTGCAGTTACATTACAGGGTAGAACCTTCTTTGGCATTTTGCCACTCAACAGCGTATGTCTAGTCACGCGCTCTTGCAGTGTGCTTACTGCCAAAGAAGATTTGCCCGGCAATTCTTCTGTAGTTCGCTTCATATCCATAATGTTATTGATGCTTGCTCGTATTCGATATCGAAACTTTACACAATTTCAGTCACAAACTTGTGTGTTTCAATGCTGAGGCGTTTAAGAAGGTGACATATTTTTCACTTCATGACTCCGGGTTTCAAATTCATTCATCCAACTAGGCTTTAAGGTTAGATGTTCAAGTCATTTAAAAGTAATGCATGTCAATATATTGAGTTTTGACTGATCTTTATCATTAAGTGTTGGGAAGTGTCACTAATTCCATTTGTGTGTGATTTCCTTTTAGGGATTTCCTTGTTGGGAAACTCTTATTAGTTGGTCAAGGGCTTGGGTTTGGGACTCTCAAAGGCCATGGGAAAGCAAATCTAGTGTATGAGAGTTTTGCAGTGAAATAACATGCAAATAAAAAAATAGAACCATATAGGATTTACGTGGTTCACCCAGTGTGGTACATCCACAGAGAAGTCGTCTTCTTCACTAATGAAAAGCAAAGAGGTTAAAGAGATCACTCTCTCATACAAACTTGATCTTTGCATAATAGAAAATCCTAGATCGAATATTATATATATATTATATACCCAATCAGTAACAAATCTAAAAATATACAAGTACAATTAGGGGGCCTAGGTTTGCAGTACTAGGGTCTAAACAAGCTATATGCAAGACACTTTGCACAAGAAGTTTGCTCTTAGTAAGCAAGCGCATGGCTATTGGAGAGAGAGAGCTCGTGAGTAATCCTAGTGGTTTCCATGGTGAGTAAGCTCTCGGTGAGTGAGAGTGTAGCTCTTGGGGAGAATTCAGTTTTCTTCCGTCTAAAGAGTCTGGGTAAGTTTTCCTCAGAGGGTTTTAGGGCTTTTGAATTTCTGATTATGTTTGCGTTTAGTTCTTGAGGAGAACCTGGTCTCAATTGAGAAAAGTGTGGCTTTTGGAGAGAGGAATCTAGTGTATTTTAGTAATCTCTGTGGAAGTGACATGGTGCAATTGTTGGGGGTTTGTTTGAGAACAAATTAACTCTTGTGTATCTTCACTTATAGTGGAAGCTCTTTGTTTGATGCCATTGACAAAGTCATTCACCTGATGAACTGCATGAACTTTATGTTCGGCTTATGTTTTTTTCTGCTTATCTTTTCTAGTTTTTCACTTATAAATCGGCCCTATGGTCATGTTTCAATAACAAATTGGCATCAGAGCAATTGGTAAAGCTTGGTGAGAATTTATAACAAAACAAGGAGCGCATACACACATGTGAGTTGACTTGTGCATATAAGATTGATCAAAGCATGGATCCATTAAATTGGGCTAACCCCATATCACCACTTGTTACTTAGACAATTTAGTCAATGAACTGAGTAGCTCACTAGCTTTAAGAATTTGTACCTACGTTGATGAAGAAATAAATTATGCAATTAATCTTGTTGGGCATCAAAGTAATCTTCTTCCATTCTTAACATCTAAGATTAACGTTAATACTTCCAGCATATGATCAGAATCAATGCTAGCTATGAAGTTTGGCACGACCTAAAAGATCATGTTTAGGGATTTCAAATGGTACAACTCATAGAGAATAATAAATAACAAATTCGGATATGGTTGTTCATTTACAATATAATGCATTTTGTTGCAGTCATAAGAAACTCTTGCACACTACCAATGAGATTGAGCAGAAGAGCACTATTGATTAATGCCACAAATCGAACAATTGGGGAGATTATAGAGGAGTTATAATAGACCTGAGGAGTTATAATAGACCTTTTTTCTTTCAAGGAAGAACTCCAACAAATGATTGTTAATTTTATGGTGTGGGGATTGAGGTGAGAGTGAACTTCCTTCTCTTTGTTTATTCTCTTTCTCTTCTTCATTTCTTTTCTCCATTTCTTGTTTTTGGATAGATTGGTTAGATGTGTGATTATTAGATTGCATCCCAACTCAAACCAAAAGATTCATATTCTTGATCGCGGCAGTTCCATTGAAGTCAATGTTTCTTTGGTATTAGGTTGAGAAAGCTTTTGTACTATGACATTGAGATCTCGAGAAGCTATGGTTTCCTTCTCTTTTCATAGTTTTCCATGGTACAAACCTTGACAACCTCGTAGGGAAGAAATGACCATGTAAAATCTTTGTAAGTTGGATGTCTTCCCTCAAACATATGCATATATACTGGAAGGTATGGATTTTTTTTCTTTTTTCTTTTTTGATATGATTTGATGACTATATGTATTCAAAACATGGGGTATGTAATCCAGTGAGCTAGATTATATTTGAATTTGAATAAATATTTGTTTAGGATTTTATTAGGGTATGATTAAATTAGGTTGATTTACTTTCCATAAAGTTTCTTTTGTTATCTCTATGTAAACCATATTTTGGGTTATTGTAAATCATCCAACCATTACCAATCAATTTCATTATATCAGATTGTATTAGATTGATATCCTCAGGATGCATAGCTTGCCCTTGTCATTTCTATTCTAAAATTGTGCTACTTTGATAAACATCTTCAATTCGAATTGTACTATGACAAAAATGGAGTATTGTACAAAGGTGTATATGACATACTCAGCATGAGGTGTATCTCATCATAATCTAAGTCAACTCAATTAACATTAATTGAATTATAATAAAGATTGAATCAAAATAGAGTGAAAATTTTTAATTTTTATATAAGGACTTTTGGTTATATTAGGACTCTTTTATTATCTCTATAAACTCTGCTTAGGGTCATCATAAATCATTTTAATTATTCAATAAAATTATATTTATATCATGATATGTAAGTAGATCAATTGGATCTTTTTGTTGACCTTGAATTCATTTTGCGTGTGCAAGTCGACACACAGATCTTGTGTTCCCCCGATGTTAATGAGCCACATACAAAAATTGTGGCTATATGGGTAAAAATACTCATTATGCAATGAGAAGAACTCCCTCTTCGTACAACTTGTATATTATGTCATTGCAACATATAAGATCGTAAATCCAATTTTTCACACGAGTACAACACACATTGAGATTGAATATCACTTTATTCGTTATAAAGTTATTCAAGCTGATCTTCAAATGAATTTTATACCAACTCACGAGCAAGCTACTGATTTTTTTATCAAATCGTTTTCCGGACTGTAATTTTGTTGTCTATGATTCAAGTTGATACACGTCCAGACATCAACTTGTAGGAGGGTATTAGATTATACACCTAGCCTCTACTGAATTATCAACGAAAGAGGAACATAGAAGATTATCATAAATTCCAAGATTTCCTAATAATGTTATAACTCTTTCAAAAATTGCATGTATATATCATGTTATCTACTTACACAATTGTAATTGATTGTAAAAAGATATTCACCGCAATTAAAAGTAAAAGAGATGAATACAGTGGTATCATCCTCTCTTTCGATCACCTATGTTAAAATTTTAGTATATTGGTGGGGAACACAATATCTATGTGTTGATTTGCACACACAAAATGGACTCGTCATTAATCTTTGAAGTAACCTTCTCTGCAAGTGGCTCTCACTACGAGCTATTGAGTTTGGAACATTGGTATCTTGTTCCAATCATATTCAATCAAGTTTCGATCAATACTAACACTATCTTTTTTCTTGATTTTTCTAGTCTTTGTTTAGACTCTTCAACTCATTGAACTCGGTCCATTTATTGTCATTTTTCTTTTACAACAGAGTCAATTTAGTATGTAACTCAATCTCTACTAAATTTTTTTCCTTCTCATCATTGGATTTCTCCACCACTATTCTGGTTCTAGGAAAATGGTGGCTAGAAATCAAGTAGGGAACCAAAAGGAAGCTAAACACCCTCGCTAGAAGCCACCTTGTCATCTTCCTCCTAAGCTCAATGAGAATAATTAATATCACGAAAAATGACTCACCACTAATTTTGTTCCTGGGCACATGATGACTAGAAACAAAAGTAGGGTGCTAGTCAGGGAACCAAAAGTATGTAGAATGCCCTCAATAGAGGCCACCTTGTAACCTTTCTTGATAAGCTCCATAGGATAATTAAAATCATGAAGGATGCTTTAATCTAAAAGTTTGTCACAAGCAGTTCTCTCGATTTGATTCAAAATCTCATTGTTTTCTTTATCAATTCTAACTAGTCCATGCTGCCAACTAATTTCAGACTCTCTAAGAAATGACATTGTATTTAATATGTACAAGGTTTTCCATCTCCATCTTTTGCTAGTCCAACGTTTTCACCCCCCACCTTTCAATTCTCATGTCATTAATGATAAAAATTTTGATCACCATTAACCTTTGTCATTTGGGGGTTTCTGATGTTATAACCAATGTATTGCAAAACACATGTCTTCTTAGTATTTTTTGTTTTATGAATTTACTTTTGAAGAGTCTTGATCATGAGACTTTCTTTAATGTTTTTCTAGATAAATTTTTTTTTGACATTTCGAATTTGCAAAATGGTTACACAACCAACCAATTACTAGTAAATTTTGAAACAATAGTTTTTTTTTATTGTTCTAACGGTCATATAACCATCTTTAGGAATGTTCTAATAGTCATGTGATGGTCTCTAAAATGGGATCTATGGTCTTGGATCAACATATAACAAATTCCTAAAAGTCTAAAAGAAAAAATAAATTATGTTTTCTAAATAACTTTTCAGTTGGGTGCATATCAATTCTCTACATAAAGTCTTCAGGTTGCAATTAGATTGTGCAGAATTTGAGAGTAGTAGTAGAGAGTTGGACTTCATCGTATCCTAAAAACGTTCTTCTCCACAACCTATTATGCACTTGAAGTTTTTATCGGATAGGGAAAGAGTTATGTTGTAAAAATATCATATTCTAATTGAGCCTTTGAAGTGCATAGATTCTTTATCTTGACTATTCATTTTACCTCTGTTTTTCTCTTATTTGGAATTATCCAGTCAATAATTTGATATGGAGACTTCTATTACATCCATTGTTCACTCAATTCAAGTGATGAATCAAGATTTGGTTTGCTAGGAACATGTGCTAGCAGCACAAAAGTGTTGTTCTTTTGTAGGACACTAAGCTCGCCTACATAGTAGAAGATGACCTGGAACTCATACCTACTACAACACCATAAGATAGCATGGAACTAAGGAGAAGAGGCAAAAGAGGATGGAGGATTTCCTATGTAAGGGCCACATTCTAAATGTGCTATCTAAGTCAATTTATAATGCTTATAGGATGACAAAATCGACAAAACTTGCATAAAACCTTAGAAAACAAGTACAAAATCAAAAAGACACTACCGTTAGTATAGGACTATTAAGTGACGGAAATATTACCATCGGTAAAATCTAGTTATAGTGATGGTAAATATTCCGTCGGTATAAGGAGAAGCAGCAACGGTACAATTCTCATCGGTATATACTTTTTAGATACCGTTATTTACCATCGCAAGTATGTGCTAAAACCGTCAAAGAATGGAAAACCATTGCAACTAACCTTCGAAAGGTATTACAAAACATAGATATAGGGATAGACAATTTCTTTATACCGATGGAAATATTTCATCAATAATTTGCGACAATTTCTCATTTTCATCACTATACGCTATATTGATGCTCTTATTACCCACGGTATTGTGACTCGGTGAAGCCTATATTTCTTGTAGTGAGAAAAGTAATTAAAAAAATTTAATTTGTAACTATATTAGTTTCAAGATGACAAATGATAAGCACAAGTGCATAAACATCAACTTATTGTTAGAGAGCTCAAGATTGTTGAAATTGATCTTGTTGAGGACTTCTAGTATGATTTATTATTATAAAACTACCTTCATCATGGAAGGACTTCAATAAAAAGGTAAAATGATGAGAAGAAACATATTTTAGAGTTTCACCAACGTCATCTCAGGTAAACCTTGTTAACGGTGACATTGAAAAATCAATGATTAAAGTTCATTCTAAAATGGATAAGAAGTTTAAGAAGAAATGAGAATCTATTTTTTTAAAAAGGTACTTAATACTTTTATAGTAAACCTAGCAATTTTTCTCATGACTGTCATCATTGGAAGAAGCAAGAGAAAATTCAAACAAATGTAGCCGAAGAAATCTTATTGCAATGGTGATTGAAGTCCACATTGTTGGAAATGAGAGAAGTTGGTGGCTTTATATTGCAGAAACTATTCACACCTCAAAGATTGAAGTCTTTTCAATACTTTTGATAACTATTGGTGATAAAAATGAAGTAAATGTGAGAAACAACTTTTGTATCAAAGTAATCGTAAAAAGCACCATAAGCCTCAAAATTCACATTTGGGACTTGTCAATGTACATCATGTTCCTAACATGAGTAAGGATCTTCTATCCACTGAACATCTCAATAAGAGAGGGTTAAAATGTTTAAGGATTTGGATAAGTTTATCTTATCTAAGAATAATTATTTTTCTATTTTTATTGTTAATCTTTCAGTTTGTGAGAAGGTAGAATAAGACATGTAAATCATGGTTCTATACAATATATGGCTAATCTGGGTTTAATGTCTTAATATATTGATAAATGCTTAGATAAATATCAAGTTTACACTCAATCAAAAATAACTTTAAAAAAAAATTCATAATGTTGTGCAAAATTATTGAATTTTGTTCATAGTGATGTGTGTGATCTCAAGGATATCGTTTCATTAGGAGGTAGCAACATTTTTGTAACTTCATTTATGACTTCTGAAGATATGCATATGTCTAATTATTAAAATGTAAAGATGAAGTCTGTTGTAAATTTCTGATTTGCAAGGATGAACATGAAATTCATGCAATGAATAAGAAAATTAAACTGTTACGATCTTATCATGGCGACGAGTACATTTTAAACGAATTTACAAATGTTAGTGAATCAAATGGGATTGTCCATTAAGTTTCGTCACCATACTCACCTCAATAAAATAAAATTGCTGAAAATGTAAGATCATACTCCTGTTGAGATGACAAATTTTATGTTAAATAATTTAAATTTAGGGTGTTGTTATGAGCACACCAATATTTTCTTACTATACACCAAAAATATTTTTTACTGATTGCACACCATTAAAATGTATTAAATTATGGGAGCACACCAAGAGTTAAAAAAAATACTTACAGATTTTCTAATTATACACCAAACTAAACCTTAAAACGTGACTCATGCCCTTTAATTTCTTTTTAGAGCTAGTCTAATTCACCATCCTGCTTGAGTTTCTTAACTTCCATTTTACTTGTATGTGAGGTCAATCCCAATGTTGGTGCCCCATCTGTAGTTTCCTCCTACTCTAAAATTGTACTTTTAATTGGGATCTCAACTTCCATATTTCTTATATTCTCACTCAGATCAACTGATTTAAGCTCTTGCATATCAACTGATTTGAGTTCACTCGAATCAACTGATTTGAGATCTGCATCATAGATACTATATCAGTAAAGTTTTAACCTGTATTGAGAGATTTAACTAGTATTTTCGCATCAGCATTAACTGGAATGAATTTGATCTCACATCCACCTCCAAGTTTCATCTCCATCATCTCTACAACATCCAGAACTTGCAAATACAAAGTATCATATTCAAGGCTTCAAATTTCATCCATCAAAGAGAGTTTCTCCACTCGTCCAAGTGGGAAGAAAATGATCCCCCAACAAGACTGCTCAGGGTCAGTGGCAGGGGTGAAGAAACCACAGCTATTGAAAACCCTTGATCGATTCCAATGAGAGGGTTTCTCCACTATCAAGCCACTGCCCAAGTTGGAAGATAAAGAGTCTACAAAGCATACCAAGAAAGATGAGGATTTAGGGGTTTGGGTGCACATAGATAAGAGTTTCTTAGAGTTTTTTTTAATGGTGTATGGTAAGAAATTGTTGGGGTGCTCGTAGCAGCACCCAAAAACCTTTGAAACTATGGGTGAAGCTATGTTATGTCTGCATGTTAGATTTAAAATAGAATACCTAATAAGAAATTGAATAAATTCTCTTATGAGCTCTGGTTTAATCAACCACCATCATTGAATCGTCGAAGGATGAGGGTATCTAGCTTATGCAAGAAAACCATATCTCAAGAGCTTAAGTTGGGATCTAAAATATATAAATATGTTTGCATTGGTTATTCAAATAACAATATGACATATAGGTTACTTGATCTTAATACAAATGAAATATTTGAATCCGAAGATATTTAGTTCTCTGAAATTTTGAATAAATCAAATTTGGTGAATTGATAATCATGTTAGTTATCATGACTCTAATTATGATAATATTCAGTATGATGGTACTCTTTATTGAATCTGAAACACTGAGAAGTAAAAGGCCGAGAAAAGAGACACCTTTTGGGCCAATTTTTCTTGTCTACCTTATAGAAAGAGATAAAGTGAGAGCAAAATAAAAATCAAAAACAAGGAATAGATTATTTTGACACATGCACCTAATGCATGGACATCAACCCATAAAAGTTTTAATTTATCTAGCCGCGATTAACCATCTAGTGGTACACCTAATGGATGTAAAACAAAAGCATTCTTTAATGGTTATTTAATTGAAGAGATTTATATGAGCAAACTAAAGGGTTTGTCTTATGGGGTCAAGAAAAGAAAATTTGTAAATTACTCAAATCTCTTTATGGTCTTAAGCAAGCACTAAAGCAGAGTCACAAGAAATTCAACAAAGTGGTGTTATCTTAATGCTGATAAATACATATATTTAACATTTAGTTGTAATGTATGTGTTATTATTTGTTTGTATGTCGATGATATATTAATTTTTTGCACTAGTGTTGTACTTGTGAAAGAAACTAAGTTTCTATCATTTAAATTTGATTGAAGGATATGGATAAGGTTGATAAAATTGTGAGAAGTGTTAATGGTCTAACATTATCTCAATCTCATTACATTAAGAAAGTACTAAAGAAATATGACCATTTTGGTCATAAACCGGTTTTTACACCAAATGATCCATGTATAAAGTTAATGAAGAACATTGGTAGATGTAGATCACAACTAGAGTATGCTAGTGTGATAGGGAGTAATTATGATTACTCAAAGGGTCCTCAAACATGGGTCCTCATGTATCAAGTTTGATCTAAGTTTAAAACAGTTACTCAAGCATGGAGTAATAACGATTGAATATGTAAAATCAATTCAAAATCTAACAGATCCATTAACAATTAAAGGCCTTGCAAGAGAAATGATTACTACAACATCTAAAGGGAATGGGTTAAAATCTATTAAATAAACTATCACTTACGATGTGAACCCAGACTAGATTCTGAAACTATGGGTTAGGCTCAATGGATACAAACAAGTTGGTTAAGTGATTGAATAATAAATTAAATAATTTCTGCAAAGGATATGAATTCTTTCATACGTCATTCCAAGAAAGATGTAATCTAGTGTTGGTTCCTACATCGATAACAAATGAATATTAATCCTTAATAAGTCTATAAACTTATGAAGTTGGGATAAAAATTACAAGCATGAGCGCCTTATATGGACTTGCCTATATGAGTGCGAACGTGAGACCGTTTTCTATGGGAACTGGAAAGTCCCTAGAGCACTTAAGAAATTGGGATACATGCACAAGGCCATAAATGTTTAAGTTTAAGGAGAACGCTTAGAAATTATGAAATTAAGTATGTGTTAGGTTTCGAATAGTCTTTAAATGTCCTCGGTTCAAGGCTTTTGTTCAATGTTCATCTTAACATAACTTTGAAGCATTTACACTAAGTGAAGGTTCAAGATCAAAAGGCACCTTCATTTATGAACTTAATTTATTTGATATGTCCATTTGTCTAACTTCATTTTGTGTTATATCTATTTTCTAATAGTGGTGGATTGTTATAAACAATGTGTTACAAAATATGTCTTATTAATAATTTTTTGTGGTTTTGCTTCTAAAGAGATTTTGATCGTAAGTCTTTCCTTACTGTTTTTATGGATTAAAAAAAATTGATATATCAAATTTGTAGTAACTACTTGAACAATTACATAATCAACCAACTTATAAATTTTGGAATTACTTTTGAGATTGTTCTAACAATCATGTACAATCTTTATGACTATTCTAATAGTCATGTAATGGTCTATAAAAGGGGGAAGTGTAGTCTTGGATTGAGAAATTACAGTCTTAAAATAATCAGAGAGAATATATTTTTTTTTATGTGCATATTAGTTCTCTAGATAAGCGTATTTGGGTTGCAATCAGATGGTACAAAATCTCTAAGAGTAGTAACAGAGAATTGGGCTTCATTGTATCCTGGTTCTTATTCCCCACAACCTATTGTGCACTTGTGGTTCTTATTCGGGGTGAATTTAGTTTTAAAGATATCATCTTCTAATCAAGCCTTAAAGTCCATAGATTCTAATGTATCTTGACTATTCCTTATACGTTCATTTTTCTCCTATTTTGAATTATCCAGTCAACTCAAATAGGGACTATATTATGTTGGTTCATATAGAAGAGGAAATCAAGAATAAGAAAACAAGCCAAAAAAAAAAAAATCAGCACCCAAGAAAGAAATTTTGTATATCAAGATAACTTCCAAATTAAAACCTAATCCATCCGAACAAACAATGGAAACAAACCAAATAATTGTCTTAGGCCTAGTATGTTGGGCAATCACATACTGAGACTCCTAGTGTGATGAGCATATAGCAATTGTACAATGATGGCAGCAAAGACACTAAAGACCCTTATTATGGAAAAGTGAAGTTGTATCAAGACTATCCTCTAAACCTTTGCCATATATCTTTTTTAGTTTCTCGAGATCTTGTAGCTTTTTTTTAAATAGAAACTCACACAGTGGGGGTGGGAGTTAGGCAGACTCCTACCTTTTTATTAATAGTAAAATAAAATGTGGGGGGGGGGGGGGGGGGACATAAACCTTACCGTTACAAAAAGATAAATAAAATTATCTCTTAACCATTCTAATAAAACCAAAACCAACTTTATCCAGAAAAATCAAATGATTAATACAAGAAGGAGCTTAATGAGGCTCATTAAAAACAAAAGAAGAACAAAGTTGCTCGCTAGGTTAGTCAGATTATCCACAGCCACATTTGCTTCTCTAAAAATATGGAGAATTGAACAAGAAAGGCAAGAGAGGATTATTTTTATCTTTATGTTCCAAGACCATGAGAGGTCACCTGTTTTGTTCCACACATCTAAATTGCATATCGAGTCCGATTCCACAATTAAATCGTGATAACCAAGACTCTCACATTGAGCTAATCCATTATGGAGAGCTCTAGTTGTCTTGATTCAGTACTTTTTCAAATTTTCTTGGGTTTTCTTGAGTCATTAGACCATAATTGCGTTGAATATTATAGAACATCGACATCCCAAAGGACTAGAAATTCCTGATCTCTTGTATTCTAAGGCAATTTCTGATGGAGTTGCTCTTGATAGGTATGCAATGTTTTTACTCTTTCAATACTTTTGCTACAATTTGCAATTAATATTTTTCACTTTTTAAGTTAAATTGTTCATTAGTGAGGGTTTTCCTTGAATACTATTTAGCTACTAGTTTAGTGAATTATAAACAAGAGATTGGTCGTACATCTTGCAGATTAGAAAGAACTCTCAATTAGATCAAACCCAATCAGATAAAAAAATATTGGTAGAAGAAGAGTTCTCCTATTCCTTGCATCATCCATGTTAATTGCTAGTTTTAAAGTCATACATTCCGCCTCGCCTATACGAAACATAGCTATGCATCTAGAGAGTAACACGCGTGTACAGATTGAGCATCATTTTATGGATTCTCCGTTAAAGATTTTCTACAACAAAAAAAAAATTAAAAATTAAAAATAAAAATATTTAGTCATTAAATCATGACTAAGATCTACACATTCTTCTGAATAGTTCATTTCAACCCTATTAATTAATCAAATTTTTTAGCTAAAAGATTACAATGTGGGATATATTTTGAGGGAAAAAAAGACATATCTACATCCCCTTGCATCATCATCTCACAGTCCAGAAAGAATGCCAAAAAAATTAAGGGGAAAATCCTCATTTTTTTTCGTACTAGAGGGAAAATCCTCATTTACAGTTTGATTACAAAATAAGGATAAAGTCTACAGTCTTGTTTGTTCTTGCCACGAATGCTTGAACTTACCTCATGATGAGATACATCAATTGTTTGTTCTCATTCAAATGTATGGTAATAACATCATAAAGTGTCTTCATGATGATATATACATACATGGACAATAGATAAATTTGTTAGAATCAGTTGCTGAGTTTGATCAATGATCATCATCGTAGTGGATCTTGGTTGGAACCATTGAATTTTTAAAGAGACCCTAAGGAGAAGAAATGGAGCATACACAATAATATAGTCTTATTGTATCCACAACCCTACCATTTAATATAATTAAGGTTCTATTTTTTTTCTCATGGTTTCTTGACCAACTGAATTTCACCTACCATCGTTGAAAAGATATCTATGTTTAGCTTCAAAGAACCTTCATGTGGAAATCCAAAACATCAACAACAGTTCATGCGGCTTTAGTCCTAAAACTCACATCTGTATTACAAGCCAAGTGAGAATAGTGATATGAAGATATGTTTATCATTTTATAGACAAAGCTATGCACTAAATTTTGACTAGTAGATATGACTGAAATCCTTCATCGTGACGATTCCACTCAGTGAACAATAATTGTTCTTGGGTCTCATCAAGCTTTACCTGCCAATGGAGGAGGGAAAATTACTATCAAAGAGATGAACAAGGCGTCATAACAGATCATAAAATTAGCACCTAATGGTGCTTTGTAACAAAGATATGAGTTGATTGTGCGGGCGAATAGCAGGGCAATTCTCCTTTGGCAGAAAGCAGCACAACCTGAACATGCAGAGTCCCACTGCCAAAGGAGAACTGCACTGTTATTCTTCTCTACCCTCACATTTTCCTTGCTTTCACTCTTCCATGCTTGGTGTTGTTGTAGAACTTCAAACTCTGCCTTTTATACTACATGATTCGCACTTTAAGTTCGGATATGCCGGTATAAGGAGTCGCATATTCTAGGCACAATTCCTCTAGAGCTTTCACTTTTGTTGTTGCAGTCATGGTCCCCATTTTCTCACCATTCTAGAAACCTCAAATCATTTAACCTCTTCAACTAACTTGTTTATAAAATTTCAAAGTCCCCCGAGCTAAAAGAAATGGAAGATGGGATATCCTAGAACTTGTTACATGGACTTTCTTTATGGTGTTTTTTTTAGCTAAGCAAGTACTTTTATTATTTCATTTTAACTTTGCATTGATGTTTATTATTTTTCCTTTAATGAAAATCAATGATACTCTCTAAAACCCATTTAAATTGATACAAGGATTTGGAACTTCCTAAATTTCATAAATCAAGTAACATTTTCCCCTAGCAATTCTTGAAGAACTTCCATTTTAAATAAACTTCCTTACTACTCTTAAATGAGTAGCTATTAATATTCTAGAAGAATGATACATATACAGAGATTTGCAAATATCTAAACATATACACAGGGCTTTACAAGAGACAAGTTGCCTTTGATAGATTTTATGTTCTCCTAAATCATAAATCAACATGGGTATATCAGTATCAAGCGACACATGAAATCTATGCAACCCAAGACATTGTCCTTTCCTTCTTAGCCTCTTTTCGAGGCTCAAGCACAACACCTATCTAAGAGGCTTTCTTCTTCCTAATCTGTATGACTAGAATATACAGCGGATAAATAGACATTTTGTAAAAAGAATAGTGAGGTTCTTTTACGTTTTAGCTTGATTTCATGTCGAAAGAGAATAAGAGGCTCAATATACTTCTGTTAGCATGTCCAAGTTGGTTGTGCTGATTATCTTATCATGCTTCCGATCCGGTAACATGAATCTATAATAAATTGTGCTCTCTTGAGATGAGCATAAATCATTTTGCGATACATGAAGCATAAATAAGCACATGTATGACTGTGTACACTGATGAGATTTACAACATAATGTATATGTTTCCGATACGCATATACTTAGACGTATGAGTAAGCACGTACATATGCATGGAAAGGCACAATCATTTTGCGATAGCGAGCTTTATCATATATGAATAACTTAATTTGGCCCATCTCATGACAGCCACAAAAATTAAAAGTGGGTTAAAGATAAGAATAGGTAAGATGAATGGAAGATGAGAGGACATGCTTCTGGAATTTCCCTTGTTGGGATGTTCCTTTCCATCTTTTTTCTCTCTTTTCTATGGGTATATTGGTGGTTATATCTCAGGTAAAAGTAGACCACAAAGTTGGTGCTTACCTCAAAAGCAGAAGTATCATTCTCATATATATATTTTCTTAGGATCTTCATTTGTTGTGGAAAGGAATTCAAGAGAAGGACCACATGTGCTGGACCCGTGTTTTAAAGCTAAGATCAAGTGACAAGGGAGGAAGATGAGTTGATTAGCATGAATTTGTTGCTAAAATTAAAGAAAAGTTAGTTCCTTCATGGATGGATCAGAAAAAATCTATATAGCGAAGTCTTCCAAGTCAATGCTCTCTCTCTTTCTCTCTCTCTCTCTCTCTCTGAGCCCCACAAACCTCAACATCTTTGCTTGCCCAAAAAAAATTCTCAACTATTTTAAAAAATAAAATAGTAAAACATATGATATTTGATGTCATATCACATGTTTTTCTCAACTATTTAAAAAAAAAAAAATAGTAAAACATGTGATATCACATGTTTTTCTCAACTACCTTGATGTTTTTCTTTTCTTTTTGATGCGATATTTGTAGGCACACATTTCATTAATAATAAAACATGTAATCAAAGTCTGTTGGTTGGATATTAGTAGTGATTTAGACACTTCCAAGTTCTATTGGGTATTAAGGAAATGGAAAAGTACTGTTTGTCTGTATTTTTCATATTTTGCTTATTGTTTTTTATCCCTAAACAAGTGAACTCTCACAATATCTTTATTCATTCGACAAAGAACCTGATGTCCCTTTTGCCATAGGAGAATCAATTTTGTCTTTTGATTACAGTGGGATGTGTAACTTATATTAAGCAGCATTTTAGCTCCTAATCATGTGGAAGGGACTAGTTGACTAATTAGCCCCACAACTCATCAATGGAGACTGTTCAATTGGTCACAGGTGTACCCGAGCCTTGCCCTGCTGGACTCGGCCGACAATAAGTCCGAGATGCTGAGCACTGGCTGGGCCCTGCAAGAAATGAATGACCCAAATCAATAATTATCTACCCCACCTTTTGAATAGCATGTTAGGGTTAATTAAGGATGATTAAACTTCAAAGTTCAAATCCCATTAAAGTAGAAACTACCATGGCCATGCCATCTACAGCTCCACTGCCATAAGAAACTGAGTTAAAATATGTACATCATGAATCCATGACATGCATAAATTCATCCTAGTCTACTTGCATATTGACATGCCTCTGTTCATTACAAATGTACTAGCCATGTATGTATGTAGTCACGCACATGTAAAACCCCGAGCTTCTGCATAACCAAAATCACCTTAAGGGTCCATCTCTAGAGTACTGAAAGCCATGAAAAGGAAGGCCATAGGTGGAAGATAAGAATATGAGGAGATCAATAAAAGATAGAGAACATTCTCCCGGATCTTCCATTTTAAGGTGTCCATATCCTCTAGTGTTTGAACACTTGTCGCACCAAGACTGGGTTAGGAAAAGAAAATAGTAAAATCGAAAGTTTGAGATTGTCTGGTCATATTGATTTTGGACCCGTAGAGTTATGCGAAGGCGTGCAAAGACAATGAAACGATTCCAAAAAACAATAAACAAAACAAAGTGAAGCAAAAGAACAAACCACACGAGAATTTACATGGTTCGGCAATATGTCTACATTCACGGGCAGCGATGATCAATCACTAAATCAACAAGAAATTTTTCAAAACCCTATTCTCCTTTACACCCAGTTTACGGCTCTCTCTTCATTCATTTTGAAATAAACCTTAAACATCTTATTTACTTAGGGTTATAACATAAGAGACAATATGAGTAAAATACCAAATATGGGTTGGGTCAAAATGGTGGGAAAACTCCACACATTGCCCATTAATCGGGTCGTCAATGGGTCATCATGAATCCGGGTAGAATTCATGGCAACTTTCCAACATGTAGATCTATGGAGTTGGACCTATTCGATAGAAAATCTCTCTCTCAAACATAATAGGATAATGCTAAGGAGCCCCTCAAACTCTATGGGCACTCCTGCCGTGTCAGTGTTTTCTAAAACCTTAGGGTTTCGTGCAGAAGGAGAAGGCGAGGTTTAGGGTTTAGGGGCTCCCAAATTAGCAGTATTCTATACTTAATAATCTAAACTTTATTAATCTCTGTTTCAAGTCATAAACTTCAATGGTGTTCCAAGTTTAAGTCATGAAATCTTTGTATCGTAAACATGTGTACGTGGTAATGGTAAGCACACAGGGAATAAAGCATTCAACCTCACAAGGAAGGCATTGTTCCAAAGAATAAACTTCTGCACTGATGGCATATTCCAGCTTCTGAAGCTCATATGTAGCAGGTAATGGAGACATCACTCCCCAACCATCGCAAGGTGCAGTTGCATTACAGGGTAATACCTCCTTTGGCAGTCAGCCACTGAGCCATACGTGTCCGAGTCACGTATTCTCGCCACAGTGTGCCTACTGCCAAAGGAGATTTGCCCGGCAATTCTTATGCAGCTCATTTCACCTCAACAATGTTATTGATTCTTGTGAATAAATTTCAATATCTTTTCAAAATTTCGTTAAGGATATGAACTTATTGGTTTCAATGCCGAGCGAAGGTGAGATTTATTTCACTTCATGATTAGGTACTTAAATTCGTCGACTCAACTAGGCCTCCATGGTTTAGAGGTTCAAGTTAGGCAAATATAAAGCTTTTTCAGTTAGTAGTTTTAGCTGATTTTCGCCATTAGATAAGTTCTGGGAAGTGTCTTGCTCTAGAGCTATATGCTTCTCAATCAGGGTTTTCCATGTGGAAATATGATTTAGGGTACTCATAGTTGATCAAGGACTTGGGCCTGGGATAGAAGCTTATGGTTAATATGGTGCGTGAGAGTTTGGCTATCCCTTGTATAGAGTGTGCTCTTAGTATGAAAGAGTACGGCTTTTGGAGAGAGTGGACTTGTAGGCAGGGCCGGAGCCAGGAATTTTTCATTGGGGGGCCAAAATACATGTATTAAAAATAATTGATTTTGAGGGTATGGAATTTGGGGGTTCAGAGGCATAGCCCCCAAGAAAAAAAAAATTGGGATAGTTTTTTTATTTTGAGAATTTTTTTTCCCCGGTAATGCCTTTGAGGTCGCCACATGTCCCTATTAATATCCCTTAATGGTGATTAAGATTCACCCACCTATCCTTGGTTTTTTTTTTTAAATATCAAATTTCTTTTTGAACCCTAGTTTAAAATTCACTAACTCCTAAGGTTAAAATTATTTAAATATTTTTTTCTAAAAACCAAGGATAAGTAGGTGAACCCTGAGATTGGGTGAATTTTAACCATAGTTAAGGGGTGTCAATAGGAACAGGTGGCAACCTCAAGGGCATAAGGGGGGCCACTATATATATGACAAAAAAATTGGGGGGGCAACTATATTATATAGGACAAAAAAAATAGGGGGGCCAAGTATAATAAAAAATAAAAAAAAGATTTTATTGAGGGCCTACTATTCATACTTAGAGCACTAAGGATTTACAAAAAATTTGGCTCCCCCGGGCTCTGCTCCTGCTCGTAGGTAACCTCAGTGGCTACCATTGGGAATATGCTCTCGGTGAGTAAGAGTGTGCATGGCTCTATAGGGAGAATAGGTTTTTGGGTCTGAGAGCTCAGGCAAGTCTTTGTGGAAGAGTTTGTGCACAAAAATAAGCGAGGTGCCTACGTACACGACCGCATAGAAATCCTTTAACTAATTTTCTTTGAAAAATGGGTTACAAATCTCTCTTCTTAACCAGAATATAAGGCACAACACTAAATACCTGCATAGTACCCATATAATACTTTTATGGGGGGATCACCGTTTAAAACATCGTACTTTTGTCGTGTTATGTATTATTTGTGTATCATCATATAATATCCGTTTGATACACGAATTACATTTTAAATGTGTACAATACACGTATTTTTACCATACTTTTACTGTGTTAAATCCGTATTCCATATTAAATTATTGTTATTAGTTAATACCATGATTTTTATCTATTTATAATTATTAATTTTCTCATACTTTTATCATGTGTAGACACCCTGTGTTTGCCCGGATTCTTCATGCTCGTATACTTCTTACTTCTACTTCTTCTTCTCCAAGGCAAGACGAACTCCATGAAACCTCCTTTAAACCTCGTTCAACAATTTACAACCCATTTACAAGCATTCCAGTACCATCTAAATATCACCCGGACCCTTTCCAATGGAGGGGTATTTTAGTCATTTTAACACTCAAAAGCGGAACCGAACCCAAGTTAATAATTCAGGGTTTTTAGAACTCCTATGGCACCATTTTCATACCTTAAAATTAATTTTGAGAGACCTAGAGATTTCAATGCAATGGCAGTTTCAAAATTTTATCAAAACCAAAATGGCTGCAAATACATTACCGACATTCACTATTGGCCTAATATTGTAATGGCTGTAATTAATTTACAGCCATTTAAAATTGTACTACATTTTCATTGTCGGTAAAGTTATTACCGCCAATATAAAAATGGCCTAAATAGTGAATGGTAATAACTTTACCGTCATTTATGATGAAGATATTTTCCCCAGAAACAGTTACACCTTTACACATCAGACTATGGAAATTACCCCAATGTCCCTAATTAGCGGTAATACCTTTACCGCTATTTCAATATTAGGCTTATTTGGAAATATCCTCACTTACGTTACCGTCATTTATTGGACATTTTCAGAATTCAGTTACGACACCATGTGCAAGACTCCCTAGAGCCTCCGAGCACCATTTTTGGGGTTCAACCTAAAATGTCAGTAAACATTTTGGGGACATTAAAATTTAGCCTATTTTTGAAATAGAGGTAAAGTTATTACCTCCATTTTGGTATTTATGTAATTCCAGCACAGTTTATTCTAGAGAATTCTTGTGCTTTGGACGACTTATATACCCTTGACAACCTAGAAAATTCCTGAAGAATTATCCTCCTTTAATTACCAAAATGTCACTAAATAACTAAAATACCCCTAGAGAGTGTTTAGTCCCATATTGGAATTGAGGGAGTTTCTCACCCCAACCTCTCCCTTATAAATACCCCACACTTCTACCCCATTTGAGACAACTTTTGCCAGCCAAAATTCTACCCAAAAAGACTAAGGAAAGCCATGCAACTTGGAAGGTATTCCAAGTCTTAAAAATCTTTTCACCCCTCCCCAAATTCCCTAAGTCCCTAGTAAGTTAGAAGGAGAAGGCTTTGGAGAGGAAAGAGTTGAAGGAGGAGAGCTTGGAGGTCTTAGGAAAAGCTTGAAGGTTCAAATTCAAGGGGGTTTCCAACCCACATAGGTAGGCCAAAACTCTCTCTCATCCTTTTACATTTGTGCAAATTCTCTTCTTCACCCTCTATTTTCTTTTTCTTTAATGATGTGAGCCTTAAAAAGATTTCTAGACCTATCCATCTTTTTTCGGGTAGTTTGGACTCTCCTATGACGCGTTTCACCGACTAGGAAGCTTCAAATGGAAGAGAAATGGGTAAAACCTTTAGATTTTTTTTTTTAGAAACCCTTTCTTGTATATTTTCTTTTAAAAAAATATGGGCTAAGTTGTTGAAAAATTCTCCTCTTTATTCTAAACATCACTAAAGATCCCCTATGACACGCTTCACCGAATTGGGATTCCTTGTAAGATATAGAGATATGGAGATGCTCTCTAGTCTAGAACCTCTATTTCAATCTCATCATTTTCAAACATTTTTAGCTATTGGTATATTATTCTTCTTGAAAAAACTAAAGATCCCCTACAACGCGTTTCGCTTAATTGGGGCTCTTTGTGAACAATATGAGAATGAGGATATTCCTTTTATAGTTAGGCATACGGTCGTTTTTTTTATTTGATACCATCATTTCATGCATTATAATGATGTCTAATCTCTCTAGATTAGAGTCGTTATAATGCCCATTTTTAGGAAAACTTTCTTCGTCATTTCATGCATTATAACGATGTCTAATCTCCTTAGATTAGAGTCATTATAAGGCTCATGTCTAGATCATATTTTCCTCATCATTTCAGGCATTATGACAATGTTTAATCTTCCTAAATTAGAGTCGTTATAATGCCCATTTTTAGAAAATTTCTCTCATCATTTTATGCATTATAACGATGTCTAATCTTCCTAGATTAGAGTCGTTATAATGCTCATTTTTAAATCATGTTTTTCCTATCATTTCATGCATGATAACGATGTCTAATCTTCTTAGATCAGAGTCGTTATAATGTCCATTTTTTAGAAAAATTTTCCTTTATCATTTCATGCATTATAATAATGTCTAATCTTCCTAGATTAGAGTCGTTATAATGCTCATTTTTAGATCATGTTTCCATTATCATTTCATGCATTATAATGATGTCTAATTTTCCTAAATTAGAATCGTTATAATGTCTATTTTTTTTTAGAAAAATCTTCCTTCATCATTTCATGCATTACAAGGAGGTCTAATCTTCCTAAATTAGAATCGTTATAATGCCCATTTTTAAATCATATTTCTTTTATCATTTCATGAATTACAACGATGTCTAATCTTCCTAAATTAAAGTTGTTATAATGTCCATTTTAAATCTAGAGTCCTTTTTATGCAAACTAAATTAGAGTTCTTTTTCTCTTTAGCCGGTCATGTTAAATAAATTTTTAGGGAATTTTGAAAGCATAGGTTATCGTCTTTAGACGGGTGATTTGGGGTGCCTAACACCTTACCCAAATCACAATAGAACCTCCCTTTCTTGAATCTCATCGTGGTTTCGCATTGCCCCCATTTTTCAAATAAAAAATGAATTTCGGTGACCAATCACACCTCAACCCGATGATTGGTGGCGACTCGGTATTTGTCATATTAATATGCATCATGCATATTAATGTGGAGAATATCCGGTTTTCATTTAAATTTTTCAAAAAAAGTCGCTATGTCACATCGTGTTTTTGTTGTATAAGACCTGTACTTTATAAACGGATCATTGTCGTATTATAACCGTACCCGTACTCGGGAACTATGAGTACAATCATAACATGGGCTTTTTCATTGGGGGGGCAATGGCCCCCGCCCATCCCACCCCCGGCTCCACCCCTGTGGCCAAGTATAGCCGGAGAGGCGAATCGGATATTGAACATTAGTCGCCTCACTCTCTTGATTTCGACTACAGGATCCTCCCTTGTTGTTGGGGGAGGGGGGGGGGCAAGTATACTTTAAAAATAAAATAAAATAATTGAGGGGCCCACTATTCTTACTAGAGCACTGAGGATTTACAAAAAATTTGGGGGGGCCATGGCCCCCGGCCACCCCACCCCAACTTCACCCCTGCGGCCAAGTAGCCAGAGAGGCGAATCCGATGTTGAACATTAGTCGCCTCACTCTCTTGATTTCGACTACAGGATCCCTGTGAACACCCCATTTTTACACCCCTTAACCCCTTTATTTTTTATTTGTAGTTTTAATTTTAGTATTACTTTACTTTATTTTATTTTTATTTGAGTGTCGAGGTTTTAGATCCAAGAAAGAGAGAGAGCCCATTACCTATGAACCCCAGTCCTAAGCCCAAATCCTCTCTAAAGATCAATCCCTAAAATCCAAATCCAAATCCAAGTTTAAGGTCTTTAGACCCAAGCCCATGATCCGAAAGACCTAACCTCTAAGGCCCAGAGCCCATGCCCAGCTCTATAAAACCAAGAGGGAGGTTTTTTTTAGGAAAAAAAAAAAACAAAACCTCATTCTCCCTCGGTTGAGAACAGAGAGTTCTCACTCCCTCTCGATTTCTCTCCCTTTCTCTTATTCCTCTTTGATCTCGCCAGCGAACTCCTCCATTCCCCAGCGAACCAGTCCTCGGCGAGCTGTGATTCACGCCCAAGCTCCGATCACCATCAGTTTGGTCGCATCTTGATTATAGCAGTCATCTTCTCCGACGAGCATGCTCTTCTCCGGCGGCAACAATTCGACAGTTTCATCAGCAGCATTTCCTAATCACGATCCAAGATCTGTAAAGATCTCAGTTCGTTTGAGCTCCGGTCATCTTCCCCGGTGGTAGCCCCATCCCTACCAGCTACCACTTCCCGCGAGCTTCACCATTTCAGCAATGTAGTGACCACCACGCCGGCAGCTCCAACGCCACCGCCATCATCACCTTCAGATCCGGCCAGATCCAGTTCTCCTCGGATCCTCATTCCAGTCAGCAAGTTCTAATTTCAGATCTAGAAATCTTCTAGATCTGGAAATTTAAACTCTGGCTAGCACCTCCCGGTTTTCTCAGTGCGATCCAATGCTCACCTCCATCTCCGGCGAGCTTCACCACTAGCCTTGGCCAGTAGCTCTCCATCGTCAATTTTGATCTCTCCCGAAGCAAGAGGATCTCGCCACCGATCATCCTCTCAACCCAGATCTGTAAAGATCTCAGTCTCAGTCGCTCTCCGGTCATCTTCTCTGATCAGATCCACCTCCTGCGCCACTCTCTTCTCCGGCCAAGTGCTCCATCAAATCCAATGACATTTTTTTTTTTTTATTCAATCTGTATAATTAAGAGAGAGAGAAAGAGAGCTCCAACTGGGAGCAGCTGCCAGTGTCTCCACCTTCAGGTATGATTTATTCCTCTGTGTTTTATTCTTATCTAATTTCTCTTCCGTGTGTTGAATGGTAAAGTTTAAATCAGAAAGGGGCAGGGGTTGTTGTCTGTTTTGGAGCTCTTGGCTTTGGGTTAATCGATTTAAAGCCATTTTGTTTGGACTGGTCTTGTTCAAAATTTGGTTCCGTTCAAGACCAGAACACTAACAACCCCTGTATGCGTTTAGCATAAGACCAATAGCATCGTATGAGTGTTCATTGTAGTTAATTTTTGCCAAATCCAATTTCAGTCTTCATTATTGAGCCAAAGTCGGCTAACCATCACTGGTTAATGGGCCTTGGCACAGTAGCATTGGTCCCCTTTAATCTGATCCCATTTAATTTATTGTAATTTATGCCATGTGTATATGTGTGACTAGGCCATAGCTTATTTTCTCTTTTTGCCTACCTTGGGCACTTAGGTTAGTTCTTGACTAGTTAAACTTGCCAAAATTAAAAAATACAAAAAAATCAAAAAATACAAAATAACAAAAACATTCAAAAAATCTAAAATGAAAAAGAAATCTACCCTAATAAATGAACGCCCCCTAGAGCTCCCCCACGAGCACCTAGCTACGCAACCATCTCTCGGAATGAGATTCATAAATCTCAATTCCACATCCCCCCAATTCAAACACGAGTTGGAAGTGACCACACTCCAAAACGAGTATAAAAACAGTCACCGCCCCGAACTACTATGAGGGTCTGATTCCGACTAACCGGATAAGTAGGCAGCCCAAAACCAGGGTTCGACCCCAACCAAAAATAAAATTTTTACACCCCATATTGATTTGTATTTGATTAGCAAAATTAATAATTGTTTTAGGAAATTTTAAGTGATTTTAAATGTTTGGCTTGGACCTAATGAGTAGGTTACCATCATTGGATGGAGGTCCTGGGGTGCCTAACCCCTTCCCCAGGACCTAAAGGGATCTCTTACCTAGACTACTCTGGACCGTAGACCCCCTTATTTTGGATTATCTCGGGATCCTACTTCCCCTAAGTAGGTGGCGACTCTTAGAATAAATTTAGCGTTATTCCTCTACTCTCAGACCTTATCTCGACACTTAGAGTTGAGAGGGGAGGAAGGGCGGTAAATTTATGTGTTTACAGCTTTACCGCCCTTCCTCCCCTCTCAACTCTAAGTGTCGAGATATGGTCCGAGAGTAGAGGAATAATGCTAAATTTATTCTAAGAGTCACCACCTACTTAGGGGAAGTAGGATCCCGAGATAATCCAAAATAAGGGGGTCTACGGTCCAGAGTAGTCTAGGTAAGAGATCCCTTTAGGTCCTGGGGAAGGGGTTAGGCACCCCAGGACCTCCATCCAATGATGGTAACCTACTCATTAGGTCCAAGCCAAACATTTAAAATCACTTAAAATTTCCTAAAACAATTATTAATTTTGCTAATCAAATACAAATCAATATGGGGTGTAAAAATTTTATTTTTGGTTGGGGTCGAACCCTGGTTTTGGGCTGCCTACTTATCCGGTTAGTCGGAATCAGACCCTCATAGTAGTTCGGGGCCGTGACTGTTTTTATACTCGTTTCGGAGTGTGGTCACTTCCAACTCGTGTTTGAATTGGGGGGGAAGTGGAATTGAGATTTATGAATCTCATTCCGAGAGATGGTTGCGTAGCTAGGTGCTCGTGGGGGAGCTCTAGGGGAAGTTCATTTATTAGGGTAGATTTCTTTTTCATTTTAGATTTTTTGAATGTTTTTGTTATTTTGTATTTTTTTATTTTTTTTTGTATTTTTTAACTTTGGCAAGTTTAACTAGTCAAAACTACCTAAGTGCCCAATGTAGGCAAAATAGAAAAAGAAACGGCCTAACCCTATTGCACACACATATACACATGGCATAAATTACAATAAATTAAATGGGATCAGATTAAAGGGGACCAATGCTACTGTGCCAAGGCCCATTAACCAGTGATGGTTAGCCGACTTTGGCTCAATAATGAAGACTGAAATTGGATTTGGCAAAAATTAACTACAATGAACACTCATACGATGCTATTGGTCTTATGCTAAACGCATACAGGGGTTGTTAGTGTTCTGGTCTTGAACGGAACCAAATTTTGAACAAGACCAGTCCAAAAAAAATGGATTTAAATCGATTAACCCAAAGCCAAGAGCTCCAAAACAGACAACAACCCCTGCCCCTTTCTGATTTAAACTTTACCATTCAACACACGGAAGAGAAATTAGATAAGAATAAAACATAGAGGAATAAATCATACCTGAAGGTGGAGACACTGGCAGCTGCTCCCGGTTGGAGCTCTCTTTCTCTCTCCCTTAATTATACAGATTGAATAAAATAAAATAAAAATGTCATTGGATTTGATGGAGCACTTGGCCGGAGAAGAGAGTGGCACAGGAGGTGGATCTGATCGGAGAAGATGACCGGAGAGCGACTGAGACTGAGATCTTTACAGATCTGGGTTGAGAGGATGATTGGTGGCGAGATCCTCTTGCTTCGGGGGAGATCAAAATTGACGATGGAGAGTTACTGTCCAAGGCTAGTGGTGAAGCCCGCCGGAGATGGAGGTGAGCATTGGATCGCACTGAGAAAACCGGGAGGTGCTAGCCGGAGTTTAAATTTCCAGATCTAGAAGATTTCTAGATCTGAAATTAGAACTTGCTGACTGGAATGAGGATCCGAGGAGAACTGGATCTGGCCGGATCTGAAGGTGATGATGGCGGTGGCGTTGGAGCTGCCGGCGATGGTCACTGCACTGCTGAAATGGTGAAGCTCGCGGGAAGTGGTAGCTGGTAGGGATGGGGCTACCGCCGGGGAAGATGACCGGAGCTCAAACGAACTGAGATCTTTACAGATCTTGGATCGTGATTAGGAAATGCTGCTGATGAAACTGTCGAATTGTTGCCGCCGGAGAAGAGCATGCTCGTCGGAGAAGATGACTGCTATAATCAAGATGCGACCAAACTGATGGTGATCGGAGCTTGGGCGTGAATCACAGCTCGCCGAGGACTGGTTCGCTGGGGAATGGAGGAGTTCGCTGGCGAGATCAAAGAGGAATAAGAGAAAGGGAGAGAAATCGAGAGGGAGTGAGAACTCTCTGTTCTCAATCGAGGGAGAATGAGGTTTTGTTTTTTTTTTTCCTAAAAAAAACCTCCCTCTTGGTTTTATAGAGCTGGGCATGGGCTCTGGGCCTTAGAGGTTAGGTCTTTCGGATCATGGGCTTGGGTCTAAAGACCTTAAACTTGGATTTGGATTTGGATTTTAGGGATTGATCTTTAGAGAGGATTTGGGCTTAGGACTTGGGTTCATAGGTAATGGGCTCTCTCTCTTTCTTGGATCTAAAACCTCGACACTCAAATAAAAATAAAATAAAGTAAAGTAATACTAAAATTAAAACTACAAATAAAAAATAAAGGGGTTAAGGGGTGTAAAAATGGGGTGTTCACAATCCCCGCTTGATTTCTCTATTCGAACATCTTTTAGTTCTATGCAGATATGTGTTTTTTTATATCTTGAAAAATACAATCTTTTAGATTGATTAAAAGATTCCTTCAAAATCTTGAAAAATACAATCTTTTAGATTGATTAAAAGATTGATCATTTAATTTTCTAACAAAAAATTCAGGGAACACCAACTTCCATTTCAGGCCACTAGGAACAAGTCTTCGCTCCACCTAAGCCACCTCCCAAGCAGGTTGGAGGCCATGGAGGGTCACCAACATGAATGGACCGAGCTAGCCGAGGAACTTGAAACCAACATTCAGAGTGCGATTTCTTCAAACAAACCTGATGTTTATCTTCAAAACAGATACAAAAGAATAAAGGAATTAGGTCTCCGTCTTCTCGTATTATCCAAAGCCTCTATGAATTACTCCATCATTAAAGCCAAAAAACTGGTCCGATTCAGCTCACCACCTAAAACAAGGTGCCGATGCTGGAAACATCAAAGCCTGTTACACACTATATAAGAACGTAACTTTATCACAACTGTTATGAAGCCATATTCTTCATAGTTACACCTCTGCCAAACAAGCTCTCTTTGGTTCACTCCAATAACTCATATTTTTAGGGTAATGTCTCATAACTTCGGATGCTTGCTTATTACTCTTTCTTTTTCCTTTTTAATTTCATGGACAAAATGTTATAATATAGATAGAAGTCATGTAAAGGAAGTGTTATCTTTGGTTTTCTTTAGTCATGGTAATTGCATTTCCGTTTTCATTTTTCGTTATTAAGAACACCCAAGAAAATAATGAAAGAAACTCCAAATTGGATTATTGGAGTCGCCAATCATGTTGATTCTTTCTCTACAATATAGAATGACATTTGTCTCAAGGTCATTGCCTTACTGCAATTTGTTGCTAAAATGCTCAAGGCTTGCATATAATTAAGTACACTGTACAAGGAGGGGCGGAGCCAAGGGGGTTTTGTCATATATATAGTGCGCGCCCCAATGGAGTCCCCTTATGCCCTTGAGGTTGCCACCTGTCCATATTGACAACCCTTAATTATAGTTAAAATTCACCCAATCTCAGGGTACACCTACTTATCCTTGGTTTTTAGAAAAAAATATTTAAATAATCTTAACCTTAGGAGTTAATGAATTTTAAACTAGGGTTCGAAAAAAAATTTGATATTTTTTAAAAAAACCAAGGATAGGTGGGTGAATCTTAACCACAATTAAGGGGTATTAATAGGGACACGTGGCGACCTCAAAGGCATTACCGGGAAAAAAAATTCTCAAAATAAAAAAACTTTAAATTTTTTTTGTATACATGTATTTTGCACCCCCCCCCCCCCCCCCCCCCCCAATGAAAATTTCTTGGCTCCGCCCGTTTACAGGGTATGTTTGGAGTGTAGGGAAATCCTGGGAGGTGAAAAATTAGTTGTTCTTAACCTGAACAAGACAAAGCTGCTCTTGCAACTAAAAATGCCCTATACATCATTGCCTAGTTTCGCAAAGGATTCTTGACAAGCTATGAGTGGTCCAGACAGACACAGGCAGGGTTGGCCCAATATCATCTTGGGTCTGACCTAAAACTGTAGAGCTAAAATGAGGATGATAATGGGGTTAAAAGGCTCGTCAAAAATGAATATATGAGAAAGGAAAATGGAAAATGGCAGTGAAACTATGAGAAAATAGATAATGCCTCTGTTTAAATGGCCACAATTCATTGGTGGGGTCAGGCCAGCGAGATCAAGCAATTACGGAAATTACAGATGAGTATTACTATTAAAATCTTTTCTCCTGGAAAAGGTTTCAGAAATTTAATGAGCCATGTTTGTTCAACTGTTCTCTCTTTTCTTCATTTGTTCTCTAATTTATTTTGTTTCTCAGTTATTTAGTGAGACTTGTGATTGGTGGATTTTGAGTCCATCTCAAACCGAAACATTTGCCTTCTTGATCAAGGTGGTTCAACTGAACTCACTTACTCACTAATTATTTGATCTTCTGGTGGGCACGGCTTGTATCCTATGGCATTGAGGTCTCAAGAGACTCTGGTTTTTCCTCATATTTCTTCCTAGTCCATGGTGCAAACTGTAACAGTAGTCTCCAAGGCAAGAAATGGCCATGTTAATGCTCTTTAATGAGTTGGGGATGTTTTCCTTAGAATTTTTCAGCATTGGAAGGTATGGATTGATGACAATGAGTATGTAGAAATAAACTTTATTGGAAATTGGATGATCTCTGCAATACATAGAGATGGGATAAAATAAAAATAAAAACTTACCACATTCAAATCTAATCAAACCCTATCCTAATCTATCCAAATCTACTTAGAGACCTTATTATACCACTGGTCTATTATATTCTCTGAAACTTATTAGGGAAATATTATATTAGGAAAATAATGATGTAATATCTATGAGATACACAAGATCTCATAGACAATATTGAATTAGCATCAATCATGGATTTGATTAGATTAGGTTTCTATCTTGAGGTTAATGTAATCTCTATATAAATCCTATTAGAGGTTATTGTAATATTCATCCAAGTTATTCTCAATAAAATCAGTTTTCTATCAAGACTATCTCTAATATTCAATACATGGCTATAAAATTCCTGGACCGGATAAATAATATCCTCAAGATGCATAGCTTGGCAGTTGGTGTGAGAGTGCACTCCTATTTTATTTTTTTGTAAGGGAACTCCTATTGGTTCTACTGTTTTTATGCTTCTTTGCTTTTGTTTTCTTTTTTTCCATGTCATTTGTAGAACTGTGCTATATATTTTTGTAATAATCTTCAGTCTGAACCTTGTCATAAAGCGAGGGGGTGCAGCATGAGGGCTTGTACCGTATTTTATCGTCTTCATAGATGATCATGCTAGAATTAGACAGTTATATATATATATATGATGATGAAATGCAAAAATGAAGTTAGTGCATTGTTTGAAGACTTTTATTGCATGGTTCTTACTCAATTGGGGAAATCTATGAGAATTCTCAGCTAAAACAATGGAAGAGAGTTTATCTCTAATGTCATCCTGTTATTACTTTTGCCCCATCTCACTTAATTGCAGATTCTAATGGGATCTAATGCATTAATGCTTGCCTAGGCCTTTGTAAGTCCACACTGCATGTCACCCAAAATCAGAAGCAGTGGAAGTTGCATAAACTATCAATCCTTCGAAAATGCATGGAAATTGTCGGTGGAAATGATATTGGATATTGAACACTTTGCGAAACTGTTGCCCTGGATAAATTCTGATATATCAAGATATCTGGATGGGACAATCATGATCACAAAGTTGAATAACTAGGAATAGGCGTAGTGCATTTTACCCATTGAGGCCCTTAAGTTTGGCAATTGAACTTCTCCAAGTTGTTATTTTTTGAAATTTCTTGAATTCTTATTCTATTTTGAGTGGGTAAGAGAGTATTAATTTCTTAGATATCCACGTCCCCTCGCATCACCCTTTGAAACAGTCTGGATAGAACACCAAGAAATTCATGGGGAAGAAAGAACAAAAACAAACATCCTGATATACAGCTGATTACCAAAAGGAGGATAAAAAACCAGCAGGCTAATTTGCTTCTCGCCATGTATGCTTGATCTCCATCATATGAAACTTCGTTTCGTGAATTCTGTTAGTTTTCTTTCGGTACTTTTCTGAATTTTTTGAGGTTACTTGAGTCCTCGTGCCTGGTTTGAAAAATTCAGCAGTCAGCACCACACTACTCAGAGTAGCGAAGATTCTTCTGTTAATCACTATTTACGGGAATTGCTCTCCTCAAGGAGATGATGCCGATGCCATTTCGTCTCTTTTCTTGAGGATCAGCTGGCCTTTTTCAAACCATGGTTGTGTCAACAATTATAGAACAATGGAATCCGAAATATCCAAAAATCCACAATTTCTCTTACTCTAAGAAAATTCATGATGAATCAGATCTTGATGACTATGCAATGCTCTCTCTCTCTCTCTCTCTCTCTCTCTCTCTCTCTCTTAAGACATTTTTTACAGTTTACTTTTAATCTTTGTTCTTCTAAAGTCAAATTGCATGTCAGTGAGGGTTTCCTTTTGAGATAAGTTATTCGAGTTTACTGGCTTAGATACAACAGTTTTTATTTCTCAATTAGATCAAACCTATCAGGTAGGAACTTTTCTTTGTAGAAGTTTTCTCCTATATTGCATCATCACACAGGTTAATCACTAGTTTTACTGAATAGAAGTATCATTTCTCAATATTTCACTTCATACATACCGTCCTAAAAATGTGCAATACATGCATAGATTGAACACGTTTTGAGGGATTCCACCCAGAAGATATCCTTCCAAGAAAAAATAACTTCATCAAACTAATCATAGTGATTTGATTACATTCTTCCGAAAAGTTGAAAGAATTATGACAAGATTCCAATAATAATGTCAATAGATTGGATGGTTTGGATTCTGATTAATCCAATTATTGAGCCGAGGAGATTTCAATTAAGTGGGATATATCAACTGGTTATTCTCATCAAATGTATGTGATATAACATTCTAAACAATCTTCATGATTATATACAAATACCCAGACTATAGATTCCAATTAATGTTAGGATCACTTGCTGAGGTTGATTGATGATCACTTGTGTAGTCAATCTGGGTTGGAACCATTGAATGGTTTATCCATCACCCTAAGGAGAAGAAAAGGAACACAGATTAATATATAGTCTTTGTATATATATATCCACAACCCTTTAGGTTTAAAAAGAGTAATTTAACCTCCAGTGCAATCCATTTTACAGGGCTATAGATTTAGTCATTTCAACTTCTAACATACGATCATAGAAATAAAGAGTAAAAATCTCTAATTGTTTCTAATGGTTTCTTGGCCATTGCTTAGTAGAAATCTATGTTCAGCTTCAAAGAACCTTCAGGTGGAAATCTAACTCCTCATGCAACTAGCACTGCTCTAATTCCAAAACTAACATATGTACCAGTCAAATGAGAAGAGGGTTAGGACTAAAGAACTGAATATTGATCATTTTTGGATGATTTACAATGACCCTATAGAAGGTTTAAATAGATAATCAAAGACACCTAACTTGGAAAGATATCCTTAAAGATAATCTCAATCTAATACAAAAGATATTGATCCAAGATTATAATTGTTGAGATACGCTTATTATACAGTGTATCTCATCTTACATTTATTTCCTTAATACTTCATTATATCATCCTCCTGCGATTGCATGGTCTTTTGAAGAAGGAGCATACAATTGGTTGCAAATGTCAGCCTTTTATCTTCCTTAATCTTTGTAATTTGTTGATGAATAACTAAAACATCTATGCTTAGTGGTCACCGCCAAATTATTAAGTCCATCTCTGTCACATCCCTCTCATTTTTATGAGCTCATCAGAGCTTGTGGCTCACTAGATCAGGTTTTCATGATCATCTTCTCCCAAAAGCACACGAAATATGATCCAACGGTTTGTAGAAAAACTCTCGTTAGAGAAGTCTTCAATAAATAGAAGGAAAAAAAAAAAATTGTGAAGTGTGTGTGAAAACTGAGGGTTGTAGAGGTATGAAGGAGGGGGGAAAATTATTTTAAGAAAATCACACCCAACGGGCAGTAGAGCACCACCAGCAGGAAAAAAAGATTTGAAGAAAAAAAAACTTAAACTAAGTCCGATCAGCCTGCTCTAATACCATAAAGAATAATTGAATATTGATAATTCTTAGATGATTTACAATGACCTTATAACCTTATCGAGGGTGTAAATAGATAACCCAAGACTCCAAACTTATAAGATATCCTTCAAGATAATCTCAATCTAAAACTAAAGATATTGATCCATGATTCTGATTGTTATGAAATACACTTATGATCCAGTATCTCATCTTACATTTATTTCCTTAATACTCCATTCTCTACCAAGGACATTATATTTATTGCTACATGGTCAAACCTATATCACAATTAGGTCTACAAGCAAATCCTTCATGCCAGCTAATCCAGTACATGAATTGAATTACTATTCACGGATCTGGTTAAGCCTTGCCTGACAATGGAGAGAAGGAAATAAATATCAATGAGAGTAATTATTTAGATAATCTCATATAACATATCAGCATACTGTCACCTAGTGATGCTGTAACACAATGGCATGAGATGACTGTGCGGGCGAATGGCAGGGCAATTCTCCTTTGGCAAATAGCAGCGCAAACTTCTCATGCGCAGTCTCCCTGCCAAAGAAGAAGAGCACTGTTATTCTTCTCTACCCTCACACTTGCCTTGTCTCCACTCTTCTATGCTTGTGTTGTCGTAGAACTTCGAACCCCGCTTTTTATACTAGGTGATTCGCACTTCAGGTTTGGATATGCCATGGTGAGAGGTTGGATATGCCGGGAATGATACCCCTCTAGAGCTCCTCCTTTCACTTTTTTGCTGCAGTCATGGTCCCCATTCTCTAAACATGACCCTTCTTCTGAAAACCTGATCAAATGATTCCACCTTTTCAACTAGCTTGACTATAGAATTTAGATGTCTTGGGAGCATAATAAATTCGAGATAGGGTGTTTTTGAGACATGTTACATGATTTTGTTTACAGTTTTCTTAAGCTATAGTTTTATTCTTCATTTTAATTTTGTAGTGATGTTTATATAGGAGAATTTTGCCCTCCTTTTTTCCATGGTTAATGGTAATCAAGCCTACTCTCTAAACCCATTTAGAGCGATACAATGATTTGAAACTTCCTAATTTCAGAACTAAAATGCCTGTGATCTCTATACAAACTAAGGCATTGGCCTTATTTGTTCAGCATCTTAGAGGTTTTCTTCTTCCTAATTAGTATCACTTGTATTTTCATTACGCAAACAGTGCGTAAAGATTATAAGGTTCTTTGATGCCGTATTATGATTTCATGTCGAAGGAATCTACGATGCTTAACGCTTCTGCTAACATGTCCAAGTTAGAGATTCTTATAACCTCATCATTCCTGGATGAGATGCATATACAAATGCATGCATGAATCCATGAACGTACATAACACATGTATGACTGCTACATTGATAGAATTCATAACATCATGGAGATTCTAATGTGCAAGCAAAGCATGTGTAAGAACATACATATAGTATCTGTAACTAAGAATGTATGTATTCACGGACTGGCACAATCATGAGCAATATCATGCTTAATTCTGCATAAACAAATGATCACCTTGGTGAAAAATAAGAATAGGAAAGATATATTAGACAGTATAGATGAATAAGTGGAGTGAGTCATTCAAGTGTATCTCTTAGCACCAATCAATGATAGAATAGATTTGATTAGGTATGATTAGATTAGGTATGATATAAACCCTCTTTGAGTCATTGTAAATCATCATAGGTTCTATCAATAAAATCATTTTCTATCAAGATAGATGGAAGATGAGAGGACATGCTCCCGGAGCTTCCCTCGTTGGTGTGTTGCTTTCATCTTTTTTTAGGGGTATCTTCGGGTAAAAAGTAGACCACTATTGTTGATGCTTGGAAGGACCACACATGCTGGACCACAGTGCATGTTTTAGAATTAAATTCTGGTGAGAAGGGAGACAAATTAGTTCATTAGCCTCAAATCTTTGCCACTGCGATCAAGGATATATATTTGTTCCTACATTCATGTACCACAAAAGAGCTAGCTATATAATGAACTAAGTCTTCCTAGTCAAATCTCTCTCTCTCTCTCCAGATTTTTATCTTAGAGGATTGCTAAGGGGAAAGAGGATATGCTGCAAGAGGCTTCTGCACTCTTGAGGATGCCACGGCGAATTTAAAGGTTAGGGTCTGTACGTTACTCTTAACAGCTTCAGAAGCTTCTTGCAGCACATTCGCATTCTGCTTGCTTTAAGGATCACTCGTAAAACTTTTTTTTGAAGAAAGGAAAGATAGTATAGAAAGGAAAAGAATTTACATCCAGGCATAATTACATCCCCTAGAATCCTCAGAAATAATTTGACTGAGGGCCCTAGGGAAGACAAAGGGATCCAAATTAAATAAGCTCGCCTGGAGAGGCTACAACTCTAGACAAAAAATTTGCCACCCTATTGCATTCGCGGTACTGAAAAGTGAAGGAAAAATTGTCAAACAACGAGCATGAGTCTTCAATATTTGAAAGGCAAGGGATACATTCCATCAGCCATGGCACTTTGCCGTTAAGAATATCAATAGCAAGACAGAGTCTGAACAAACTAGAAGGTTTCTATATTCCCTTCGCATTGCCTCACAAAACCCACGAGCAAGGGCTTCCATCTCGGCAAGAATCACAGACGAGGAGGCATACCACCGGCAATAGCAACCAGGGGCTCACCATTTGAGTCATGAAGAAGGCATCCAATGTCAGCCACGTTGCTCTTAAGCGAACCATCAGTATTAAGACAGATTTTTCCCACAGCTGTACCAACACGGAACTCAAAGCTTAAACTAAACATCAATCGCTCAAGAAGAAGGATCTCGAAGCATCAGTATTTGTTCGTGTTTTATGACAATAAAATTTTGCTTACAATATCTAAACACTTTTAAAATAATACACGTGGCTTACTTTGATTGGCACACTCCACCCTTGTATTATAGTTTTGTTTTTTTTTAAATAACTTCCCCAATTTTTCAAGTAAATTTTCTCTTGTTAAATGAGAAATTATTTTAGACAAATATTCATTTTCCAATGGAACAAACAAGCAAAAACTATTTTTCTCAAAAATATTTCTTTGTACATACTTTTTTTTCTCCAAATAAATGGAGCTCAAGGCCCCAGGGCTGTCAATGGAGTGAATTCGAAAGCAGATAGAGGTATATCTGAATCTGTATACGTTTATATATCCGAATTCGAATAATTATATGATGGACAGTGAAATATGATATTTATATCTGACTTTGATTAAGATATGTGAATTCAAATAATATTTGAATTTTCAATTACTTTTTAAAAAATTAAAAAAATATAATTTTTATTTTTAAAAAAAGTAAAAAAAATTAATATTTTATTCATTTATATTAAAAATAATAATTTAATGTCTCAAATTACATAAAAGTATATATTTATAAGGCTATTTTAATTTCGTAAACTTATAGTATATTAATTATATATAATAATATATTATATAAACGGTCAAATATTTATCAAATCGGATATGCCAATATTTGTGTTCATATTTGATTATAAACGGTTAGTAAAATAACTATTCGAATCCGTCGGATACGTATTCAGATAACTATCCAAGTAAATAAATTATAATACAAACCAATACGGATATGCTCGAGCTCGGCTTGAATATACTTGAGCTCGGCTTGAGCTTGATTCAAGCTTGAATTTGGCTTGAACGAGCTTCATCGAGCTCGAGCCCATTTGAGCTCGAACTTTATTCAAACTGAACTAAGTTCGGGTTGGCTTAAGCTTAATTCATGAAATTATTTTATCTAATTTTGTATAATTTTTATTAAAGTATTTATCAATAAATTATAATATAAGAAACCACAAAAAATTAATACATTCATATACGAAAATTAGATTTGAGAGCATACGTTTGGTCTAAAGAGTGAGAGTTAGATCGAAGATTTTACTTTTTAACTTCTTAACTTGTTTTTGTTATTATTATCTCTTAAACTTGATTGTTATAAATTAAAATTTATTTTAATTTATATTCAAAAAGTTTAAAATATTATTTTGTATTAAAATAATAATATGACCTATATTTCAACCAAGTCGAGCTCAAGTAGAATAGATCAACAAACTTATTTAAACATTCGAACTCAAATAAAAGCTTGACTACGGGTTTGACACCCCAACCCCTAACTAAAGGGGAATGCTAAAAAAAATATTAAAAAATCACGAGAAAAACACGCCATGATATTTTTGGTTTTTAAATAATAAAAAATGAGAGCGTGAGCTATGCCTGTTTTTTTTTTTTATGTTGGTAGAACTAATTATCATATGAGCAGTGATTAGCACATACACCCTTAAATCACATGACTCTTATATGGAATCTCCCGGTGGAGCCTACAATCATACCATCCTATATATTTTAATAATTAATTATTATTATTATGATAAGAACAACGTACCTGCCGGCCACCATCTAAATATATTCAATTGTATTTTATGGTGACTGAAATACCCTTTCGTACTAAGTCTATGCAGGGTTCTGCTGCAAAGAAAATGTGGGCTGGGTTTGTAAATATAATAAATAAGCGGGGGTAATTCTATGGTAGAAAGGAAAAGTCTTACCTCACGCGTGGGGCATAAAACGCACATGGGATTCTTCAGTTTTAACGCATCAAAGTGGACTCCCCACCCAGTCCTATTCAAATTTGAGAA
Source organism: Tetracentron sinense (assembly GCA_015143295.1). Taxonomy (NCBI): domain Eukaryota; kingdom Viridiplantae; phylum Streptophyta; class Magnoliopsida; order Trochodendrales; family Trochodendraceae; genus Tetracentron; species Tetracentron sinense. The sequence goes on from CM026551.1 coordinate 51,363,768, forward strand.
TCGGAATATTTGTGGCTGACCGAATTACCATAACACCCTTGATATAGTTCGGAAATTACCTTATGAAAAAATGAGAGCTATGGGTTATTAGTTAATTATTGAGATTAATTTTGAGCGGAAGCTCTGTTTTAAGCGTTGAAGCGGAGCTCTTTTTTTACACTATTAGCATGACAAGTTTGTAATTAATGAGCTCCGGAAATTTTGCAAGGGTAAAAAGGAGAGCTATGCTCAACATGGTGAAATAGAACTCCTTTTTATATTTAAACTATTAATTATTCTTTTTTCTTTTTTTTGGTAGAAATCTATCAATCACACCTTCTCATCTTTTTCTTTTTTACACTTAAACCTAAACACATTTCTCTCTTAATAATAACAAATCTTGGAATCTAACCAATCTGGATTTTTTTTTAAAATAGTAAAAAGAATCTAACCAATCCATGGATTCAATCATCTGATTAATAGTCTAGACCTTATGATTTTGTTTACCAACTAAAAGTAGGAGAATGGATCTGATGGTCAAGGCCATCCAATTTAGTGTATTTTCCAAGTAATGATCCTTCATCTGTTGGATGGCCTTATTGTTGGAGATTGATTATCTGCTATATGAATTTTTCTTGTATAATGCATTTTACTTAAGGGATGGTTCACATTTTACATTGGAACATGCACACTATATCACAAAGCGCCACTTGTTAAGTCAATAAGTTAAAGTAAATGTTTTGAATTTTTTAAAAAAAATTAATTAAATCAGCATTAATTTTGCGATTTCAAAATTGATTAAAAATGCCTATACAAGGGTTTACACCTGGATGCTATTGCATTCCAAATGTCGAACGTTGTTATTATATTAAAAGCGTTCTACCCTGCTCTCATGCAATTTTTATTGTCAAAGTAAAGACAGGGATTAGTTTTTGACTAAAAACAAATACGTGTTGGTTTTTGGTTGTAAAAAAAAACCGTGGGTATAGCACGGCTCTTATTATTGCTATTGCTCGTGTTAAACAATCAACACGCTCCCACTAATGATGTTGAAGAATTTATAGTCCACTAACTTTTAAAATTTTTACAAATCCATCCTTTAATCTAAAAGATAGTTAACAGATGTTAAATATTTTTTGAAATGACCTTTTTAACCTTTATTTAATGGGTTAGATGGTACGCTTTAGCATGTGTCTCATTTACCCCCCTTTAATTGGGGTTAAGATTAATCGATCTAAGGTTAATATCTTGCTAAAAAATCTAAAAATTAAGGTTAGATGAATTAACCCTAAGGATTAGTAAATCTTAACTACAATTAGAAAGTGTTAAAAGGGACACGTGATAGTTTGTAGAGTTTCTTTTAACTATGATTAAACATAATTAACCTAAGGTTATTTTTTTTCTAAAATTCATGATTAGATGCATGAACCTTAGGAGTGAGTAAATATTCACAACTGCTAGTGGATGTTAATCGGGACACATGGTAATGTGTAGAGAGCCTTCTTTAACTATGGTTAAACATAATCAATATAAGGTTAATATTTTTCTTCTTAAAACAAATGTTAGATGCATGAATCTAAGGGATGAGTGAATCATAACCATTGTTAGTGGGTGTTAAAAAGGACATGTGGTGACTTGTAGAGCCCTTTTAACTGTAGTTAAGCATAATCAACCTAATGTTAATATTATTTTATATATATTTTTTTTAAATCCAAGGTTAGATGCATGAACCCTAGGGGTGAGTGAATATTAACCATTGTTAGTAGGTGTTAAAAGGGACACGTGATGCCTTGTAGAGCCTCCTTTAATTATGGTTAAGCAAAATCATTATGGTTAATATTTTTTTTTTCTTCTAAAAACCAAGGTTAGATGCATGAACTCTATGGTTGAATGAATCTTAATCATAATTAGTGAGCGTTAAAAGGGACAAGTGACAGTTTGTAGAGTCTCCTTTAACTGTGGTTAAGCATAATCAACCTAACGTTAATATTTTTTCCTAAAAATTAAGGTCAAACAAATGAATCCTAGGGATAGTGAATCTTAACCACAATTAATGGATTCCAATCACTTCTCTTGTGAAAGTTTTTACAGTCTCCATAAAATAAATAAAAAGGTAATTTCATGAAAATTTTAACATCTTTAACTTAATTTTGGATGAAATTGGGGATTTGTAAAAATTTTAAAAGTTAGTGGATTATAATTTAAAATTACAAAACATAAGAGGATATTTACAAATAACTGAAATATTAGGGGGTTTTTCACACACAAAAAAACCCCTTTATTATATAAGTTGAACCAAAAAAAAAAGTATTTATTATATAAGAATTCATTATAAGAGACATGATCCAAGAACTAGGGTCACGGAAGCAAGTTGGTATCCATTGAATCTCTTTCGAAAGAAGTCATTAAAAAGAATCCCAAGACAAAAGGATCACCCTAGTCTACCCTCTACACTCTCATATTGCATAATACCAAGCAACCTCGTTGATCATGTGGAGATTACCAAATGGATATAACTGAACCCGAGTTTTTGGTGTATGATACCCAAATTGTGTTGAATCAAAAATTTTAAGATACATCACATAAAATAAAAATAAAAAATTGAGATGCCAGTTCGAACCGAAGAGTTATTAAAAATATTATATTATGACTTATTATTGATTGCATCTTAATCGAATCGGGTCAGTGTGGATCCGGATTTGATCCAAATAACCTATATTAGATATTTAAATACAATATCTGCCTTTATTCAATAAGAATCCAGATGGGATCCGGATAATGACCCGATCCATCTTCAGTAGTAAGTCAAAGGGAGCGTGCTACGTGTCCTTCCATTTCTCTTCCTTCCAAAAAAGGAATATAGACGCCCGGTAAGAAAAAATTAATTAAAAAATGGAATCAATTCAAACATGTATTTAACCAATAGAAGGATAACCGTAATATTGGCATAAAATCAGGGGTAATTCCGTAATGCCCGCTAGTACATATATGGTATAGTTGCCTTCTAATTCTTCAACTTTATTCAAAAAAAAGAATTCCTAAATGGATGCAGAAGAAATTCTGAAACTCTTCGATTCTTACTGGTTTGGCCACAAAATCATCTCAAAAAATCCACCATCATCTCCTCCCACAGACCCAGTTCTTCAAATCCAAGAAGAACAGCCTTTAATACCAGAAATCTCTCGCCTTCCTTCTCTCCATACCCGATCTCTAAGCGACCAGTTCTTGAGCTCCAAAACAAGCTTCAAACCAGATTCTATCTCCCCAAACTCAGTCCTCCTCCCACCAAAGCTTCAAACAATCCTCTCAGGAAAAGAAGTCGAAGAAGTTACAGACAGAAGGACAGATCAAGAAGTGGTTGAAATAGCCTCTAAGAAGGTAATGGGTAGGAGAAGAAAAACAGGTAGCAGTAAGAGCTTATCGGACCTTGAATTTGAAGAGCTGAAAGGGTTCATGGATCTGGGTTTTGTTTTCTCTGAAGAAGATAAGGATTCAAGGTTGGTTTCTATCATTCCTGGGTTACAGAGATTTGGAAAGAAAGCGGTTGGGGAAGAAGAAATTTTTGATGAATCTACAGTTTCAAGGCCTTATCTTTCTGAAGCCTGGGCTGGTTTCGATAGAAGAAAGGATGAGAAGCCATTGATGAATTGGATAATTCCTGCTTTGGGTGATGAAATTGACATGAAAGATCATCTCAAATTCTGGGCTCACTCAGTTGCATCTACTGTCAGATGAAGATCTTTGGTTTGAGTTTTTTTTTTAATTTTTTTTTTTGGTGGGGGTGCAATTTTGCTACCTATTTCTTTATGATAACTGATAAATGTAAATAAAAAGAGGGAGAAATTCTGTGAATTTTTTTTATGGTTTGGTCTGAACTGTGAAGTCATGGAGCTGTTGGAAATATCTTAAAGACAATGTCAATGAATTAGGTTGATATTTAAGCTTTATTTTAGCAAAATTGAGAGGGAGCTGAGGGTGAATGTGGATTAGCAAGTCCACCTCAATAAATAAACAAAAGTTCAAAAAGAAATAATTTTTCTTCCTCTGTTTCTCCAATGTTGGTTTACCCGGAGTGTGTGGCTCAGCTCCCACCTTTCTTTGAGATTAGATCTATCGCACTCCGTCCGGCTATCAGATTGTTGGTCCAGTTGGCTGGCGATGCCCAGCTCACTTTTAAATTCTTTTTTGATTTGGTAATCTTTTTTTGTTTGTTTTGATAGAAGGGTTTGTGGATCAAGTTCAGTTCGAGCCGATTCCAATTATTGGTGAGTGGGCCCACTACCCACTCACAAGTATATTCCCAAATTTAAACTTTTTAATTCAAATAATTAAGAAATTAGAACTCATGCGACTTTAGAAAAAAATAAATAAGCAAACTAAAATCTTACCTTAACCTCTTTAATTCAAATAATTAAGAAATTAGAACTCATGTGAATTTAGAAAATGATAAATAAGCAAACTAAAATCTTAGCTTAATCTTTAATTATTTGAATTAAAAAGCTAGGATTGAAAGTAGATTTTGGAATATATTTGAGCCTACCTATAATCAATCATTATTACCCCCCTCCCCTCTCTTACGAGAGTGGTAAGGGTGTGGCCTTCGGTGGAGGAAGGTCGGGGAATTAATCCCTCTGGTATGAGTTGCAAGAGCTTCATTGCCCAAGCTAACTTGTGACCGATCTAAACGTAGTTAAATGATAACCGCAGCAAAAAAAAGAAAAAAAAAACCTATCATTATTTTTTTTTTGATAGAAATGTTATCATAACACACACACTAAACTCCCACACACAACCAGAACTAAGGTAGCTACTAAGGTGCCATAAGGGGTAAGTCCAAGCAACCCTCCAAAAGAAAATAGTACTATTTATAATGATCTTAAAATAGATATTCACTATAAATTACTTTGATAAAATATTCTTTTTGACAATTACAAAAACTCGAATAATTTCTTACAACGTTCATTATTAACATACCTCTAACCATGAATCTCAAATTTCAATTTCTACTTCAATCAATTTTGGGGAATCATCTCAGTCAAATCCTACTAAATCAATCATTTTTATTATATATTATATTATATTATTTCTTCAAATGCTTACAATGCTCCTCAGCATACTCTAAAGTTATTTCAAGACCAAATTCATTGCTAATTATTTTAACTGCGGTCACATATATGGTAGAATGGAAAATGTTCCTACCATAAAATGTTCAAACTTTCAACTCATGTTTTGCTTGCTCTGCAGGCATGTGAGCCAAACAAGCATCCATATCATCAGTCATATCACTATATTAACTATTCTAAATATCAAGACATAAATTTATAAGATTCAAACCAAAAAGACTAAGGGGTATTTTGAAAAGTATAAAATATTATAGAAATATGAAGGCCATTTTGAAAATAAAAAAAAAAAACTTGAGGGATTGAATAGAATAGTATAGAAACTTGAGAGGCATTTCAGGTATAGAAACTTGAGGAGTGTGTTCGGAATAAAAACGATTTAGAGGCATTTTAGGAGGTATAAAATATTATAGAATATTGAGGGGTATTTTGGAAAAAAAAAACTTGAGGAGTCCATAGAATAGTATAGAAACTTACGGACATTTTTGGTATAGCAACTTGAAGGGCATTTTGGATACACGTTTCCCTCAAATTAAATAATAGCCTAAATTATTATAGAACTTTGAGGGACATGTTAGCCTATAGGTGTCCACCATAGGTCTCTTTATTGATTTGATGATAACACAATAATGAAATGAGATCTGTGTTATTAATGTTTTCATTGAGTAATATGATATTCAGTTTATGAAGAGCATTAACAAATCATTCAAGATGAAAAAACATGAAAATGACATCATTTATGAGAAGAATTTAACATCAAATCAAAAGCAAGTTATTGGATCAAGTTGGATCAAATTAAAGATCATACAAATCCAAGTCATGAAGAAGAAGATCGATCATGAAGAAGAAGATTGATCATGAAGTCAAAGAAGACAAATTCAATCAAGATCAAGATGGAGAATGAAGACTCTCTTAGAAATGTTTAATTGTTTTATATTTTAGTGAGAGTGTCTTTAGGACTTTTGTAAAAAGTCCTCAAAGTTTGGTTGATTGAAAAGCTCATACCTAGATTGACCATAGGAACCTAAGACAAATTGAATATCATTTTAAGGCCCTAGGACATCATTTAAAAATACCAAAAACATGATAAAGATGAGTCAAAAGACTAATGAATTCATTCTTATCATTTAGGTCTATTTAAGTTGAGATTTTCATAATAAAATAGAAAATCTCGTCGACGAAATTAAAGAGGAAGTTCAATCCCGTCGACAAAATCAACTACAGAGCTACTGTTTTTAATTTTGTCTCCATCTCATCGACGAATTCAGAGAACCATTTCAATCTCGTCGACGAAATCTCACGGGATACAAAATATGCCTGTAACAGCTATTTTTTCAACGGCTCTTTTGTATTCAATGTGTCTCCAACGGCAATATCTTTGCAAGGGCTGTAAATATGAATAATTTATGATCTAGAACGTGATGATCTATCAATTCAATCATTCAATCATCTACTCTAAAGTATAGATTTTTAAATCTATTGAGTTAAACCTAAAATCCCCAAATCAGTTTTATTGAGCTATTCAACTCCAATCTTTGGGAGATTTTCAATGAGCATTAGAGAGATCATTCAGCTTATTTTGGAAGCAAATTATGATTGTAAAACACTTCTTATTCAAGTGTATTGAAATCAATAATCAGTGGATTTTTATCCTTGAAGCAAACAACTTTGTAAAGTCAAGAGAGAGTGCTCTCTTACAAATAGGCTTGATCTTCGCCCATACGAAAATTATAAATGTCTTATCCTCAACCATAAGGGGATTATAAATATTTGATCTTCATCAGGAAAAAGATTATAAAAGGTTTAATCTTCACCCGTAAGCAGACTGTGCGAGTAAAATCGTGATGAATCTTCTAACGAGTATAGCTTGAGACGGGGACATAGGCGGGATTGTCGAATCTTGTGAACAATATCTTTGTGTTTGCTCTCTCTAACTCTTCTCTTTACTTTATTTGTTTTGCATTGTGTGTAAAATTGCATAATTTATTTCTTTTTTAATTAGTATAATTGAAATTCCGCTTAAGAGATTAAAAGGAATTTTTTAATTGTCATAGATCATATTCCCCCCCCCTTCTAGGGTCAAAACCTTGGGCAACAGGACATTTTGAGAATAAAAAACTTAATGGGTCGAATAAGAAAGTATAAAAATTTGAGAGGCATATTAGGTATTGAAACTTGATGGGCATCTTGAGAACAAAAAAAAAAGACTCAAGGACATTTTATAAGAAAGTATAAAATATTATAGAAACTTGAGGGCATACTAGAAACAAAAAAAAAAGTGAGATCTCATAAAACATTATAGAAACTTAGGGGCATTTTAGGCTTCACTTTAATAGAAGTTCCACAAGTATGAAACTTAAAAGGTCTAGACTTTGGGTGAAACTTGAAAATCTCATATTTGTGAAACTTTTACACTTTATGGAACAATAAAGTTCCCGACATTAAACAAAATAACAGGTGTACAGAATAACGAAAGTTCTATCAAAAGAACATAGCATAAGTGTTTTAAAGCTTGTGACTGCAATTTTAGTTTTTCTTTTAGGGCTTTTGAGTTGTATGTAGTATGATGGAGCTTCTAAGGCTATTTCTTCTACCTAGAGCTGTAAAAAGAGCAAATTCAAAGCAAATAGTGGTATATCTAAATTTGTATACGATTATATATTCAACTATTTGAATTCAATTAAATATCTGATGGATAGGCTTCGATTAAAATATTGGAATTAGGATAACATTAGCTATATATTATCCAAATACTTTAACAGAAAATAAAAATATAAAAATTATTATTATTTTATTAAAAATGACAAATAACTATTATTATTTATATTAAAAATAACACATTAGTATGTTTTAGAATTATGTAAAATAATATTTAAGTAATATGAATTTATAATGTATTATATATACAATAATATATTATATATTCGGTCAAATATTTATGGAATCAAATTTGTATTCGGTTATAAACAAATAATAAAAATTTAATCGAATTTGCTCCATCAAATACCCATTCAGGTAATTATGAATTCGCATAAGAATCAAATACATGTATAATATTAGTATCCTTTGAAAGCATACTTCTAACATCTGCCTAATTCAGATTACAAGATGCACCTCTCATTTGAGGGTATGGGTGTGCCTCTGTATTATTGAACAATGAGGTGCTTGTTTCACATAAAATTTTCAAATATTGACAAATTGCTACCATGTTTACATTGAAAATCGGGGTTTAGTTGTCTCTTGAATCGAAGTTCTTGTACATATTTAAAATCAACTATAAGAGATTAACAATGAACAAGATAACTAAGTAACCCAAAATTGTTTATGTAAGTATTTTTGGAGGGGAGGGATGTCGCTACCACCCCTCGTACATATGGGTGGACCAGGGCACGAACTATTCGAACTTGAGCTCGGCTTGGCTCTGTTTGCTTATCAAACTAGCTTGAACACCATTTTGAAGCTCGTTTAGTAAATGATATGAAATCGAACACCTTTGTACTCGGCTCGTTAAAAGCCCTGCTCTTATATATATATAAAAATAATAATAATATATGTAAGTATACAATTTAAATACTTCAATTAAAGGTTATTTTTTTTTAAATTGATCATGTTTTATAATTTTTTTTCTAAATTAATTATATTTTATAGGTTTTTTTAACTAAATTTTTTAAATTAATTTTGTTAAAAGCTTGATCTCGATTTCTTCATTTATTAACGAGTCGAGTCGAGCCGAGCTTGAATACCTTCAAAAATCACTTGGCTCGATAATAAAAATGTTAGTCTCAGTAGCAATCTTTCAGAGACGTAAAGTGATGGCAACAAGTGTCAAATCATCTCCTTATTATAAGGTAGCAACACCACATGTTGCACCCACTCTGTGTTTTGAAAAAAATTTGACTTAGTGCATCCAGAGCTAACATTCCTCGGCTTGATAAAAGCTTGGTTCATTAGGCTTAGCTCGATACTTACTGGTAGTCGAACAATATTTTTTTTGGGTTGCTCTAGTTATCTCTTCATCTGAAGCTCTTATTCATAGTTTTTTTTTTTTTTGTTAAAGAGATACTTCGTATTAAGAACTGGATACACCCGAGTACACAAAAACTAGATTGGCTACTCGAAAGGGAGCAATTGGGGAAAGCGACAATTTGAATTGACGAGTTAATATTCTCCAATAAAGCCCATTGAACCTTCGAGTGGGCTTACGATTTGCAAGTCCAGGGATGAAACAGAACACCAGATGACCGAAGCTAAGTTCAGCCTCAACATATCAGCCAACAAGTAACGACCTCCCAGTGAGGCATGGGAGCCGATCCTAATAGGTACTCAATAGATTCTTTGGAATCATATTCTAAAATCACATGGGGCCAACTTTTAGGGTCCGTTTAATAAGCTGTAAAAAATAAACTCAAAAGAATAAGCTCTTAATCTTTTTAGAATTTGATTGTTTGATACCATTCTAAAAAATTCATCTAATTTGTATTAATATGTTTGTTAAAATCTCTTATTCTCAAATTTTAAGGGCTTATTATAAGGGTAAAAAATGTCATTTTTAAATTATGCAAGTACAAACCCTCCCTCTTTTCCATCATTGCATGGGCCACCACCACCCTTCAAATACTGCCACCCACCTTGTTTGGGCCCACCCATCCTATTCCACCAACACCATTGCCACCCCCCTTCTTTAATGGCTCACCCGAAATGTCAAAAACAGGATGATTCGTATTGTCACCCCAAATGTTAACGTTCATCTTCATTTATATTTTTCAACGTACTTCCACCACATAATAAAGAAACGAAATGAAATTGCCACTAGAGCTCTTCTGGATTCAACAATCAATATACTGAATTGAGTTCTTCACTTCTGATTTCACAAGCATCACAATCTCTAGAATGCAAACAACTAAAAGTGAAAAGAAGAAGCAATCTCCATAAAAAAGACTACAAAATTCCACAAGCCCAAACTAGTCCCCATTACACAATACACAAAATTGGGCCCTGTAATTGAATATTCTAAAAAATCCAGGGTTTATCCAAGTTCCTTGGCCTCTCGGCATAGTCACAAAGCTTCACCATCGTATCCATTTTCTCGCTGCATGTAAGGCTTATAACCAGAGTCCTTTCTGCCACATAAGAAACCCTAAGCTGCAACCAATAATCAAATAAGGGAATGAATCATAGGAAAAAGGGGATGATTCTTCTTCTTTGCTTTCGTAATAACTGACTGGTCTCTTCCTATTTCAAAAAAGGGGGGCTCTTGTTCTTCGATTTACCAGATTCAAGTTCTGATATCATAGCTACATTGATGCCTCAACCATCTCCACAGCCCCAAATCGATCCATCTACACAGCTCCATTCTTCTCTAATAAGCCCTCTCCTCTCAACCTAGTCGGAGCTCCGATGACAACTGTGTGTCTTCTTTGGCAAACATACGAAAGCGAAGAGAGGCGATCATGAGAGAGAGGAGAACATATGAGAGGAATGAGTAAGGAGGGTTTCATTCGATTTTTTGGAATTTATATCAAGGGACATATTGGGCATTATGTAAAATGTATAAGGGTCAAAGTGCCCCCACTTCTTATGTAATAAGAGGATTTACCTCTACTTCTAAACTTTTTAGAGGCGCAAAAAATTGGTTATCAAACACTCTAAACACAAAAAAGCTCTAATATGCAAAAAAAAAGCTCTTATAATTTAGAGTTTCCAAACGCTATCTTAGCTAAAATGATTTGAAGGCCCAGCCGGATGGCTTCCACCTCAGGTACCAGAATGTTGCCACCTCATAAAGACAAACGGGATTGATTAATAAAATGACCCCTATGATCCCAAACTACCACCCCCACATTGGCGGCCAAACCATGAGGTAAAGTTGCTCCATCGACATTATCCATTAGCCACCCACTTTCAAGAGCAACCTAACTCCTCTCGGCCAAAGACGGAGTTAGGCTGCCTCCCGAATTGCAAAGCTCGAGAATAAAAGCACTAATTTCTGAAATGAAAGAGTCTTACTTGGTAATAGTGAGGAGTGGATACGAATGAGTGCCTAAAATGAAAGAGTCCTACTTGGAAATAGTGAGGAGAGAATACGGATGATTGTCGTTGAACACCACCTCATTCCTGTTCCAAATAAACCACAATGTTGAGCTGATATGAATGGAAAAGAGACTACTACCTCCAAACTCCGGATGTTTGGACCACTGCTCCCACCATTGAATGAAGGGAACCTCGACTATGGGGGGAGCCTGAGCGTCAAGTTGAATCCGAACCAAATGCTACGCGAGCAAGGCCACTCTAGGAGTAGGTGAGTAATGGTTTCGAGCTAAGTATTGCACAGAGGGAGGTTGCATCCACCCTTAGCTTTTTAATAGCAAATTCTCCCCCACAGCAACTGCGTTATGACAAAGACACCATAAGAAAATTTGAATCTTAGTGGGCACGGGGATTTTCCAAATTTTTCCCCAAACCACGCCAGGTAGGCCATTAGTGCAAGCACTAGACGACGTCTTATGAAAATCGACGAGCTATTTTGTAAGATGAGTTGTTGAGTTTAATTTGAATCGACTTGATTTAGAGAAATGTTAGATTATTTGTTAGTCGAATTTAAGGAGATTGGAACTTTCTCATATGGTAAGTGATTTAAAACTCCCGATAGTACCTACTATCGAGGGCTTGACCATTGGATTTTCAATCTAACGATGTCAAACATTAAGTGGGGGCATCATTTAAAGCATGTGCAGACTTGGCACCATTGGATTTTCAATCCAACGGTCCAGCTCTCGATAGTAGGTACTATCGAGAGTTTTCAATCACTTTCCATCTTATATATAGAAGACTATTTGACCAACCAATTGGGAAAATTTCCACAGCTTGAATTTTTTTTAGGTCCTGATCATTTATCTATCTAGGTTAGGGGTTTAGCAGGATTAGCATTCATGGTGGGCGCTCAACGGCCACACCAAGGCTCGAACTCGAGTCACACCTCCCACCTTGTAAATTAGACCCGGCAATGGGTGTCGGTTTGGATTGTGGAATATTTGGCAACCACGCTTCCCGCTAGCACTAAATTCAAAATAATGATAGGGGTTTTTGCATATCAGTTGTTATGTTCTACCAACTTTGCAAATACACTGTTATGATTAACAATTTTGCAAATTAACTCATGGTTTTGCAACCGTTTGCCAAACAACCTCAATCCCTTATTCTCTTAGCTTTTCGTTTGTTATTGTTAGGAAAATAACTATTATGCCCTTATGATATTTCATAACCTCACAAAGTCTTTAACTAATCTTGAACTACGGTTAATAAGTCTTACCCCTTATGATTAAGATTCGGATAAAGCGTCTAACCCTGGTTTTTTTAAAAATTAATGTGTCCTTTTTAACTCTCTTTAACTTAGGTTAAGATACGCTAACCCTTAAGAGTTAAAGCATCTAACCTTGGTTTTAAAGAAAAATTAATGTGTTCAAAGTTAAGATACAATAACCCTTAGAGTTAAAGCATCTAATCATGGTTTTCAAAAAAAAATAACGTGTCCAACTTTGAACTCCCCTTAACTGTGGTTAAGATTCATTGACCCTTACGGTTAAATCATCTAAACTTGATTTTTAGAAAAAAAAATTTAGAAAAAATAACAATGTCCCTTTGTAACTCCCTTTAACTATGGTTAAGATTCACTCACCCTTAGGGTTAAAACATCTAACTCTCGTTTTTAGAAAAAAAATAATTAAAATTTTAATGTGCCTTTTAACTCTTTTTAACCGTGGTGAAGATTCACTAACCCTTAGGATTAAAGCATCTACATTTGGTTTAAAAAAATAAAAAACTTAAGTTGTCCCCTTTTAGCTCTTGGTTAAGATCAACAAACTCTTAGAGTTAAAGCATCTAACCTTGGTCCATTGTATTTAAAAAAAATTAACATGTCCCATTCTATAAGGGTTAGTGAACCCTAACCACAGTTAAAGGGAGTTAAAAGGGGAAACCTTAAATTTTTATTTATTTTTAAATAAACCAAAGGGTGGGTGAATCTTAAACACAGTTTAAGAGAGTTAAAAAGGGGCATGTTATTTTTTCTAAAATCAAGGTTAGATGCTTTAACCCTAAGGGTTAATGATCTTAACCTCAATTAAAGATAGTTCAAAGAGGGACACGTTAAATTTTTTAAAACCAAGGTTAGATGTTTAACTCTAAGGGTTAATGATCTTAACCTCAATTAAAGATAGTTCAAAGAGGGACACGTTAATTTTTTTAAAACCAAGGTTAGATCCTTTAACTCTAAGGGTTAGAGTGTATCTTAACCTAAGTTAAAGGAGTTAAAAGGGGACATATTATTATTATTTTTTTAAACCTGGGTACATGCTTTATCCTTAAGGGTGTGAATCTTAATCACAAGGATTAAAGCTTATTAACTATAGTTCAAGGATAGTTAAAGGTTTTGTACGGTTATGAAATAACATAAGGATATAATAGTTATTTTTCAAATAATAACAAATGGAAGCCTAAGGAAACTAAGGATTGAGATTGTTTGGGAACGGTTGTAAAACCGTGAGTTAATTTGCAAAATTGTTATTCGTATTTGCAAAGCTAATAGAACACGGTAACTGATATACAAAAACCCCATAAAGATACACACCATGGGAACAACCCAGTGGTAGTGTATGCCCTCCTTATGAGGGTGAATCCAGGATCGAGTCCCCACAAAGTGGGCATTGCGATTTCCCCACACTTGAGTATAGCAACACTTACCGGAGTATCCAAAATATGCATTTAATTTAATATGTTTATTTTAGGTAATATAGAAAAACAGATTTAGTTGACAGAAATATCGTTCTTGTAGTTTTGTAATTCCTAAATTGCCATTATAGGATGGAATGCTATGTTATCTGTTCAACCGGAGCTCTTGATCATAGTTAATCTCAGTGATAAAACCTTCCTTTCTTAAAAGACTAAAAAGAGTCTGAAGACTGCTCAGATCGAGTTAAAAAATAAAAAAAAAAGGCAGCAGAGGTAGACATAGTCCACATCGCCGGAGACCGATTGTTCAAAACCACCGATACGATGTCTAACGGAAGCGGCGAAAGTAACGGCAACGACAAAGACACAGCCGTCGCCAAGACCGCCGGATTCGTCGTGTTTTCTGGTATAGCTTTGAGCATCCTCAAAGCTCTCAACCCTTACAACAACAATCACAAGAAATCATCCCCTGAATCAATTCCACCGTTTCAAGAATCCAAATCTCCCCCTCTCCAAGAACCCGCCACCAAGGTAATAACAGAGGAGAAAACGATCGAGCCCATGAAGATTTTAGAGATTAAGGAATCGTCGCCGAGAGCCGTTGAGATTGTTAAGGGAGATACCCTTTGGGGTCTCTCTAGGAAATACGGGGTAACATTTTCTTCTCATTGCATTTTTTTTTTCACCCACTAAATCTTCTGTAAACCTCGCTTATTAGATTTTTTTTTTTTTTTTTTTTCGTGATATTAGGTGTCGATTGATGCAATCAAGGAGGCTAATGGGCTTGCAGGGGACACCATCTATGCTGGGAAGAAGCTCGTTATTCCGTAATGTTGTTTTTTGTTCTTGATCTCCATCTTTTTTTTCTTCTTTGGGGTTGTTAGGTCTGTGAGGTTTGCTTTTCTTTCTTTAGTTTTTGCTAATGAATGTAGAAGATAAATCCATCTATCCATTATGTACTTGGACATCAGAAACTTCGAAAAGGAAAAAAATATAAAAGAAGGGGTTTTGTTCATTTCTAGATGTGGGGAAAAGTACGATCTGGTACCTCTAGAACACGCATCTGCTCCTGGTTGTTTGTAGCACTCTCTTTCTCCTCTGAATGCAGTGGTCCGACTTGCACAAACACTCCGAGACGGTCAAGTCAGTATCTTTGGTGTATAAGTATTCTCTCTAGTTCGTCCTTTTTAGAAGAGAATGATGTCTTTTGTCAATCATGGTTAGGAGACTGATAATGCACTCAGCACGCCTGTGTGGCGGTAGGCTGATGTCTTTTGTCAATCATGGTTAGGTAGATCGTATGTACTTCATGCTAATCATGATTGTACTTCAAACTGGTATGATCCTTGGGATTCGAAAGTTAATAGGGCTTGGAGGACCTTAGCTTGGTTGGAAGGTCAATGGATTATCCTAGCCGTGCTAAAAGCCAAGTTGGGTGGTAAGGTTGGTTTATATGTGCTAAAAACATGAAGTGTTGTCAGGTTGAACTAGTTAGGTCGGAGCTAATAATCAAGGTCCGAGCTCGTCAGGTTGGAACTCATGGTTAGGGTCGAAGCTCATCAGGTTGGAGCTCATGGTCAAGGTAGTTGATAGGTCTTATGATCGAGCTAGTTATCAGGTTGAATGGTTGACTGACTGAGCTAGAGGTCAGTTCGGGATGAGGTCTAGCTAGTCAATTCGCAAATTGTTCAAGTGTCGGTAGATTGGATGATACAATATTGTATTGCCATAAATGTATCAAGACTAAAGCAAATTTTTACCCTTACAAATGCTCCTTCTCACAACCTTGTGGTTTGCTCGAGGTCCTGAGAAGTAAAAACGGTGGTCTAGTGTTCTCCAACTGTACGCACATCTTTCGATTGGCGCTTCGTCTGGCTAACGAACATCATGACCAGTGTTACCCAGACACAGCAAAATTAACAAAATATGGCATGCCAACACTTGGACACGACACAGCTGGATACAGCACAACACATCTAAGCACGTGCCCAAGCCGTGCCATGACGCATCCCGGATCAGATACGGCATCTTGGCACTCCTACTTAACGTGTCCAAGAAAGAATGAAGAAAAAAATTGTTTTTAGAGCTGCCATACGCTCTCCACTCCACGAAAGGAAGTTGCAAATACAAAGGGGCTATGGGTTTCTTTCATCTCTTTCTTGAGATTTGAAGTCTTGAGACCCAAAAAAAATTGCTGAAAAAAAGAAGAAGAAGAATGAAGGAGGAAGAAGAAGAAAGACAAAAGAGAAAAAAAGGTTGTTTAGGGTTTTGTAGAAAGGGAGGAACCCAATTGCTTATTAGTTACTGCTCCACCTCCAAGAAGAAGAATAAGAAGCTGCTCCAAGTCCAGACGTTGCATTCTTCGTGCTCTCCCTCTCCTTCGTCTTTTATTAGTCCTATTAGTAAAGTAAAGGAAACTTTACTAAATGAGGAATGCTAAACCTACTCTCAGTCAAACCCTACACTCAATTTTTTTAAATACAAGGCATGTGTTGATTGAGAGTAGGGCTAGCATTCCTCTTACCAAGGTCGTGCCGCCATATTGAAATTTCTAGAATTTGTTGTGTCGAACACCTCTAGACAGTTGGACACTTGGTACCCGTGCTATGTGCCTGGGTAACACTGATCATGACACATAGACGATCGTGCCCTCGGTCGATAAAACTTGTATGGCTCGATGAGGGGTCAACAGGCTGGAGAGGATTGTGGTGGAGCTCTGTGAGCAAAATTGGGGTTTGAATGGTTAGGTGGTGGAGCTCGAGTTAGAGTTGAACTTAATTGTGGCCATCATGTCATCAGATTCCCAAGCCTTGGTTTACAAGGTGCTAATGGCTGGCCGGGAGCTAAAGATGGCGTGGCGGCTACTGGGGCCAGTCAGGTGCAAGCCAAGAGTTCGAGTGGAAACGCATCCTGATCTAGTGCATCTTGCATAGGTGATTAGAGTTGGTCGATCAAGTCCTTTGTATGCATGTAGAGCTCGAATGTATGAACTTAATACCAGTACACGGGGTGTCTCCACTTCGAGTTGATAGTAGGTAGAACTAACTGAGCTGAACCATAAAGGATAGGTGTTAATACCAACCTGCTTCTGAGGAACAAACGGGTGATTGAGCTCATTGACCTACTTTTGATGGGGCCTCGGTGGCCGACCTGCCTCAAAGAGGACTCATTTGACAACTTGCCTCTGATGAGGCCTTATTTGTTGCTGACCTACCTTTGATGAGGGCTTACATACTGTTGAATTCCCTTTGATAAGAGTATATTTTGTCGCTGACCTATCTCTGATGAGGGCTAATTTGCTACTGACTTGTCTCGAATGAGGGTTTATTTGTTGTGGATCTGCCTCTGATGAGAGCTTATTTGTTGTTGACTTGCCTTTGATGAGAGAATTTTTGTTGTTGACCTACCTTTGATGAGGACTGATTTGCCAACCTGCCTCCGAAGAGAATAGGAGCTCATTACAGCCACATAGTTACCAAGTTGGGGTTCGGGAATAATTCCTCTAGGAAAAAATTCGGAAAAAATCGCCAAAATTTGGTAATAAATTAGGAAAATGTCGGATAAGAAAAGAAATAAATATAAAATAAAATTACTAATTAGGAAAGATATTTCATATATTATTTATTTATAACTATTCAAAAAATCATGAATAAGTCATGTTTAATTTCGCGACTTTTTGAAAAATTCGCTAATTTTCCAAAACTCGTGAATACTTCATGAATTAATCGTTCAACGAAAAATCCAGGTATTATTCAGTATTTTTAGAAAAAATTGGAGAACTTGGTAACCATGATTACAGCTCATTTGCCTCTAAAGAGGGCTTGACTGCGGACCTGCTTCCAAAGAGAACATGAGCTCATTATGGTTCATTTGCATTCGAAGAGGGCTTGACTACCAACCTGCCTCTGAAGAGAACATAGGCTCATTATGATTCATTTGCCTCGAAGAGGACTTCACTACCAACCTTCCTTCGAAGGGAACAAGAGTTCACTACAGCTCATTTGCCTCCGAAGAGGGCTTGGTGACTGGATTTGCCCCTCTATCTATGGATAGATGACCGGATTTGCCCCTCTGTCTGGGGATAGATGACCAAATTTGCTCATCCGTCTAGGGATATATGATTGTATTTGATACTCCGTCTAGGGACCAATGATCAAGATGATGATATTAATCAAAAGAGATTGTTCGAATAACCGACCTTGGTTACAAAGTGTACATTCACCATTTGCTCCCAGCTTCGTGGGCTTGACTTCTTCCATGACATTTTCTCGGTTGAAGCATCACTAAGCTCAGTTGCTTACTCTAAAATGAGGCATGTTCTTCTCAGGGAACTCGTAAAGCCGAGACCCTATAGATAATGCACTTTTGAAGGTGATCGATGATTGTCGTATTTTCATCGCAGTCATCCAGGGATTACACGTCTTTTTGAAACCTCTGCACGTAGTCTCGCAATGACTCATTACCACTTAACATGGCGAAGAGGGAATCTATGTCTGAAGGCTTCCTCTGGTTGGCGATGTATAGGGAGATGAAGGTTGGGCTAAGCTCCTCCGAGTTGTTGATGGAGTGTTCTTGGGTAGATGTAGCTCCAGCGATTACCTTGGGAGGCATGGTACCAGTTTCAGAGAACTTTCCCACAAACGATGCTAGTTTTTTGTGAGTAGAAATACCGGATTTGGTACCTCTGGAACACGCGTCTATTCCTGGTTAGTGGTAGCACTCTCTTTCTCCTCTGAATGCGGTGGTCGTTCGACCTACACAAACATTTCGACAATCAAGTCAAGATCTCTGGTGCACAATTATGGTTCGTCCTTTTCAAAAGAGAACGAGAATTCCCCTTTTTGTGTGATCCAAAGCTCTTTTATATCTTAGTCAAAGGTCTCATCCATCAGTCTATGTCCTTCACTTTCTTCACTTGTCCTATCAGTAGGGTTGGTGAACTGCTATTCCAACTCTTGTAGGGATTTGGAGACTAATCATGCACGCTTGTCCACGTGATAGTGGATTGAGGTCTCTTGTCAATCATGGTTAGGTTGACAGTCTGTTCTTCCTACTTGTCATGATTGTGCTGCAAACTAGTATGAGATCCTTGGGATTCGAAAGTTAATGGGGCTCAGGGGACCTTAGACTGGTTGGAAGGTCAATGACTTGCCCTAGTCGAGCTAAAAGCCAAGTCCAGTGGTAATGTTGGTTTTTTCGTGCTGAAAATACCAAGTGTTATCAGGTCAGGCTAGTGAGGTCAGAGCTAATAGTCATGATCTGGGCTTGTAAGGAAGTTAGTAGTCAAAGTCCGAGCTTGTTAGGTCAGAATTCGTGGTCAAGGCGGGTGATAGGTCCTCTGATCGAGCTAGTGATCAGGTCTAATGGTTGATTGACCGAGTTGGAGGTCAGCTTGGGATGAGATCTGGCTAGTCAATTCACAAATTGTTTAAGTGTTGGCAGGTTGGATGGTACGGTGTTTTACTGTCATAAATGCCTCCGGACTAAAGCAGATTTTTACCCTTACACTAGAGTCTATACAATCACAATAGATTGCACTTTGTTTTGCTCGTCTCAATTAAGTGCTAATTTCTAGTTGTAGCTTTGTGATTATAGCACCCATTGTGTATCAATCTATATCACCATTTCATTTTGTTGCTGAGTTTAGCTTCATGGATAATCTGAGAGATTTCCTTGGATGAGTGCCTAGATAGACCCAATCCCTGGATACAAAAAATACATACTCAGGCCAGGTCGAAAATCAAAACACCCAAGATAAAGAGGAATAAGGAATGAGATTGATGTAGCCAACCCACCCCAAATAAATAGTCGGGATAGGTGACTCTAATTATGATGAACCTGTTCAAATTCAGGCTGATGTATTGTGGGTCGACAGGATTCACAGGACCCATTTACAAAATCCACATTCCTATCCAATGCAGAGGATCCAATCCATGAGCCACCTACTGGATAGGACATTTCCCACAGATGCATGATAGAACAATCACTATTCAGAAATTACACTTCTAGCATATCATTTCTTGTGACTTTATTATAAGACTATTGACCGAATGCTTAAACACCTCAAAGGTCTAGATGATCAATTGGGTCGCCTGGAACAGGCTCTGGTTCTAGGCTGTCCAATTACAGTAACTGGAAGCAGCATGGTTTGGCTGCACTCTAGTTTACACTCTGTATGTGTGTGCCAAAGTCAGGTTCCATATAGTAGCAGATGCCCATTGGAGGAACATAAGGAGAAGGGACGGCAAAACCAAGACAGGCGAGAAGTCACAAGGAGGGCAGTGTCTCGTGAGAGGCCGGAATCATTTCCAATTTAGGCTAGGTACTCTTATTTTTATTGTTCCTTTTGTTTTTTGTTCAATTCTACTATTCAGATTTCTTTCAGTTTAAAATTGTAAACTCTGAAAAGATTCGGGAAGAGCAAAGAATTTGAACAGAGAAGAAACTGAGTTTGAATTATTATTCATATTAAACTGTAAATCGATAATTTAGGTGTCATATACAAGTTTATGCAGCTATGAATTTACAGCTTTTAAGCGCAATACTTTCGTTAGTCATCCACATTTACAGCTGCAAAAGTTTATGTTGTGTTAAGTTGGTAAAGAATGAACTGATGTTCTACATATAAGATGCATTCCTGACAGGTTCGGAAAATATTTCTACTTATCATGGCTTTGCCAAAAGTTTAGTTTTCTTGATGTAACCTCCATGTAGACTCTTTTTGTGTTTCCTTTTCTATTTGTGGCAAGTTTTCTCTCCTTGCCTCTTTTTCTGTTAGATTCTGTTTCTTTTGATCTTGTACATAATTTATAATTCTTTTATTTGATTTTCTTGTTACCGATAAAATATGTAAGTAAACAAAAAAATGTTTTCTTAGAATCGAATTCTGAACTCTTGTGTGTGGCAGGTCAATCGGATTCGTGCCATTCCGAATGACTCAAAAAAACATATTTTGTGCTACACATCCTAGGTTGCAAAGGGTCTATACTGTTTCATTGATCAAACTTTATAATTATGACACAGTTATGGTACTGGGAATTTGCATGTACGGAAGGAGAGGTGGGCAAGTATCCATAAATTAGCATCCGAGGAAAGCAAGGCGTTGCTATCTTTTTTTTCATCAAAATAAGCAAAAATTAATTAAATTAGTTAGACTAAAAATTACATTGTAACTCTGTCCTCATCTCAGCCGAATGGTTCAGGCAGTGGCTAAAACTGGTTATCAAATATTGGTACTCCGCTGACTCCGTGCAGTCAATTTGTTATAGGTCCTCTTTCAGCATAATTGCATTGTAGCAGGAGCTGTTTTACAAGTCCACTTTACTCAGTTTTACAAAAAGTGAGACCATCATTTTCTTCCGCCTCACCATCTGCAGAGCTCTTGATGGTTCAGGCACTGAGCAGGTTGGCCTTTGGGAGTGCCAAAACATTTGCTTTGGGTGAAGAGAGAGATAGAAGACAAGTACCCCCCCGCACCATGCCCTATATAATGTATACCTGCTAAGTGTCATGGTCACCACCGTGCCAAATCCCCGCTTTGGAGATCTAGGCCAAAAATCTCAGCTCCGCCATTTCTTTCTTATATGGGCACCAACTTCCTTGAAAATGCGCTAATAACCATTTTCTTTTATTTTCTTTTTAATGATGATGTTCTGTATGTTCCTGAATCTGGAAGTTCCCTTAAAAGTAGCATATTTGTAATTGCGATTTTGGTGGCATCTATCCTTGGCAGGGCAAGAAGCTGATGGCATTCATTTTACTGGTACAAAAGAAGTTCCATGCTTTGTCCATGAAGATGCCGAATGCCCATTTCTATCAGAAGACGACACATACCTCTTTCTGGGTTCTGTAAACTGTGAAGTACAGCCAAAACTTCGGGAAACTTGTTATTGGTATGACCAATGTCTGTGTTTCCAAAAAAAGATGTTATTTGGACTCAAATAGAATGGTCTTCTATCCTAAATTTGGATCCATTTCTCATTGTAAATATTCACTTAATTTTTCTACTGTATGCATATTCTCATAGTAAGGGCATCTGCCATTATATCGACACTGATTAGCATGAAAATTCTTTAGCTTGCAAGAATTACAGAATTCTCTGGGGTGGAATAAAATGGCAGATCAGATCATCTATATAGGATATTGTAGATATTTGATATCTTTCTCTGTGAATGACATTTCAACACCCTTGCCTCTGAACGCCAGTGGTAGGGTGTGGCTTTTTTTGAGGGAGGTTTGGGGCTCCAATCCCCCTGGGTGATGAGTTCACAAGAGCTCCAATCCCCAAGCTAACAACTAATCCGCTAACCTAGGTATATCTAAAGCAAAAAAAAAATGGAATTTCAATTTCAGCTATGGTTTCATTAGATATCTCACTTGTCTTTGAATGAAATTTCAATTCGAGCTATTTTTCATTAGATATCTTATAATTAGAATTCTTCCTCTCTTTTTTCTTTATTTTTTTTTGGATGTGTAGTTAAAAAAGAAAACTACCCAAAAGGCCACGATATGCTTTCATACCCACTTGGTCATGGTCACCGACTCCTGAACGAGAATCTAAAAACGATAGCCATGAAGAAGTCTCAGTTGCAGCCATTGAAGGACGAAGAATGAGCAATCGGCATTGGCTGGATTTTTGTCTAGCACATCTTCTAGACAAAAGGGAGATTGGTACCAAGTCCCAGCCGAAACTGAAATATTCTCTATATATTTTGATATTTCATAAAATTGACTCTGAAATTTCAGAATTTTGGTGAAATAAGTTTACTTTTTTTTTCTAATTTATCTATTTATTTTAACTAAATTTGTGAAATGCAAATCACTTGTCTAATTATTAAACTATTTTAGAGAGCTTAGTAGGGTAGTTTAAATAATTTAGTAGAAATGTTTAAAGTTCTTAATTATCATAATTTATTAGGTGTCATATTACAAATATAATATTTTAAATAATGAAGATTATCTTTTTAAAATTTAAAAAATTATAATTATCAAGTGTCTTATTTTGGACTTTTCTAGTTTAAATAGGTTAGTAAAAGTTTTTAAGGAACTTAAGCATCCTAACTTATTAAGTGTTAGGTTATAGCAATGGATAAATATCTAATTAAACTGATGGTCTAAGTAACACAATAGGATTATTTTATTTTAAACTAAATCTTAAAATTAAAAAATACTAAATTTTGACAATTATATCAAAAAATTTGGAATAATTCTTAAATATCAATACTTTTTATTAAAAAT
The DNA here is from genome assembly GCA_015143295.1 of Tetracentron sinense. Lineage (NCBI taxonomy): Eukaryota > Viridiplantae > Streptophyta > Magnoliopsida > Trochodendrales > Trochodendraceae > Tetracentron > Tetracentron sinense. The sequence continues at coordinate 51,386,831 of CM026551.1, forward strand.
GAATCAATAATACTTTAAAATTTTGACCTAGGTTTAACAAGTTTCGTGGAATTAGTGCATGCCGAAACAATAAGCATATCCATTTTAGTGGGGCAAACGACCGAAATTTTGGCGCCATTAAAAATTAAAGTCGTGCTAGGCACCTAGAGGCATTCCCTAACCAACACATGTCCTTGCTTCAAAAAGTGTTGGTTTTTGGCTGAGTTGGAAATGCTTGAGAGAAGGGCTAGGACCCTCTAAAAATAAGATTGATACGGTTAAAAGCGGTGTAGTATCACTGCACCATAGGGTATATATAAGGGAAAATAATCACCTCATGGCTAGTGGAGTAAAGGAAAGCGTCTCATCTCCCCTCGTCACGTGTTTCCTTTTAATTGTAATTAAGATTCACTTACCCTTAGGTCTTAGGGGCTAAAGCATCCAATGTTGTTTCTTTATAAATAAAAAAAATTTAATCACAAGAGTTAAAACTTATTAATCATAGTTCAAGGGCTATCAAAGGACCTTTGTAAGGTGGAGAAGCAATAGTCCAAGAGAGGATTATTACTCATATATGAAAGGAAAATAATCACCTCCTCGTTGGTGGAGCGAATGAAAGCGTCTCACCCATTTTCGTCCCTTTTAAACTTCTTTAAACTGTGGTTTGGATTCACTAATTCTTAGAGTTAAAGAATTCAACCTTGTTTTTTTTATAAAAAAAAAAAATAACTGCAAGGGTTAAGACTTGTTAATCAAGGACAATTAAATGGGCTTATTGAGGGCGAGGAGCAATAGTCCCCTGTGGCCTAAGGAGAGGATTATTGCTCTATATAAAAACACTTAAGGGGGCGATTTAGTCATTAAATTAAGAGCTAGAGAGCTTTCTGTAATAAATCCGTAAATAGAAGACACAAGAGGGGTAGGTTGGTTGGTCGGTTGAGACGTCCCCGCCCAACAGAAGCCTTCCTTACAAATCCCGCAAATTTTCAAATCTTCAAACAAACAAAAAAGAGACGTTGCTTCTCATCTTCCCTTCTCTCCCTTTCTCTGCAAAACAATGACACCAACTTCCCAACTTCCTTTCTCCACCAACCGCCCATCTCTTCCTCCTCTCACCATTACAAAGATGCCAACACCACCTTCTCCTCAACACCAACAAACCCTAGCTAGGGTTAATCTTTGAGGTTTTGCAACGATAATCGGTCGAGATGATGAAATCAGGAGTTCCTCTCTGCAATTCGTGTGGTGAAGCGGTTGGATTTTCTGCGAATGGAGAGGTTTTTGTTGCTTGCCATGAATGTAATTTCCCCCTTTGTAGGTCTTGTCTCGATTACGAAATCAAGGAAGGACGGAAAATCTGTTTGCGATGCGGCACTCCATATGATGGTATCTCTTTCTTCTTCTCTTTTCCTCTTTGTTGAATCTAAATCTCTACTTTAAAATGCTCAACCATGATTAAGTTCGAATCTTACAGTTTTTGGGTACCCAACTTCGTAACTCTTGCAATGTGTGTGGATTTAATTGTATGAGTGAGTTTTTAGATTTATCATTTGACATTGTGGGTTGATTAATTGGCAATTCAGTCACTTGTTCTTTCCATTATTTGTTATACTCGTTGATAATGTGAGGTTAGGAAATGGTGCAGCTGCATCGTTTGGTAACGTGTAAGGCACACTATAGGCTGAATTCCCAACATTTTTGGAAGTTTGTTTCTAGATTAAAAAATGCAACATTTCGACGATTTCAAATATTTCTTTCATGGGGGTCTAATTACAGAAGTGTCACACATAGTCACCAAGTCGGAGATAGGGAATTAGGCTAAGGGAAAATTCGAAGGGAAAAAAATTGGCAAAATTCAGAAAAATCGGGAAACCGTCGGACAAGAAGAAAAAAATAAAAAATAATATTACTGATTGTGAAAAAAAAATATTACTAACTATTAAAATTAGAAACAAATATAATTGATATATTAGTTCTTATTCGAGATTTTTTCAAAAAGGTCATGAATTAATTGTTCGATGAAAAAGTGGTGAATTATTAGAGACATTTTAAAAAATCAGAAAACTTTGTTACTATAGTTTCACCTAGTGCTCAGATCAAAGCCATGAGTCTAATGGTGGATAGTGATTATACTCCTTTCATAGCTGGAAAATGGAAAACTGTATTCCGATTTATAAGATCCGACTGATCTGTGTCTTCTCTTGCATAAATAAATTTTCTTTGGTATTGACTACTGTGGTTATTGGTGTAATTTTAATATCCTTGACTGAAAGCCTGACCATGGATTTTTCAGAAAACTCAGCAATGGCTGTTGTTGAAATGGAGGTAACAGGCAATCGTTCGACAATGGCAGCTCATCTCAATGGTTATCAGGTACGGATCTTTGTGAATTTCTCTGCTGCTTTTGTTGCTATAAAATGTGAAAGTACATGATTATGGTGCTTGATGGACTAATAAAAATGAAGTCAGATTTCTCCCACAATTGTGTCTTCTGGATACTAGCGAAGTATACGACATGACAATCCTGTAAAAAAACTTTCACTATGTTATTGTTAGGAAGCTGACTGTGTTCTATCATCCATCTTATTTGACACAGGATGTTGGAGTCCATTCTAGAAATTTGAGCAATGTATCTGCAATCGAAAGTGGTAAAGCTTCTTTGGTCCTTCTATCCTCCATTTAATTGGGTCCTTGTGTTTTCATTTCCGTATATAGCTGTTAACCTTAGCAACATGATATTGCATTGAAGAGTCGAATGGAGAATCTGGGAACCCGGTATGGAAGAACAGGGTGGAAAGTTGGAAGGAGAAAAAGAACAAGAAGAAGAAGGATGCAAGTAAGGTTGCGAAAGAAGCTCAGATTCCACCCGAACAGCAGATGGAAGAGAAACAGTAAGTAAATAGTTTGAATAGAAAGAAAACTGATTGAATTATCACAGTATGAGAGTAAAGTGGACAGAAAAGAAAAAAAGCAATATCATTAATGGCCTGGACTTAAAAGTATTTTTTCAATTGTGCTTGGTTATACTTCAGTACGAAAATTGCATCTGATTCGTTGAAGATTTGAAAATCATTAATTTTTTGAACGGTTACATGAAGTGACTATTTTTGGTACATAACCGTCCGCAGAAAAGGAAACAATCTTGTTTAAAGGGATTGATGATTCTTGATAGGTTGCCGCTTATAGTTGAGATTGATTTTAGATCTCATTAAATGTTGCTGTTCTGTCTAAAAATTTTGTTGTTCTGTGATGTTCAATATGGGATCAGCATCGATGCATTTTAATCCATTATTGTCATGCAATTTTGAATTAAATTGAAGGAAATAGGATGATTTTTTCGTATAAGATTTATCAAGTAATTTATATCAGATTTTCTGTCAGTTTATTACGAGTGCGTGAATTGGAAATAGAGATGCACACAAGAATTAATAGAAAGGTTTCAATGTCCTGTTCTCTACATGGGTTTAATTATTTTTCTTTGATTTATATGTTTTTATTAAATTGTGATTGATTGTTGCTTAACTTACTGAAGGATGGTCTGATTTTCAATGCACTGTATGTCATACAAGAGATTAATTAATTATTTTCATTTTGTGTATTGGTGGTGCTTTTGGGTACTGGTTGATGTATTGGATTGGCTTGTATTTAAAATAACAAGATTTACATATTACTAAGATTTGCTGTGTTTTTATGCAGGTCTCAAGAAATTCAGCAACCACTTTCAAAGATAGTTCCAATCGCTTCCGATAAAATCACACCATACAGAATCGTGATTATTATGAGACTTATAATTCTGGGGCTTTTCTTTCATTACAGAGTAACAAATCCTGTTGACAGCGCTTATGGTCTGTGGCTCACTTCTATAATCTGTGAGATCTGGTTCGCAGTTTCTTGGGTGTTAGATCAGTTCCCTAAGTGGTATCCTATTAATAGGGAGACATATATTGACAGGTTATCCTCAAGGTATACATTTTATAACTGCAAATCCTGTGGACATAGTAAGATTAGCCTCATATTATATAATAATAAAAAATTGAACATTTTTTAATTCTCCCAATGATCAAAAAGCTAGATGCTCTTATATTTGAAAATAGTCAAAATATTTAAAACACTATCATAAACGTAGATCTAAAAGCTTGATATCTGACTGTATGCATGAGATGGTTTTTCTCATGGTCATGGCAGGTATGAAAGAGCGGGTGAACCCTCCGAACTTGCTGCTGTGGATTTTTTCGTAAGTACAGTTGATCCATTAAAGGAACCACCATTGATCACTGCCAATACTGTACTTTCAATCCTTGCCGTGGACTACCCTGTTGATAAAGTTGCCTGCTATATATCTGATGATGGCGCTGCTATGCTTACATTTGAATCTCTTGTTGAAACGGCTGAGTTTGCAAGAAAGTGGGTCCCATTCTGCAAAAACTATTCGATCGAACCACGGGCACCTGAGTTCTATTTCTCACAGAAAATCGACTACTTGAAGGATAAAGTGCAACCATCTTTTGTGAAGGAACGACGAGCAATGAAAGTAAGCATCTGAAATTAGACTCTAGTTAAAGCTCCTGGAATGGCTTTGCTACTCTAATCTCTATTATTATTAGGTTCTTACAGCCAACAAGCTAAACTTAAAGTCAGATTTTGTTATGCAATAATTATTTATATGTATTAAAAAAAAAAAGGAATTCAGAAATGGCCTTTTGTTTTATTGCAGAGAGAATATGAAGAATACAAAGTGAGAGTAAATGCTTTAGTTGCAAAGGCTCAGAAAACACCAGATGAGGGCTGGACAATGCAAGATGGGACATCTTGGCCAGGAAACAATAGTCGTGACCATCCCGGCATGATTCAGGTTTAGTTAATTAACTGTTATTTTTACTTATCTACTTTGTAGTCTTGATACAGAGGATGACGCTCCTTATTGCTTCAAAGATGATTTGATTTTCGAGAAGGCCCAAATGCATTTAATATCTTGAATATGTCCTAGATACATTTGGCACGTCAAAATTTATCATGGCAGATCGATGCTCTATACAAATTACTTGCCTGTATTTAAAGCTTCACGTGCATTTGTGATTTTTTTTTCCATTTTATTGTAATGTTTGCTTATGTTATCATTCTTGGACATCTCATTTATATTCAGTTTCTGCTTCTCGATATTTTCCTTTAGACTTGTCTTTCATTGGTTTTGTAATTTCTTATAGTGTTATACAAAATTTATGGTGATGTTTAGCTTAGTTTATGCAGAGTTGATATCTGATTCGAGGTCTTCATAATTTGAATACTCATATAATTTAGGTTATTAGATTTGCGTTGTTTCAGAAAGTATCTAATATCTAAATTTCGACTTAGTTTTTTCTCTAAAATAACATTTGATTGTGTTAACTTAGAGAAACCAAAAGCTTGAATTACATTAATCAGAACCCAAGATGGGTTTAAATAGGCTACAAGGCAAGTAAATAATAGAAACCTAATCAAAATAGGAAACTAACCTAAATCTAATATAATCATATCTAATATTTGAATGAACCAAATCTATATCGATATCTAAATCTAGACATATATCTTCACAGATTGTTTAGTTTTAAACATATCGCATGATCTGTTGTTAAAACCTTGGTGCTATAAGGTCTTGGCTTCTCTGACATCTTAAAACTCTTGGAACAAATTTTTTGAGTCAGGTTCTAGTAGGCTTTAAAGATATAGATACTATTTGTGCACTTATTTTGGTAATGTACTTCGTGTTTTCCAGAAAATATAGGGAGATATTTTCATATTTAAGCAAATGCTGTTTCTTTCTTTTTTCTATCTTCAAATTGTTTTGGCATCTGTGAAATATCAATTCAGGTATGCATTTTTTCTCGCTAAAGTAGGCCCAACAGTCTCTAATTGATATTAATCTTGGCCTTTTTCAGGTTTTTCTAGGACATAATGGGACCCATGACATAGAGGGAAATGAGCTTCCGCGAATGGTTTATGTTTCAAGAGAGAAGAGACCTGGGTATCAACACCATAAAAAAGCCGGTGCTGAGAATGCGCTGGTATATTTACTACCTACATAATCCAAGCAGAAAAATTTTCAGATTGTCACCTTTAAGTAGCGGGTCTAATTTCTGCCGAAATAATTGGTTTCTTACAGGTCAGAGTATCTGCAGTTCTCACCAATGCTCCCTACATTCTCAACCTTGATTGTGATCACTATGTTAACAATAGCAACGCAGTTCGCGACGCGATGTGCTTTATGATGGATCCACAAGTTGGTCAAGATGTCTGCTACGTGCAGTTTCCTCAGAGATTTGACGGCATTGATCGCAGTGACAGATATGCCAACAGGAACACGGTCTTCTTCGATGTAAGCATTAGATCAGGATATCCTGCTCCAGCACAATCAGAAGAAGCACTGTTATCAGATTTTTGAGATTTCTTTAACTATAATTTTCAGGTTAACATGAAAGGATTGGATGGCATTCAAGGACCAGTTTATGTGGGGACAGGTTGTGTTTTCAATAGACAAGCACTCTATGGCTATGGACCTCCATCTTTGCCTAATCTTCCCAAGTCTTCATCATCTTGCTCATGGTGTGGTAGCTGCTGTTGCTGCTGCCGCTCCAAGAAGCCTTCTAAAGATGTCTCAGAGGTTTACCGAGATTCAAAACGGGATGATCTCAATGCAGCCATTTTTAACCTCAGAGAAATTGACAGTAAGTCAACTTCTTGATGCATTCAGATTTGGGCAAGTTATAAATATTTCTTATAATAATAATAATAATATATATGTGGGTTTTTCACTCAGACTATGATGAGCATGAAAGATCGCAGCTGATCTCCCAGTTGAGCTTTGAGAAGACTTTTGGCTTGTCTACTGTATTCATTGAGTCTACACTAATGGAGAATGGAGGAGTAGCCGAAACTGCCAACCCATCGACACTTATCAAGGAAGCAATTCATGTCATTAGCTGTGGATATGAAGAAAAAACTGGATGGGGAAAAGAGGTGAGTTCGTTCATTTTTCCCCATTCTCCATACGATCAAATTCCATACCTGGAAATTTAGGAACTTGATGAGGAAGGAAACACAAGTCAACTAGTTGCAGTTCTGATGAATCAATGCTAGTGTATTCTTTTATATGAGCACATGGATTAAGTTGAGGTATAAGAATCCATGTTCATCCTGTTCTCATCATAAGAGAGTATGACCTAACATTTAGCAGAGTTTGTTTTTCTGGTCAGATTACAAGTAAACATGAATGAATATTCCTTCTCAGTTGACTTTTATTTTCTTTCATTCTGGGTTGTCCTCCCAATTTTATTTTACTGTCTTTAGTTACTCTATTTGCTCTTTTCCTCAAGCTTGAAATCCTACTATATGATATTATGATGACAGTAATAACTAGTGTCACTCCTATATTGGAATTATCCTTTTACTCACACTTGATAACTGATGTTATTGCTTTCAATCTTCTCAGATTGGCTGGATATATGGGTCTGTCACCGAGGATATTTTAACGGGCTTTAAGATGCATTGCCGAGGATGGAGGTCAATTTACTGCATGCCTTTGAGGCCTGCATTCAAAGGATCGGCACCTATCAATCTATCTGACAGGCTACACCAGGTTCTCCGGTGGGCCCTTGGATCTGTAGAGATATTTATGAGCAGACACTGCCCTCTTTGGTATGGATTTGGAGCTGGCCGCCTCCGATGGCTGCAAAGAATGGCATATATAAACACCATTGTCTACCCATTCACCTCCCTCCCTCTCATTGCATATTGCTCGCTGCCCGCTATATGCCTTCTCACTGGAAAATTTATCATACCAACGGTACTTTCTTTTATCCTGAATTATTAAACATTCAATGGATAATACTGCATCATTTAAACATATTCTAAATTTGATGCCAATTTTACACTTGGGACCAGTTCAAAGTTGTTTTAGGGGGGATTTTGGTCAATAGGTTTACATAATGTTTCACCAATCACACAATAAATTAACTTCGTGAACTATTTCATTTGTTTCAGCTTTCAAACCTTGCTAGCGTCTGGTTTCTTGGCCTCTTTATCTCTATCATCTTGACCAGCGTGCTTGAACTGCGGTGGAGTGGTGTTGGAATTGAAGACTTGTGGAGAAATGAGCAGTTTTGGGTGATTGGAGGCGTTTCAGCTCATCTCTTTGCTGTCTTTCAAGGATTCCTAAAGATGGGGGCTGGAGTTGATACCAACTTCACTGTGACAGCAAAAGCTGCTGATGATGCAGACTTCGGTGAGCTCTACATGATCAAGTGGACAACACTTCTCATCCCTCCAACGACCCTCATCGTGGTCAACATAGTTGGCGTTGTTGCTGGATTTTCCGATGCTCTGAACAGCGGATATGAAGCTTGGGGGCCACTTTTTGGAAAGGTCTTCTTTGCCTTTTGGGTGATTCTTCATCTTTATCCATTCCTGAAGGGTCTCATGGGGAGGCAGAACCGGACTCCAACCATTGTTGTCCTCTGGTCGGTGCTGTTGGCCTCCGTTTTTTCACTTCTTTGGGTAAAGGTGGATCCATTCATGAGCAAAGCAGACAGTTCCACTCTGACCAAGAGCTGCATTTCGATCGATTGCTGAATTTTTCTAAGTTTGGATAAGAGATGATTCCGATTCCAATGCTGGCTATCTCCTCGTGTAATTGTGTCTCGGAGTGATCTTGGCTATTACTTCTCTCTTGAACTGCTACCGGGGAATTGGATCTTTGCTATATTTTTTCAGAAGTTTTTAACAGTTGGTGTAAATGTTCGCAAGTTTATTACAGAGGATGTAATGTTTAAGCAGTGAGAAAGCTTAAGAGGAAGAAGCAGTCTTCCCTGCTTCTGCTTGTATGAAATGCACATGCATTGAGTGTCACTATATATATATATATCTTCTACTTTATAAACTGGTCTGATCCGAAGATCATAATTGTTTGGTATATAAATACGAGTTTAAACATGAGGCGGAGCTCTGCTTCAAGGCATTTGAACGGAGCTCCGCATTTTAATATGGAGATGGTAGCAGTCTTGTAATTAGTGAGATATGTAGCAGTTTTGTAAACCTTATCCTCTCCATAAATACAAGATTGTCACTACCATGAAGCAGAGCTCTGCCTCATATTTAAACTCATTAATACTTGTGTATCTCCTGATTATAAATGAATAGTTCATGGAGGAGAAATTCAATGAAGGGCAATAATACTTGTATATCTCCTGACTACTGCTCCTATCTCCCTCACAAAGCCCCTTGAACTGTCCTTAAACTATGGTTAACAAGTTTTAAATCGTGTGATTTAAAAAATAAAAAAAAATCAAGGTTAGATGCCTTAATCATAAGGGTTAGCGAATCTTAACAACAGTTTTTTTTTTTTTTTTGGTAGGACTAATTTGTTAACTAACTATGTCAGGGGTTAGGACTGTCAGCAGGGTTAGAACTCAACACATGGTGGGCGTCAACAGCCACACCAAGGACTCGAACACGAGTCTTCCCTCCCGAAATGGGAGATACACTACCACAGGGCCAAACCCATGGTGTGTTTAACAACAGTTAAAAGGAGTAAAAAGGGAACACATTACACATGGCGAAAAAGAGGGGACGAGATGCATTTCTTCGCTCCACCGAGGAGGTGATTATTTTCCTTCAATCGATTGAATGATGTGCATTGATCTCTCTGCCCCTGTGAGATCAAGCATCTAATTGGATGGTTAGGATCATTCATAGGAAAGGTTTTGTAGGACTGATCTATAGAACGGTACATTTTGATGGCTGGACCCAGCCAAGAATTCTGTAGGATGATGCTGACCGTCTAATCATTTGACTTCCCTGTGGTCCTTCGCCCGTAGTTTTATTGATTTTTTTAAAGCAGTGGTCTATCCTTCGGAAGTACATGATAATGGCCATTTGCATTGACAGGTGTTTATACGAATCTAGATTTCCTACGAATCCTGAGATGGGGGACCTTGGCTAACTGACCATACTGTTACGTGTCTCTTTTAACCCTTTTTAACTATGGTTAAATTTAATTAAATTATGATTATAATTTTTTTTTCTTTTTTTTCTAAGAACTAAAGCTCAATGGATAAACCTTAAGATTGAATCATCGAAGGGTTGAGCTAGTGGCCAAGACCACACCTCAGGGAGCGGAGGACCTGAGAGCGACTCCATTCCCCTTGTTGGCCACTCTCCAGGATTTATCCTAACTTTCTTTGTTGTGTAGCATGAGGGGATCTGCAGGGACTTAGTCGAGTGCTCTAAGAGGCCCGTATACCCTTGTTCAAAAAATAATAATCTTAAACATAGTTAGTGAGTTTTAAAAAGGAGGTTGGGGACCAAAAAGATGGATCGCCCGGTGGAAGCTGGCCACGTGGTCCGATTTACCATTTCCCTATTCTTATGGTGCTAGTCTACCATATTAAATTGACTCGTAATCATCTCAATTTGTAATCGGCCGGTTACGCCACTGACATTGCCACATGTCCCTTTTGACACCCCTTAATTGTGTTTAAGATTTATCCAAATATCATTGATTTTTAGAAAAAAAATTAATTTAACACTTTAATCTTAAGAATTAGTGAATTTTGACCGGGGTTAAATTTTTTAATATTTTTTTATCAAAATCATAGTTAAGGGGTGTTAGAGTCCGGTTACAACCCGGAGAGAATGACGAGTTTATTAAATTTGCGCCGCACGGTCTCCAACGGTCACTTATACCGAAATTCTACCGTTACCTACAAAGTTTTCAACCAGCCTTTCAAGGGTAATCGTGTAATTATGTGACCAGTGAAAACAACAGAAAAAGCAATTTTAAAAAAATAATAAACGAAAGTGTAAAACGATCCAACCGTCCATTCTTTTAGCTCAGAAACTGTTTATGCTGTTTTTATTAAAAAGTTTTAAGAATATCGTACCGGAAAAACCGAAACCCTACTTAAAAGTTGAAAGCCGAACAAAAATATCTTTCTTTACTATTATAATGTAATGCGAGAGACATGAGTCCGAAATTTCCAAATTATCCTTACATAAAAACAAAACATTGATTTAATGTTTTATTTTAATTTCTAAATTACCCTTACCTTGATTTAATGTTTTACTTTAATTCCTAAATTATCTTTTGCTATCAATCTATTTAGAATCACAGCCAATCGCGATTGGCATCGAGGAGAGTTCAAATTACACCCGTGGGTTAACACGTGCCTTTTTTAATTCCTATTAGCTATGATTAACTCATTTCCCTCGCTCTCACGTCCATTGCACGTGCCACTAGCGAGTTCAATCAGGTGTCATTAACTCTTTCCCCTCGCTCTTACATGCATCGCATGCGTCACCAGCTAGTATATTATAAAAATAAAAGAGAAGGAAACAAAAGGAGCTGGGAGCAACCCCAAATTTGCCTTGAAAAATGGTATTTTTAGAAAAAAAAATCATTGTTAAAAAATATCTTTATTTGTATTCATAATTATCTAACTAACACTTCTTAAGACAAATTTGGGATTGCTCTAGTTGATTGTTCAACCGGAGTTACTGTTGATAGTTAATCTCTTAACAAAAAATGTATGTTATAGTGATTTTATGCCCTTGGTTTATTACTATATTACAAAATTGACCTTTGAAACTTACTCAGATAGCGTGATTAGGGAATGCTTGCCTCAATGACATCAACCAGAAATTAGGCACGTAAAAATTTAGTCAAACACTTTTGAGATGAGGAATGTTATGCCAGACGCTCCAAGTCAAACACTTTGGTGTGTGTTAGTTACATGATATCATTTCAACCAAAAACAAAAGTCAATTTTTTTTTAGACATGTCAAGTTGTTACCTTAAAAGAGGGAGAGGGTGCTCCGAAAATTTAGAGCTCCCATTCATTAGCTATAAACTCATAAAATTTATTTTTAAAAAAATTACAAACAAAAAATTTTGAATTTAATGATGTATAATCAATAACTTTTAAAAGGAAAATGCTTAATGTATCCAGAGTTTCCATTGTGTAACAAAATGGTCGGTCCCCATTGATCCACCCCCCACTTTTAAACACAACAAATGTAAAGAATCACATACTCCTAGAGTTAAGCAATTTAACCTTGGTTTTTAGAAGAAAAAATATCAAAATTTTAACTCTAATTTAATTAAACTTAATCAGGATTAAAGATGTGTTAAAAGGGACAAGAGTAAGATAAGTAGCGACCTGGTGTTTGCTAATCACTGCTCTTTTTAAAAAATTAGGTACATGATGTACTAAATATTGCCCAAGGATTGGACCCTAAAGAGAGAATGAATAGGGTCTATGGCAAATTAAAAATTTTTCTTATTCTCTTAAACAGAATTTCAATTATACTAATTAAAAGAAAAAAAAAATAGTAATATTACACAAACAATGCAAAGCAATAAAGTAAAGAGAAGAGAAAGATAAAGCAAACACAAGATGTTGTTTTCGAGATTCGACAATCCCGCTTACGTCCCCGCCTTAAGCTTCCCCGCTCAATGATTCATCACGATTTACTAATCACACAATCTTCTTACGAGTAAAAATCAAACCTTATATGTGCAAGAAAATCTCATCTCTTGACTTTCATGATCTTTTTCCTAGTGAAGATTCAACCTTACAATAAAGTTCATTACTTCAAGGACAAGAATCCATCGATTCTTAATTTCAAGTACACTTTATAGAAAGTAATTTTACAATCATAAAATGATCATTACACGAGTTAAATGATCTCTTTAAAGCTCTCTAAAACTCTCTTAAAGATTGGAGTTGAAAAACTCAATATTGAACTTTTGAGATTTCTAAAATATATTCAATAGATTTAAAAATCTAAGCTTTGGAGTGAATGATGGAATGATTGGAAGTATTGGAGTTCTTTTTTTGGTTCATAAATTGATCATTTTTTATAGTTTTTGCAATTATATAGTCGTTGGAGGCATCATAAAAAAGAAAAAGACTCGTTTAAAAACTAGTTGTTATAGAGTACAAACTCTGTCCCGAGCCATCTAGTCAACTGGATGGGTAATCTAGTCAACGGGATGAACACAGTAAAATTTTGGCCTATCTAATTGTCTAAATGACTTCATTTAGATGGTGTTTGGCAACTCTACAAAATAAGTGTTTTTTCCCTTTTAGAGCTTATTGAATTTTAGGGCGTTTGATAACGTGCTTATTGCACCTCTAAAAGTTTTAGAAGTAGAGGTAAAAGCTCTGAAAAAAAAAGTGGCAGGAGGGTTACTTATTTTTTAGGTCTAAAAAGTAGAGGATCGGCGTCACCAAATGTCGCGCAATTTTGGGTGATTATACCTTTACACTATAATCGTAATACCAATGTTACCCTTGATAAAAAACCCCAAGAAAACCTAAAACCCCCTTCCTATGCACGACGAACCCAGGCCATTCCTTCGACCTCTCTGCTCTCGTCGCCGGAACTCCCGCCGCCTCAAGTTTTCTTGCCGAAGTGTCGCCGTTGTCGGAGCTCCCTCTGCCTTAGGTCTTCTTGCTGAAGTGTCGTTGTCGTCGGAGCTGCCTCAAGTAGTCTTCATCTTCTTCTTCTTCTTTGGATCAGATCACAGTGGGTTCGTTCAGCTCTTCTTCTTCTTCTTCTTCTTCTTCTTCTTCTTCTTCAACGCTATTCAATGTTTTTTCGGATCACACTGGGTTCAGCTCTATTCAGTTTTTTTTGGATCATAGTGGGTTTTTTGCTTCTATGGAAACTCTATTCAAAGTGATTAATGAGCAAAAAAATTTTCGGATGGTGTTGTTTTTCCCAATTGATTGTTTGGGTGCATAGAATCTATCAATTTTTATTTTGGATCACAGTGGGTTGTTTGTTTCTATTGAAACCTATTCCCATTTGAAGATGGAGATGGTTCTAGAGAGAGTGACCGTCCCCAATTGGTTGTTTGGGTGCATGAGATTTTTCAGTTTTTTTTAAAAAAAATTGGATCACAGTGGGTTGTTTGCATCTATTGAAACTCATTCCCATTTGAAGATGGAGATGGTTATAGAGAGAAAGGGGAAAAAAATGACGTTGAATACCCTTGATAAAAGCTCTTAATATTTAAGAATGAGGAGTATTAACAAACATACAAATAAAATTTTAGAGGAATTTTTAGACGGTTATCAAACGATTAAATTCTAAAAAAATTTAGAACTTATTATTTAGAGCTTATTGAATAGAGCTTATTATATTCAAGTAGAGTTTCCAAACGGAGCCTTAGTCGACTAAATGATTCATTTTTTCTGAAATCTATTTTTCTTAATCTTAATGATGAGAATGCTTTCCTAAGTCAATTTATTTGTATTTAACATGATTTTTATCATTCTAAATGATTTCTAAAGTCCTTAAAAAGATATTCAATATGATCTTAAGGTACCTATGGTTAATGTAAGTATTGAGCAATTCAAACAATCAAATTTTGAGGATTTTTTATAAAAGTCTTAAACACTCTCAACTAAAATATAAACTTTAAAACATTCTTGAGAGTCTTCATCTCTTCTTCATTCTTGATTTTAATTTGATCTTCTTTTTGACTTTGTCTTTGATATCTTCAACTTATCCAATTTGACTTGGTGTGTGTGAGTTTGCATGTGGTGTGTGTGTGTGTGTTTGCTTAGGTGGTGTGAGTATTCTCTAGTCTTTGCCTTCAGTCATTGCCTTGTGGTATGATTGAGTTTACCAAAAAAAAATCCAATTTGACTTGCTTTGACTTGATGATTAATTTTCTCATATATGGGTCATTTTCATGCTTTTTCACTGAATGATTTTGCTAATGTTTTTCATAATCTGAATTACACTTAAACTCAATTGGGACATTAGTAACACAAATCTCATTACATTATTGGATCATCATCAAAATCAATGTGTTACATTAGGTTAAAACCTAAAGGTTACACTAAGAACCTAACCCCCGAGGATGTAACCCAATGGTCACTTTGACAAACCATAAACCTGGAGGTCTCAAGTTCAATTCCTGGCTCCCCTCACTAACAGTTGCATGGGGTGGGGTATTCCCTAAGTAACCCGTGGAATTAGTCTAAGCTATCAACGCTTAGGATATCCATGGTTATCCAAAAGGCCTCGGATTGTCTCTGGTGAAGCCAGAAAGGGGTTTCAGACAACTATAGAATAAGGGACATGTGACATTAAAAAGGGGAGAAGTCATTTCATTTTCTCCACATTATTTTGATTTCTCCCCACTTGATATCTTTTCCCTTTTATCTCAACACCTTATTGCCATGTGTCATTCAGTGTGTGGAGAAGTCAAAATCAAGGGGCTCATGATTTTGACTTCTCCACCACTTGTACCCCCTATTCTATGGTTGCCTGAGATAAGCCCCTTCTGGCTTCGCCAGAGAGACAATCCAAAGCCCATCCCAAAAACAAAAACAAAAAAAACTACCGCCACCCTTAATTTATTGCATTCCTAATCAAGTACAGGGGATGCTATACTATGCCTCTGCAAAAGGATAGTCACTTTGATTTAAGATGTGTTTGGAACTCATTTGGGCTTTTTCACATCATAAATACCTGTAATCGGACCAAAACGATCTTGCCTATGTCACTTCATTTTTATTTATTATTTTTTTTTTTTTTGGACTTCTCTCCATTTGACTGTTTTGGTCTTGCTAGAGCAAGACCAAATCCATTCCCAATTTTAGGTGGCCCCATCAGTGACGTGTTCTGCACCCCATACGGCAAAGCATCTTAATATCGTGCACCAACACCCCATTTAACCTTATTGGCAATGGCCATTACCATTGTTATGCTATAGTCTCCTCCTCTCGAAAATCAATTAGAGGAGAGCAATGCTAATCATACTCTCACAAAGTCTATTCTTATCTTTTTTCTTGGGATAATAAAATAAGAATTTACGTCCATCCTACAAGTGGACTGACACGACAAAATCTTTAATTTTATGAGGAGTGCTAGTCCTACTCTCAGGGACCTCCTACTTTGAGCCTAGGCCAATTATTTGATCATTTTTATGGTTAAAGTACATATTTTTTAAGTGATGGTAAGGTTTTATCATTGACTGAAAGTAAAAAAGCCCTGAAAGTAGGCTAAGTACTCTAATTTTATTATCCAAAAAGATGCAATTAGACTTTGTGTAAGTATGGTTAGCATGTGTTTGAGTCCGGATCCTGCTGTTGAATTGCCAATGAACTTTCAATTGTACTCAAAAACCTTTTAGGTATCTTTTTAACTCTGCTTAAAAAGTTTTAATTCTTACTGTTAATATTTTAAAACAAAATTAATATTAGATTATTTAATCTTAAAAATTAGTGAATTTTAATTTGCAATTCATTAAAATTAAAAGGGACACGTGTTGACCTATGAGTGTAATTGAACTTGGAGAGTCTAATTGCAATTATATGATATCTCTGGAGGTAAAATTTCTTATTCAATGTTAAAAAGACAATTAAAGAGGTTTTGTAAGTGAGGCCAGACAGATGGCCAAACCAAATCCGTTCTCCAAGGGAATAAGATTTTGTCTGACACTCGCGAAACCAAATTCATCTAGCCCTCATCCCATATGTTGACACATGTGTATTTTAACACTCTTTAATTGTGATTATTCACTAACTCTTAGGATTCAGCCATGTAAGAATTAAAGGATAGTTAAAGGGGCTAAGTAAGTGAGTGAGGCCAGACAGTGTTGGTCTGACTGAGGGGAGATTGAATCACAGCCAATTGTGATTGAACTTGAGAAGAGTTTAATCGCATCCACAAGTCAACACGTGTTTTTATTAACACCTCTTAACTGTGGTTAAAATTTGGGTTCAATAATCTAACTTTGAATTTTAGAAAAAATATTTAACCCTAGCCTTTAGGATTTTTTTTAAAAACAAATCAAGGTTAGATTATGAACCCTAGGATTTAGTGAATCTTAATAAGTATTAATAGGGCCACGTGTTGCCATGTGGGTGCGATTGATTCGATCTCGGCTGATGGTGAGAGCAAATCTGTTCTTCACCCCCAAGGGCCAAGCACGGTGTACAAAACTAGTAGGAAAATGCTTAGCTTAAGCATTCCAGCAGTTGCCATTAGGTAACAAAATGGCCGGTCCTCACTTTTTAATTTACCCGCGGTTACCATTAAGTAACGAAATAACCGGTCTCATTGGTCTAAGTCTCATTTTTTAATATTCATTAAATGTGGTTAAGATTCACTCATCAGGTGAAGTATTCTAACCTTAGTTTTAAAAAAAACAAAAATCTAAAACTTTAATTTAATTAAACCTAATCAGGGTTAAAATGGACGTGAGGACACGGCGGTAACGTAAGTAACGGGCTGACCCATGGGTTAACTAATCACTGCTCAAACTATTAAGCTACTTCTCCAATGACACCATCATTCCTCGGTCCTTGTGGATTCCTGGCACCAAGTAAAATGACATTGATGTAGTTGCAATTCAGTAATTTTATTTAAATCCAGGGGCATTTAAACTTCTCCGACTTTACCTCCCTGAAATCTAATCGCTCTGTTCTTGCTTCTTACGCACTCCAAATACCTTACACTCTCTCTCTCTCTCTCTCTCTCTCTACACACTCCTCTCTGCTACTAGAAAAGAAAACCCTATCTCTCTCTCAGACAGTCAGACTCAGAGAGCAATGGAGCCAAGACCTCCATTAAACCTGCTTATCCTACTCCATTTCCTCTTATCCTGCACCCTCGCCACCTCCTCTTCTCTCGCACCCCACATCTCTCCCACGAAATCCCCTTCACCTCCAGCTTCAAAAAAAACACCATCTCCATCTTCAGCATCACCATCTACCCTTTATCCCAAACAGCTTCAAGCTCTTCAATCTCTCAACATCCCCACCTCCAAAGACCCCTGTTCTCAACCCTCCCTCCACAACGCCACTCTCTGCGACTCCGGCAAGCCCTTTCGCTTTCTCGTCTCTCTTCGCTTAATCAACTGCTCCGACGATGTTCAAATGTCCTCCACTGCCTTAGAGTCTCTAACCACTTTGCAAGATCTCGAATTTTTCAATTGCCCCATCCCTCCTGCTCGATTTCCCCCAATACTTATCTCCAATCTCCGTTCATTCACCTGCATCAACAGTTTGCGGAAATTGACCGGTGTTTGGCTCGGCCGACTGCAGAATCTCACTGATCTTACGGTTTCGGGAGTGTCTGTTAATGCTAGTGGGCCTCTGATTATTCTAGGTAAGTTGAAGAATCTCAGGTCAGTAACCATTTCCCATACAAATCTTACTGGGAATCTCCCCAAAAAATGGCATTTGAACATTACCCATATCGATTTATCTGCTAATCAGCTTAAAGGAAAGATACACAGTTCGTTGACACTTCTCGGGGATCTTGAATTCTTGAATCTTTCTTCAAATGAGCTCTCTGGTGAGATACCCATTTCGTTTGGAGATCTGTTGTCACTTCGAAATGTGTCGTTTGCATCGAATTCCTTGTCGGGTTCGATTCCTGATTCAATGGCGGATATCCCAGGTCTGGTTCAACTTGATCTGAGCTCTAACCAGTTTAATGGGACTATTCCGAAGTTCATTTCGAAGATGAAGAAATTGAAGTATCTCAATCTTGAGAAAAACAACTTCCATGGTGTAATGCCTTTTAACGGATCATTCATCAAAAGTTTGGCTGTGTTCAAGGTGGGTGGGAATAGTAATCTCTGTTATAACCACTCCACGGTGTCGTCGAAGCTGAAGCTAGGGATTGCTCCCTGTGATAAAGATGGACTACCTGTGTCACCCCCACCAGACAAATCGGGTTCATCCGGTGATGATGGTAATAACAGCGATTACTCCGACGATGACACTTCCAGTAGTGATGCCAAGCACAACGAAGAAAAGCGGCACGGGCCGAGTAAGATTGTTTTTGGAGTGGCAATTGGGCTTTCATCTGTAGTTTTTCTGATTGTTTTCCTGGTTCTTCTCTCAAAATGGTGTGGATAGAAAGAAAGATTTGCTGGATTAGATCAAAGAAATGCTGGGAATCAGATTTGAGATTTTTTTTTGAGATTTGTTTAATTTACTATATACTTAATCTATCATGTTGCAGAGGAGCAAAATTGTGAGAAATCATTAAAGAGGTGCTATTCTTTTTTTCATTCTACAGCTGGAGATGAGAGCTCTGGTTTCCATTTTTATAAAAAAAGTAGGTGGTTGTGGGGTTCATGATAGTTAGAACTTGGAAGGAGCTTTGCTATCCAGCCAGAAATGAGTACTTTTCTTTAACTACAATCCTTTACTTTTTCCACAATTCTCATAATCCAGAGACTCATTGATTATATGGTATTGGGGTTTAGTGATTTTGTTGGATTATTAGTTTCTCATTAAATGTTCTTGTCTTGTGGACTGTAAAACCATGAATTCTCATCTTGTTTTCATTGAATTGTTAATACTGTTTTGGGTATAGTGGCCCATTTTATCTCAATTCTGCAATTTGGTTTCATTTATTCTTGGTTTTGTCATTTAACTTGTAATGGCTCTGATAATATGGATTAGTTGCTTCAGAATTTTTGTAATTCAAATGGAATGTACAATCCATTTCAGGTAATGGGGATGGTGGTCATCTATATGGAAACTTAGTATCTGTAATTATAAGCTTTAATGGAGGGGAGTATGCCAGTGCCAGGTTGGTGATGGTGGTGGTTTAAGGATTTATAAATGAAGGATATAATATCAAAAATGACACTAATAAATACCAGGTCCGTCCATCTGGTGTGTTGTATTGCATATGGTTGTTGGATCAGGGGAGGGTTATCCTGATTCGGGTTCTCTTACCCGAATGTTGTATTGCCATATTCAATCCAATTTGAATTGAGTCTTACAGGTTATGATTAGGGGTTGGTGCAGTAGGCTAGCATCATGGGTTTGCTCTCTGAGGTTGTGTTCAACTCCCACTCCTCGACTTACCCTCTAAGTGAACTGCGGACACTTGAAGGGACTAGTCCTTTGGCTCGAAAGGTTTGGGTCACCCTCCCAATACCCAAAAAAAAAAAAAGGCTCAAGATCCTCTCGAGTTCAACTCCAACTCGAGAGAATCTCTCGAGTTTGAACCCCTAAAGGTTGCCACGTGTCTCCTTCGACACCCCTTAACCAAGGGTAAGGTTCACCCACCCCTAGGGTTCACCCATCCATCCTTGATCCTCTCGAGTTCAACTCCAACTCAAGAGAATCTCTTGAGTTTGAACTCCTAGAGGTCGCCACGTGTCTCCTTTGACACCCCTTAACCAAGGGTAAGGTTCACCCACGCTTAGGGTTCACCCATCCATCCTTGGTTTTTTTTTTAAATAGTAATTCTTTTTTTAAAATTAAAAACTTTTTTTAATATTAAAAAAACTCTGAAAACAGTTTTTTTAATTTAAAAAATAATTATAAATATATAAAAAAAAAAAATACAAGGATGGGTGGATGAACCCTAGGGGTGGGTGAACCTTACCCATGGTTAAGGGGTGTTCAAACCGGAGAGATTCTCTCGAGTTGAACTCGAGAGAATCCTGTGCCAAAAAAAAAAAAAAGACTAGAACTTATGGCAATTTGATCTTAAATACTCGACCAGTTCATGCAGACCTGAATTTTGTGGGAGTTGGGTCCAATTCAACAAAACTGATCTATCAGAAGATCTTAAGCTTCCATTGTAGAGCTAAAGCTTGTTAGTGAGCTCAGAGTTTTGTTGGGTAATGGATTGTTCCAGATGAATGAGTACTACGAAAATGGAGCCCTATGAGATGACCAAGATCAACGAGTCCTAGCAGAATATGGAAGCCTGATTTCGTATTTGCAATTTTTTTTTGTTACAATATGGTATTTTGCAATTAACTTAGCATTATATTGAATATGGATGCAACCAAAATATTACCAAATGTTAGTGCCTTAAATGTTCCGGCACCACACACCCTCGGAATAGCTGAGAGGTTGGTGTATCCCTTCCTTAGGAGGAGGTTCCGGGTTTCATTCCTGAGACTCCACCCGCCTTTAACTTAGAACAGAAATTGACTTGCTAATGTTTCTGCACCCACCACATTTTTTTCTACTAATATTATTATTTTAATCGATTACAAAAATATTAAAAAAATATGCATTCATATGTATTTTTTTTTTCATCATTTACCTAGGTTAGTTGGGTCAGTTGAAGCTCTTGTAACTTATACCTAAGTGAGAATTAGGTTAGTACAGTTAGATATTAGCCTGGGCATTGAAGCTCTTGTAACTCATACCAGGGTGGGAATTGGATCCCTAGATCTCCCTCCCTCCACTGAAGGCTACACCCCTATACCACTCACGCAAGAGGTGAGGGTGTATATGTAATGTCTTGTAATGGGAGAGAAATACGGTTATGGGATTACTCATAACAATCCCAATGGTCAGTGGGTTTTTTCTTGGAGCAATAGTTGACTCCTCGCTTCCAAGGGCGAGGAGCTCCTCCCTCACAAAGCTAACTTAACTGCGAACTTTAGTTAATTTTTTTAATTCTTATGGTTAAATTTTTTTGTATTTTATTTTTAAAAAAACCTAAGAATTGATTGATAAACCCTAAGAGTGAATGACTCTTACCACAGTTAAACGAAGTTAAAAGGACACATGGCATTTGGGCGATGCTTATATTGGATTGCAAGTGTGGTTGTGTGTGTGCGCGAGTAAGTGCATGGGGGTGTGTGTTTCCTTTGTCTTGCCTTCAACTATCGCCTTGTGGTGTAGTTGAGTTAACCAAAAATAACTTACCTTAGGGTGTTTAGTGACTTTAGTCCCACGTCGGCTGTGTATCCGAGCTTGTCTTCTTTATAAGTGATGATATAAGTGTCATCACGCCTCAAATTATTGGTACCTGTTTTGGAGAGTGTTTGGGTGACAAACTTATGGTGGTGTGGTTGTGTGTGTGTGGTGTGTGTGTGGGTGAGTCCATGGGGTGTGCCTATTCTTCAAAAACAGAAGTGGGTACTGGTATGGATCTCAACGACTCAACCATCCAATTGACAGGTGCCGCTTGGATAGGTCATAAGTCAAAAAGAAATTGATTGATTCAAACCATCTGATCAGATGACTTCTGCGGACTAATGAACATTCTGAAACAAAGCTTTGATCAGATGGACAATGGGTAATGGAAATTCAGCATGACCCCACCCAAAAAGTTGTAGAATGCAAAAGCATCTTTTTTTTTTTTTTTACTTGTCTTTCTTTTTCCTCAGACTTTTTAATTGGTACTCTACCTTAGGGGTATCTGACAGGAAAAAAATCCCTCGTAGGGGTAATTGTCGGCCGATACACTTTTTGTGGAGGTTTATTGAATTTTGTCATTTGGTACTAAGATTTGCAGGTCTTTAATTTAATTGAAAGAAAGTATTAGGATTTAAATTTTAAAGTACCCTGTTCAGACACAATAATTTGTAATCTTTTTTTATAATTTTTACACGTGACAGCTGAGTTTTGGTGGGACCAAAATAGGCCCACCTGCTCTGTCACCTCATCACATCTGCAAGTGGCAAGGTTTTTTTTTGGCTATCCTCTTTGTAAAACGCGTGTCTCCTTCACCAACAAGGGGATGGGCCGTTGGTCAGGGCAACGGCAGGAGAGGAGGTCCTGAGTTCGAATCCCTTCTCTCTGTTGGCTACTCTTAGGAAATAATCCTGATTTACCTGATGGGTGTGGCTTGGGGATATTACACATGTTCAAGGGAATAGTCAGGTGCTCTAATAGGCTTGGATATCTTCATTTCCACAAAAAAAAAAATGTGTTGCATTAACTATGACTCAAGGTTGTCCCTGGTCATGTCGGAATTTTTTTTTCTTATATTCCGCAAATCAGTGGACATGTGGTGCAAAAGAGAGATCATTTCATTTTCTCTCATGGTTTTGACTTCTCCTCATTTGATATCTCTCCCCCTTTTTAGGGTTACATGTCTACCGATTTGTGAAGCTAGAAAATTTTTTCTACATCACCCAAACACAATCCGGAGCCCTTAATTATGGTCAAGGACTCAAGGTTTACTAACCCTTAAAATAAATAATCTAACCTTATTTTTCAAAGTAAAAGGACCAGAGATTAAGATAATATAAAAATAAGGTGTGAACACCCCATTTTTACACCCCTAAAATCTTATTTACTTTTTATTTTTTATTTTTTATTTTTTTATTTTTTTATTTTTTATTATTCTATTATTTATTATTATTTATGTGATTTTAATTTTATTTTATTAGGGAGAGAGAGGAAGAGAAATTCCATGTAAGCCATTGGCCGAGAACCCAATTCACGTGACCCGTCACGTTTCCAAAACAAGATCCAAGTCAAAACCCCAAACCCACCACCCATGTTCAAAAATCCTCAAGGGTAAAGCCCTCAAAGGTTTAGACCCCAAGGGCCCAAGCCCATGAATCTTGGAGCCAAAATATAGCCCATTGCTGTAGCCTATATAAGTCAAGTTTAGGGTGAAAAACTCATTTTCTTTCGGTTGGAGCAGTAGACTCCCTCTTTCCCTATTCTCTCCTTCTCTTTCTCTCCTTCATCATCACCTCCAGCTACTACCGTTCTCGGTCAGGCCAGCTGAATTGTCGATGTCCAGCGTAGTTCTCTTCTTGATCCGACGCCTAGCTTCTCGCCGGAAACATCATCACCAACGGTAACTCAGTCCTCTTTGAGCTCCTTTTGCTTCGTTTATCTTTCAATTTAGAGCTGGATATTCTAGATCTAGATCTGGAATTTCCAGATCTAGATATTTGATTCATTCATCATCTAAACTCCCTCTTCTTTTTTTTTTTACCAGTTTCGGCTCGGCTCTCCATCCAACCATCTAGGTCCCATCGCAGCAGCAGCTCCGCCAACTGTTTGATCTTTCTTCTCCTCAGCAGGAACAGAGAGAATCTCTTCTCCAATCAAACCAGGTTTCCGGCAAGCAAGGTCCGGCCACCACCTTCTCTCCAGCCGGTTTCTTATTTTTATTCTCAGGTAAGCGATTCTCCATTTCTTCGAATTCCTCTTCTTTTTTTTTAGATCTGAATTTTCTAGATCTAAAATTTAGATCTAGAAATTCGAATCTAGAATTCTTAAATCCTGGCTTGTATTCTTCAATTTTTATTTTATTTTAAAATTTATTTTTGAATTTATTTATTTGTTAATTCTCATCTTAGTTACCTTCCGGTCATCCTCTCCTGCGGTCTTGCTTTTCTCAGAGAGTCCAACCTCTGGATCTGCATCCGATCACGCCTTTGTTTTTCATTCTTCTTTTGTTTTGCGCTTATTTTTGTACCTATTGTTCTGTGGGTCGAGTGACTGTGTGATAAAGTGTTTTGTCGGCAACCTACACCGGAGCAACTCCTCGTCGTCCAGTTGCAAGCAAGTACGTTTCTCCCCTTTGCTTGTTTCCTTTCTTTATATTTATTATTCTTGTGTGGTTCATCTTGAATCCCTGTATTCGTCTCTCGGTATTTTCATTGGTGATTGTTTTAACTTTTAAAACTAATTATAACCTTGAAACCAGTGGGTTTGTAATTCGTAGGCCATTTGGATAGAGGATTGCTAGCCCTAATTTAGCTATTGAGCTAAAATGGACCGACCAACATGGTCTGTTAACTTTGGCCCAATAACTACATTTTAAATCATTGGCCTGGTTTACTATACAATAGGATTAGGGTATAACTTACTTTTTTTCCTTTTCGCCTACATGGGGCACTTAGGTAGTTTTTTCTTTCTTTTTTAACCATAAATAATTGGCCCACCCCGTTAGTTAGTCTTACAAAAAAAAACAACAACAAAAAATATATATAAAAAGATTGAAATAAATTAAAGGTACTGGTCTATCCTCCCTTGGGACCTAGAGCAGGGTCCGTATTTAAACCATAGCCTCTTTTGGTTTAAGGCCGCTCGATCCGCCCTACTCTTGCCTTTAAGTTAATCAAGTCAGTTAGGCTTTATTTTCCTTTTTGCCTACCTTGGGCACTTAGGTTAATCCTTGAATAGTCAAACTTGCCAAAATTAAAAAATACAAAAAAAATCAAAAAATACAAAATAACAAAAATATTCAAAAAAATCCAAAATGAAAAAGGACTTACCCTAATAAATGAACGCCCCCTAGAGCTCCACCACGAGCACCTAACCACGCGACTATCTCCCGGAATGAGATTCATAAATCTCAATTTCACTTCTCCTCCCCAACTCAAACACGAGTTGGAAGTGACCACACTCCGAAACGAGTATAAAAACAGTCACGGACCCCGAACTACTATTAGGGTCTGATTCCGACTAACCGGATAAGTAGGCAGCCCAAACCAGGGTTCGACCCCAACCAAAAATAAAACCCCATATTGATTTGTATTTGATTAGCAAAATTAATAATTATTTAGGAAATTTTAAGTGATTTTAAATGTTTGACTTGGACCTAATGAGTAGGTTACCATCATTGGATGGAGGTCCTGGGGTGTCTAACCCCTTCCCCAGGACCTAAAGAGTAAAGGGATCTCTTACCTAGACTACTCTGAACCGTAGACCCCCTTATTTGGATTATCTCGGGATCCTACTTCCCCTAAGTAGGTGGCGACTCTTAGAATAAATTTAGTATTATTCCTCTACTCTCGGACCTTATCTCGACACTTAGAGTTGAGAGAGGAGGAAATGCGGTAAATTTATGTGTTTACATAAGGTTAGTGTAGACCCAGGATTTTAACCCCACTCCCAATCAGGATTGAACCCGAAGAAGAATAGTACTAAAAATACAGAAAAGAAAGAGTCGCCACCTATTTAGATTGTGAGGGTAAATAAGATCCCTTAAAAAGTTGGATAAGGTTTTAGTTTAGAAATAGAGTTCAATGTAAGAATTCATTTGAATTAGGGGAATGTGTTAGGCACCCCTAAACTCCCATCCGGAGATGGTTACCTACTTCCTAAGTCTAAATTAAAATGGGGGAAACCATAAGAGAAGCTTGTATTCTAAATTAAAGTGACAGATGTTATATGAACAGTAATGTACAAGTTGAAATAAGCAAGGACAGGGCAGGGGCTCTATCCTAGGTGAGTTGAACTCGATCAGGGTTGCCTACGTATCCACAGTTAGTGGAATCAAGTCACACGTAGTTCTAGATAGGTAGTTGATAGTTTGATTTGTTGAGTGTTTGGATTGTAGGTGTTTGAAATGCTAAAATTTGTCATTGGATGTTAGAGTATTTTTGAATGGTTTGGGCTCCTATTTAGAAGCGTTTAGGTCTTTTATGCTCTTGTCATGGAGCATTTGGACAGTTTTAACTTATGTCAAGGAGTATCTGGGCAGTTTTAGCTCATGTAAAGGAGCATCTGGGTTAGGTTAGGGTTTGAACTAAAGGTTCAACTAGGTGGGTAGGGTTTGAATCAAGATTCGGACAGAGATTCGGCTAAGGTAAGTGGGGTTTAAACCAGGGTTTGAACCGAGGTTTGGATAGAGGTTCAGCTAAGGTAAGTGGGGTTTAAACCAGAGTTTAAACAGAGGTTCGGACAGAGGTTCGGCTAAGGTAAGCTAAATTTAAACCGAAGTTCGGGCAGAGGTTCAACAGGGTAAGCTAAGTTTGAACCGAAGTTCGGGCAGAGATTCAACAGGGCAAGCTAAGTTTAATTAAAACCGGACAGAGGTTCGACAGGGCAAGCAGTCTAAGTATTTAAAAATAAAAAAATAATTAAAACTAATAAAAAAACTAAGCAAAAGTCAGAATTTGACGATATTTTACCTTCCGGGAAACTCAAAAAGGTCTCTAAAATAAGTGCTCTCGAGAATGATTCTTCGAAATCGAATTTCCGGGATCACCAACGCTAAAGAAGGGTTTTTGAAAGAGGAGAGAGAATAGATGAAGTGGAAGTGAATCAAAATGAAGGAGAGGAGGTGAGGTATTTATAGGGGTCAAAAAATAGGGGGATGCTACTTCCTTATTTGGATATTACCGAAACAATAGGCGGCAATGAACAGTAGGATGGCAAAACAGGGGCAAAATCGTACTTTATTGGGAGTGTTGTTTGAAGTAAAGCCCTTATTTAAGATATTTTTAAACATGATGTCGACGGGATTGATCCATCTGATGAGAGGGGTAATTTTGTAGATATAGGGGTGCTGTTTGAAGTAGCACCCCTATTCAGGGGTTAAAAAATGTCACGTGGTAATCTCCGATTCGCCGATAAGTTGTTTTTCCGTTTTTAACCCGAAAATAAACAAAATTGAATTGATAAAATCCAGAAAAATATTTTAGATAAAACATGAATTTTTCAGTACTTTTCAGAGGCATTTTGGTCATTTTTCACTCTATGGGCATTTTGATCATTTTCTACCATTTTAAGTCCAATTTAATCTCAAAAATAGCTAAAATTCATCAAAAATTTTATAAAATCATTTTGGACAAAATAAAAACTTTTCAGAACTTTTCTAGGGGTATTTTGATCATTTTTCATCCTAAGGGCATTTTGATCATTTTTCACCTTCGGGCCGTTTTTAAAAATCGAAACACGTGACAAGAGGATTTTAAAAGATGGTTTTTAAAGGTGTAAAAAGATACTAAGGAGGGGTGCAAAATTGGGGTGTTTACAGTTAGTATCTTAAACTTTAATGGTTAATGAATCCTAACTACAATTAAAAGGGACACATGGTTGGCAAAGAGGCTAGGTCTGAGTAACTTACTCGGGCTGGCTTAAATACGTTGCCAAGGTTTTGCCAAACGAATCATTGCCACATGAGCACATCTTCCACATTCTTCTCTTTAGCAATGGATTTCCTTGAAAATAGGAGGGTAAATCAAAATATCAAAGACTGTTTTAAATTTTAATCTCTTCATGTTTTTTTTAAAATTTCTTTTCTATTTTCTCACCATGTTAAAAGGCTATTACCAAGTATAATACTCGGCCATCTGCCAATTTCAGCTTCATCTTCATCTTCATCGTTACTATTCTAATGTGAGAGGCAGGCGTAACCTGATTTTTTCGAAATTCTCAAACAATCCTCACATAAAACAAAGCTTTGATTTTATGTTTTACTTTAATTCCCAAACTACCCCTTGCTCATCTATCTATTTAAAGAATAGAATCACAGCCAATCACGATTGAACTCAGAGAGAGTTCAATTTCACCTACGGGTTAACACGTGTCTCTTTTAACTCCTATTAATTGTGGTTAACTCCTTCCCCTCACTCTCACGTGCATCGCACGTGCCACCCGCTAGTATGAATATAATCTTCACAGATAATGTGTAAGGGTGTCGTAGGGGCACACCCGCACGGGCGTTGCCAGGTGGTTCAAAAGGTTGTGGGAATATCCCACAAGTCTTGAGTTCGAGCTTGCCCCTCCATTCTATCCTGATGAACGTGGTTTTGTGGGATATTGCGCACATCCTTGAGGATTAGTGATGATCTAAATGGTTGAGGACACCCCAAGTCACCCGAAAAAAACAAAAACAAAAAAAAGTGTTGCAGGGACAAGTTGGGTCCTCACTTATAAGGGAGAGACCCTACTTCTTGAAGGGTTTAAACTTTAAACTAGTTAAGTCCAAGCCCTAACTTCTAGGACTAAGCTCAGGACAGGGCTTAAACAAAAAAAGCAAAAAAAAACAACAAAAAACGTAGCTTTTAGTTTGTGTTCTTTCGGATGCAAGGAATAGACTTCATAATAAGTTATTCCTATAATTGCAACCTCACTGTAGAATGAATAATGAATGCATGAACAAGTGCTTGGAGACCCACTTGAGATACTTTTTCAGCTTGCATTCTTAATAATAGATAAAGTACCAGGGACGGATGAGTGATGTAATACCTCCTATACACGCCTGGGTTTGTCCCAGTGGCAGTGTATCTCCCTTTGGGAAGGAGTGACCCGTGTTCAAATCCTGGTGTGGCCGTTGAGTACCCACCCTTGAATTCTAACCCACCTAACCCCCTGACCTAGATAGATAAATGATATAGCTAATTAACAAAAAAAAAAAAATGTAATACCTCCTATTACAAGTTCATTTGAATGACACCTATTGTTAAATACTATCATTCTATGCTCAATACAAATATGTAATATGTAGCAGACGAGCTACTTGATTGTGATCATATCCGCACATTAATCTTGAGATGTTCAAAGAGAGTATGAAGAACTAAGCTGATGAAAACTAACCAGATTATTCATTTACAAGAGGAGATTGAGTTTATGTTTGCTTGCAACTTGTGATTCGATGTTCATGTAAGTTCGCCTAAGATATAATTAACGGTCTTAAATTGGTGATTACAATACATTCAGTTGGTTTACCATCTCGTAAGGTCCTTTTATTTTTCATCTCACTATTAGAATAGAATATTGAATAGTTTAATTCTGACCTCTAAGGCTCTAATCAATGCTTCACCTCTACTATATTATTTGGTTTTATATACATATATTAAAGTGTATGATAACTTGAGGAGGATCGGGCATGGCCAAACTCTACAATGAAATCCCTAAGCCCAGCCTCTCATATAAGAGAGGGCCTTGAGATTATGGGTCCAACTTGCGCTTTGTGGAGAGAGAGAGAAAAAACACTTCTAAGAGACATGGAAGGCTGGGCGGGCTGGGCTAGGCTCCCTCACGTGAGAGCTCACTTGACGGGCCTAACTATGTGTCCTTTTAATCCTAGTTAAACAAGTTTAACCTAGTAAGACAGCCCTGGTTTTTAGAATGCCATATTGATTTTCTTGTGGCAAGGAGTAAAGCTGGATTGGCCACATCAGCCCTGGAAGTGGCAGAAGCCCCTTGTTACAAGTTACAACACGAAAAGGAAATCCACATTCCCAAATAGAGAAATTAAAAACTGAAGTGAACTGTTAAGTAATGCTTACTTAAAGAAATGGGTTAGTGCTAGCCCCTTCAATTGGACTGCCTGGATTGATGGGCCTGTATGTGGGTTTTGCAGAGCTATTGTTGCATAAGACTTGAACTGTGTAAGAAGTCAAAGACCCCTTTTAACAGTTTCAAGCATACCTATCTTCACATTGGAGAGTCACTGTCTGTTTTACTAATCTTTTTGCAGCACCATTTGTAGACCCTCTTCCACTTGATTCAGAATGGCAGGCAGACTAAAGGCATCTCCATTCATTTAACTGTCAATGATACAAAACTATCACTTGGTGGAAGAGATGGGAATGTCCTTTGGATCATAACAAGTGTTTTTAAGTGCAAAATGGAGAGCATAAAGGTTTTCTCATTTGACCCCCATTGTACATTGTAGTCTTGAAGCCTAAATCCGAGATCCTCGTCCAGGATATGTTCAGTTCTGTCAAGGATCCATAATTTGCAACAATTTACCGATCCAAAGTCGCGCTCTCACTTGGTTCACCAGTAACCTCTGCAAGAACACTGCCCATCTTTGAATAGGTGAAAGCGATTAGAATCTCTCAAGACGATCTCCGTCTTGACCATCTTGGACATGAATTTGGCCATTTCGTGACAATCGCCACATACTCGTAGATTTTTGGTGACCCGTATGGTTTTTCCAGGTGGCAAATTCAATATCCCGAAAGCCATAGCCAACTTCTCACTATGCCCACAGAGAACCACTTCCTTCTCCGTGTCATCCACATTAATCAAAGCATTTTTCTTCTTTGGAAGGTAACCTTCTTCCTTCATTCTCTTTCTCACCTTCTCCAACAATGAGACTATATTTTTGGTTTGTGGTTGTGATCTGTCTCCTGCAACAAAGACATGAACTTTGCTCTTGATCTCTATCCAACTGCAGCCCGGTTTCTTTTTCAAACCACGTCGGCCAATCCTCTCCCTCAATTTCTTCACCTCCTCCCACTTTTCTGCCTCTGCATAAATATTGGCTAGAAGTACATAATAACCCGTATTCTCTGGTTCTAGTTCGAAAACGTGTTCTGCAACTTTTTCTGCTAGTTTCACATCTCGGTGAATCCTGCACCCACAGAGCAATGCACCCCAGATTGTTGAATCTGGCATTATAGGCATATTTTCAATGAACTTGTATGCCTTGGTTAAACGCCCGGCACGGGCAAGAATATCCACCATACAAGCATAGTGCTCCAACTTGGGCTTGATTTTGCAGTCATTTCTCATGATATTGAAAAATCTCCACCCTTCCTCCGGTAATCCTGAGTGACTGCAAGCATAAAGTATAGCAATGAAGGAGACTCCATCTGGTTCAATGCCTGCACTTCGCATCTCATTGAAGATGGCAATAGCTTCACCACCACACCCGTGCATGCCATATCCAGCGATCATCACCGTCCATGAGATCAGATCCTTTCTAGGCACCCTATCAAAAAGTAAACGTGCAAGCAGTAGCGCTCCACACTTCACATACATGTCAACAAGAGCATTGGTTACATAGTGGTCAGAGGAAAACCCATTTCTAAGTACGTGGCCATGGATCTCCCGGCCTCTCTCAAGAGCTGATAGACTAGCACAAGCTGGAAGGATACATGCCATGGTTATGGTGTTTGGTTTTGACTCGAGTTGCATTTCAATGAAGAGACTGAGAGCTTCATTTGGAAGACAGTTCTTTGAGTAACCTCCAATCATGGTATTCCATGAAACAGTGTCTCTCACAGGCATCTGAATAAAAACTGATTCAGCATCTGTCATGCTTCCACATTTCGCATACATATCCATGAGAGCATTAGCTACAAACAGACTTAATCGCAAGTTGTTTTCCCTGATGTAACTGTGTAAATCCTTGCCATTCTCTAACGATCCATTACGGGCACAAGCATGAAGGATGCTTGTAATGGTAAACAGGTCTGGCTTAATACCTTCCCCTACCATTTCTTGGAACAATTCGATTGCCCTGTCAGATTGTCCTTCTCTAGCATATCCTGCCATCATAGAAGTCCAAGACACAACAGTTCTTTTACCCATCATCCCAAAAACTTGAACTGCAGAATTCAGATCGCCGCATTTAGCATACATGTCCAGTAAAGTATTATTAAGGGTGATCTCCCTAGCAAAACTTGCTTTCATTGCATACCCATGGAGCTCTCTACCCAATGAAAGAAGACCAATCTCTGAACAAGCCGGTAGAACACTGACCACTGTAGCCAAATCCATATCAATTCCCGAAAGTTGCATCTGGCTAAAGAGCTCAAGTCCCCTTTCAGCAACACCATTTGACATATACCCATTTATGATTGAATTCCACGAAATAACATCCCGAATGATCAATTCGTCAAACACTTGACGTGCACTTCTGATTCTCTTACACTTGGAGTAGAAAGCAATTAGAGCATTCCCAACCGTATTGTAAGAACCAAAACCCAATTTCAGCAAATACCCATGAGCCTTTTCACCTTCAACTAGCCTTCCCAGAGCTGCAAAACACTTCAAAACACAAGAAAATGTATAGGAATTCGCTTCAATTCCCAACTCCTGCATCTGCTTGAATAAGGAAATACTTTCTCTGAAATCCCCAATCTTTGCATACTCATTCATGACGAGATTCCAAGTAAAAACCTTCTCTTTCACAATCCCATCGAAAACCCGTCTCCCTTCTCCCAAATCCCCGCAATTCACATACATAAAGACTAGTTTCGAACCCAAAACACCATCGACCTCGATCCCATTAGAAGAAATGATAGAATGAACCTTCTTACCATCTTGTAGCGATTTAAGACCAGCACAGAGCTCCAAGATGGAACAGTAAGTTCTCGACTCTAGCTGGGATTTCTGAGAGCTGCAGAGCAAATTCATGGCGTTACTTAGATTACCCAATTCACAGTATCTGCAGATTTCGGTGTTGTAATCGGTTATCTCTTGATTGATGGTTTCGTGGAGCAATGTGGAGGTTCGAATGGATGGAAAAGAATCGAAATTTGAATAGATGAGGGAGATTTTCGAAGAGGGTTTGAAGCAGATGAATCCATTTTGATTTCTGAGAGCAATTTCTCTCTGGTTTTGGAGGGGTGGAGAAAACCCGAAGTTTGTTGTGGATGTCATTGACATGGTTCCTTGCAACTAGAAGAACGCCTGGAAAAATTGAAAAGAAGAATAACGGCTGGGAGATATGAAGAAAGGATAGAGAGAAAGGAGAAGAAGGAGGTACAGTGTGACCTATAAGTTCACATTCATGTGCTCACTTTTACGTAAACTTACAAACCACATCCATTTCTATGTCGTTGAAACTTTGAAAGAGAGGATCAAGACGAACATGTGCCGTCCCTAAAAAAGGGTAATGCTACTGAGACCCGGCCGAGACCACCCATACCGTGCACCGGATTTCAAGTGGGGCCAACTATGTGAAATGGGTCCCACCTGAATCCAAGCATGGTCTCGGTGCTCTTAGACCAAGGTATGGGTGGTCTCGGCCCTAAAGGCTTTCAGTAGCAAAGTCCAGCCTAAAAATAGGATAAAGCTTCTGGGGACCCTTAGGGTTGAGACCGTGCTCTTAGAGCACAGGATTTCAGGTAGGGCCCATTTCACATGGTAGGCCTAACCTGAAATCAAATCAGGTGCTCTTAGAGCACGGTCTCGGCCCTAAGGGGGTCTCACAAGCTTTATCCAAAAGTATATTATTATTTTTAGAAGGTTGCTCCAGTTGAGTGTTCAACTGCAGCTCCCCTTCATACTTAAATTTTTTTTTTCTCGAGTTTTAAAATCAGTTTAAATATAAAGAGGAGCTCCTTCACCACGTTGTGCCGAGCTCCCCTTTTTACACTATCGGATGACAAATGTGTAATTATGATGTTTTGCAAAATTATCCCAGCCTTCACCAATAATTACAAACATGCCATACTTACAGTGTAAAAAAAGGGAGCTCCGCATCAACGCCGTGAAACAGAGCTCTGGCTCAAAATTATTCTCTTTTAAAATTTAGTTGTAGACTTTTAGGTGCATTCAAGAAACACTTCTTGCATCCTCTCAAGTGACAAACTTTCTTCCAAAAACTATATCTATCTTTGGATGGTTGTTTTGCAAGAAAATTTATTCAAGAAATACACTTTCACTTTCTTGCACCCTCTCGAGTGATAAACTTTCTTCTAAAAACTTCATCCATCTTTGGATGGTTGTTTTACAAGAAAATTTAAGGTTTTTTTTTCACCCACTTTCTGGCCAAACGAATACATCCTTAATGTTTAAATAATAATCTAAGCTAGGCTGTTAGTGGGCCTGCCCAAGTCTGGGTCTCTCCAAGCCCAACCCTTAATTCACTTGTAAGTAGGGGTGGGGACAAGTAGGCTTTACCCCCTCAACTTTTGAACAAAACAAAATTATCTGCAATCTATAGAAGCAAAAATTAAGAGCTTTTTTTTTAAGCATGGAGGAAGTCAGTTGCTTTAAAAAAGAATCATTTGCAATCAATAGAAAGGGTGAGAGGGGGCAGTTGCCTGAACTTTTGAAGGAAAAAATCAATTTGCAATTTATAGGAGTAGGTGATAATTGTCTGAACTTTAAAAAAAAAAAACAATTCATTTGCAATATATAAAAGTGGTGGAAGCTACTTCTAAAAAAAATCTATTTGCAATGATCTAATAAAAAAAGGGTGAGAGAGGGACTAATAGGAGCGGAGCTAGGAGGCCTTATCCGAGATGAAAAACGGAGGAATAAACCCTGAAAAAAATCTATTTACGTTTTTCACCCAATGTGTGCTATGTCCACGAAGATTCATTCTGATTCATTATTGCTCATACCAATAGAATAAACCTTAAAAACGAGATAAACAACCATTCTTCTCATTTCCTATGAGAAAACCTATTTCTCCATTTACACTGAAATTTTGTATTAACCCTAATACAAAGTCATAAGAAGACTATAAATATGAGGTTATGAGCTCACCAGGAGAAACAAATACACAATATATCTACGAAGCACGGACGACTCCTCATTTTCTACAATAAAATTTTGTTTATCTTTTTTCACTTAAATTTTACATTAGCCCTATATATAAGTCACAACAAGACTATAAATATAAGTTCACCTTAAACCAGTGGAAACAAAACTCGTATGATATGTACAAAACTAACATACCTCAAATAATAATACCCTATAAAATTTTTTTAAAAAAAAACGAAAAAAAAAACATGAGACCTCTCTTCGTTTCTCCTCTTTCCTTTGCTATTGCCAATGTTGCTCACGTTTTTGTTGCCGCTTCTTATGCTTAGGGTTTGAAAGGGGAAAGAGATGAGAGAACAGAAGAGAGGTCTCCTGGGCTTTGAAATTTTCATATTAATATTGTACTTAATATTTAATACTACCATTAGATGGTGAATGGGCAGTCAAGATACGGCACTCGTTGCATGCGAGGTTTGAAATCCCGTTGATATCGCGAAATCCCAAATCCTGGTTTCATCCAACCCCCGATATCGATTTCGGAAAATGCGATTTCATCTGAGATTTACCCTATGTTTGGTTGCCGAGAAAATAAGTAAAAACATGGAAAAGAAAAGAAAATGGGACAAAACTCAACTAAAAATTGCATTAAAAATTAAAAATTTTCTTTTCTTTTCCATATTTTCACCTATTTTCTCGACAACCAAACATAGCATGAAGAAATTTCGGATTTCAAAATTTCAAAATTTCGGCAAAATTTGGAATTTCGGCAAATTTCATAAATTTGATTTAAAATAGTTTTTTTTATTATTGTATTATTAAATTCCAAAATATTCCAAATTGTTTTGATATTTTAACGAAATTTCATAAAAATCTGAAATTTTATATATTTATTTCTAAAAAATAATAAAATATTATTTTTCAAAATTTTGGACCGAAATATTCCAAAATTTCGGACCGAAATAGTAAAATATTTAAAAATATAAAATCCAAAATTTTGCTAAGATCACAGAAATTTTCAAATTTTCGATTTGGGGTGAAGGACCGAAATTGTCGTGAAAATCTAAATTTCAAACCTTGCCCGCACAGGGTGTGGTCGGGTGGTTCAAAGTTGTGGAAATATCCCACAAGTCCAGAGTTCGAGCCTGCCCCTCCGGTGTTTCCCGGTGAGCGTGGTTTGCGGGGTATTGCACACATCCTCAAAGATTAGTCCCGATCCAAAAGGGTTGGGGACACCTCAAGTCACCAAAAATGGTGCTCACTACACCTTGTAATGGGCAGCGCTCATCACTAGACTTTTTTACCCCTATGTATTAAATATCTTCCAATTATATATGCAGGTAGTTTGGTATTTTAATATACACATTTAAACTATTACACAAAAGGGTCACAAAGAGAGTGATTCTGGAACTAAAGCTACAAACAATAGAGGAAAGGTCAATCATGTAGCAACGTAATTGCAACATCAAACCCCGATCTGATAGTGCACCACTATATTAGAAGCTGACTAATCATGTACCAAACTCTACCAGAGGAGGATACTTCCTGAAACATTCTGGAGTTCATTTCCTTCCAAATAGACCAGACAACTACTTCCTGAAACATTCTCGAGTTCATTTCCTTCCAAATAGACCAGACAACTACTATGGACAACACAGACCTCACGATTACCCCCCTTTCACCCCCACAAACACATTGAAAGCTGACACAAATATAAGAAGTCTCAGAACGAGCAAGGAAAAGTTCATATGATTCCCAATCAAGATAGAAAATAGCTCAAAACTTGAAAGCAAAAGGGTAGTGAAGCTGAAGGTGGTCAAGCTGTCAAGCGACCCCTCTAATTCGTCTAATTGAAGGCTTAAAAAAAAATTTCATATTGGGCATCTTTGTTCATAAGAGACCACAATTAAGGATTTTGTCTAAAGCTACCGTCCAAAGAAAGAATTATAAATTTTTCAGCAAACCCATCTTTAGAATGGGACGGTATTTTTTATCTTCAAATCTTATGAATGAAAATTCCTGCATAAATAATCAGTTGCCTAAATGTAAGTGAACCTGACAATATCTGAGAAAATGTATGTATTAAGAACGAAAATAAGCAACAAAAATTCTATCCAAGCTTGTGTTCTATTTAACTCGGAAATTCTTAAAACAATCTTAGGAGCTAAGAGAGTTGTGTGCGAAAATAGCATCTTCGATAAAAAAAGGATCAGCTGTTAGTTTAGTTTGAGAAGGATTGGAGACCAAATCGACTAATTGGTAGGGGTGAGTATTGAACCAAGCTGAGCTTTTTATCGAGCAGGGTAATATTTCAAGGTGTTTAAGCTTGGCTTCATTTATAAAACGAGCACAACTGAGCTGAAGCCGAACACAAACCAAGCTCTGGCTTTTAGCGAGCTCAATTAAAATATGATCAGTATATATAAATATATGATTTTTTTTTTTAATAACCCTTTAATGAAATGAAATCATTTAAATTCACCACATTAATCTACAACTTTTAAGTGAAATAACCTTGCACAACAAGCCTGAAGGCTGAAAGTATTCCCTTTTTTGCCCCTTAAGTATGTTAATTATATAAATAACTTTAATATTTTAATAATTTAAAAATATTTTAAGTATATACATATATACAGATATATAATCTATAATCAAGCCAAGAAGGGGTGTGTTCAGGCTTGACTTGTTAACTAAACGACCTCAAAAATCAGGCTCAAGCTTGACTTGTTTACTAAATAAATTATCGAAATTGAGCTTTAAACGAGTTGAGCTCAAGTTGTTTGTGAGCAACTTGTTAATTAATCACCCCTACCAATTGATATTGTACTAGTTCTGGTCTTTGTTTGGGGGTTTGAGTTTGGGGCTTTTGTTTCTCCTTTTTTTTTCTAATTGGGATCCCCACTCTGATAGGGTTCTCAATCGCGCTTTCTTCCCATAACTTTCAGTTGAATATGATTATCTCTTTGAAAAAAACAAAGGCCATGCCATTCATACACCACAATTCGTAGGGCCAGGCTAACTGCCAATCCAGACCATATGATTAAGAGCCCCAATCCAAAATATCAGGGTAATGTATTGATTTAACACATTCCTTTTCTGTGTTTTACAGTGACAAGTCCATTCATTTTATTTTTTTTGGTACACGTCTGACTAGTCCCACCACATGATGCATAGGTAAACCCCCAACCCATACATCCTATTTTGAGGGGAGCCCAGATTCCATCTCAAGACCTCCGGGTTTATGGATTAAGTCCATTCTCCAACATAACAGATTGTTGAAAATATAGTCGTACCGAGTCTAACTGGAGAAGTTTTAGGCAGTAAAACCCAAAAAAAAAGAGAATACAGCAATATCCATTTTCATAAACAAAATCAAGGTAAAACTGTTAAACATCAAAACTTGAAGATAGTATTACCGATGTTATACCTCATAATTGTCTTGAAAAAGAAAGGATTAAAATCCCACTTCTACAGAGAACAATAAAAGATTAACTTAAACCTGCCAAAACTTAAAACCAATCAAAGGATGTACAGGTTCTTATCCTGTAATATTCTGGGATTTGTTAAGGATCACACCCTCATATTTGACCTGGAACCACTTCATGGCATCCTCCTTTGTGACCCTGTGCTGGATCCCAACAGTGGCCTTGCACCTACGGCGGCGACCCACACGGTACCCCGGGCGTTCCAGAACAACGTAAAAGTCCATACCGTAAATGCCAGTAGAAGGATCATACCTGACAATGAAATAAGAAAAGAATCAGTCAGTGCATACATGCCAAGTCCAATGTATCCCCTGTTTCACATATAGGAATACATAAAGGTTTTACTACATTCAATATCAAATTAGTGCTACATCAAGTCATGGATAATGATCTTTTGAAGGTAAAAGCCTAGCTTCCAAGTACAGAAAACTTATTACAATTGAAAAGACCACTGGATTAATAATTTTGTCATCTTGATGCTATGCTGCTCAGCACACCACAAATCACCAACTTATCTTGTTGATCTCTTGTAAGTGGGGATAGTTCAAGGACTATCTGGTCGGTTACCTGGTGTCATTTCATGGCCGATTTGGGAAGAGAGGAACAAGAGAGTTTTTGAAGACTCCCAATCCATTTGTTCACACTTTTGCTCTAGGATCCATTTGCTTGTTATGGATTGGTGCTCCAACAAGTATGAAAGGATGGATCTGGGAGAAGTGTTAGCTTGATTGGTCTGAGCCTTAACCTATGGGTTATCATGCTTTTTTGTTGTTTTCTCTTCTGCTCCTCTCTTTTGGGTCCACGGGCTCGTGAACTATCTTGATATTCTGCTATTGTAGTTCCTTTCCTATATTAATATACTTGCTTGATTACCGATCAAAAAAAAATTATGACCATATCAACCAACTCTAGTGTAGAGTAGACCCATTATTGACTAGAATATCAAAACAAAATACTCAGAAACAAGCCAATCAAGGGGCAACCAAAAGTGGCATGGATTGACAAGGAGCAACCGTGAATCTATCCCTGAAGCAATTTCTTTAAGCATCAAGATAATACTACGTAGCTGCGGATCAATCAGTAGAGCAAATGGCCACCAAAAAAAAAAAAAAACTAAGCTTGACAGACAGTATAAACAAAACAGGCAAAGATTAAGGTAAAATGATAAAGAAATAATACAGATGTTCAAAAGTCAGAATTAGATGACACAATCCAATCAAACAAGCAACTGCAAATGACTATTCACAACATTTATTGTACTGCATCGAACAGAATAGATTATTCAGCTCCTCCCACCCCACTTCCTGATATTGACAAGTCTGTCTTGAATCCACAAGAACCTGGTGATAGCCTCAAAACTGAGCTTATGTGCATATATGTACACACCACAAAAGATATATGCATAACGTCAACCAGGCACAGAAAAAAATTTCAGGCGGGAATCTACTAGAAAACATTACATCCCCCCACAACCAAGTTATCCACTCATAGATCTCAATACCCTTAACCATGTACGCCCATCCACTTAATGGTCTCAATACCCTTCTTATGGGAGAAAAACCATTCGAACTACGCCTTCTATAGCATATCATATGCATGAGAGGATTCTCAATCTTAATTTTTAAAATCCAAAAAGCAGAACAACGCCCCCTCCATGCACTGCCATCAAGCATCTCTTCAAAAAACTCAAAGACTTACTCACTTAGCATACATCAACATGCAATTTCAATCATTCATTACAACCAGACACTCATTTGCATACACCAGATTCATGATCACAGTCCACTTATATCATCCCTCCATTTCAGCTTAAATAGTTAATCTTGATTGATCAATTATAGGAGAAGGGTGACAACTGAAATAAGAACATCCAACTGATACCCATCCATCTAAAATACAGTGAATGCAGCCCGCTTTAATTCCTTGCGATTAACAGATGATAACAGTACACTAAGGTACATCAGTAGTATATATATCAATGTCAAACAACAATGAAATCAAGTATATTAACCCTCACCCCTTTATATTTTTCTCTCCTTTAAATCTATACACTCACCAGTCCTTGTATATTGCAGATATGTATCTAAGTAGGCAAAAAACACCACAGTATGTACTCACAAACTACAGATTGGCAACCAAACCATTGTTGAGAGTTCATGTTCACTGTTTTTATGATCAAATTAAACTTTAATGTACAAAATGTACAGGTCTCGATACCATCTTAAATTTGAGAGATACAATTGCTTATAATTCATATTACCAAAGCACAATATATACAATTAAGCATAATTACAGCCCTGAAATTATATATAAAATGAAAGATCTGCTTACTTGATTCCAAGATCAATATGCTCCTGAATACCGAAGCCAAAGCAACCAGTATCACTGAAATTCCTCCTCAGCAACTCGTATTCCTTCACCTTCAATCCACTCTCCAGAAGCTGCATTGCCTTGTCACCCCTGACGGTGACGTAGCACGCAATCTTTTCGTTACGTCTAATCCCAAAGGATCGAACGGTGTATCTAGCTGTTGAGCGATCAACACATCAAAATACTAACCAGTACAGATTCAAGAAGACCCAATCAACCAACCATTTAAAAACCGTACCTTTAGAGAACACAGGGGATTGTCCACTCAGTTGTTCCAAAACCTAAAGGCAAACAAAAACAAAAACACAACAGGAGATGGTTTAGAATCAAAAGGAAACTGGAATTTCTCAGAGATTTGAAATGAAGAAAACCTTAGCGGCTCTGGTGAGGCGATCTCCGCTTTCACCAACGGAGATGTTGAGGACGAGCTTCTGAACTTTAATCTCCCTCATTGGGTTTGTTAGCTTCTTCTCTGAAGCCTGATTCCATTACAGAAGAACATAGTGAGAAACAAAAGAGATCTGAAATCACAGAGAGAGAGAGAGAGAGGGGCACCATTGATCTCCCGAGCGAGGTTACAGCAGCTAGGAAGATGGATTTACAGCAGTTAAGAAAACCTTTTAAAATATATGGGAAGGTTAAAAATGTTCTAGGGTTTTGTTTGCCTTCTCTGGATCAATATGGCTATAAACAACCACGTACAATTATTTGTTTTTATGAAACTGGCCGAGAAAAGCTTGGACCAGTAGACGGAAAAAGAAAAAAATTCCGTTGCCGGGACTTGAACCCGGGTCTTTCGGGTGAGAGCCGAATATCCTGACCAACTAGACTACAACGGAGGTATGGCTTTAGTCGTAAAGTTTAATTAATAAATCCAGGGAATGTTAAGAAACCAGCTCAAGGATCCAGCCTTGTTTTTTAGATTTTAAAAAAAAAATTTAATTATAATGATAAGTTTAACCATGATTAAAAGAAAGAGCATAACCTAGGAGAGGGGTGAAATGGGGGGGACGAGAATCTAGGCCCCCTAACGTCTGGAAAAAATATTATTTGCAAACTAATACAGATAGACGCAATAGCCTGACTATTGGACATTGTTGTTGTTTTTTTTCCGTAGGCTCTAATCATTTATCTATCTAGTTTAGGGGGTTAGCACTAGGGCTGCAGATCAGGCCTAAAAAGCCTTTGTAGATGTCTCAAGCTATATTACGAACCTTTAATAAGTAAATTGATCTTCCACCC
Organism: Tetracentron sinense; assembly: GCA_015143295.1. Classification (NCBI taxonomy): domain Eukaryota; kingdom Viridiplantae; phylum Streptophyta; class Magnoliopsida; order Trochodendrales; family Trochodendraceae; genus Tetracentron; species Tetracentron sinense. Next base: position 51,428,604 of record CM026551.1, read on the forward strand.
CTTATCAGGTAGAGCAGCTTTTTGAGGCATTTATCAATGGCTTGGCCTATTTAAAATCACCAAAAGTCAAACCCAAACCTGACCCATGTGGTGCCCTAGTTAGCACACATTGTGGGAGCTCAATGCCCAAACCAAGACTTGACTCGAGTCACACCTTCCTTAAAGGAGATACACAACCACGAGGAGTGGCCCTCATTCAAAAGAGAAGTGCTAGCCCTACTCTAAGAGCATTCTTACTTTCAGTATGAGCCAACCATTTGTCCATTTTTAGTATTAAAGTATATACATTTTTAGTGATGTTAGTGATTGTAAGGTTTTAACAATGAAAATTAACAAATGATTGGCTCATACTGAAAAGAGGAATGCCCTGAGAGTAGGGTTGGCACTCCTCGAGAGTAGGGTGGCAATCGGGTCAGGCTAGGTCAGATTGGGGTTAGCCCAAGTTCAAAACCTTAGCCCAAGTTCAGCTCGATCAACCCCAACCCAAACTTGGCTCACAAATAGTATCAGGCTTTGGGCTGAGTTCGAGCTGGCCCAAAGTAAGTAGAGTGTGGGCCAAGTTCGGGTTCAATTCAAGATGACCCAAATTAAGTAGCTTGTGGGCTAAGTTCGGGCTGAGTTCTCCAATAGTTACTTGTTAACTTTCTCTCAAACACCTACATGCAATGCATAAGAATTTAATTAATAAACAAATTTAGAGTTTAGTAAAATTAGGCAATCATTGTTTTTGGTACCTAATTCTTTTAAGGGTAAATTACACTCACTTCTCCTGAGGTTTGGTCAAATTGTTGAGACCTCTCTTCTCAAGTTAACACCGTTGACAGTAAACACATTTTTACTATTTTACTCCATTATGAATTAACACCGCAAAAAACTCTCTCCTCAACATGCTCAAAGTCTCAAGCTCACCACAACCAATCTCCGTCCGACATCCTTCAATGCCCAACGTTATTGGTAAGTCTTTCTTTTTCTTCTCCTAATCTTTTTCTTATTTCCATTAGGGTTTCAGTTTCGTTTTCTTGTAAAAAAAAGTCTTGTTTTCCTCTTGTTTGAATGTTGCAAACACAACATCTTCATGGTGATTATGTTCTTATTTATTGTGAATGTTCAACGATCAGATACCATACTATACCATTCTACTTTTTAATTTTTCATTGTATTAAGAGTAATAGAAGTTGATTCCTCATGTGAATGTTCAATGAACTTTGTTGTAGTAAGGCTTGGCTTAGCAACCCCAATCCAAGACTATATTATCACGCTTTGAAGGAGTCGTTCTTATGTAAGTGCTATGAAAGGGTTAATAGTCGACTTATTATGAAGAACCTATGGACAATGAGATACTGATCCCATTGATCTCCTTAACAATCTTAACCCAAACTATGCTTTCAGTTCCTCATGGGGATCCTTTATATGGCTATCAACATCTTCACGGTGATAATATTCTTGTTTCAACCCTTTTGTTGTTTTTCTTTAATTTTTAGATTTTGTCTTTTAGTAAGGTTGAAATAAAGAAACCAAAGAGTCTTCAAATCCATTCACGTTAGTGCCATTTTAGGGGTAATTTAGGTATTTTAAAACATATAGAGCATGACATCATCAAAGTTCATCCACTTTGATCTACGTTAGTAACGGTAGATTAAGAGAAGGAAGAATCTATTTACTTAAAATTAAAACACAGGAGAGGGTAGTGTTATTTTAGAAATTAGAGGAAAAGTTTATGCAATTTGACCAAACATCTGGAGAGGTGAGTGCAATTTATCATTTTTTTAATTAGTAATCAATTTTGGGAAGTGTTTCTCAAAGAACAAAAAAAATAGATTCAAACCCTTGACCAACAAGGATAAGAATAATATATTTGGAAAAAAACACTACTAGTAACATTTGTCGAAAACAAACACAAAAGTAGTTTCTCCATGTGAAACACTTCAATTCCAATTCAATGAGAAAGACTTGTGTGCCTTTTCTATCTATATATAAATTACACTATTTATAAAAGAGGAATGCTAGCCCTATTCTACGTCAACTCATACTCTTACTCTCTACCAATTACTTGCCCACTTTTTTTTGAAAATTTAAATAAAGTGGATAGGTGGTTGGTAGATAGTGAAAGTAGAGGTTGACCGAGAGTAGGGCTAGCACTCCTCTTTATAAAAACATAAAATATATCGAGTTTGGACCGGACTGAATTCTGGTTGAGCCAAGGGCAGCCCAAGCTCGCCTAATATTTACTTCGGGCTTATATTCTTGTCCAAACTCAGCCCAGCCCAGCCCAAAATAAAGAACGCTCAGCCCACCCAAACTTCTTGCCGAACAATCGGGCTTCGGGCCAGCCCAGCCCAGCCCAATTGGCACCCCTACTCAGAGGTATAAAGCCATAGTGATGCCATAGACCTCCCTCCGTTTACCCCCCTAAACTTGAGAGAAACTCAGTCCCTCCCAGAAATTTGAAAAAACCCAAAGCAAGCAGTAGAAGAAGCAGCAGCAAAAATGAGAGAAGAGAATGTGGAAAAGCTAAGAGGAGTAGTGAGGGACTGCGTGAGTAAGCACCTCTACTCATCTGCTATCTTCTTTGCGGATAAAGTGGCCGCATTTACATCGGACCCCGCCGACATCTACATGCAGGCACAGGCTCTTTTCCTGGGCCGCCATTACCGCCGGGCCTTCCACCTTCTCAACGCTTCTCAGGTTGTCCTCCGCGATCTCCGTTTCCGATACCTTGCTGCCAAATGTCTGGTCCGTTCTCTCCTCCTCTCTCATATTTATTTCTTTATTTATTGGCTTTAGGGTTTCTGTTTCTTCACTTTACTCTCTTTTTCCGAGGGGTTTCTTCCACTTGTTGCATTCAGTTTTTCTTATACTAGGGATGGGGTGGAGGAGCATCATGTTTTCATCATCTTCTTTTATCGTCATTATCAACCCACATCCCTTGTCCCACATTCACCTACACATCACCATTGATCCTTAAATTCGTCTCGTGGTATAGCAAGAGCCAAGAGCTAGTGACGGTATCACTGAACCATGCCCTACTCGTCTTATGATCGTAGTTACCAAATCGAGAAGCGGGAAATGAGGCTTAAAAAATCCTTAGGAAATGGAAAGCGAGAAATGAGATACACGTGTCGCACTCCCCAAGTGATATCCTAACTAATAGAGAGTGGAGGATGGCCAATTGCCATTTTATGTGCTTCGAGGCAAATGAATCAGTGGATCACCTCCTCCTGCATTGCCCTTTCGCCTTTCGGATTTGAGGGAATTTGCTATCCTGGTTGGGGATTTATAGGGTCTCACCCCGCAACAACTCCCTACAAAATTTGAGAAATGTATTGAAATCTATGAAGTTCAACAGATTTCTCCCAAAAAATTTAAATTTGTTACTGGAAATGACTTCTTTTTGTGCGAAAAAATCGAAATGTTGAAGTTTTGGCCTAAATTTACGAATTTTCCACTGAAAATTGTAATTCTGCGAGTACATGTCATTTATTTTTGATGACCTAGAAAATCAAAAAATTTGAAATTTTGCAAATTTCGTTAAAATTGACAAACCATGTTCGTTATGAACCTCTTGTCTCACTTCTCCTTCACTCCATCTTCAAGCTTTCTCTAATTCTGATCAGACTGGTTGCCTTGGTGATACCTTGTCCACCAGCGGGTTCTCTATCTTTTTTGGAGTTGCCTCATCTAATCATCTCTTGGAGAGATCTTGCCCAACTGCTTAAGTTCAACACAATGATAGAATAGAGCTTTGATGCTTTAGACTGGGATCCGAGATCCCTCAGAAATTCTATTGTTTCTTTATCTCAAGACACCACAACAGATCGCATACAATAGCATGACCCAAAAGGTATTGCATCTTCATTGAAAACACCTTCTGACCAGCCGAGAAAGATGTCGTCCACTCCCTTAAGGGAAGACCAGAAAAACCCCAATAGAGACAAAAAGTAACTTCAAACCTCCCAGGCCCTCAAGCAATGATAGTAAGTGATGACTCACATCCTCTCCTCGCGATACATACATTATACAACACATGCTCAGAATCAGTGGTGGCTGATGATGAAAATCTTGCTCGCTGTCCTAATGAATGTACTTGGGAGGGACTGATCAAATTCAAAGTGGATTCGACCGCGAAAAGGTTCCGCCAGAAAGAGTTTGGGATTGAATACCGAGCTGAGGTCTTCTGACGATCTCCTCCTTATCATTCTGAAGAAGGAAATTGTAGAAGTCTTTGATTGTGAAGATCTTTAGATTACCCATCCAGATCTGATGATCGTCTCTATCAAGGATTATCTTTATTCTGTTTAACCTGTCCAGGAGATGAATACAGTTTTCTATTTCACTAACCTTGAATATCAGCTTTTGGACTTTACTGCCTCAAAATGCTTCTTGTGCCCTTAGGCTGTTCATTCTTCATACCATCCACCTGGTCCGTCGTTGCAATGACGTCCATTTTAATTTGTTATTGCAAACTAGGCTTTTAATTCTCGTAAAAAGCGATCTGAGGTTGTCCATTTTATCTATACGAAAGTTGCCTGGCTATCTTGTGTTCTCCTTGTTCCATCTAAACTACAGATGGTCTGCTAAAATGCTTACAAAGGAGAACCTTTTGTGTTCAGGACCTTCAACTACCACGTTAGGAGTTTGTGATACTGCTGACTCCAACTTGAGGGGGAGTGTTAAGGAACACAAATCATTTTTTCTTCTTATTTATTTATTATATTCAACTATTACCTTTTTACCTTCTTTAGTGGCTTTGTGCTGTTGTCACTCTTTTCTTCATATATTGTCGTCGTCAATGTCTTCTCAAATACTTATTTCTTTGTATATATTTTTCAAAAGTTTATCCAAATGTCTCACTTGGGCATACTGGGCCCACTTTATTTTTTTATTTCTACTTTTTCTTTGTTAAAATTTCTCCAACTACTTATGGTAACATTTAATACTTGCTTGCTGGCTTCCTCGAATTTGATGCATGTTCATGTCAATACTAGAGCCAGGAACCATATGCATACATCAGCGCACACTTCTTTTCTTGCATATTTGAAGTATCACTTAATTATTTGGTCTTTGTTATTCGTTAGGAGGAATTGAAGGAGTGGGATCAATGTCTATTAATGCTTGGCGATGCTAAAATGGATGAACATGGAAATGTTCATGACATAAAGGATTGTAATATCATGTATCTGGATAAAGATGGGGAAGATCTTGAAATCAATGTAAGCTTTCTTCTTTTCACATTATTTGTGACTAAAGCAGATGCACATATTCTAATTTTGGATTCGTATTGTTTTTCTGTCTGCTACTTCTGTTATTTCATCAAAATTGATGAAAGTGCAGTAGATACCACTAATTGGCTACAGAGCTTTTATTACTACTGTGATATTGTTCCAATCTTCAATACTAATTTTTTTTTATCAGTAATCTTCAATACTCTATTTCGAAGTAAAAAAAAGTGCAGAGTTATGTTAGGAAAACACATCATAGAGATGGGTATTAAATAATAGGTTGTATTGGAAAGGATAATTATGCTGGAAATATTAACGGAAGCTTATCGTGATTATGTGAGAAATGTTTGAGAAAAATACACAAGGTGCACCATAGGTATTGCTTGGAAACATCTGGGAATACAACAGGAGGGCAAGAGTGCTCATAGTACTAGCTTATATAATCTCGTAAGCACTATGCAGCGCTTAATTGCAGAGCTTAAATGGTCCTAAATCATTCCATATCAAATCTTCCAATGTCCTTTAACTCAAATGTCCTGAATGTCTCTACAAACAATATTCTAGTATACCCCAAATAAACTTTTACCAAAATACCTAGAGTACCCATCTTATTTAAGACAAAACGGAAAATACATGGACACCCCTTTTCTTTCCTCTTTTTCAAGCTTTCTTGCTGCGATTTTGCCTTGGTTGGGATTTTTCTCTGACTGAAGTACTATAGCCATCCATTTGGTCCTTCTTTTGTCATTTCTATTGAGCTACTGTCTACAATTCCATGATGCATTTTCGGTGGTTGAATTCTTGTTCTATTGTTACATCATGTCTGAATTGGCTTTTGAATTTTTAGTTTGGGTTTTCAAATTGACTATTTTCACCCTTTTACTTAAATACTTATTGATAGTCTGTATGTAGTCAACTTTGTAATTTGAATGGCTAGTCATATCATTTGTCCTTGTTTTGTGGCTGAAGACTAGTCCATGATTGATTAGGCATTTTATTAAGAGGTTGTTACTAATTTAATGCCATCTTCAATATGATACGGGGAATGCAAATGTTGACTTGTTACTCATGTGCATAGTGACAAAGTCGGGGTTCGGGAATATTTCGGCAGAGGTCAAGTTCAGTAAAATTCGGAAAAAAATCGGAACAAATAAAAAATAAATTAATAAATATAAAAATATACCGAACAATTTGATTAAAAAATATACAAAATAAGTAGTTTTTTGCCAAGTTTGAGGAAATAATTTGGAAAATTCGGGAATAATCTGAAAAATTTGCAAATAATGCTGAAAATTCGCTAATAATTCAGGAATCTAATAATTTGCGAATAATTCGGCAAAGCAAAAATGCGTGAATAATTCACGAATTTTTGAAAAAAAAGGGAGTTTTTTGTTACAAAGCTCATGTGTACTTTATCTATATGTACATTGCCACTGTACCACTTCACTTACTATAACTGCTGCTCTCTATGACTTTGGAAATTTCTTTGATTGCTTACTTTCAGTTGAGGCGTGTAATCCAACTGAATATATATTTATACTGGGCTTAATTATCAATCCTAGGTTTCAAGTATGAAACACTATTTCTTTATTTTGTGACAGATCTCTTCAGCAATATGCTTTTTACGAGGCAAGGCATATGAAGCTTTGGAAAACCGTGCCCAGGCTCGTCAATGGTGAGCTCTTATCATTCATCTCTCATTCAAACATGAATGATAATAGTCAATGGGTGCTTACTTGTACCATTTTCAAGATATATAAGGGGCCGTTTGGTATCATTTCTGGTGATTCTCTGATTAAAAAATCGGAACATTCTGAATTATCTGAAATGATTCTGTGTTAAGAACCCATTTGGATGCAGAATAATAGAAACAAAGAATAACTATTCTACTACCTCAAATTATACATGATAAATGTTCATCCATCTAAGTATAAGGGTCATACGTTGATCCCAACATTTCCCTTCAGAGCTTCCCTCTTTTTTTTTTACTTCAACTTCTATTGTCCAACGATTCTTTCTCTCTCTCTGACTTATATTTTTTTTTTGATCAATTCTCTCTGACATATATACAAACATGATGTAGGCTTTCTTATTCAAATGATGTTTATTTTCTTTTTGTATTTTCAAGAACATCTTTTTTTACAAATCTACGAAAATCTACACAGTTATTTAACAGTAAAATCTTTAACTTACAAGCAATGGTAAGTGGATTAAAGTTGCTAGGTCAAACCCAAATTTCCGAACTACGAACCTGAGAGATCACTAGAGTTTCTTTTCCGAACAAAGGCCTAGAAGACTACCACCTCTAAACCAACAAAAATTGTATGGTTAGCTTAAGAAGTGCTCAGAGATCTTTATGGTCAGCTTAGCTTAGTTTTAATAAACTTGATTTACCACACTCGTGCACCTTGATTTACCACACTCGTGCACCGTCAGAGATTTAGGAACATGGAAGCTAGAGCAGTTCCTTAACTTTGAAGTAGGCCTGTGATATTGCAAAAGAGGGACCAGTGACTGCACGTCTACATGACATTTGCCGTCAGTGGCCTGTAATCCACCTCCGATTGCACACACATAGTAGCACTAGCGGCTACTTGAGCGACCTTCATCTACTGACCCAACCAATGCTTAATCAATCTCTCTATCTGAGAGAGAGAGAGAGAGAGAGAGAGAGAGAGAGAGAGAGAGAGAGAGAGAGAGAGAGAGAGAGAGAGAGAGAGAGAGAGAGAGAGAGAGAGAGAGTACCTTGCTGTTGCCGCCGTCGAGAAACGCTATCGTACCAAGGTCGTTGTTGGAGGAGAGGCACCATTTCCATGAATGAGAGTTTCACGAAAGGGGGTTACCTCTTTTTTTATTGAGGCTTTTGTCCCGCCTTCGTTCCGTTTTGTCGCGAGGAGTGACTTTTTTTTGCTCCGAAAAATACCTCAAAAAAGGGAACGTTCCCGAAATCAGTGATACCAAATACTTTTTTGAAAACGGAACAGAAAATTGTTCCCAGGGTATGATGCCAAACACCCCCTAAATATGTGGTCTAGCACCCCTCATTGATTTTAAATTATAAAACCCAATGTTATGGAAAATCATAAGATTCTTGCCTCGTTCATTTTAAGTTTCCCATTTTTTTTTCCAAAATTTTGGCAGAAATTTCTACTTATCTATGGTTAAACAAAGTCCTAGGGTAATATAAAATTCAAAACATTTTGGAATTTTGGCGGATAAATTTGCAAATTTTAACAATTTTGAAATTACAAAAATCAGCCTAAAACTGACATTTAATTGGAAATATATAGAATTAACATTATTTGTGACACTAATTTTGTAAATCCAATTTCTTTATTTCTCTATAAAATTATACTCTGAGTGCTTTAGGTCACTTTTAATTGATTACTCCTTTTATTTCATAGACTATTACTTCAAATGTTTGAAAAAGCTGAAGATCAAAGTTAGAAAACCCCAATTCTTTTGGTTTATCATCTTTTATTTTAAAATTTTCACTTTGAATGCATTAAGTCACTTTTATACTCATGATACTCATGGAAGCTTGAAGTTGAAGGTCGATCTGCAGAACAACCAGATTTCCTATCAACATTTTTTGGCAAAAAACATTTTCTGGAAATAATGTTAATACCCATAATTTGTTTATCCAAGGCAATATACTTTTTGTTACATTTTGAGCATTTGGTGGAAATTTTGACTAGTGCCATTTTTGGTTGAACTTGCCGAAACTTGCCAAACTTGATACTCTCAAAAATTCCATTTGAAGTGTGTTAAATCACTCAATATTGACAAATATTTATTATTACTTGGATGAAAACTTCAAATATTTGGAAACATCAAATACTGCAGGCGAAAATGGAAAAAAAATTGGAGAAACCCTGGTTCTTTCATTTTCACCATGAACTCAATGTTTATACTTTTAACCCATAATATTATGTGTGTGAAGGCTAATCTAGAGATTGGCCAGAATTTCTTTTTTGAAAAGTATTTTTCTTTAATTTATAAAACTAATATAATATGAAGTATATTTACAATAAAAAAACTATGATAAAGATATGCAATAGTAAAACCATGTGTTTTTGTTTGAAATTGTTGCTTATTTTGGTATATTAATAATTGATTACACATATTTCGCGACCCTATATATTTAGATAAAGCATTGATGAAGATGAACATCACCATATATTTGAGGTCGAGGTGGAAGCGGGTTTTTTGGCCTAAAGAGAAGGGGGGGGCTTAGCGTTTGGCCAATCCGGGTATTTAATTGGGCTTTGTTGGGAAAATGACTGTGGCGCTTTGGGGTTGATTGCGACAATTTGTGGAGAGCGGTGATTCTGGCTCAACATGGGTGCAGAGATCGTTGGGAGCCAAGGCCGCCTAGGGGTCCTAATGGGGTTGGCCTTTGGAAAGTTATTGTGTCGGGTTGGGCTGAGTATGTCAAGCATATGCGTCTCGAGTTCTGGCTCGATTCTTGGTGTTGACCTTTGCCCTTGAAGCATGTTATTCTCCACTTTTTTCTCTATCGCCATAGATAAAGTGGCGACAATTGCGGATATGTTCGATAAGGGTTCAGGGCTAGGGGTTTGGAGCCCCTCTTTCAAGCGGCTGCTAAATGATTGGGCATGTTAGAATCGATGTGTATTGATGCTGCCGCGAAGGATCGTCGTGTCTGGGCCAGCAACTCCAAAGGGCTCTTCTCCGTCAAATCTTTCTTGCAGGTGGCGAATCCGTGCCCCCCCTCAGAATTCCCTCACCGGGTGGTTTGGTTCTCTGGAGTGCCTTCAAAGGTTTCTTTCTTCTTGTGGTCGGCTTTTCTGGACAAGATTTCGACCCTAGACAACCTGAGAAAAAAAAGTTGGAATCTCCCTAATTGTTGCTATAAATGTATGATGGAGGAAGAATCGGTTGACCACCTATTGCTGCATTGCCCTTTCGCGAGGAAGATTTGACAACATTTTCTTATCCAACTTGGGGTTGCTTGGGTCTTCCCTTCCTCTTTCCAGGATCTCTTATCTTGTTGGCTTTCCGTTTCGCTAGAGAGTCCGTTCGATCTCATTTGGGCATCCCTCCCGAGAGTGGTTTTGTGGTCTTTGTGGAAGGAATAGAGTAGGAGGGTGTTTGATAATTCTTCTATGTCTATCGAGAGAGTGTGCTCCCGATCGAGGTCTTTGTTACGTGACTGGATCTCTACTAAAGTTGATGTGGGGGAGATAGGGTTCGATGTGCTGATATCTTAGTATCAATTAGGGGTTTGTAGTGCTGGGTTTGTGCTGTTTTGCTGGGTTGCTGCTTGCCTGCTAGTTTTTTCCTTTTGGCTGTTTTTTATTGGCGATTCACCATTTGTGAATCTGTTGTTGCTTCTCTTTTTTAATGAATTGCTTTTACCAATCAAAAAAAAAAAACATCATATATTTGTAAGTAGGTATTAATAACGATAAAAAAGCAGGGTATTAAATTAATGACTCGTAATCATCTCCAGTTGTAACCGGGCGCCACTGATGCTGCCACGTGTCCCTTTTGACACTCCTTAGCTGTGGTTAAGATTCACCCACCCCTAGTGTTCACCTATCCTTGGTTTTTAGAAAAAATATTAAAAAACAACTAACCCTAGGAGTTAGTGAATTTTATCCCGGGGTTAAATTTCTTTTTATTTATTTTTCTCTAAAAACCAAGGATAGGTGGGTGAATCCTAGGGGTGGGTGAATCTTAACCACGGTTAAGGGATATCAAAAGAGACATGTGGCAACGTCAGTGGTGTAACCGGACTCCCCCGAGTCTGGTTACAATTGGAGAGAATCATGAATCTAAATTAATATATTTAACTTCAATTATATTTTGTTAAAATCAAAATAATGTAAAAGTTAGATTAATTAGGATACCTACTAGGGAGAAACATTATTACCTTTTTATAATTATTTATAATTAACAATTGATTGTATATATATGAGAAAATTTATGTAATTGATTGCATTTATATAATTGATTGTATTATAAATTATAGCACATTAAAAATAATTATCAAAAATAAAAATATGAAAATAAGCTTAGTTTTTACATAACTTAAGTTCTTAACTATATGTGGATATTAGTGATCCTAATGTAGTATTTGTCTATTTGTAGTTTGGGATTTTATTTGAGTTTATTTTCTTGTATTGTATGATTATTGGATGTTTAAAAAATAGTTTTATGTAATTTTGGATGTCAGGGTATCATATGTCAGCAAGCGAGAAGTTCTCCCTTTAAACATTCTTATTTATTGCACATGATTGTTTTTTGATAATATTATGAGTTACGAGTGCATAGATCAACTCCAAAATAGAGGTTGGAGTTTATCGAATCGTTGTGTATTGTGCTTGGCAGCAGAGGAATCACCTGGCAGCGGAGGAATCAGTTGATCATTTGCATCTCCACTACTCTCTTACAAGGGACTATGGACTTATTTTCTATCCCAATTTGGTGTCTCTTGGGTCTTTCCTTGCTCTTTCCAAGGCTTCTTATCCTGTTGGCAGTTGGCCTCTTTGGGAGCCCATTTGGATCCCTTGTGGTCAATCCTTCCAAGGGCTGTAGCCTGTAAGTGTTGGTTGATATGGAGGAGAGGAACATGCTCATTTTCGTGATGCTTTAAAGTCTCTCAAAATCATATGTTCCTGGATGGGATCTATGTTGGGAGACTGAGGCTCCTTCAATGAGTTGGAGGTCTCAGTCTCACTTCATAGTGTGGGTTGTGGGGCAAGTTATATGGATTGTGCTTGCTAGTTTTACTTGTTATGTTTGTTAATTCTTTTTGTTTTTGGTTTACTATTGGTGAATTTGCTTTGCTTATGCAGTTTTTTTTTTTTTAAATGAATTCGCGTTTACCAATCAAAAAAACAATTCCTCCATTTTTCAAAATATCACTAAAAACTCATATCTATTTAAACAAGGTTGCAAAATCTCTTGCAAAAATTCCCACAAATAAGGGTGCAAAATCTCTCGTTGAACCTTGGAAACTTTCACCTCAACAGCTTGGTGGGTAGTGTATACAAAATCCTGGCCAAGGTTATGGCTTGTAGACTTAAGTTTGTGATAGATTTAATCATTTTGCTACCTCAAGTGCATTTATTAGAGTGAGGCAGATTCTAGATGGTATTTTAATAGCTAATGAATGCCAGGATTTAAATTTAAGAACTAGTAGACAGGAAATTTTATGTAAGTTGGACTTGGAGAAAGCCTACGATCATGTCAATTGGGAGTTCCCTGTTTGATGAGGAGAATGGGTTTTGCGTTGAATTGGAGGGGATGGATGAAGTCGTGTTTAGAGTCAGTCTTCTTTTCAGTTTTGGGGAATGGGTGCCCGACTAGGTGTTTCGGAAGCTCAAGGGCTTAAACAATGTGACCCCTTTCTCATTTTCTGTTCATTAGGATCACAGATAACGTAAGTAGAATGATAAAGAAAGCGAAAGAAGGTGTCCTCAAAGCTTTTTCAGTAAGAGAAGAAGGTTTGTCCGTCTCCCTTGTCTAGTTTGCTGATATACCCTTGTTGTATGCAATGCATGACATCAGCAAGTGGGTTACCTTAGGTGTCTCTTGATATATTTTAACGTGGTTTCAGGCCTTAGAGTTAATCTTCAGAGGAGCAAGATGATTGGGGAGGACCACAATTTGGAGAATTAGGGGGTGTTGCAGTGTTGAATTGGTCATCTTCTCGCAAAGTATTTGGGCATGCCCTAGGTGATGGTTTCAAAGCCAAAGCTGTTTGGGATCTGGTGTTGTAGAGAGTTAATAAAGGTTGGCTGCTTGGAAAGCCTCATACCTATCAAAAGGTGGTAGACTCACACTTACCAAGAGCACCCGACAAGTCTGTAGACTATCGACACATATTTCATGTCTCTCTTGACATTTCGAGTCAGATTTCCTGGAGAGACTCCAAAAAAAAATTTGTGGAACAACTAAGCGGAAGCTAGGAGGTATCACTTAATATAGTGAAGTAGGTGTGTTGCCTGATTAAGGAAAAGAGGTCTAGGAGAGAGAGAGAGAGAGTGTGGTCAAATATGGGAAAGACTTGGAGTGGGATCATAAGAAGTTAATAGCTCTCTTGGGTGCATGGAAATAAAAATCACCGAAACCGATACATAACAAGCGATACGTATAGGTTTCGGTAGCTCCCTATACGATATCTATACTGATGCGAAACGGGTGATACTTATCATTTATTAGTTATTTATGCTTTCATTAATTGTGTAATGGTAATTGTGTTTGTTACTTTGTCTTTGAGTCGCTTCCCATGACTTTATATTTGGTTCTTATAACTCATTTGATTATTTTATAATTAATTTTTTTTTAAATGGAAAAAGAAAATATTATAAGTATCGTCCGAAACCAATACCGAAACCGATACGTATAGGTTTCGATTGGGACCGATACATCCTCCGAAACCGTGTTTTTGATCCTTGCATGGGTGAATCTTTGGAAATAAATAGTTAGGGGGAAGAGAAGTTTTAGAAGTTTATCAGCTATAAATTGGCACTGGAGAGGAGGAGAAATTCTATTGAGGATATATGGTGTGGTCAGAGATCTTTAGAAAGAGATTATCAAAATATCTATTATTAGGCTGTAGATAAGCTATCCATGGTAGGCTCTTGCTATGAGATGAAGAATAATGAGGTTGTGTGGCTGCCAATGTTGAGAAGAGGGTTCAATGATTGGGAGATGGAGTTCTCAAGGTTCTTAAGAAGTCTTGCTCTGATGAATCCAAACGCCAGTGTTAATGACGTTAGAATTTGGTTTAGGGACAGCAAGGGCGGTCGATTCACTGTGATTTAGGTCTGTTAAACTGGCCCTCCAAGGCCTGCTAACATGAGGACTGGGCTTGGACAACACCTTGTTGAGCCCGTCCCTCCTATGCTATACCATAACATATTATATATATATATATATCAGATATTATATTATATTCAATAAACATTTAGACCCGTACATAGTGAAAGTCCGAGCCTCATAAGAAGATTTATGTGATATATAGAAACTTGATAAGTTACTATCCTTTTCCATGTTAGTTTAATTTTTGGGTGACAACTCTAATAAATAGATAAGAAAAATATTAAGGGGCATAAGGACATTATGTGTGAAATCGGAATCTTGACAGCAATGTACATGATTAGTGGATTAATCCACTTCTTCTTGACACACAGTTAAGTTGAGGGAGAACCATATACAAATGAGAATTGTGAAACCGGAAACCATAAAAAATACATTGGCATTATAAATGCTTATGAGCTATAAGTTTGTTCTCAGAAAATGGGTTGCCAGGATAATGGAGGGGGGTTGATGCCAAGTTGGCAGCCGGTAGTTGTTTAGAAAAAAATTTCCGCTAAATATTATGACAAAAATTATATTTTGATCTTCTTTTAGCCCCAGGCCTTGCCCTGGGTGGGTAGGGCTTGGCCTCACCCTTACAAGTGAGTGTTGGGCTTCGACAATGACCAAATTTGCATTCCCCACATATCCATTTGGGATTAGTGGTGGCTCCCAATCTTTGGTGTTCTAAATCATAAATTTGTGGTGACTTCTAGCCTTATGTTAGGTGTTACCTATTTGCATCTTTCTGATGAAGCTCTTGAAGATGTTCCGTAGCCACTTCAACCATGTCACATCTGACACAGAACTTGCTTGACCATGTCATATCCGACACAGAACTTGCTCTCCAATTAAGGAAAGAAGTTGCTCTACTACCAACTGATGCAGGGGGGAAATATTATCACGATGCAAGAAAAAGACTAGGAAGCCCAAATTAAGAGATACCAGTTCCAATTAATAGTTCGAGCCTGGATTTCCTGGAGGGGAACCTCATTAAAATTTCTTGCAAAAATGGATATTTGTGCCCAAAATTGTGGCATGTCGAATTTGATTGCCTTATTCTCCCTTTGGGATTGCAAGATCAAGGTCATATTTTCTCTGAGTACTTCTGTTGCAGATTCAATTGGCGCTTTATTTCTGACCTCTGGTTTGTTCAATACTTGCTCCAATTTCCGAATTCATTATTGAAAGATCATTTACTTATGATGTCACTATTTTAGATTACGGGTTTGATTTTCAGATTTCATCAGCTCAAGCTTCCAGATTAAAAGTTTATCCTAATGAAAGAAATTTCCTAGTGGGCCTAGTGACTTTGCTAGTTGTTTCTCTCATTATTATCTTTTTAGTTTTAGGAGCATGAGCTCTACGTGTGGATTGACGTTCTTTTTCCTTTCTTTTTCTTATGTTTCTCCTTAATAATTTCTGTGTTTTAATTCTCTCTTACCTTGAGTTATATTTGTTCAGAGAGCTCATATAATTTACTCATTTTGTGATGCTTTAAGGTACAAAGCTGCTATCAAAGCTGATCCTCTATGTTATGAGGTATGTGTGGAAACAGGGAGTTTTGCACCATTTGCAGAATGGCTGAACTATCGAAATTCCTAAAATTGATCTGAAGAATATAAAAGTGATCTTGATGTTTTGCCCATCATTTTTGTTATGCCATTCTTGCCCAAGTAATTTTAACCTGAAGTATTTGGGGGGTGGTGGGGGGGTGTTCTTTTCCCTCTAAAAAAAATAATTATTCATTCTTTATGATTCTGTCTAACGGTGGTCTCTCTCAACATCATGTTTCAGGCTTTGGAATGTCTTATTGAAAATCACATGCTTACTTGTGAGGAAGGTAGGAAGCTTTCAGGACTAATTATTGTTAGAGTTCTTCCAGTCATTTATGCATCTCGTTGTAGAAACAAAGAAGCAGAAGGAACATGATATCTTAATTGTTCTTCCATTTTTAATCAAGATGTTTCCCTCATGTCTTGGTGAAATGATTTTTAAATTATAATGTTCTGCTGTCAGATTATCCTGCAGAATGCATTTTCATTTAATCTTGGATTCCTCCAAAACAGCGTTATAGTTTTTCTTGGAAGATTCAATTATTTAGTTTGATACCCTGTTTCAGAAACAAGCTTACTATCATCATTGCAATTTTCTCCTGAAGACGGATGGCTCTCATCATTTTATTCATGCTTAATAAAGAAGGTAAACACTTGCACAACTTGAATATGTATTTACTTGAAAGTGGAAAATGTGGAAGGCATCAAATTAGTGTACTCTGAAGCTTGTCACATGTTCCATTCAGCCTGTATAATATATATGTTTAAGCTGTGTCATTATGCATTCTCAGCAAGTTGTTTCTTTCTATATTATTCAGTATGACAAAGAAGATGTTGTAGAAGCAAAATTCAGAGAACTGGAAAAAGAAAGTTGTGCTATTAACTCTCCAGATCCATCCGTGACGCGTACACTGAAAAATAACACTGACCTTATGGCCTGCAAAGCTGAATACTACCATCAATGTGGAGAATATCAGAAATGCTTTGAACTTACTTCTGTGTAAGTAGGTAACAAATAGTGAACAAAGAGCAGCTCTAATTCGTTCTTGGTGTGCCTGAGTCAATGTGAATTTTTATGTTAATTCTAAACCATGTTTATTTCAGACTACTTGAAAGAGACCCTTTCCATTTCAAATGTACCTTGGTGCATTTAGCAGCTGCTATGGAGCTTGGTCATTCAAATGAGCTCTATCTTATGGCATGCAATTTAGTGAAGGACTATCCTCAAAAGTAAGTACTGGTTCTGCTTCACTTCAATTGGTCCATTTTGACATTATATGCTTGTTGGTTGATCATTCATTTATTTATTGAAGATTGGGGACTCATACGGTCGTTCGTTTGTAGTCATAGACAGCAACCAAATTATGATATATGGTATTTATCAAGGTTAATTTGATGGAGTATAATTATGGTGGACAATATATATATATATATATATATATATATATATATATATAAATACTATATTAATTTTTTTAATCAGTAACAACATATAATTATATAAATAACATTCTGTCATATAAGAAAAAATTATAAAGTTGATGAAATAGCATTCCTCAAAATACCAAAAAACTACTTAAGTTACAATCTTCACCAAAAATGA
The DNA here is from genome assembly GCA_015143295.1 of Tetracentron sinense. Lineage (NCBI taxonomy): Eukaryota > Viridiplantae > Streptophyta > Magnoliopsida > Trochodendrales > Trochodendraceae > Tetracentron > Tetracentron sinense. Next base: position 51,445,814 of record CM026551.1, read on the forward strand.
TAAGATTCCAACTCCTCAAAATTTTCCTTCGTTATTGCTATCCCCGAATTCTTTTAGCATAGATGAATTTCAATCAAAACCAACCAACATCATTGCAGAGTTTTGGAAGATATCGGTTAGCGTCCTCAATGCTTCTCCTATTTTGCTCTTTCCAAATCCTCAAACAGATTGCATAAGAAATCATCTTTCAAAGCACTCTTCCTCTCCCTCCAAAAGGACCAATCGCCAGTGGAAAAGGCCACCTTGATCTCTTTTGGAAAAACCCTCTCCTTGCCAAAGAGAGAAAGGAAGTAGCTTCACATCATGCTTGCAAATTTTCATCCACTAAAGATCGATTAGTGTTCTCCTTATGGGCTGTGCAAATAACCATCAATCTGGTACCATCATATTGTAGTGGTTTTAGATCATCTAAATTTTAGGCTTCATGTGTTTGTATTTAATGCTCTGTTTTTTGCACGCAAATGGTTTTACGGCGTAAATCATTTATGATGGAAAAGCTTTTACGCTAAAAGATGATTTTTTCTACTCATTTTTGGTTGCATATTTCAAAATAAGGTGGAAAATTTCAAAAAAAAAAAAAAAACAGGGAAAAAATTTCCAAAGTTGTTCCTTTTTTGTTAAACATTTTACTTATGAAAGATTTTATGTGCAAACAATCAAGCAGAAATGACATTTTCCCCGGATTTTATTTTTTCCCCCTATTTGACATCGAAACAAACAGAGTGTAAAAACTTTTATGGTATAAAAAGGTAAAATTTCCGCTGATTTTCTGTTGTTTGGTTGCATTCTTGAAATTGAGCTTGAAAATTGATTTTTAATGTTGTTTGGATTAAGAAAGAAAAAAGAAAGGTGGTGGCGGCAGTGATTGCGGTGGTGGTGGAGGCGGAGGAGAGGGCAGGAGGAAGAGGACAGGAAGATGGGGAGAAAGAAATTAGAGTGACTTTTTTTTCATCAGGTTTCTTTTTAATAAAATTTCTCACCACTTAGAGACTTGAATTTCTTCTCTTTTTGGTGCGTGTTGAAAACCCACATTTTATAAGTTTTCAAGTTACATGGGACTTGCAAATCATGAGAATTCTAACTAAAAGAACAAACCCAAAATGTGGGTTTTCACGAAAAGAACAGGTCCTAAATGTCATTTGATACTCGAAATGTAGCTTGTGGATATTCTATTTAACTTGGTCTTGTATTCCTCCCATCGATATGAATACGTTTGCTGACCCAGGCTTGTCCTTTTTTAGAGCTTTATCATGCTTTGCTGTTGGTTGCTACTACTATTGTATCAAGAAGTATGACCAATCACGCCGTTATTTCAGGTAATAATCATACATTACCTAGGATGAACTCATTCTAGTTTTTGAAGGATGTCATTGTATTTATTTTGAGTTACACCTTTTCCCACAAAATTGAGGTGACAGTGTTAGTTATCAATATATTCAACTGTATTGTTATCTTTTACCTATCCCATTTGCCCGTCTTTTTTGTGTGTGTGTAAACGTGGCTTGCTTAGTTTACGTCCTTTTTGGTCACCTTGAACCTATTCATTTTTCATTCTCGAGTTGATATAATGTGGAATCTCTCTCTCTCTCTCTCTTATTTATTTACTTTGTCTATTTCAGAACACAATTATACACAAAAGACTGACCATTTTATCAGTTGCATATTCTCTTTCTTAATCCCTTGCAAGCCAAATAGTCAGATGAGCTCTTGTCCCGGACCAGGACAGAACAACCCTTGCAGGCAAACATGCTGTTAATGTTTGAACATATCCTTTATATGGATTGGATCTGCTCTTGGTTTTGACAATGAAGTAATTGGTTTAATAATTGATTGTTCTGTATATCCAACACATCCTTTTAATTGTTCTTCTTAAAGTTTGTAATGCAATGAGTCAGACTAGATTTCTCATTGGGTAAATTTTTATTCTGCAGTAAGGCTACAAATCTGGATGGAACATTTCCGCCTGCTTGGATAGGTTATGGAAATGCTTATGCTGCTCAAGAAGAGGGTGATCAAGCAATGCTGGCTTATCGCACTGGAGCTCGTCTGTTTCCTGGGTAATTTATTATAAATGACTCGTTTATTCTTTAACTGTTAATTGAACCAAAAATTTATTTCTCTCTTTTTGGTTGTGAAGGAAAAGAATATGTCCATTACTTAAATGATCACTAGTCAGTACGGCGATGGGGATGCACTTCAGTAATTGAAATTAATAGTCCTTGTACTATATGATTTTATTTCTTCATGTCGGAATCTTCAAAATTTTCATCATCTGTTTAGAAACATGAGAATCCATGATTGTCTTTCCATTTACCTCTCAATTTTTTTAATATTGTCTATCCACAATTGTCTCTAATGTTTACTTGTCTTTTTTACTGTAATCGATGTCATTAGATTGTACCCTGTTGTGGATGTTAATTTAACGATTCATTGTTATGTTTCTCTATTCTAGTCAACCATCCAAATCTGAAAAAATGAAGAAGAGAGAACTGAGATATTAAATATGTTGTCTCGAGAAGGAACAACGATGATGCTCTTTATTGAGTAGTGTAGTCAAGGCGTCGCCTGGGCATCACCTAGGCGTTTTTGGACCATAATCGACTAGGCGCCCCTCTAGGCGGGTAGAATTCACTAGGCAGTCGCCTAGGCACCTGGGCGCTTTTAAAACCCTATTTTAATACCTTGTACAAACCCTCTTTTAAAACCTTTTATAACCCTTTACAAACCCAAGTGCCTGTTCCAAAGGTACCTCTCTCTCTCTCTCCCTTTCTCTCTCTCTGTCTCTCTCTCCATCTCTCTCTCTCTCTCTCTCTCTCTCTCTCTGTGTCTCCTCTCTGCCGCTTCCTTTCTCTCAGACAGTTCACAAGAGTTGGTTCTGATTGAGCAGTTGAACTCCAAAACAATATTTCCCTTCCCTATCTACAATTTCAAAATATGAGATTTACTGTAGGGTTGGTTGACGTTGTAAGAGGCAGACGGAGTTTGAGGGTGGGGTGTAGGGCTTTACCTTTCTCTGCGGTGGAGAGAAGCACGTTATGGGTTAAATCATCAGGTGCAACGCGAGCCACTTTTCTAAGTCCAGCAATTGTTTTTACCATCTGATTTGTAGACCTTTATTTTTCACCCTCTTATAATTTATTTACAGCCATGGCTTTACATTTCTTTTATGCGCTGCAGGCCCAAAGCCTTGTTGAAATAGCTATATGTACCCCGAAGCTGGCTGTAGTGCCAGTGCCAATGCTGGTGTTGATGCCGGAATTGTTGTTGTTCTTCTTTAATGTTCTCTTTCTAAATAACCCATCATTCTCCCAGCCTTCATTTTATCAATTTACTGGCCTTCCAAAAATAAAAATAAAGAAGCCTAATGGTTCTTTTGTGAGTGTGTTTACAACTTTATATTAATGGCGAACAATCCACGAGAGTCTACAAATGGGGTGTTTATATTAATTTGGTTATCTCTTACTCTAAGTCATAAGATTACCTCCAAGAAAGGTACAGTACCCCATAGGGGACTTTCTATCATGAACATTTTCGGTTTAGTCAGCATTTGTATAAGCTTCTAGATGGGGATGTCAATGATTAACAAATAGTGTATTTTTTCCTAGAGTTGTCCTTAAATACCGCAATATCCTCTCAACAAATTCATAATGAGAGATTCGAGGTTCATGCATGAACAGAGTCACCATACCGACAACATTTGCAATGTTTGACTTGGTGAGAGGATAAATAAGACAACAAACTAAACTCTTATATATCTTTTTGTTTTCAAGTAATTTTCCATTACTGGAGCTCAACCTATGATTTGACTTAATCGGAGTATCAGTTGGTCGAGCACCTAGTTTCCCAACATTCTTAAGTAAGTGAATAAGTCTAAGGTATACTTCCTCAGTGATATAAAGATGTCCTTGGAGTGAGCCACCTCCATACCCAAAAAATACTTCAAACTTAGGTCCTTGATTTCAAACTCTTGTGCCAATATTTTAAAAACTTTTCGACCTCTAACAAATCATTACTTGTCACCACAATGTTATCAACATAAACAATTAGAGCTGTAATTATCTCTCTATGACGTCTCACAAAAAGAGTGTGATCTGCATGATTCTGACTGAACCTCTCGAACCAAGCCCTGGGTGACTGTTTCATACCATAGATTGACTGATTTAATTTGCAAACTTTTTTGTCATAGTTGGGAAGCTTGAACCCTAGTGGAGGAGATATATACACTTCCTCCTGCAAATCTCCATGAGCATGGAGGAAGACGTTTTTCACATCCAGCTAATGTAAAGGCCAAGCAAATCTTGCTGCCAATGAGAACAAAACTCTGATAGAGTTCATTTTTGAAAAAGAAGCAAACTTTACTCTATAGTCAATCCTATATGTCCGTGTGTATCCTTAGCCACTAACCTTGCCTTGTATTTGTAGCAATCAATCCATTAGCCTTGTTTTTCAGAGTGAACACCCACCTGCAACCAACTGACTACCGTTCTTGATTAAAGCCATCATCTCTTCCATCATAGCTTCACGCCCTTACGATCGGAGACTGCTTCCTTAAATCTGGAAGGTAAAGATACTAAAGAAACGAAGGACAAAAAATCAGAATAGACAAGGGACAAGAATGCACATGAGACATAATTGTAAATAGGATGCACAATACACTAATGTTTCCCTTTGCGTTATCATCATTTATAGGAACAAACACCAAAGTGGAAGTAGGATTACCTGAACCTGAATTAGAGTCTTGTTTAGAGGAATCTAAATTAGTACATGGCCTTATTACAATGGTCCTTTTTTTGTATTTGGTGTAAATTTGTAATTCCTACTCAATAGCATATAGATCTACATAGTGACTCCTTTAGAAACAAGAAATTGAATTTATTTGATTTACTTAGAAAGTCTAGGGTTCTCAATCTATCTGTCTGGTTTAAATCATTGATGATTCAATTGGAAAAGAATAGCTGAGTGGATATAAGATTTTTAGTCAAAATCAATGGATCACATAAATCTCTTGTATGTAGTGATAAAATTGTGATCTATAAAAATTCTATTTTTTTGTATTTCGCATCCATGAAATCAGATAAATGAGAATGAATCATTAAAAAAAAAAGAAAATTAGATAGAAAAAAGGATAATTTTGAGTTCCATGTCTGGATTGAGCACAAAACTATCTAGTTACAACTGTTCCATTCCAGGAAAGCTTAAACTATGTGAAAACCCAATTTTAAGTTAAAATGAAAATTGACACCATTCTATGATACTAAGGATTCTTGAACGTTCAAATAGTAATTTGAATAAGCTTTTTTTCATAGTTGGTTCTCATCCTTCAGAGACTACGAGTGTAATAGGAGCATCCATTCGACAAAAGGATCACCCTAAGATGATCATCTCATGGCTATTGAGAACGAATCAAATCAGATGGTTCTATTTCTCAATCTTTCTGACTTGCTCCTACGGAACCAAGGTCGAAAAGATTGAAAAAATCAGTCATTCACAACCACTGATGAAGGATTCCTCGAAAAGTTGAGGATTAGTAATCCTTTTTAGAAATTGAATGGATTCGGTCTTATACATACGCGAGGAAGGTAATCAAAAAAGAAAGAAGATGAGTTCTTCTTTCTTTTAACACCTAGGAGCCGTGCGAGATGAAAGTCTCATGCACGGTTTTGAATGAGAGAAACAAATGAGGAATCCTCTTTTCGACTTTGACTTTCCCACTCTAGTCATTGCTTTTCTTTATGTTACTTCGAAAGTAGTTGCTTCAGCTTTAGCCACTCGAATTTTCGATATTCCTTTTTATTTCTCATCAAACGAATGACATCTTCAAGAAATTCTAGCTATTCTTAGCATGATATTGGGGAATCTCATTGCTAAGAGCTAGGTGCCCTGGAAGGCTGGAACAATTAACTGGAAAGGAACATCAATGACCGGTTGAGGAAGAGGAATTGAATGATGTTGCCTTTCTTTTAACTCATTATGCTCTCCCTGAAAAGAGGTAGGGCTTAAGAGGACGAGGAAAGAAGGGCTACGACTCAAAGAAAGTGACGTCTATGGTAAAAAAAACCATTTCTGTGACACTGGATCAAAACACTTGCATCCCTTTTGAGTCCTGCACCCCTTTTGAGTGGAGGAATAGTGGAATACCCTAAGAGAACACCCCATATGGATTTGGGGTCTAATTTAGTCGTAGTTGGACCCAAGAGGTGAGTGAAACCCACATGCGCGAAGACTTGAGGAGGAACAACGAAGGTGGATTGGTTCGGACAAAGAATATTATGTGGAGACTTAAACTTCAACACTCTAGACGATATACAATTGATAAGGTAGGCTGCTGTAAGAACTGCTTTTGTCCATAACTTCTTCAGTACGTTCATTCCTGTGAGGAGGATTCGAGTAACTTCTATGAGGGGACATTTTTTCCCTCTTTGCTACCTTGTTTAGCTGAGGAGCATATGGACATGTACTCTGATGTATCAACCATAATTTTCCAAGAATGTTTGACCTTCAAAGTATTCTCTTGCTTCTCAAATTGGGTTAGTATCATCTTATGAAACTTTTTGATGATACTTGGAACTTTATCAAATGTCTTTATCAAGTAGATTTAGACATTAGAATGAACAAGTTGGAATAGAAAGGAACTCTTATTCGTACTTTGTGAAAAAGTGGTTCTACAATGTTTGGACAACTCACACTTTATATTGTAGATGATGATTTGACCCAAACTCTAATAAGTTAGGAAAAAGTAACTTTAAAGATTGAAAAGATAAATGGCCTAGGTCTAGATGACTATGCCACAATCTGATTTGGGCAATTTTATTTTTCTTAATAAGACTACTACTAAACTATAAAGTTGATGGAGATCCAGTTACACCTATGAGGTAGAGTCTATCTGCTTCATGACCATTCTCAAGTGTTTTCCTTGTCACATTGGCTTGGAAGACAAAATAGGTAGGAAAAAAAGGTTACACAACAATTAAGATTTTTAATAAATTATTGGAAATGTTGACTTCTTCCATCCAGAGATAGAGGAAAGGGATCCATCAACAATTCATACCATGTCTCTTCCAGATGATAAAGTATAGGTAGAAAAAATTGAGGACAAATTATTCATGTGATCAGATGCACTTGAATCGATAATCAAGGCTGGATTGGATGATAATGACTTACAAAGTTAGCATATGCACGAGTACCTGATTGTGCAAAGGATATTTGTGGCAAAACGACCTTCTAATTGGTTTAGAAGGCAACGAAGACGATCAATGTCAGTCGTAGAAAAAGTGTGAACCTAATAGCGGCTATGGTGTGTCTAGTAGAAACATTTAGCTGTTGCCCGGGACTGTTATACCTCGTCGATCTGCCGTGTAGATCCTAACAAGTCTCCTAAGTATGTCGAGTCTTCCCATGATGATTACACTTCAGTTTTTCCTTATCATCTGAAGGCTTGTTCTTCTTGTAGGGGCCTTTCTTCCCTCTCGGACCATTAGAAGATGCAATATGGTTGAATGATTGTTGGTTGAAGTGGGTTGCATAGCCTTCTTGCGGCTTTCCTTACTTTATACCATACAATAGACTTGGTTCGAAGTAGAGAGTTCATCTCTCTCCAAATTCTGAACCTTAACTCAAACTCTGAGTTCAAGCCAACTAAGAAGTCGAAGATCTTGTTTTGCTCCACCTGTTGCTGATGTCTATCCCCATCTTTATTAGTGTCCCATTGTATGCCTTTATAATGACCTAACTCATCCCAAAGACCCTGGAGAGTAGAATAGTAACTAGTTAAATTCTTCTCCTCCTATGGAAGAGTAGCAATTTCTTGCCTCAATTGATATAACTTGGCAATATTCTGAAGTTGGGAATAAGTTTTGGTAACTTTATCCTAAACCTCTTTCGTTGTATTAATGAACAACAAATCTACTAATACGATTGCATGGAATCGAGCAACCATCACATCAACATAAGGTTTTCTTATTCCCATTTGTCGTACTACACATTTTCCATAGAACGTTTCTTCACCTTGCCATTAATATCACCAAGCTTTACTCTTCCACTGATGTACATCTTCACGGATTGGGACCATTCTAGAAAATCAGTGCCATCCAACTTTATAGTTGTGATCTTCACGCTAGGATTATCACTATAGTTGCTTGTAGTAGGCATTGAACTTGGATTCCCGGATACTTTGGAAATCACTTTAGTTGCTTAAGATCCCCCTTCACCTGACATTGGTTATAATATCTTTTAAATATTTTATGAATTTCCAAAGATTCCCTAAAAAAACTCAAAAGCACAAAAAACAGCTCTGAGAGGGAGAAAAATTATCTCACTAGTTTCAATTTTTCACGGAAAGCTCCCAAAGGAGTTTCAAAAATTCTGAAGTTAGCTCGGACAAATTGCACAAATCAGATTTTCATTTGAATTTTTTCTCACGAAACACCTCGAAGGAGAAAAAAGTCACTAAACATCATCCAAAGATCCAAAACCATTATAAAAAATTCAGAATCACATCCACTTTAAATATTGTAAATACTATATATTTTTTTTAACGATATAGGTACTATGTCTATACTATTCATGCAGCACTGTTCACGCCATTATTCACAGACACTCCATTGAAAAAAAAAATAAAAAAATGCAGGCCTTGTCCTTCTCCTCTGGTACCAAGTAGAAAGAGAAACCCTAGATAAAAAGAGGGAGCAAAAAAGAATAGGAGAGAAAGATTAGGGGCTGGTTCTCCTTTCTTATTATTTATATTACTTATATAATGAGATTACAATAATGCCCTTACTAACATGATATGGTGTATCTACATCCATACTAATAATTTGTTTCAACAATCTGAAACCATAAAACATGAGAAGAAAATAAGAGTGGAAATTGTGAAGGAGAAATTTTTACATATATTACAGTATAACAAATATATAAATAGTTATGGCAAAGACCAAATACCATTCCAATATGATCAACACTCATTAACGATGTCCACTGGTAGAAATGAATTACTGAGGGATTATTGATCAAAATCACCTGCAAGTTGGTATTCTGGAAACAACCAATGTATGTCATAATGATTTTTTTTTCAATGATAAGGCAAAACTACCTTTTTTTTACTTTGCTTTCTCTTTTTTGTTTTCTTGTGGTTTAGAAATTCATGGGTTTGGGTTCATTTACCATGCGACAAACCATTTGTTCAATGAGCACAATGATTTCTCAATTTATTTCTCGGATGGTTTGAAGTTTAGGAAATACCCCTAGCTTTCTCAAATGCCTAGGCTTTGTTAGAATGATGTTATTTTGGGCATACAATGGTCCATGGTGAAAATAGATTTAGCAAGGAAAATAAGAAAAAAAAATATACGGCACTGCCAAAGTGAAAAAATGGGCTCGTAGTCCCGCCCTTCAAGGTTGATCCCACTTTAGCTTGAATTGTAACTTATTTTAATTCCCAATATTCATAACTTGCATTGTAAAAGTTTCTCTTCTTTGAAAAACAATTCTATTCTAGGATTCCAATCATTTCGTCCAAGATTCGATCCATATTGGAACAATATATGTAATCTCTATTGCCATAATTGGCCGCCATATGATACGGATACTTTTCTACTTGGACTCTTCCTTTGTGGGAGAGACAAGACTGTTCTCATCCAATTTTTAAAATATCCATAATGTTTTGATATATAATTGTTCCACAAGTTATGCGTAATTAAAATCCTCTTATTACTTATAAATGTTTTGTTTACAGGTTGAATCTTGATATTCTTTTATTCCAGGTGCCATTTGCCAACTCTGTACATTGGAATGGAATACATGCGTACACACAGCTTTAAGCTTGCTGAACAGGTGACGATTTGTGTTGTAAACATTGATAATTGCAATTTATGTCTCTGCATGAACTATGAAGCTTAATGTTTGAACTCATTTGCATGATTTATTTTCCAAGCACAACTTCATGGATACTTATCCTTGTAGATGTTATTACTGAAAACATGCAAAATGTCTTAGTTGTGGTCTTGAAGTGAATCTCGCAAAGGTCTGCATCCTTTTAGATTTGTAAATAACTCGCTTTTAAGTTTCTTAGTTCTGTATTTAGCAATTTAGGACAATACTTCAAAATATTGGTGCAGGTAGATTGTCTTAAGTATACGTCATATCCAGATAAATAGTAAAGGCTGTAAAGTTTAATAGCACAATGCTCAACTTCAGACATTATATAGTTGCATTGTCTGGCTATACTACAATGGACAGGCTTCCAGCCTCATTATTAATTTTTTGAAAGGTAATTCAGGATATCATTAATGTGAAGGAAGACTACAATTAGCACAGTAGCAGGTTCACAGAATGTGAAAAAAAGAAGAAAGAGAAAACAGTCCTACAAAATCTAGAAACAAAACAGCACGTACTATATGACATCTAAACTGAAAAAAAGTTCGGCTATTTCCAATTCCCCAATCTCTCTCTTAATAGAACACCAAAAGAGAATAAGCTCTCTAATCCTTGTGCAGAGAAGAGAACACAAAACGTCGACGCCGTAAAAAATGCACCTATTTCTCTCATTCCAAGTAGATATAGCAATAGTACTTGGTAGCAATGCCCTGCCTATTTCCTGTGGAGGGCCCAAAGAAATGGATGACCCACAAAACTAGAAGTCCTGAAAGGATTTAGGGAAGACCCAGACTACTCCTAATTGGGATAAGAAGAAACTCCAGGCACCCACAACAAAAGGACAATGCAAGAGAAAGTGATCTTGCGATTCCTTCTTAGAATGGCATATGACACAACAATTAGTTAAACTCTATTCTCGGATTTTGAGATGATCAAATGGTAGTATCTTATTCAAACATGTTCAAAAAAAAAAAAAAAGATACCTTAGATGGTACCCCAGGTTCCCACACAGTCCTATGGGGGAAAATGAGAGGTAGAAGGGACACAAAGAGCTTGATAGAAAGATTTCACCGAGAATTGACTCCTCGGGTACCTAGACCACAAACGATTATCCTTAGCTTAAGGACTAGGATGAGAGCCTAGTCAAATTATCTATTTTCCAATCACTAAGGTCACGGCTCAATCTTTGGCAGTGTAGTCAAAATGTCGCCTAGGCAATGCCTAGGTCACCGCCTCGCCTAGTCAAGACCCCTATTGCTTAGATCATGATTTAGGCAGACACTCATTATTTCTTATATAATATAAACAAAATAAATAAATTTTGGTCGCCTAAGCAACGCCTCGCCTAGGGAACCCCCTATCGCCTAGGCGTCGCTTGGACACTTTGACTACATTGATCTTTGGGACTAGGTAGCTACCCCTTGACTAGGGCTGTCAACAAATCGGATTCGGACCGGATCTGGCTATATTCGAATCCGATCCGATTACAAAACCGATTGATCCGAGATCCGTCGGATTATTAATTGGCCAATCCGAGTTCTAATCCGATTATTTATTTAAGATCCGAACCCGATCCGATTAACGTTAATTAAAAAAAAAAATCTACTTTGCTCAACCATCTTCTTCCTCAAAAAGAAAAACGACATGGGTTGACACTGTATCGATCCTCTATGTTCTTGTCAATACCCTTTTATTATTGTTCCCACTGTTCCCATGAAGCAGCTCAACCCTCTATCTAAAAGGAGAGAGAGCAATGCATATGCCGTGTATTTATCTTAAGGGGGAAAAACCCATCTTCCTATAAATACCAAGATTGAAGAAGATAAGAGAAGAGTTGAGAGAGAAACTCAAACCTTTGGGTTGCTGCCAGAGGTCGGTCGGAGTTCTACATAGGTGAAGGCCGGAGGTCTTCAAGTCGGTTGACAATCACCATATGGAAGAGAAAGGGTAAGGCACTAAGCCCTAGCCCCTAGGTTTATCACTGTATGGAAGAGAAAGAGAAAGGGTTTCACATTTTGACGGTTGCTACAGGAAAACATTAGGATTTTAAGTATAATGGGAAATTACATTACTAGGCTCCACTTTTATTCATAATAAATTTAAACCATTATAATAATTATAATTTTTTTTAAAAATATACTTACTAATTGGATCGGATTTTAAACGGATCAGATCACCCTATATTTGGATCCGATCTGATTTTAATCGGATTCTACTTTTGCGATCCGTATCCGATCCGGCAGATCACTAATTGGGTCCAAATCTAGTTAATCAGATCGGATCCAAATCATGATCTGATCCATTGACAACCTACCCCTGACTGGCTGACTCCAGACTAAAGATGCCGACACCATACTATGTTTATCTACCGCTAAAGAACATAAATTGCCGAAATCCTATTCTAAGGATGATTGATCACACCACACATCCTCTCAAAACCGCACCTCCTCACCTTCCTCACTTTGAACTGAATATGTTCCAAAAAACTCACCTAACTTTCAATCATGGTATAAAAAATCGACTCAATTCTGCCGAAGTTGACCAAATTGAGTCGACTTCCATGGTGTCCGAAGTGAAATGCATTAGTATTTTAAAAATACTGGACTTCCTGGTAAACTTCCGTAAACTTCGATCGAAACAGAAAAAAATTGTTAAGAAAATGTAGAACTTCAGTGGAAGTTAACCGAAGTGTATAAAAAATATCTGTAAATCGAAAGACTTCAGGTTTTAACTTAATAGGGTAATGCTAGTTTCACTCGTTTTAAACTTTCTTTATAAGGAAAGACATGTGTACCTAGCATTAACCTTATTATAAATATAATTAACTTTAAAAGAAAGTGTGCTAGCATTAACCTTATTATAAATTATAATTTTATTATTAGAGTGTGGTTAGCATTAACCTTACTATAAATTATAATTCTATTATTCTAATAATCTTGTTATTAGTATATTATGTCCATAATGATTTTTTAGTAATATTAATAAAATCAAATAATTTCCTAATAGTATTTCATAAATTCAAAATTATTTAACTACCCATCTCCTCCTCTTCATATATTGATTCAGTACTGTAAAAATATTGAGCTCATCAATTGTAGAATGAAATAGTTTTAGAAACTAAATTGAATTTCAATTATTTATCGATTTCAATGTGCATTCATAAGGTTTTTAGGTTTCCAAAACGATTAACACGGATAATCATTGAAAAATAAAGAGAATACATACCCCTTCACTTGACAAAGAAGATGAAATATAGTTTAAAAAAATTGACAATTCAGAGAAATATCAAGAAAAAATTACAGTTTAGACAAGCAGACAACGCATGTTACTTAATATGATTCTCACATTTGAGTACTACATGTTTGCATCAGTAACATAATGAATTCTAGATGTGTATTTATGCTTAAGTATTGAATTTCTAAAGTTTCATCTTAGATTTCCAATGTTTCTTTAAAGTTTCTTAGACTTCTTTAATTTTTACATAACTTCCTCGAAACGTGTCAACTTCCTTAGTGACCGAAGTTTAATACCTTGCTTTCAATATTGTTTTCCATGGCCCAAGACCATGAGGGTTGGATACCACCTTAGACTCCCACCTATTACTAGCACCATGCCTAGCCACAATGACCTTCCTCCACAAGCTTTCAGACTCTACACCAAACCTCCATAACATTTATCTAGAAGAGCCTGATTGAACTACGACACAGACTTAAAATTTAGCCCACTTCATGATTTAGGAGACTATTGCAATTTGCAACATTACTTAGGAGATGCATGGTTTTGCTCATCTTTTACCATATGCTTCATTAGCTTGACTAAAACTTTCATTTTTCCGCACAAACTTCGTTGCAAATGATTTTGTATCAATTTTATGCGATGTGTGGGGGTTACCTAAAGTTAGTTTTTTCTGGTCTTTTTGTGCATGAACATTGAAGGCTAATTTAGGGTTAAATGGTTACAAGTGCAGATGTTTCCTTGTTCAGTTTTTTGTAATCTGAGGGGAGAGGCATATTCTCTATTTTTTTTTGCAAATAGGTTGAAGCAAAAAACTAATCCGAATGAATGTGACAAGAAAGACTAGTTCATGATAATAATTAATAACAATAATTTAATACGGAATATGCTTTTCACGGTAAAAGTATGGAAAAAATATGCATAATTGCATATTGTACACATTTACTACGTAATTCGCGTATTAAACAGGTATTATTAAACGACACAAATATAATACGGAACACGACAAAAGTATGCAGTTTTAAATGGCGACCCCCCCCCAAAAGTATTATACCGGTATAATGCAGGTGTTTGGTAACTATGCTTGTTTCTGCCCACTATTTATTTCATCAAGCTCATGTGTCTTGCATTGGCATTGAAACTAGTGTTAAAATTTTCATTATCAGGTTTTTTATTGATTGAATTTTTTCTCGAGAAATATTCAAATATGGAGTTTTTTTTGGGTATTTCTCACATAAATCTTGTCAATGCAAGCATTCCTTGACTTATTCAATGCAAGCATTCTTTGACTTGTGAAATGCAAACATTCGCCTTCCCTCATAGGACTGTGTGGAATGCAAGCATTCCTTCTAAAGTATCTTTCTTCCTTTGGAATGTGAGTTGGAATAAAATCCTCACTTGTGATCACTTGAAAAATCGAGGGTGGAGGATGACTAATAGATGCTTCATGTGCCTTTAAGCGGAAGAGTCGGTAGATCACCTCCTCTTGCATTGTCCTGTAGCTTGTGAGATTTAGAGTTTCTTTCTCTCTAGAGTGGGTGTGGAGTGGGTCTTTCCTTCTTCCTTTCTAAACTTCTTATCCTATTGGGGCTTGGTTAACAGGGATGGTTCAAGGTTGGCCATTTGGCAGGTTTTGCCGGGTGCTATAGCGTGGTCAATATAGAAAGAGAGGAACAAGAGAGTTTTTGAGAACTTGCACTCTAATGTTCTCAGAATTTGTGATAGCGCCATTTCTATGGTATTGGAGTGAGTTTCGTCTAGTCCGAAGGGGGTGAACGGGGGCCTTCTCCTAGTTTGAGTCGGGTTTGGGGCCCGCCCAAGCGACTAGGGGTTCCCTTGGGTGTATTGTTTCTTTTCGTTTGGTTCACGTTCTTGTGAACTTTTGTTTATTTTAATTTTTGTAGCTCTCTTCTTTTGATGAATATATTTGTTTATCGATCAAAAAAAAAAAAATCATCAATTTCTAAATTCATCAAACCAACAATATTGGGTATTTTCGCGATATTTTTAAAATAGTGGCTAAATCTCTGGATATTTGCGTGATAAAAAGAGAAATTTATATTTCTTACGATTAAAATACCACGATAAAGATAGAGTTTTAAACTTTAGATTTTTTTTCGGTACGTCTTGCAAGAATTAGGTATTTCTCGGCAGAGTTGTTACAATGATTGAAACTTCATAATATGCTGCCTATTTATCTAAATCTGACATCAATTTTAAATTCATCAAACCAACAATATTGGGTATTTTCGCGTTATTTTTAAAGTAGTGGCTAAATCTTGGGATATTTACGTGATAAAAAGAGAAAATTGTATTTCCCACGAGACGATAAAAACGGAGTTTTAAACTTTAGATGTTTTTCTCGGTACGTCTTGCGAGAAATTAGGTATTTCTCGGCAGATTTTTTACAATGATTGAAACTTCATAATATGCTGCCTATTTATCTAAATCTGCTTCTTAGATATTATGCAAACATTAATAGCCATGGGTCTTCCGAAGTTGTAGGTTATTAAAAAAATTGTAGAATAAACAAGGTTAAGAATTTTCTTTTATGATTTTTTTTTCAGTTTCATCTAAAGCAAAACTTCTTATCATAACTGAAATGTAATAATCTTGATCAGCCTTTTCGTGTTCAGTTTTTCATGCAGGCAAAAACAATCTGCCCTTCTGATCCACTTGTATATAATGAACTTGGAGTTGTTGCTTATCATATGAAGGAGTAAGGAAATTTTCCCTTCATGAAGTTATTTGCCTTTTGTTTTAATATCTAATGATGTTTCTACTGAATTTATTTGTTAAAAGGCATTGCCATGTTTTAAGAAGAACTAGTCTCTAGTCTTGATTTTTTTTCCTGTGGATATCATTAACCTTGGGTTAGTAGCTTTGGTTAGTGGTTAGCATTGGGGATGGAGCTCTTGCTAATCGTCACCCGGTGAGAATGGATCCCCAGACCTCTCTAATAACTCCCTGCCATTGGAGCATGCAGCAGAGTGTTCTAGTCTTGATTTACATTGGAGCATGCAGCAGAGTGTTCTAGTCTTGATTTACATAAACAGAAGTGGCTGAAATTTTTGTGGAAGAGTACTTTAACTAGACTAAACTACTATCTGAGTTGCTACTTGCTTTTGGAATCTCTCCTATTTCTTATCACCATCTTGCAGTTACCAACTACCATTAAATCCACAAACACGGAACACGGAACACTACATGTAACCGGTTGTTTAATACATAGAGTTCATTCATTTTGTGCCTTTAGATATTTGAAGCTTCTATAATGAAATTTCTAACTAGGTTATACATATATATTATGAATAATAGAGCAGTGAAATATAAACTTTTTAGTCTTTAACCTCATAGTAATACTTAACGCTTAAGCTTCATTTACTTCCTCCACATTTGGATTTCATGGTGTTAAAAAGCAATGTTACCTAGTTTGCTCCCTACTAGAATGAACCGCGAACTGGTTTGAAGCGAACTAGTTTGTGGAAATGAGCGAACCTGGTACCTGAACTCAATAGCTTTGGTTCGGCGAACTTTTTGTTTCGGTTCGACGAATTTGTTCTTTAAGTTCGATGAACTTATATTTTGAGTTTGGCGAATTTGGCTTCTATTGCGAACCGTTCATAAAAAGTTAAAAACATATTTTTTCATGTTTTTTTTTTTAAATAAGTAGTTATAATATAAATTTATATTTACATGGTTAAAATATTTATGTACTAATATTATACAAGAGAACCTAAGGGAATCGATAAACGAATTATCTCATCCTACCCCTAGCGAACCGAGTTCACACTAGAGTGGTGAATTGTGAACCCGAATTCGAACTGACAAACCAGGTAACATTGGCTAAAAGTAATGTTCAGAGAAGGTTTATGTAATAAGAAAAATCATTAAGCGCTAGGCAATGAAAAAGTATATAAGAAAAAAATCTAGCAAATAAAGAAGAATTGAGAAAGGAAACACAAACTACAGATTTACGGATACAAACGGACGACAAATTTGTAACTTCATACAATTAGAAGCTATTGTAAGTTATCAAGTATAACTTGGCAATGTTATATTTTAACTTTTATAAACGTGTCTCTTAATTCTATCATGTAACCTGGAGTTTATGTTAAATTTACAACTTTTGTTTGAATTTTAATCTAATATAGTTTATCATCATGGTTGTAATTTTTTTTAATTTGCTTACTTTTTTTTATGACTTTGTTTTTAGAAGTTAGATTTTTAACCATTTTTTTTGTTAATAACTATTGAAATCTTGTAAGAAAAGATATTTGCAAAAGAATTTTGAGAAGTATATATTGAGGGGTTTTCAAAATGTCCCGAGATTTTTTTATGGACCGATGGTTGTTAAATCGTTGCGATTCAAAATCTTACGATTTAAATTGAATCAAAGGTGGAAATCTTATTTGTGTTAAATCTTATTCAATTTGTGATTCAAATCGTATGGTTCGTACTATGCATGCAATTCAAGCTTAAACCCCTGTTACAGACCGATACTTAAAAATGTTATTTTATTCTTTCAAATTTTTGAAAGTACTTTATGTATTTTAAGAGAGAAGGAAACAAGGAAACCCATGTTACGGACAATGTCACAAATCTCGTTCTCTAGTTTTCATCGGACTAAGTTTTTCTTGGGAGATTTTTAAATGTGGAGTTTTTTCTTGGGTATTTCTTGCCTAAATCTCGGCAATGATTAATTTTTTTTTAACAGAAAATAGTAACAAATATATACAATTTATAAATTCATCAAACCAACAATATTCTGTGTTTCTTGCAATATTTTTAAAATACTAGCTAAATCTCGTGATGAGAAGGAAAATCTTATTTCTTGCAAGATTTTTATAAAATATCGCTATAAAAACGGAGTTTTTAAGTTTAGAATTTTTCTCGGTATTTCTCGCAAGAAATTAGGAATTTCTCGGGAGATTTGTAACACAGGTTACAGACATAGTAACAAAATTCTCCAAAATTTTTGAAAAATTCGCTAATTTTGGGTTTGCTGATTTATTCTCGAATTATTTGTGGATTTTGCAAATTATTCTCGAATTTCACGAATTATTCCCGATTTATTTGCAAATTTTTTGTTTAGTTTGACAAAGTAAACTTCTTATTTTGCATATTATCTAATCAAATTGTTGGATGGATATCTTTTTATAATCATTATTTTCTCCCCGAATTGTTCCCAGATATTTTCCGAATTTTTCCGATCTTGACCCTTGCCGAATTATTCCCGAACCCCAACTTTGTCACTATAGTTACAGACATGCGAAAACTCCTATTAGGGTTTTCTCTCTATTGCTGTGAAATGGGAAAAAAGAGAGAAAAAGATATAAAGAGGAGGAAAAAGAAAGATGGTGGAGTTGGATTCTTGCAGCACATGATAGCTTATTTATTAGGCTTATTGATTGTAAAAGTATTTTGACACTTAATTTCATTCAACATGATTATGAGTTTATTTTGTTGTTTTATCATTGATGATATTGTCATATTAGGAGTTATGTTTTGTTTTATGGAGTTCATTCGCGTTTTGTGTGTAGTATATGCAATGAAATGTTCATTACTTGCTTTTATCAATAGATATGAATGAAATTTCTTGGATAATGGATTATTTTATTTTTTTCTGATTTATTAATTATTTTTTGTATTATTTAAACAAATAATTAAAAAATTGGATTGAATCTTACGATTTGAATATAATCGGTCTTAAAACGAATTTATAATTCTACTATGATTCAACAACCTTGTATTGGCCCAGTTCATGAAACACCAATTTATATAAATCTTGAAACATGCACGAGCATGACACGTTAATTTTACAGCTCTCACGCGTCTCTTTAGTTTGACTTTTGATTCTTCTGCTTACTTTCCGAAGAATTCTTTTGGTTGTCGATGGAATAAAGGAAAGAAGATTTTGTCCAAGAAGTGAACCATTTTGGTTCTGTCAAGGTGCTATTATATCTCAATTTATTTCCAAGTCTCCAAACAATAAATCGTTCTTGTCTTATGGCTAAATTTCATCCTTTAGTAACTAATCCTTTTCCTTTTCATCTCATTCAGTCCTTTTTGAATCTTCCTATCTTAGATGAAAACAAAAGGTATTGGTCGGCGGATTTTGGTATACTGTCTTCACCTGTTCTTCAGAATTTCTATCATGATACACAGACAGCCATATACCAAGATGTTACTTAAAGAGTTTCAAAATCATGTCAACAGATAAAACAGAACCAATATGACCACAGTAATTTGGTTATTACACTCATTAACAATGCAATCAAATTCTCTTAAGCAGACGTATTAGCGACAGTCCCCAGCTTCAGTTAACAAAGGTACAAGCTCCCTCCCCTCCCCAATTGAGCATAGCCGTTGTCATGTCACAACCACCGATGTGATTCCTTTTAATAAATACATTCACAACAGTATTTTGTCATGTCCACTCCGCCAGTGCCGATTGTATTTTGCTTCCATCACTTCAGCATCCATCTCAATGGCTTTGTAACTCGCTCTCAACTGTGACAACAACTGCTTCACATTGTCGCAGTATGGACAATATGTTTTTCTGAAGACGAAAACCAGATTGGAGGAAACGATCTCTTAGCCTTGGACATTGCCATCTTTTTTCTAGTTCTAACCCTAAACTCCCTATTTTATTTTCTGCACCCTTCCCAGGATTTCCATGCATCCTTTAAATGATTTTAAAGTATTATAAACTTTTTTATAGTATTTTTGCAATAAATTTTTAAAAATGGTGCAACCCATACAAGTAGAACTGTAGAAGAAGTGAGAAATACATTAGGCTGTTGAAGGAGCATTAATTTTACAAAATTATCACCTAACTTCAAGTAAGTATTGGAGAACTGTCTTTAAGAATTATCATTTTGGCAGAAAAGATAAAACAAGAGCTAATGAGATAGAGTTCATATAGAGCTAGAGTGAGAAGAAATCCAATCCTAACCAAAAGAAAGAATCCTTATAAACCTAGGAAGTAGGAGCCAACCTTTGAATTTATTGGGAAAGCAAAGAGAGGTAATGATTTTCCCACATTCATGAACTACTTGGCAACCTCTTATCTGTAAAGTAAACTAGGAAACTGACCAACTGACAACTTCTGACCTTTCTTCACTGTAGCTGACTTGTATTTTATATTTGCAATGTTGTTCAATCGCCATAACCCCTCATGAGATCACACTTTTGACTTCATTAAGTATGCGGTACCATACTTAATAAGGGAGTAAAGGAGTTAACTTTAGACCAGTCGAGCTTGAGCCAAACCGTAATTGATTTGGCTTGGCTTGCTTAGGGTCAGCTTGGCTTGAGCTCAAGTCGATATATATATATATTAATAGTTTCTTTCTGGAAATGTTGTTTACATTAATATATAAAATACTTTTTAATTTTGTTTATCATAACTTATGATAAATAAGGTTGGGCATTAATAATAACAAATGAAAGTTTGGAAGTTAAAAGCAAAAATCATGACCCTAACTCTCTAGACTGAAGGACTATACTCAAATCTCATTTTTGTGTATGAATGTATTAATAGCTAGGCCAAAACGGATATGTTGGTAGTTATTCTATTGACATCCGCAAATATAGGTGAAATTTGAAAATGAGTTGGTGGTAGAATTATTAGCGCCATCTTTGAATAGATTTCGTAAATTAGGGTTTAAGAACTTCCATTTTGACTCCAACATTAATTTTCGATGAATATTGACACGATGTTTTGAAGATATATTACTTGTAAGGGTATTCCAACCATCAAAACTTTTAACCCCAAACCCTAATTTTAAAATACAATCCTTAGAAACGTGTCACCCTATGGCTGGTTAAGACCATTTTCCCGTCTTAAAAGCTATTTTAATTCTGAAAAAAGTATCAATTTCATCCGAATAAATATTTAGATAAGATGGGATAAAAGTATCCCTTTTGAAATTAATAGGGGTATTTTAGCAAATTTTGAACTCAAGGGTATTTTGACAAATTTTGCAAAAGCCAGGATTATTTTGGCAATTTTTTGGGGATTCAAGGAGAACTCTTTAGTAGGTAAGAGGTCCTGTAGGCCCTACATGGGTGCAAAATTGAGTGCTTATAAAGCTTTATGGTATCTCAGGCTCTCAAAGTCGTTGGCTAACCATTAAGCAGATGCTAAAACCTACTTCTTATTAGGTAAATCATAAAATTGAAAAAAAACTAAGTGACAATAATCTTTGAAAAAATCTTGTTTTGAATTATATTTCTCACATAATACTTCACCAATCATCACGTGCTTCTTGTTACTATATCCTAATATGGTAAAACCTAGTAAAAAAGGTCTTCGGTTTTGTTATCGTTAGTGTAATCTAGTCATGATGAGTGCAATTTGTAATAAAAAGTAGAACTAGCTAATAAATATGTAATTCTCCAGAGCTAGTATTTCGAACTTTAGTAGCAAACCTTTTAGTTTTTTTTGGTTGAAATGATATCATGTAACTAATACACACTCTCTAAACACACACACACAGCCAGACCTAAGGTAGCTGCTAAGGTGCCATAAGGGTAAGTCCAATAAACCACTAACAAATTGTCCCTAAAGAGGCTATATAGTATTAAATATTGACCCATTGGTAATCTATCCTAGGCAACCTTTCTCTTTGGCTAGCATCTTTGTATCATGAGGGAATATTGTGGTCTTTGGGGGTTATGTCCCTGTGACTGTTCACTACTTTATGAATATTCTTCCGTATATATTTTTCCATTAATTTAATTATAATTTACTGCTCCAAAATAAATAAAAAATATTCCTAGTCAACTAGCTAATCAATCTTTTATCTAAAAATACTCACAAAACAAGTGGGAACTTTAATTAACAATTTTGTTGGGACAGTAGCCAACTACTTAACAACTTATTTTATACATAATTGAAGCTAGGGAAATAACCACTAACATCCACAAATCTTCTCTGATTCTAGTTGACATGGACTTTCACTATTCAATGATCTTCAACTTCCTCAAGAACTCCCAGATTTTCTTAAAGTAGCATCCTTTTTTTTTTTTTTTTAATGTACTTTTGAACTTCATTTGTTTTGACTTTTGCAATTTGTTTTACAGATATCGATTATTTAATGCATTTTTCACTTTTTTTCCTTCCTTGAATTCATTTTTATGTTCATTGCGTTTCACATAATATCATTAATCAAGTGTGTAACATCGAATTGTGTTTTTTTTACAAACTTTTAGGTATAAAAAAGCTGTGTGGTGGTTCGAGAAGACTTTGGCGCACATTCCCTCCTCTTTAAGTGAAATGTGGGAACCGACAGTGGTGAATCTTGCTCATGCATTAAGAAAGTTAAAGTATGTTGCTAAAATGTGTAAGATTATAGCATTAGTAATTCTGATTCAACAGAATGTCCATCGTCTTGACTGCATCTTTGTCACGAGTTACCAATTTTTTTTTTATAAAGTGGATTCCTTTGCTTTGCTATTGTCTTCTAACTTCTAACATATCTGGGATGTTGATAAGTGTGTCCTCTTCAAAAACACTTTTCCGAGTTTATGGATCTACTGTTGACTGTCTTCAATTATTCTTGCTTTCATAGAGGTATCAAGTGTAACTTGTATATACACTCTTTTGATGATATTGACTGGGCCGATGATCAAGTATATAAGGATAATCTTCTTAGCAAACCTTCGTTGCTACTTAAGCAATGAAGTTATGTTCCCAACACAAGAGTGATGATCATTTTGAGGATGTTGAACACAGTTCATTATTTTAACTAAAACTGAGATCAATTGTAGCATATCAATAAACCATTTCTTTTGATACCTTTCTGCTGCCATAAGTATGATAGAATCTCTTCCAAATCCTAATGGTCTAGGAGATTACATCTTCCAAGGCATGTTATTGTAGGCCATGCTGGCTAAATTGGGACTATATTATTGATTGATGTGTAGGACAACCTTATCTTTGTGCTGAGGCGCTGAGTAAAACTTATTAGGAGAGAGTCAGAGGACAGAGAGCGATTGATTGAGTGTCTCAAGTGGGGTTTCAATGGTTTCTCATCTCCTTTTCCTGGATGATACATATTCCTTGGTGCATCTGAACCCCTATTTCATTCTTCGTTGTTTTGAGTTGGTGTCGGGTTTGGCTTACGCTTGCACTCGAGGAAGAGGAAAGTTATTGAGATAGACAACACCAAGAAAGGTGCTTATGAAGAATGTGCAAGACAATTGAGGTTATTTTTGGGGAGCTCAGTCATGCTCAATGTTTCCCATGATTACCTGCAGAAATCAGTTATGTGGAAGGAGTACTTTTGTTAGCCTTCTGGTCTACGACGTGTTCCTTTTCAAGAGTCCCATGTCTGTTTTATAACTAACAAAATATTTAAAAATAGTTCTTATTAAGGGGCTATCACCGAACATGTTGATGTTGGAAGATATGTGTTTTTTTTCGTTCTTATATACTTATGTGATTGACACTCTTTCTAGAAATGGATTCCACAGCCAGATTGCTATGACCGCTTAGGGTCCGTTCTTTTGTTGAGACTTATAAAGTCCAGCAATTTGCAAGTGTTGTCATTTGACAATATGCATTTTCTTTTGAAAAATTAGATTCATGGTGCTTTTCATTTCTTGGGTTGCAATTCTCCCAAAGACTTCAAATGAATGATTTCAAATCTCATAAAAAATGATTAGACATGAAATCTCATGATGGTAAGAATTTATTTTGTTAGAAACCTTGACAAACTAACTCAAATTTTCTAGTTACTACCATGACAAAGTGCCAAGCTTTATAAGTATCGGCAAAAGAACGGACCATTAGTAGAATTAAAATGTCTCGTTTATTTTCCCATGATCTTAAGCCTAAGAAAATGTATTCCATACCAGGATGTACCATGAGGCGATTTCTTACTATGAGAAGGCACTTGCCTTATCAACCAGAAGTTTGAGCACTTATGCTGGCCTTGCGTACACTTATCATCTGCAGGTATTTTCCTAACTTTTTCTAGTTATTTTCTTTGTAAAACTGTGGTAGAAAAATGAAAGGACAAAATTTTGGTGGCATTCAGTGTGTGAAAATTTCATATCTGAGGGTGAGTGGCACACTGACTTGAATCCTAGGGACATAGCAAAGTGTCTTTGCATTTGGAATCTTTTTTGTGGCAAATTTTTAGGCCCTTGTTTGATGGTTCATTTTATGGTTGAAGATAAATTTGTATGACAGAAATTTTCAAGCAGCTAACACTTTATATATGAAGGGTGTGTAAAAGCTTAAAGCTAAACTTGCCTGTTTTATATGTTCCTTAGTCAGTATTTATTACAAAAGGAAGTGTCTGTTTAACATTCAATCCAAAATGAGTAGCTACAATCCCATCGCATGCGTCCTCAGACAGATGAATTATGTTACTTCTCTGTCTTCATTCTCCATTGTGATAACTGCATCTGTTGGACATAACAGTGGGGATGGGAATTAGTAGAAGAGCAGTCAGTTATTATTGTTATGAATTCACTAAGAGCAGAACAAAATAAAAAGAAACAAGTAGCAGAATGTTACAATCACAAAGAACTGAGGTAGGGGACCCTCCGAGCCAGTTCAAGGAGAAAGAAAAACAGAGGGAGAACTGGGTTACTCCAGTTCTGTCATCAAGTCTCGGTTCTCATAACGCTATACCATGCACCAGACTAAGAAACCTTAAAATGACACATCACTAGGCTTTTAAAAATGTGATTTATCTAGTGAGCCTTCATCTTTTATGCTATTTCAAAATGCATATGTATTGGTACTTCTTCTCTCCGACAGTATAGAAAACAGCATAAAGTTCTAATGGCAATGGATATCGATTATTATAAATGATAAATTATATCATAGAACTTTTGACGATACTCTGGAGTAATGAGTTAATCACATCTCAAATAGTTAATCACAGTTACACTTGGTATGATGACTTCTTTGTAAATGCCTACCTTACTCATAAAGAATGCTGAATTTCTTGTTTGGCATCAGAAAAGTACCAAATTCCCCTATTTGTATATGATTCACACTATTTTGACTGC
Source organism: Tetracentron sinense (assembly GCA_015143295.1). Taxonomy (NCBI): domain Eukaryota; kingdom Viridiplantae; phylum Streptophyta; class Magnoliopsida; order Trochodendrales; family Trochodendraceae; genus Tetracentron; species Tetracentron sinense. The sequence goes on from CM026551.1 coordinate 51,470,951, forward strand.
CTCCATACCCATAAAATCTTAAATCTCAAGTTTATAGTCATTCCTCTTTTGCTCCAATACTTTCAGAAGTCTTTTAACTTTTGATGGTTCTGATTTTTTTTTTCTTTTTTATGCAGGATAATTTCAATGCTGCAATCGCATATTACCACAAGGTAAGCTACCATGGACACTTTTTGTTGCTGTTCAGTTAAGGCATGAGATGAAATTTCCAATGGAATTCTGAAATTGTCTGCACTGAAATGAACAAAGAACTTCTATATTTTTTTTTCTCGAGAAATTTCAGTAAGCTTTTGAAAATATAAGATATCTTATCCACCCATATTTGGTGAACCAACGCAGTGATATATAAGCACTATATACATTTTTTGAACCATCCTTATGGCTATGCAACATTGGTATAAACTTGGTAATGGTGTTATTTACAATCAGGCTTTATGGCTGAAACCTGATGACCAGTTCTGCACGGAGATGTTAACAATGGCTCTGATGGATGAATGTCGTCATGGCTCTGATCCCAAAGACGAATCTCGTCAAAGCGAGGTCCATATTTTGTAATGAGTCAACAATTGAATTATTTCACCTGTTGTAATATATATGGATGTCTTTGATAATAGGTAAAATATATAGAGGTCAGTAGCTATATTTATTGCATTGAAGTCAAAGAAGTGTTCTATTTGTTACACATCTGTAATTTAATTATGTCATACATTGAGGCAGTTAATATTTTTGAAACCTCTGCGGTATGTAACAGTTGAGGATTAATGTTGAAGTATGGGAGATTGCGGAAGTTTTCGTAGCAAGGAACATGAAAATGCTAGCATGATGTCGATATTACACTTACGGCCTGTATTAAATGGGTCCCACTTTTAATATCTTCTAGTCCTGAAAGTTGCCCCGATTGGATGTACCTTGCTTTCTGATCTAATCACAATTAAGGTAATATGGAGACCTAGCTTAGAAACTGTGCAAGGCTTATGTTTTAGTTGCTCTGTTCTATATATATTTTAATTACTACCAGGCTCCCAGCATTCTGATCTAGGACAAGATATTATATAAGGTGAATGTTGGAGATTCACCAGCCCACACAGGTAAGTCCAGAGGGAAGGTGAATAACAGACTGATATTTCTCATTTATACTTTAGATGCAGAAAAAGAAATACATGCTTTGAAGATTGTAACCCTCCTACATTTCATTTCTGAATGTGTAAGTAAATATGAATGGCAATGGCAGGTGATTTTTTGGAAGAGACAAAGCCCAAGACTTGCATAAAACATTGAAAGGTTCGTCAGGTTTACTCAAATGGCTATGCCCCCTCTTAGGTGCCATTCAATTGAGCAGTACAGATCAATAATGTGAGTGGTCTGTGTATGATAATGTGGTAATGTTTGTGTTCATTTCCAGGATTGGGATTTTTATGGGTCATCCTTCTAATTCCAGTTCCCACACCTCCCAGTACAGGCATTCAATTCAGATTTTTGTTGGAGTTTGAAAACCCACAATTCGTGGGTTTTGAAATCTTGCGGGGATCCCAATTCCTAGGAAAAAAATCAAAAGAACAATTATCGTGTGAAAGCCCATGAAAAGAGCAAGGCTTATTTGGAATTCAAATTTTTAGCCTAATTCTGTGTGAACCAAGGTCTTGCGTTTGAACTAATGGAGAAGAACTAGGGGAGAAGGAGAACAATTGAAGCGTGGGTTAGGCCATAATAAAAGGACTCCATCGGTTTGCTATCAGATTTGCTACCTCAGTTGTACAATGTTTCTGAATCTCGCCCCCTAGAAGTAATTATGATCTCTACTCATTAGATTCTATTTTCCTAATTTTTTCAATTTTTTTTTTTATTATATGATATGATGTTAACTATATAATTAATATCTATTTCCTTCACTCGTTAACTGCCCCTCTAAGCTCATATGGCATGAAGACCATATGAGGTCAAATCTAGGGCTGTCAAAGGGCAGGCCGGGTCAGCCTTAGCCCTTACCGGTCCCTATAAGAGTAGGGCCCTGGCCCTTCAAGGGCCGGGATTGATTGGGTCCACACCGATTATCAACTTGACATGGTAATGGATACCCTCCTCTTTTATCCAGGCTTGGAACCGGCATTGCAACAAAAAGAGTAACGACAAAGTTTTAAAAAAAAATCCTTGTCAGTGACAAGCAGGTGTAGAAAAGAGAGCATGAGGCACCAAGGTAAGCTGTAGAAACTCAGAAGTAAGGAAGCTTGTTTGAAACTTGAGAGTTGAGATCTGAGAGAGAAGAGAGCATGAGGCAGGAACTCAGGAAGCAAACGAGATTAGGGTTAGGGTTTAGTAAGAGGCAAATAATATATATATATATATATATGTGTGTGTGTGCGCGCGCGCACGCGCGTGTGTGTGTGTGTAGGGTAGGGCCGGATTTTAAAGGGTAGGGTCAGGGTGAGCCTTGGCCCAGCCGAGCAAACGCAGGGCTTTCAGATTTTGGACCTTGCCCGGCCCAATGGTTGAGAAGGGCAGAGCTTTGGAGGGTAGGGTTGGTACCCTTCTACGTGGGCTTTTTTGACAACCCTAATCAAGTCTTAGGAAAAAAAGATTTTCGTAGATGATGTGACAAACAATAGGTCTATTCATCAGTTACTAGTAACAGTAGATAAATGATGCCTTGTACGAATAAAATGGTGGAATCTCAATGATCTAGTAATTGGAAGATCTACATTATTATTATTATTTTGGTAATCAGTTATATCATTTATCTATGGGTAAGGGGGTTAGGTGGGTTAGAACTCCGGTGGGCACTCAACGCCACACCAAGACTCGGACACGAGTCACTCCTCCCCCAAAGGGAGATACACTACCACCACCAGGACAAACCCAGGCGTGTGGTCTACATCATTTAATGAGCCTGATCTTTGATTAGATAGGTAGCTGCTATAAACGTATCACAAAAAAAGACTAATGAGCATGATCGTTTATTTGGATAGGTAGCTGCTTCTACGGTCCCTCATAAAAAGGGACTAAAATTTCTCCAAACTTAAATTTTTTTTTTGGGTCAAGATAACAACACCATAAGGCAAAACTGTAGTCATTGGAAAGAAACGCACGCACTCACTCCTAACTTTAACCTAACTTTAATGAGTATACTAATTAATAGGAGGATAAAATTATCTATGTGAAGGTGCTGTTTTTTTTGGTTCACGATGTATGGTTAGAGGCTGGAACCCTAATTAGTATGGTAAGTATTCGTTCTAGGTTATCGAATCAGTGGATATCTCAACCATCACATCTCTCAAGACTTGGATCTTGGATCAAATGAGTGGATAACACTACCAATGGGGTAAGATTAGAAACCAAGTCCTCCATCTCAAAGGGAATGCATTGGCAAACCAGGTGGACTGCAGGTTGCATTTTCTTAGCTTGTCCTAATTAGGTAAGGAAAATAATCACCTCCTCGGTTGGTGATGTGAGGAGAGGAGGGTGTCTTGGCTCCCATTTTCTTGCCACATCTCCCCTTTTTAAATCTTTTAATTATGGTTAAGATTCAATCACCCTTAGGATTCTCCCATTATTTTTTTTGGATTTTGTTAGCACTAGTCACAAATCTTCCAAAGATACAACTAGAGCCATACAAATATCAAACAATCTTTGACTTTTGCTTTTTAAACCATTAAAATAATAACATTTCCAAGTGTCAGGCCCATCTTGCGTCTATGGTTAAATTTGGAGTAATTGTAATTGGGGCTAGCACTTATTTATTTATTTTTAAATAATAATCAAGGAGTTAAAACTAGAGTTCATAGGGTAAAGTGCCGACAATCCAACAAAAAAAAAATAAAAAATAAATATATATATATATCTTTATCTTTACTATTATAATGCGAGAGGCATGCATAGATGATTTTTCTGAAATTCCCAAATTACCCTTGCCTTTGATTTAATGTTTTTACTTTAATTCCTAAACTACCCCTTGTCATCTATCTATTTGGAATCATAGCCAATCGCAATTGACCTCGGGAAGAGTTCAATCACACCCGTGGGTTAACACGTGCTCCTTTTAATTCCTATTAATTGTGGTTAACTCCTCCTCGCTCTCACGTGCATCGCACGTGCCACTAGCGATTTCAATAGGGTGTCGTTAACTCCTTCCTCTTGCTCTCATGTGCATCGCACGTGCCACCCACTTATATATATATATATATATATATAACATTTTTCCCGTGTCACGCAAGGACACGGGATGTGTCCCCCTTAAATGCACGTAGCAATTCATACTTAGGTTAAAATTTTGATTATGACTACCCAAAAAAAGTTTGATTATATTTTGTTCCAATTGAGTCCGTACTATTCGGGAATGATCCAACGACGAACCTCTGGCTCTCACCAACCCCTGGTGAGAGGCTGATTTCGCGATGGGAAATAATTTGCTACTGCTAGTGGGAGTCTCAGCTCTCTTACCCCTTTGGGATCTCCTGAAACTGAAAATGGCTTCTGGGAATCTTGGAGGCTAATGTTGGAAGCTAAAGGGCCCCCAGAAAAACTATAAATTCTTTCAAATTTCGCTGGTCAGACCCTTTTATAGTGCCTATCATGTATTTGATCAGATTTCCTGTTCTTCATTGTTTTGATTCGGTTCAACCCACCATGTGTAGAGCTACTAGGATTCTCATTGCTTCATTGATTGTGTTTTTGGAAGTTTATTCGGGAAATATATCAATGTTTTGCAGGTTTAGATTTCACATAGAATTTCTATTGAATTAATGTAAAGCATGGTGTGTAGATTTTCTACTCGGTTATTGAATATATGCATAGCTTCTTTCTGTAAAACCAGGCAATTGGAGAGAGCAGAAACAATTATAATCGATGGTATACGACTAGGAATTCTCCCAAATGTTGTTACTTACAATACACTGATTGCTGCTTATTGCCGGTTTGTTGGCATCGATGCAGCTTATTCGATTCTTGATAGAATGAGAGAAGCTGGGATAACCCCAGATGTTAGTACTTATAATTCTTTGATTTCCGGTGCCACTAGGTATTGCTTGCTATCTCGATCTCTTGAACTGTTCGAAGAAATGCTACACAGAGGTATTCTTCCTGATTTGTGGAGTTATAATAGTTTGATGCATTGTTTCTTTAAATCTGGAATGCCAGAGGAAGCTAACAGGATTTTCAGGGATATTATCTTGAACAATCTCTACCCTTGCCCATCTACATTTAACATCATGATTAATGGCCTCTGCAAGGCGGGATATGCGAGTAATGCCCTTATGTTATTCAGGAATTTACAACGGCACGGCTTTCTTCCCCAGATTGAAACATATAATATACTGATTAATGGGCTCTGCAAGTCGGGTAGGTTAGGGGAAGCAAGAAGAATCCTTAAGGAGCTTGGGGAATCAGGTCATGTGCCAAACGCCATAACTTACACGACTGTCATGAAATGTTGCTTTAAATATGGAAAGTTTGAACAAGGGCTTGAGATCTTCTTGGAGACTAAGAATAAAGGGTATACCTTTGATGCTTTTGCATATTGCACAGTGATCAGTGCTTTGATTAAGAAGGGGAGGATGAAAGAGGCGAATGATTGCATAGAGCAAATGACTAGAAATGATATCGGGTTAGATCTAGTATCCTACAATACGCTGATTAATCTGTTTTGTAAGGAAGGTAAGTTGGAAAATGCATTTCAATTGTTGGACGAGATAGAGAAAGGTGGGATGGAATGTGACGAGTATACCCACACAATTCTGGTTGATGGATTGTGTAAGACAGGCGATATTGAGGGGGCCGAACGCCACTTGAACTCTATGAATATGATAGGCTTCCATTCTAACTTGGTGGCCTGTAACTGCTTGATCCATGGGTTGTGTAAAGCAGGTCAGGTGGATTACGCTATGAAGATGTTTGAAAAGATGGACCTGAAGGATTCTTTTACCTACTCCATCTTGGTTCACGGTCTTTGCAGAGTAAGGAGGTTCCGTTTAGCATCCAAGCTCATGCTGTCTTGCTTAAGAGATGGCATGAATATACTCACTTCTGCCCGACGAGCTGTTCTCGCTGGTCTTCGTTCTTCAGAGGCAAGGAAGCTCCAGTTAAAAATTCGGATGGCTAGGATTTCATACTGATATGGCCATGTTGCCTCAATTACATGCTGGAAGTTTGAAGAGGTTAGTGAGGAAATTAACTGAATTATAAGAATCATTTCCCACTATTGTGGGAAATGAAGTCCTTAAGTTGTTTTGGAATAATAAGCGTTCTCTTATCAAGATGCACCTTGATAAACTTGTTGAACATACAGGACGTGTTTGATGTTGGGGGGGGGGGGGGGGGGGGGGGGGGGGGGATGATTCATATAATTCACATACTCTTCTCCTACTACTCGTAATCTATTTGTCACATTCTTAGAAGAACGAACACATCTGAGATGCTTTTACTAAGATTATATGGTGCAAATCTCAATCATGGAACTTGCTTTAAGTTTTACAAGTGGATCTCTATTCCCATTGAATGAATGATCAGTGGAGGTCCTTCAAGTCCTCAAAGACCCAAATACTCCTCTAGAACTGCCCTAAAATGTGCGTATTACTCTTTCTGTAAACATGCCTTTTATTGGACTAAAAATGTTCAGTACTTAGAGCCTTGATCTCATTTTGTGACAGGTAAATTGGTTGACTTTGATGAGAACCACCATGGGTTTGCTGCTTGGCGATTAAAACCAACCTTTATGTGAGTATTATTTTTTCTGATTGATAATGCATTTATTTCTAGCTTTTTTCATTCTCCCAAATATTTTGATTTTAGCCCATAAGTGAAAAAAGGGGAGTTTGGATTCATGCGAGAGCACTTTTGGATAACCTGTATTTAAGCCGAGCTGAGCCAAGCTTGGCTTGGCTTAAGCTTGATTCAAGCTCGAATGTTCTAGCTCGAGCTCGGCTTGTACAAAATTGTCGAGCTCGAACTTGATTCATGCCAAGCTAAGCTTAGGTTGGCTCAAACTTGATTACAAGGTTATTTTGGTCAATTTTACACGATTATAATAAAAACATTTATTATAAAATTAAAATACAAGAAACTACACAAAATTAATCCATTCATACACAAAAATAGGTTTGAGAGTGTTAAGACAAGGGTATATGCTTTTAACTTCTCAACTTTCTTTTGTTATTATCATCTTCTAAACTTATTTGCTACAAGTTAAAACATATTATTATATATTAGGGGAAAATACATTTATACACCATGAGGTTTGACAAAAATACACATACACCCCCTCAGTCTTCAAATAATACATTAGGTACCCTTACTTTTTAAAATAATGACACTTACACCCCCTCCATCTATCAGTTGACCGTTAGTCAACTGACAGAAATGCTTATATATGATGATGTCATGTGATTAAATGTATAAACTTCTAACTTTGCCCCTTCAATTTTCAGAAAACACTATTCCTACTCCAAAACACTATTTATTTATTATTTAAAAATCTGGTTATCACCCATTGAGGTCGCCACGTGTCCCTTTTGACACCCCTTAACCGTGGTTAAGATTCACCCACCCATCCTTGTTTATTTTTAAATATTAATTCTTTTTGAAAATTAAAAAAAAATAATAAGAGTTTTTTTAATTTTAAAACAAAATTTTAATATCACCTCTTGAGGTCACCACGTGTCCCTTTTGACAACCCTTAACCGTGGTTAAAATTCACCCACCAATCCTTGTTAATTTTTAAATATTAATTCTTTTTGAAAATTTAAAAAAAATAGAGTTTTTTTAATATTAACAGATTTTTAATATCACCGCTTGAGGTCGCCACGTGTCCCTTTTGACACCCCTTAACCATGGTTTACCCATCCTTGTTTTTTTTTTTAAATATTAATTACTTTTGAAAATTAAAAAAAATTTAGAGTTTTTTTAATGTTAAATTTTTTTTTTTAATATCACCCCTTGAGGTCGCCACGTGTCCCTTTTGACACCCCTTAACCGTGGTTAAGATTAAATATTAATTACTTTTGAAAATTAAAAAAAATTTAGAGTTTTTTTAATATTAAAAAAAGTTTTTTAATATCACCCCTTGAGGTCGCCACGTGTCCCTTTTGACACCCCCTCAAGGGGTGATATTAAAAAACTTTTTTTAATATTAAAAAAACCTTAATTTTTTTTTTAATTTTCAAAAAATAATTAATATTTAAAAAAAACAAGGATGGATGGGTGAATCTTAACCATGGTTAAGGGGTGTCAAAAGGGACTCTTGACGACCTCAAGGGGTGATATTAAAAAACTGTTTTTGATATGAAAAAAACTCTAATTTTTTTTTAATTTTTAAAAATGATTAGTATGTAAAAATAAACCAAGGATGGGTGGGTGAATCTTAACCACGGTTAAGGGGTGTCAAAAAGGACACATGGGGACCTCAAGGGGTGGAATTAAAAAACTGTTTCTAATATTAAAAAAACTCTTTTTTTTTTCAAAAAAGAATTAATATTAAAAAAAAAACCAAGAATGGGTGAGTAAATCTTAACCACGGTTAAGGGGTGTCAAAAGGGACACATGGCGACCTCAAGGGGTGATATTAATAATCTGTTTTTGATATAAAAAAAAAACCTCTAATTTTTTTTTTAATTTTCAAAAATGAATTAATATTTAAAAAAAAAAACCAAGGATGGGTGGGTGAATCTTAACCACGGTTAAGGGGTGTCAAAAGAGACACATGGCGACCTCAAGGGGTGGTATTAATAATCTGTTTTTAATATTAAAAAAACTCTGATTATTTTTTTAATTTTCAAAAAGAATTAATATTTAAAAATAAACAAGGATAGGTGGGTGAATCTTAACCACAGTTAAGGGGTGTCAAAAGGGACACATGGCGACCTCGGGAGGTGATAACCAGATTTTTAAATAATAAATAAATAGTGTTTTGGAGTAGGAATAGTGTTTTCTGAAAATTGAAGGGGCAATGTTTGAAGTTTACACATTTAATCACATGACATCATCATACATCAGCATTTCTGTGAGTTGACTAATGGACAGCCAACTGATGGAGGGGGTGTAAGTGCCATTATTTTAAAAAGTAAGGATACCTAATGTATTATTTGAAAACTGAGGGGGTGTATGTGTATTTTCGTCAAACCTCGGGGGTGGAAATGTATTTTCCCCTATATATTAATATAAACAACATTATCAAAAAAATACTATATATGTAATATATCGAGCTGAGTTGAGCTCAAGCCGAACCGAGTTAATTCTTCTGTCCGCTAAATTAGTAAAATAAAAACCCTAAACGAGCTGAGCTTAAAGCCAAGCCAAGTCAGACAAGGTCTAGCTTGGGCTCGGCTTATTTAAAGTTTAAACATTCGAGATCATGTAAAAGCTTGACTTGATTTGTTCGAGCCTCAAACACTATCTTGAGCTTGGCTTGAATGATCTGAGCTGGCTTGAGGATTGATTCTTCCCATGCTTCTTGCATTTCTTTCCAACTATAGCTCATAGATAGGTAATTAATATGAATGCAAAAAAAAAAAAAAAAATGAACGCAACAACTAGAATGATCCTGCTTAAGATCTTGGTTTGTAACCCTTTTCCAAGGAAGGATAGGAAGAAGGAGAGACTCAGCTTCTTGGACGCTGACTACAGAAGGGTACTTCTGTAGCTTAATATAATATGCCTCTTGAAGCAATATGCTCTCTCTTTTGGTTGCTGAGTTATATGACATATCAGTTGGTTAGCGCAAGGGACAGCTCTTATAGGGATAGTCAGATTTCATTTTTTTTTAACATTTAAGTCCCTTACTGTCTTACCTGGAGGCTTAAATGGAACTCTTCTACCTATTAATTCCTTGCCCAGACAAAAAATCCTTTAAGGCACCCATATCTTCTTAAGGGTCTTTTAGGATGCAAACTTATCCTGATTACCGTAATTAGTCAACTAGCAAAAGAGGGGGAAATTGATGTGTTTGGCCACCCAAAAAATGAAATTGCGTAAATCGAAAAAAACAGCTCTCTCCTGGAGTTCATTACCTCTGCTACACATTGTCCCTAAGAGTCTCATACTTCACGCGTTGTCATTGGTGAAATGTATGGGTATAAGTATAATATAACCACACACAGGTGGATATGGTATTATGTTTGCATAACTTTGAGTGAACATTCTCAATGCCTCTTCTGGTAAGATTTAAAGCGACCATTCCCTGAGAAAGACCTCCACTGTATGAGGTGTGAAAAGTGTCAACCTACTAACTAACAGTGAATTGAGTAACTTTCGAGAGGCATTTCTTAAGTATCATACAATTGAGCTCATGGATCCAAATTTTTAATGAATTTTCTCTCTGTGCCTGTGCGTGTGCGTGCGTGAATATATTTTTAAAGTGATCTCCTTCTATGGGCACATTCTTGGATTGGGAATTGTTTCCATATTTTTCTTCTAAATGCAACTAATTTTTTATTGCTATTGGAGATTCTGGTGTTGCCACGAGCTGTATTTTTCTTTGCTTTGCCTGTGGTCATTTTAAACCAACATTCGAGGTAAGGAGTCGGATGGATCTGGACCTAGTACTTATCGAAAATCTATCGTACTTGATTGATGAGTAAAGATAATTTGTTATTTGTTTATTAGTAGTCTTCAACAGATATGATATTATATGTTTGTCATCTAACTGGCTACAGAAGTTACCTTATATAGATTTACTTACATTTGATTATAAATGTGTTCCAGGTAACTTGGTGCTTCATTTTTTATGCAGACCATAGTCAGGCAAGATTCATGGATGATTAAATATGTGATACTCCGGGTCAGTAGAGGATATTGTATTCAAATCATTGTTGAATTCATAAATTAATAGGAAACAATTGTAGCTCTTTGTTTTGTCAAATAATAGGGTCTTAACGTCATTATAGGAAGGACTGGGTGTTTACTTTGTCTTCTCACGAATGTGTGTATATGTATCTCAGTCTGAATCTGTGAAGATTCTAGGAAAGTTCCATTCTGGAGTGTGTAATATATTTTTTTCAGCTAAGGTCTGATATTCAAGACAGTATCTATTATTAATTTGTATCACTGTTATAGCACTGGTGCTAATACTACCAAGGACTAGGAGCTGCTATTTCAGTTGTTGTGTTTGGCTTACAACAAAGTGCAGCAATGGGTTAAGTATCTTTTCCCGGGAGTTTTTATACTTAACTTTTTTTAATGACTATTGAGTTGCTGATGCGATTGAGTGTAAGAAATTTCTGTTTGCGCAAGTTGATGGCTACACTTATAACATAGAAATAGAATTACCATTAACCAAAACTCTTTTTTTTAGGTGATTTGTTTGGGTTACCAAATGATCGCCGAACAAGAAGTCGAATCTTTGCTGAGCCTGAAACTTGCGTAAAGCTCATTATTAGGTATATTTCTCTAAGTACAGTGTTTTCTAAGACTTACTTTGATTGAATGTTGCAATAAGGAACTTTTTGTTGGATCTGCTCAAGAAAGTAGGCCATTTTAGGTCAAGATGGAAGGATCCCTCTTCTCTGTAACTGAATTTTAGTATGTCTAGCATTAGCTGAGTCAATATATGGATCACATATTGTCACTCATGCTTTACCCTACTGCATTATCAAATCTTTTGTTGAATATAGTTGAAATGATCAATGGCCTTGTTTTAAGCCAACAGAAAAACCTACTTTGGCAGCTTGGAGTATAAATGTCTCAATTCATTGCAGGATTTATGGAAAGCACGATAGTGCTTCCCACTGGAAGTAGCCAAGAAATGGGAGGTGCTGTTAGGGAAGCGGCCAACAGTCATAGCAGCAGTGTTGTCAGAAGTCATTCAGGAAGGATTTACAAGTCTTTGGGGGTCCTCTGGTATCACTTGGTTGTTTCACAAGTGTAGAAAGAATAATGGTTACCGAGAGACCACCTATAACTTGCGGGCAGGCCTTCGTGCGATCTCCGTCCTGGTTCGTCTTAAAGCAGCTTTCCAGGATTGATGCTTACGAGTGAGGAAGGTTGATTTTGCTCCTTATAAATACAGACAAGATTATAGACTTTATTAAGGGCTGTAGGAGGAGGGATTGATTTGTACCATCAGGATTTTGTAACAAGCAAAGGTGATTTTTTTGCACAATTCAACATGTGTTCTTTTAACTGTGATTAAGAAAATTTAACTCCTAAGGTTCATATTTCTAACCATGATATATGTCATTCTCTGGTTTCTGCCAGAGACGTTAGCTCTCGGTCTCCACTTAAGGTCATAGCCTTCCCAAATGAAAGGCCTGCTTGGGAAGACTACCTAATTCTCTGAAAGGATCAGTTTAAAAAATGTAGAGTTGTAATACAGAGGAGAAAAAGTACGGGCCTGACTCCATTCTTTTCTGGAAGGAACTAAATCCTCTATGGTTGTAACCGAATTTGGATTGAATCCGGCAAGAGGTGTCAAAAGGGACTATTTGGCGACCTTAGAGGCATAACCAGATTCACCAGAATCAAACGTAGAGGATTTGGTTCCTTCAAGAATGACAGCCCGGACAGAGAGACCATCCACGTGGCTTTGTTTTTTCACATATTCAGGGACATGAAACTTACAGCAAGAAGGTATGTTCGGTTGCCTGGGTTTGTTTGGAGGGAAAATAAGTGCACTGACTTATTTGCTGGAGAAAAGCTAAATTTTGTGTTTGCAATACTGCAAAATGAATTTCTTGCATCAAATAAATTCTCTAATTTTGCGTTATGTTTTGGAAACAACTTCTTTAAGACCATGCGTTCTGATCATTAAGTTAGGGGGAATGCTTAGCTTCTGTTATTAGTCCGGCAAACAAACATGGCAGCGGATTCGAATCAAGGATTAAAGATTAGTTGTAACGAGGCAACAATTAGGCCTCTAGTTCGAGGCACTGTGTTTCCTTTCCAACCCAGGCATTCCTCCCATGAGGCTTGGCTCTTCTGGACCACCCAGCAGGGTTTCTGGCCATGACTGGTCCGAGTAACGGAATGCTCCAAATAAAATATACATGTGTAATGAAAGAGAAAAAAATTTAAAAGAAAAGTAAATAAAAGCATGCAAAACGACAACACGGGCAATATACGCAGTTCACCTCATCCGGGCTACATCTATAAGCTTTCAACAAGATTATTTTCACTATCAATGGAGAAAATTACAAGGTAAACAACATAGGTACTTACCTCCATACAACTTGGAAAACACTAAATCTCTATTCACCCAACCCTACCAGGAACATCCAACCCTCGTTGCTCTATTGACAACACACAAACACACCATCCTCACAAATCTGGAGCAACCTTATCATGACACTGCCTAATAATCCTTAGGTTTCCGGACCCCCTAATATCCCCTTTACTTCTAATCTCTCATTTTTCTCTTAAAAATGCATTTCTACCCACTTTTGACTAAATCTAAAATGCCCATTGAAAAAGTAACAATTAACCTTTAAATCAAGATAATAAGAAAATTGATTCAGTGATTTTAGCGATCACCAAACCCAACAGTACGCATGAAGTTATGACTCACTGCCAACAACTACGAACTCATAAATGACATCCACTAATTCAAGCTAATTTTCTTTATATGTTAGAGACACCTAAGACTCCCAAATTGAAATCAGTTTTAACATATACATCATTCCAGTATTCTGGAATTTTAAAACTTACAGCACTGGGTCAATTTTTCTAAACAGTCGGTCACATGGGCCCGACCTTGGATCAGCCCTACGAAGAACCAAACGTGGAAAAAAAAAATTAAGAAGCTGGAAGGAGAACCTATCCAAATATCCCCTGGTTATGGTATCACAATTTGCCATTATTAATTTGATTACATAAGAATTTGTCAAATGAACGAATCTACCTCATTCCAAAGAAAAACCAAAACAAGAACGGCAGACAAACATATCACTTAACTCAATGTAAGCATCAATAGAATGTTTGCTGATTCCACATGTACAATCTAACCAATACCAACGAAATATGCAATTAAAGTAGTTCTGAGAAAGATAGGAAGATCGCCTCCTAGTATCGTGAGATCTAATCAATCTGCACCCAATTGTACTTAAAAATGAAGGCCAATACCTAACCAAACTATAAAAAAACGTAATGGGTCATACTCATCATAGCTCTGCAGTTACCTTATCGCACAATCACATGCTTAATTGTCACATATGCTCTTTGGGTGGCAACGGGTTGAGTTCTAACCCTCAATTCTTTAGGGGTTGGGAATCAAATCCTGCAGACCCAAGTCTAGTAGCCCATGCTAGATGACAACAATTACACCACTAAAAGTGCTTGGACTGCATAATGTCACATCAAGTGACCTTTTTTTATTTTTATGAACAATGATGATGTATGACAAGAACCTGCATGTCTCACTCACACCCCTATCAGAACATATTAACACGAAAAAACCAAGGGAGTACAAAGGCTATTACCAGGCACCCCATCAAGAAGTTACAAAATGGCTGTCCTCGCCAGCATCCTCCCCCCCTTTCTGCAGAGTGAGTGTAGTTAACAGCCATTCTTCTCTCGTTCCACTCCTCCATGAATCTGTTGTCCTCAATACCCGTGATATTTTTTGCAGTTTCACCACAAATTTCACATAATCTGCGTGAAAAAAAAATATTATAAATCTAATTCTAGGTCCTTGTTAGCCTTCAAAAAAACTCAAAAGAGGATAACCGATTGTTATTTGATCAGTGAGAAACCTGTTCTATTTTATTTCAGAATTACGACTTTCATAAATGACCGTGAAGGTTTTGAAAATATTTGTAAAGTCCAGAACCCTGGAGTTCGAAGATTTAAGAAACAGTCTTTCACCTATTATACAATTCATAAGTTCTAAGTGCTGGCTCAGTTTCATACGCAATTGTAAACCCTGGAGTTCGAATATTTAAGAAACAGTCTTTCACCTATTATACAATTCATAAGTTATAAGTGCTGGCTCAGTTTCATACGCAATTGTAAACCCTGGAGTTTGAAGATTTAAGTAACAATGTTTCATCAATTATACATTTTGTAAGTTATAAGTGCTGGCTCACTTTCACATGCAAACATGAGTGTTTGTGTGTGTGTGTGTGTGTGGACACTTTCACATTTTTTCTCGGTTAACTAACAATCAATGTTTTAAAACGTGAAGGGGTGAGGTGAGGCAATAGGATCTCAAGATTCAAAAAGTTAATGAAAGATTATAATATATATACATATATAAATATATAGAGAGAGATACATTTACACACACACACACACACACACACATAGATATATATATTCATGTATACTGTTTGTGTTCATGTGGGTGCACGCATACAACATAAGAAATACTAAATAAAATAGTTGAAACAAATAACAAATTAAAAAATGGAGTGGTTTCTAAGCGAGGTCTTCCCCTGGCATGATTTGATTGTTAGACAAGTTGATTCGCTATGACGATTGTAGAAAAATTGATTCAAGATCTTGTTAAGAAACATATGACTAAGATGTATGAAGAACTCGAGGAACTCGAGCGCCAACATTTACAGACCCAAAATCTACAACCTAAGCATAATGATGAAGACTATGCTTATAGATGTGAATATGACAGTTTGTTTTCTTTTGAGTCGATTTCTTTGCACGAAGATTTGAAGCAAGAGAGGCACACAAGTTTCAAAGACCATATTCTTGATGAAGAGTGGAGTGAAGAAATTGAAGCAAAAGCTGAGAACAATAATGAAGTTGTGGTTGAGAATAAAGAAGTGACTAGTTGGCCGACATCTCTCTTTCGAATTGTTGGTTTGCATCACCACTACTCATGAAAAAGATCATTCTAAAGAAAATTGAGATGAAAACTCAAGGTCCAGTTTTTTTTCAACCAGGGAATAATGATACGGGAGATAAATTCAAATAAAGGCACAACAAACGGATGTCAGGAAGAGAGATTGTTATTTTTTAGATTTCACAGATTGATAATAAAGAATCAAAAATTCATAACTTTCTACTCAAATATCGTCTCATGAATCCATCAAATGCACTGGAAAGGAAATTTCGATATATACAAGAGCTATTTCATGAAGATTTTCAAGATTTTGGTGTTTAAGATGTCAAAATTGAGTTTTAATTTTAGCTGTAAAATTAGTGACAAAAATTAGGAATATATTAGGTATTTTAAAATTCTGCTTTAAGTTGTTTTAGAAGTAGAATTTAAATTAGTTTTTTAGCTTCTAAATTAGTTTTTAGGTTTTTTTTTTAAAATTATATATAGTTGTTATAGGAGCATTGTTAAGGAACTTTGAATTATTGAATTAGAATTGGTCTTTGGCTTTTCTTTGAGTTCCTTTGTGAACTTTTGGGTTACTTGGATTAACACCTTGTATTTTTCTAGGTTTGTTCTAAGAAATTTAGACTTTGACGGTGATTAAAGATTTATCTTTAGATAAAAAATTAAAAAAAAAATCTGCACAAAATAATATTTCCTAATGATTGTACTTCATGACACTTGCAAATCTAGGTTCTCCAGTTCCAAATGTGCATCTGATCACATACATAATTTCCAGCAGGCTCTCGAAGATTAAATAGCTGTTAATCTGTACTTTTCTACTTCTTGTAGCTCTGCGCAAAATTGTATTTAACAGTTTCACGTAATTTGACATGGTATCCCTATATTAGTGATGAGCTTACTATAAAAAGGAAATGACACCAAACTTCCCACTTTAAGAATTCATCAGCATTTCGTAACTCTGAATCACTAGGCAAGTCAATGACAGTGTATGTTTCCAATATACCAATGTCACCATATAAACGAGAAACAGTTACGTACAACAACCTTCACCTCAATATGCAACTCACCTGATGTTGCTCTCCGTTATATAACACAGGACATATTAGCACGACTATGTAGAGAATGGAGCCTCATTCTCCTGTTGATATAATAGGTATTAGGTAATTAATCTAAAATATTATAGTTAAACACTTAATTGAGGCTTGGCACTTCAATGAGACAATCTAGAATAAGTGAATAACTATCCAGTAGTGATACACATACTTAAACCACAACTGCCATAAGACAAAGCAAAATGCCTTATTATTAATTACTTATAATTACAAACTAGAATGAGCTATTGGCACCTAGCAGGACTATAAAAGTATCACATACATCAAAACATTAATAAAACCAAGTTACGGGCCCCATAATCAAATCATGGATTCTAAAACCACCTAACTAGACATCATGTTTCAAGTCACGATTCTTCAATATCAGGTCTTGATAGAAATTGAAGATTATCTATAACAAGATTCCATCATTACGTGAAATCGTTCTTACCGAGGCACATATTGATGACTTCATATGGCAGAGAAACAAAGGTGTACTTCAGTGAAGAGAAATGAGTTCATGCTTCATAGGTGGTGGTTTAATTAGTATATAACATTTTTTTTTGCATGGTTTCTCCTTTAAGAAGTAGTGATGAATTTTGATAAGAACAAAAATCTTCATTTTACCCATAAACGTGACTGTTTGTTTTGTCCTCGTAAATGTCGTGAAACTAAATATGTTGTGCAAGCTGTACCAAATTGTACAGTTCTGTTATCAGCTGGAAAGAGCCAATTTATGAGGAATCTAACCTGAAATGAAGATTCAGAGAAAGACTTCCTTGTATTAATGAAGAAAATGCAAAGCAAATTCAGTTAATAAGGCAAAGCCAAGATCAGAAATATGGGTACAAGTGCAACATCAATATTCATTCCATCTCATAAAATCCAAGGTGGACACACAGAGTCGGTATTGAGAAAAGAAGAAGACAAACAGTTACCTATTCCCTTTTAGCCTAAACCAAGCCTCTGCACAGTGACGATGTGCAATTCCGAGTTCGTCTTTACAGCCACAACCAAGCTGGATAAGATTGGAAGTTTCAGATGGGCGATCAGAACTCAAATGACAGATCCTGCAAACCTTTTCTCCATCCAAATTTTCGCTACTCAATGCTCCACCACTGGGTTTAATATCAATGACACAAGTATGTTTCTCTGGTTCTGAAACAATCACTTTCCTCCTTTCCACAGATACCTTACTCGTCTCCAATTCATTGGCCTTAGCTTTCGGATCTCCATTCTCTCCACTACCTATTTCAGTCTCTACCGATCCAATTACAATGATAGTCTCCAATTCAACCCGATCAACCGAATTAGCCGAACTCTCACTGGTTCCTTTTTGAACCGGATCAACCGGATTTGACGAATTCTCTCCAGTTTTTTGCTGATCGTTTATCTCGTGATCCATTACTTTCTCACTCAAAGCATCGTTGTCGAAAATTAGCCAAACTTTTCAATCTCTGCAATTTCAGTAATTCTGCAGCTTCAATCTTTCTTTCATAAGTTAATAACAGACTACAAGCAAATCGATTGCATCAATTGATTTTCACCTCAGTTGCCTAACTTCCTACATAAAACCTTCCAATGGAGAAACCTTCTCCAAATACAGACCTTGAACTCTCAATTACATTGCAACCGATCCAAATCTCCAAATAAACTACTTCAGTCTTCTGAGTCAGATCTTCATAGTAGCATCTCAGAATAATAATTAAAAAATGTCTAATCAGAATCAACAGCTCAGATCTTCAAGAAAATTCCAACCTTTCCCTTTCAAGCCATCCAATTCTAGATCGCAAATTAGTCCACTGAATCCTTCAACTCCGCGTAAGAAACCTCAAATCTGTAATAAGTTCAACTCTTCGAAATAAAGCGTTCAATTTCGATGCGTTTACCTTCAGTAACCAATCGATGAATAAAAATCTAGGGTTTCTTTAATACTCAAATAAAGTAAGATTTTGACCTCTGATTCTTCTCCCTCTTTGTAACTTTCCGCTTATCGACGAAGAGGGAAAATCGGAATCGGATTGCGTTGAGTGGAAGGACTGGAGAAACTAAGAACCACTTCTCGTCTGCAGGTGTTTTCTGTTTAAAAGAATTTCGTTGCGTTTTTAATGAGTAACCGCCGGCCCACAGAGAGAATGTTCAATACAGTTTTTCACTTTTTTGGGCGTACAGGGAAGAAATCGGGTATTAAATGCCCCTTAGTTTTTCTTACATTTACGGAATGATCCGCGAGGGTTACTGGATTCGCGGGTGAAGGAATGCTATGCTAGCCCCACATACATGCTTTTGGGGAAATGATTAACTTAAGAGAATTCTTAGTTACTCACCAAAATAAACAAAACTAATTTTTTTTTTTTTTTTAAAATTTTGGCTATCTACGTTTTTTAAAACACTCCCAACAACCTCACTAATTACACACCATGGGTTTGGCCCAGTGGTAGTGTATCTCCCATTTGGGGAGGGAAGACTCGTGTTTGAGTCCTTGGTGTGGCTGTTGACGCCCATCATGTGTTGAGTTCTAACCCTGCTGACAGTCCTAACCCCTGACATAGTTAGTTAACAAATTAGTCCTACCAAAAAAAATAAAAAATAAAAAAAATAAAAAAACCTCACTAATTTAACAAAAAGAAGAGAAAAATATTATTTTATTATTTATGTGAGACCACAATAAAAGAAGGGAGAGAAATGTTTGGTTTGGTGAATGACATTCACCAACCAAAATGTATATTTTGATAAGGCTGTGGAGACCTTTTTTTTGTAATTTTTAATCTTTTGGCTAACCAAAAAGTTATTTTGGTGAGGTTTCTAGGAATGCTCTTATCCCCACATTTGACTATGTAGTCAAATGTGCAATCTCTTGAGATTGAATCACAGCCAATTGTAATTGAACTCAGTGAGAGTTCAATTGCACGCACATATAGGTCAACACGTGTCATTTCTAACCCTTATTAGTCATGGTTATGATTCACTAACCTTTAGTGTTTAACAATTTAACATTGGTTTTAGATATTTTTCAAAAAAATATTTAACCTTAGGGTTAAAATTTTTTTAATCCTAAGGTTAATTTTTTAAAAATTATTTTTTTCTAACAATCAAGGTTAGATTGTTGAAACCAAAGAGTTAAAGAATTTTAACCACGATTAATAGGGGTTAAAAAGGACATGTGTTGACCTATGAGTGAACTCTCAATTTGTTCAATCGTGATATCACAATGTCGTGGTCCTCATTGGTCCATGCCCCTTTTTTAACACTCATCAACTATGGTTAGGATTAACACACTCTTTGGGTTAAGCAATCTAACCTTGGTTTTTTTTTTCAAAAAAAAAAACATTTATCTTAATTTTTTTAAGTTTAACCATAGGTTTATCTTAATTTGCAAATACAATAACAGATTTGCAAAGTAACTCATCATTGTTCAACCATTAGCTCGTTACCCAAAGAACCTCGTTCTTCCTAGAGTTCAATCACGCCCACAGGTCAACACGAGTCACTTTTAATTCTAATTAACCCTGGTTAAGATTCAATAAGCGTTAGGATTCAACAATCTAACCTATTAATGCATAGAATAGGGCCTTAGTCTCATTATTATTATAATAGTAGAGATACACTTCATTAATTTTAAGTTTAGTGCACGATCAATAAATGTTTATGCGAGCGGATCCAAAATTAACTAAGAAATTGGATTGCTTGTTATGGACCCATCCCGAACCCGAGCCAATTATAACAATGTTTAGTAAATTCTCATCTGGATCATATCGATGGATCCAAATGCTCAACAATACCCATGAAAGTCTACTGGGTTTTGTGAAGGTTGACAATCGGGTAAGCAGTTTCCACAATCCTAGGCCCTACCTACGAGAGTTTCAATCAATCAAAGGGATAGTTTTGGGTAAGAAGTTAATACAGTTATTCAATGTTCCTAATCGTCTAAACTCGTAAACAATTCTTTTTGGGGCACTCAAAAAATCTCCATGTATGGTTGTGATTGTGTATCTATATATGGCTTAAAGATCACGTAAAATTGACAACATATTTGGCACTTTACATGGTAAGCCAATACCATCAGTGGTACTGAGTAACAGATTTGACCTAATTGGTGATCTATCCATATGAGCTATTATATTCTTTGGAGTGATGAGGACACTTAGGACTCTTGATACATGCAAAGTCATAGTCTACCCTCAATATTTCTTTTTCTGGCCCACTAAGGGTTTGTTCGTTTGGTTAAAAAGTGAGGGAAATGAAAAGAAAAATATGTTTTCTTACACTTTTCTTGTATTTGGTTTGTAAGAAACACAATTTCATTTTGTTATATTTTTCTAAAATTGACAAATTTTCTTCCAAAACCTTCATCCATATGGTTGTTTTGCAAGAAAATTTGGGGGCCGTTTGGATACACTTCCGTTTTTCTATTTTTATTTTTTGTTTTTAAGAATTGGAAACAACTTTTTGTTTACAATTTTTTTAAATAGGAAACACATTTGGTGTTAGTAACTGTTACTTATTTTAAAAAAAGAAAAACAAAAAAACACGTTTGGTAAATATGATTAAATAATTTCAATTCAAGATGGTGGTAGTGGTGAGTGATGGCGGTGGGTGTAGTGTGATAGTGAGTGTTGGTAATTGTGGCGGTGGTGTGGTGGTGGTGATGGTGGTGGTGGTGGCATTGGTGGCGGTGGCGGTGGTGGTGGCGGTGGCGGTGGCGATGGTAGCAGTGGTGGTGGTGTGGTGGTGGTGGCGGTGGCGGTGGTGGTGGTGATGGTGGCATTGATGGTGGTGGTGGTGATGGTGATGGTGGCGGTGGTGGTGGTGTGTGGCGGTGGCGGTAGTGGTGGTGGTGGTAGTGTGGTGGTGGTGGTGGTAGTGGTGAGTGATGGCGGTAGTGGTGGTGGTGGTAGTGTGGTGGTGTATTGTGGTGGTGGTTGTATTGTAGTGGTGGGTGGTGGCGGCGGTGGAGGTGATGGTGGGTGGTGAGTAGTGGTAGTGGTGGTGGTGGTGGTGGTGGTGGTGGTGGTGGTAGTATTATGGTGGTGGTGAATGGTGGTGGTGGTGATAATGAGTTTGTGTTTTCTATTTCTGTTTTTTGTTTTCAAAAATAGAGGTAGTAGAAAATTTTTGTTTTCTTGATTTTCAAAAATTTTGTTACTAATTTTTAAAAACAAAAAACAGAAACATGTTTACCAAATATGTTTTGTATAAAAATTTTCAAATTTTTGTTTTTAAAATAGAAAACGAAAGTGCAACCAAACGGGGCCTTAAGTTTTTTTTTTTTTTTCTTTTCTTTCACCCATTTTCTCGCCAACCGAACACACTCTAAGGGGCGTTGTTATAAATTTTTAACTTAGTTTTTAATGTTAATTAGTGAGTGAGTAAAATATGTCACATTAGAGAAACAACTCTAATCAAATTCTGGCCAGTTGGGGTTAGTATTTGTTCCAAGTGAGGAAACATCACACTCACATCTCTCCCAAGGGTTGAACCCGAAACCCCCTCCTAGTGAGGGGATACATCACCTTTAGGCTTTTCCCATCATGTGTCTAATCAAATTCCATTATGAGTTTAGATTTATAGAATTGAAATTAACCAGTGAATATAATTCTATGAAATTAAAAATTATTAAATTAAGTTATGCAAGAATCTAAAATTCTTCACTTTACCTACATCTAAAGTCATGCCCCTAAATGATAACTAATGTCCACATTTTTATTAATTTATTCACTACAAAAATAAAGGTTTGTAGTGGCGGACTTTTGAAGGCCGTTCTTAAAATCCGCCGCCATATAGTGTATACCACAGCGGTATTATTATACCACCGTTCTTGGATGTTTTCGGAACAAAATTAACGGCGGTTATTAACTCACCGTCGTGATATATCATATATTACGGCGGGTTTAGCCATAACCTTCGTGGAAGGCTTTCCCTCCACGACTTTTGGTTTCCCGTCTTCTACACATAGCACGGCAGGTTTATAAATAACCGTCGTAAATATGTTAGTAGGGGCGGCGAATAAACTATAACCGCAGTCATATATTGATATATCACGGCGGTTATGTTGTAACCGCCGTGACATTAAATTAATAAGGCCCCGATGATTTCTTCTTTCTTCCTCCCCTTCTCTTCTGCTCTCTGCTCTCCTGCTCTCTACTCTCCTGCTATCAACTTCTCCGGCCATTCCACGACCGCCGACCACCTTATCTCCAGCCACTCCACCATCTCCGACCAGCACCGGCGACCTGCTACATCAACTCCTGCTACCTCGGCGGCCACCTCTGGTACCATCCGAAAGCTCCAGCCACCTTATCTCCCCTCTCCACACTCAGGTAATCCCTCGAAACGTGCATGCAATCCTTTTTTTTTTGCTTTTGGCTTTCTCTCTCTCTTAATTTTCTCTCTCCCACCTCTGGCAGCTCCACGGTTGCTCCACCCCTCCACAGAAGGTCCACAACCCCCTCACCTCCGGCCACCTTTCAGCTCGCAGCACCCTCCACGCTCAGGTAATTTCATTCTTTCTTTTTCTCCATTGTTTTCAGTTGATGTTTATATTTTTTGGCGCTTGAATGTTCTAATATCTTGGATTTGGGTGCATAAGTTTTGTTAATTCAATTAATTAGTATCATTTTATAATTTTACATATTTTTTTCTATATTTTTTTTTGAAAAAATTGGGTTTTGCCCATTTGAGCTTGTGTGGTTCCGGGTTCCATCCCGTCAGGGTGCGAGTCTTCCACTCGTCCCACTAACTTGAGCAAATACTAACCCTCTAATTGGGGTTGGGCCTAACCGTATTACCATTACCAAAAAAAAAAAGTTGTGTTTTTTTCCTTGCTTTGTTGCTTTGTTATGGTTGGAAGGAAAACAGAGAGATTAAATAATTTTTTAATCTTTTTTTTAAAGATTATTCTTTGAATTTAGGGATTAAAAAAATATAAATATGTTATAGAGGTTTGTTAATGCGTATTTTGCTTCTGTTGATTCTACATAATTCTAAAAAGAAAATATTGAATTATATATATTTTAGCTTCCTTGATTTTTGTATTTAGATTGTGCTTCAATATGTACTATAATTGTTCTATTAATTTTAACTAGCGGGTGGCACGTGCGATGCACGTGAGAGCGAGGGGAAGGAGTTAATGACACTCGATTGAACTCGCTAGTGGTACGTGCAATGCATGTGAGAGCGAGGGGAAGAAGTTAATCACAGTTAATAGGAATTAAAAGGGGCACGTGTTAAAATACAGGTGTTATTGAACTCTCCCCGAGGTCAATCGCGATTGGCTGTGATTCTAAATAGATAGATGGCAAGGGGTAGTTTAGGAATTAAAGTAATAGGAATTAAAAGGGGCACGTGTTAACCCACGGGTGTGATTGAACTCTCCCCGAGGTCAATCGTGATTGGCTGTGATTCTAAATAGATAGATGGCACGAGGTAGTTTAGAAATTAAAGTAAAACATTAAATCAAAGGCAAGGAGTTGTTTAGAAATTAAAGTAAAACATTAAATCAAAGGCAAGGGTAGTCTGGAAATTAAAGTAACACATTAAATCAATGTTTTGTTTTTATATAAGGGTATTTTGGAATAAAAATTTAGGAATATCTTAAATATAGAAACTTGAGGGACATTTTAGATATAAAAAATTGTGAAAGACACGTTGGTTATAGAAATATGACATAGGGACGTTTTGAGAACCAACAAACTTTAGGGGCATTTCGGATATAACAAAGAAAGGGCATTTCAGGGCCTTGGCGAAACATTAAAATTACTAATTTTAATTTAATTTAATTTAACTTAACCATAGTTAAACATGAGTTAAAAGGGACACAGGACACTTGGGTCCACTTAGAAGTGGAGGACTCATAAGATAATAGGAGTAGTATTGGAATTTAGTAAAATACCAATCAATGTTATATCTTATCATTAGTAATAAAACGGGTGAGTGAATCTTAACAATAGTTAGTGGTATTAAAAGGGACATATGGTGATTTATAGAGATCCTTTAATTGTGGTTAAGCATAATTAACCAAAGGTGGATATGTTTAATTTTTCCTTAAAAGCAAGATTAGATGGATTAAACCTAGGGGTGAGTGAATCTTAAGCACAATTAACTGGGTGTTAAAGGGGACACGTGGTGGCTTGTAGAGCCCCCTTTAATTGTGGTTAAGCATAATCAACCTAAAGTTTTGTTTTTCTTCTAAAAATCAAGGAATAAATGGATGAATCCTAGGGATGAGTGAATTTTAACCACAGTTAGTGGGCGTCAAAGGGGACACGTGATGGCTTATAGAGCTCCCTTTAATTGTGGTTAAGCATAAGCAACCTAAGGTTTTTTTTTTCTAAAAACCAAGGTTTGATGGATGAACCCTAGGGGTGAGTGAGTTTTAACCATAGTTAGTGGGTGTTAAAAGGGACACATGGTTGCTTATAGAGATCCTTTAACTGGTGTTAAACATAATTAACCTAATTTTCTCATTTATCATTATATTTTCTTATAACCAATGTTAGATTATTTAATCCTGGGATAAGTGAATCTTAACCACAATTAGTGGGTGTTAAAAGGGACACATGACGGCTTGTAGAGCCCTCTTAAATTCCCCTTTAAGGATTGAGGTCTTTTGTCAAAGCAACCACATATCCCCTTTAATTTCTAGATTTTTTTTGAAAATAAATCATAGGGTTAAGAGTGACTCAACACTAGGATTTATCCATCTAACCTTGCCCAAGTAATGAGATTTCTTAATTTGATGTTTTATCTATGGTATATATGCCCAGTAAGATTTGTAGTTCAATTGTATGTATCTTGTGCTTATTTAATTGTTAACATCTTTGTTCCAGTTCTGGTACACTTTGTATAGTGCATGCATGATTGAACCTCGTGATCCATGTTAACTATTTGGGTGGTTATATGATATTTCCTTCTGATCTCTATGTTATATGTCAATGTTGGAGCAAATAATGTACATATTACCCTATGAAGGACATTATTAGTGACTAAATGGAAATTTTAGTTCATAGGTTCATACTCATCCATGTATTGAAGCTTAGATTTCCCGTTTAACAATCATTGTGTGACAAGTGCATTTCTTGTATCACCTATTTGGACGAATTAGTTGTAAACTGTGTCATTTAGTTCTCTTGTGAGGCTAAATGCAGGTTAACAACATTTCGGTTTTGTTTGTGATACAGTGTATTTGTCTGTATATGATTCTTGAATTGTCCGGTTGGACAGTTTGGGAATGCATAATCTCTAGTATATTCAGTTGCTCATTGTTTGTCCAGATTGAGGAAAATTTTGGCAGTTGTTTCTCTTATTCTCTGGGTACATATTTAGACTATGTGGCATGCTTGCCCCTAATCTAAGTCATGTGCTTGGAGAACCATAGGGAAATGCTACCGAAATTTCTTTGAAATGGAACAAACCACTTGAGCAAGTGAATATTGGAGATTATGCATTCCTAAATGGGATAGGAACACCCCACCCGTTAGAAGAGAAGTTGAAAACAATAAGAAGCATGCATGCATACATATTATGTAGATGAGGAAGTGATTTGATAGTTGTTTTATTGCAATTGACTGATGTGATCAACATTTCCTATTTCTTAGAATAGCTAACGAAGCAGGACTTAGAAATCTTATTTCATCCCTCATGAATAGGAGTTGGATTGGAAAGTCAAGGTACTATTTGTCATAAGTTTTGACGAAACCCAGAATGATAAAATATAAGCATCTAAGCATATGATATTTTTTTTATTACATCTAAGCATATGAAGAAGTTTATAGAGTTTGCATTAGCTCATGGAGCGACTAATAACAATGGCGGTATAAAGTGTCCATGTCCCAAATGCAACAATGTCCTTTATCAAGAGAGAGGTACAGCGTACAACCATATGATCTGTTATGGATTCGACCTTAACTATAAAATCTGGTTTTATCACGGGGAAGACATATTACAACACACATTGGTTGGCGGAAGAATGTCTCAGAATCCTGACGTGTACGACAGACATAATGAGATGGAAGACCTGGTGCACGATTTGTTTGGGTTACCAAATCGAGATGGAACCGGTGCCAGTAGTCGGGATCCCACTCTTGAGGCGGATAAATGTTTCCAATTGGTAAGGGATGCAGGACAGGCTTTGTATCTAGGATGCCTGAATCACACGAAGTTGTTTGTCATCGTAAGATTATATCACATTAAGTGTCTTTGTGGATAGAGCAACAAATCATTCATCTTGTTGCTTGAGTTGTTGAGGGAGATACTCCCCAAGGGATCAACACTACTGGATACGTACTTTCAGACAAAAAAAATGATGTCTGACTTGGGACTTAACTATGAAAAATCGATGCTTGCCCCAATGATTGCATGCTTTACTTGAAATACACTGTGAGCAAGCAAACATGTGACATCTGTGGTGAATCAAGATGGAATACAGGGGATGATCAGTCGAGAGGCAAGAAAAAGAAGACTCCTGCGAAGATTTTGCGTCACTTTCCATTGAAACTCAGGTTAGAAAGATTGTTTATGTCGTCCAAGACTGCTTCTGAAATGAGATGGCATGATGAGGGTCGAACTAAGGATGAGAAGTTAAGGCATCCTACAGATTCACTGGTCTGAGAAAATTTGGACAACAACTACCATTTGTTCGCTTCGGATGCTTGAAATGTGAGACTTGGGTTGACGACTGACGGCTTCAATCCATTTGGGACGATGAGTATTGCTCACAGCACATGACCTGTGGTTCTTATCCCATTCAACTTACTACCGTGGATGTGCATGAAGCAGCCGAACTTCATTCTGTCCTTGCTTATTCCTGGTCCCTCCGGGCCTGGAAATGCCATTGATGTCTACATGATGCCTCTACTCGAAAAGTTGAAGGACTTGTGAGAGAATGGTTTGCCAACTTATGATGCGTCAAAAAAGGAGACATTTGTAATGAGTGCAGAATTGCTCTGAACTATTAGCGACTTCTCAGGGTATGCTATGTTGTCTAGTTGGAGTACGAAAGGAAAGTTTGCATGCCTGTCATGCTACAAGAACACTTACAGTCGGTACTTGTCTAATAGCAGGAAACAATGTTACATGGGGCACCGTCGTTTCTTAAAGGCGGATCATAGGTTTCGGAGGGACAAACACTCTTTTGATGACACTGTAGGGTTAAGCACTGCTCCAACTACAATGTCTAGGTCCGATGTGTACCGTCAATTGGAGGGGATTGCTTTCTGCCTTGGGAAGCAGACAGGGCAAAAACGATAAAGGCAGGCTACCCAGGATATCATGCAGTATAACTGGAAGAAGCTGAGTATATTTTTTGAGTTCATATAGGGAGCACAATTTGTTGAGGCACAACTTTGATGTAATGCATATTGAGAAAAATGTATGCGACAATGTGCTTGAAACTTTGTTGGGTTTGGACGAAAAAACGAAAGATAGCTTAAAAGCTCGACTCGACTTGGTTGATATGCGTATAAGACCAGCACTTCACCCTCAGTTGCAGCCTGACACAAACAAAGTGTATCTACCCCCGGCTTGTTTTTCGATGGACTAGAATGAGAAAGAGTTATTTTACAAAGTTTTGAAGAGTGTGAAGGTGCCAGATGGTTACTCGTCTAATATTGCAAGACATGTCAATATTGGGCAGCATAAAATTTATGGACTAAAGAGCCACGACTCTCATGTCATAATGCAATAATTTCTACCATTGGCTGTGAGGAAGACATTGCCGAAGAATGTCACTTCCGTGCTGATTGAATTGAGCAACTTCTTTCTGGTTTTATGTTCTAAAGTCTGTGATGTCAAGGAATTAAGACGGTTAGAGGAGAAAATTGCGCTTACGCTATGTCATTTAGAGAGAATTTTTCTACCGACATTCTTTAATGTTATGGTGCACTTGCCTATACATCTAGCAACAGAGGCAAGGCTAGGTGGACCTATACAATACCGGTAGATGTATCCCATCGAAAGTTATGACTTCAATTATAATGTATCAATTGCTTAAACTTCTTGTCATTATATGATTGTCTCATTGTTTTACCTAAATGTAATTCCTATAGGTACTTGTCGATGATGAAATCGTATGTCCGCAACCGAGCTCGACCAAAGGGTTGTATAGCAGAAGGGTACTTGGCCGAAGAATGCTTGACATTCTGCTCAAGGTACCTAAATAATGTTGAATCGAGATTCAATCGACCGGTGAGGAATGACGATGAAAGTGTGATCGGGGGTGCGCAACCATTTGCCCTAAGTGAATTAGAATGGCAGTAGACACATCGTTATGTGTTGTTCAACGATGAGCAACTCACAACATATCGAGAGTAAGACGAATACTATCATGAATTTTTTTTAATTGTCTTTAATTTAATTTTTATTTTTGATCGATTTGACTTTGAAAAACATGGATCGATTCGTTATCTGCAATCAACACATGAATGTACTGAAGATGACCAATCCCAAACTAATATTGTCTCCACACGAACTCCAACGAAAGCATAGCGATCAATTTGTTGAATGGTTTAGGGGTTATGTAAGTCATATGCTCTTAACTTTTATATTTGCACAACACATATACGAAGTTTTGCATATTGAACCAATCTTATTATGTAAGTCATATGCCTTTGGCCTTCAATTAGGTTGAAAGGCCGCGAGCGTCATGCAGTTTAGTGTTTGACGAGATTAAATGCCTCGCATACAGTCCACAGTCATTCGCACCAAGTTTTAAGGGTTACGCCATCAATGGATATAGGTTTTGTACTACAGATAGAGAGCGCGGACACAAAAGTCAAAATAGTGATGTTACGGTCACTGCAACGACTCCTTGTTATGCATCTTCTAGGGACAGGATTCCCATTGCAGGAGATATAACCTACTATGACCGCTTAACCGACGTTGTGCAATTGATGTATTCAGAAAACTTAAAATTTGTGTTGTTTAAGTGCGACTGGGTTGATGTGACGTCACAGAGTAGAGGAATAAAGACCGATGAGTATGGGTTTACGCTTGTGAACTTTACACGCCTGCTCCCAACACATGCTGTGTCTCATGAACCATATGTAATGGCATCTCAGGCAGAGCAGGTATTTTATGTAGAAGATCCTTCTGACCCAGATTGGTATGTTGTCATCAAGACAAAACCAAGAGACTTTTTTGACATGAATGAAGAATCTACTATGGACGATAGCGCATTCAGAGAAAACAAGCCACTCAAAGACCAACATTTAGATGTCACTGAACATGATGATGAAAGTGATGTCAGTTGGGTGAGATTAGGGATTACCGGAACAACTGTTGATGCGCCCCCTCAAGTGCAACTCTACCAAACTCCTTCGACTAAATCTAGTGAGGATGAAGTTGAATCAGACTATAACAATGAAACAGATTGCAACAAATAATATGCACCTATATATACATACATAAACAATGTAAGTTTAATCCAATCGCAGAGGTAAACGAGGTTATTTTTTTAAAGAACGTTGCTATCGGTTGTTTATTTGCTTGTTAATAGCGAAATCCAGATTTTTTATGTGTTTAAACCCTCTAAGTATGAAATTTCATTTACTTGGTTAAGTATTTATTTGCATATGAATGACGAAATCCAGATACTTGCTCTACATATTTAAACTTTCTAAGTATAAAATTTCCTTTTACTTGGTTAAGTGTTTATTTTCATTTTAATGACGAAATCCATATACTTTCATAATTGAGAAAACTCTCTAGTGTTAAATTTCCTTTACTTGATTAAGTGTTTATTTGGATGTTAATGGTGAAATCCAAATGCTTGCTCTATATGTTTAAACTTTCTAAGTATGAAATTTCATTTCACTTGGTTAATTGTTTATGTGCATATTAATGACGAAATCCATATACTTTTTAATTGAGAAAACTCTCTAAGTATGAAATTTCATGTACTTGGTTAAGTGTTTATTTGTATGTTAATGATGAAATCCAAATATTTTTATGTGTTTAAATTCTTTAAATATGAAATTTTCATTAATAGCTTGTTTATTTGCATGTTCTTTTTCAGATGGATCCTGCAGGACCTAGTGGTTCGCCACCACATGCTGAGTCCTTTGCACCTACGCCCGGGCCTACAAGGAAGACCCGAGGCCGTACCAGGATGCTGGGTATGCACATTGCCCAGTCAGGGGAGTTGACAGAGGTTGCAATTGACGATCTTGTCTAGTCCATAGGGCTGGGTGGCAAGACGTTAGATCTGTTTTTTGGGTACCATAGCTCGTGACCCACACCTTTTGCGCTTCGATGTCGGTTGGAGGGGCATCGGCACCGAGGCCAGGGCACGTGTCTGGCATCTAGTCCAGGTAAGACGCAAAAAATATGCATGTCTTATAGTTTTTATTTTTGAATAGAATGACATTTGTTATATTAATAGTTGAAAAAGTAAGCAATTGACAATGTGATCCAGGAATATTTCCAGGTCCCACCTAGCCTCGAGAAAAATGTCTTCCACTCACTCGAGCATAAGTGGAGGGACTGGAGGTTGAGGTTGAAGATGAAATACATGATCGCGGAGCTTGGACCGGCAGGTGTTTATGCCAAATGCCCCTCAGATATTTCAGAGAGCCAGTGGCATGGCCTCGTGGATTATTGGTTCTCCGATACGGGGATGGTATATCTTCATTAACTTCTTTATTCTAATATGTAATAGACTTCAATAATGTCACTTATTCATTCTAAACGGGAATAAATTTCAATTTTGCAGAAAAGAAGCGCTCAAAATAAAGAGAATCGTAAAAAGCAAAAGGTGATGCACACTTCTGGGTCGAAGAGCTTTGCTCGCGTCAAAGACGTGATGTTATGTTCGAAGAAACGTTTCCTAAATTTGAAATTTATCATTCATCTTCATGTTATGTTGGTTGGTTGATGTTGTCATTATTGGGAGCACAGAAGAAGGCAAGCCTGACCCAGACAGCCCCGGGGCGTGCAGAGGTGTGGATCGTCACGCACCAAGACAAGAGTGGTACACCGGTGAACGAGGAGGCTGGAGAGTTGATGGTCGGTAATCTTTAGAAGTTCGAATATTCCATTATATAAAATACTTAATTTTTTAACATATGCTGTTGGACATATATGCCCTCGAAAGCCAATAAGAGACTTTTCTATGTTGATTAGACAAGCATCATATTCCCACAACCAACTATAAAGGGTATTTATATTAATTATTGTCTCATATGATGATGACATAAAGTTCCATAGGTAACATTGTAGGAAAATCATGCAAAGGTTGCGAGGAGATATGATTTTCTGATTCCTTGTTAACCTAATATTGTTCGAAGCCTCTAGAGTACTGGTTGGGCGCTGTACTTCATCATGGCTTGCACATGTGTAGTTCTATGAGATAGTGTGATGAATCTCATTCACAGAGAGTGGTGATTCTTGACTAACATGTGAGTATATGTAGCAAGTACATAATACTGAACGGGGTCACTAGTGGATACCCTATGGAATACACTGTCAGTGTATTAGGGTTATCCATTTGACAAATTGTCCTTAGACCTGAGAGGTTAACATCTTCTCAGACATTTATCTATATGGCTTTGATGTGCTAATCGGCAATGTCCAATACGCAGGACTAACTACGGGTACGTTGGGTCATGTACACAATGTTTGGAGAAGTGTGTAAACATTCAATAAGGAATCCACAACTCCTTAATTGGAGATAATGATATCAAGGTGATACTTGTTGAATTGAACTGTTAAATTCAGTACTGGTGCTTATCGGTAAAATGGTTTTTATCAAAATTGATATTTTCAATATGGAAAAGTATACATAAATATATATGTCAGTTCTTTTCTAATGTTTCTTCAAAAGTGTTTTAGAGGTTCAGTTCAATGAAAAAGTAATCATGAGGAAGGGTTCTAATCATAAGCTAGGGACTAAGACAGTGGAATTGTTCCAATCCCGGAAGCTTACAAGTGATATCAGAATGTGGAAGGATTTATTTGTAAATATA
Organism: Tetracentron sinense; assembly: GCA_015143295.1. NCBI lineage: Eukaryota > Viridiplantae > Streptophyta > Magnoliopsida > Trochodendrales > Trochodendraceae > Tetracentron > Tetracentron sinense. The sequence continues at coordinate 51,503,716 of CM026551.1, forward strand.
TTGTGAGATGGTACTTACAAGCAATTCTCTAATTTCTGGAGGTTAATCACATTGTGTTAATGGACATTAATTGTGATTGATGGAAGTCCAGGGACTTAAATAACATTCTATGATTCTAATGGAGTTTTAGGAAAGGTGTTTCCTAGTAACAATGCTTTAACCAAAAGGTTAAGTAATTGGTCCCACAACCGAAAATAGGAGATCCCTTTAGATCCCACACACAAGGAAATTCTTAAAGTATTTAATTTAATAATTTATTAAATTAATTAATTTCTCTAAGTAATTACTATATGGTATAATGAAGCTCTAAAAGATGGAATCACATTGGATGTGAAAAACCAAATGGGTAGGACCCATTGGAAATTATTATAAAAGAATAATTCAAGTGACCAAGAGGGTTTTGAAAACCCTTTAGACGTGTGGGGTGGGGCCCACCTAGGGTGGGACGCCCACTTCATGGAGGTATTAATAATAATAATTGTTATTATTATTTAATTAGTATCTAATAGTTAATATCCTTATTGGATAAGGTTAGTTAGTTAGTTAGAGTTAGTTACTAATTAAAGATTTCTTGTTGGACAAGGAGTCTATTAGTTTCTTGCTAATCAAGGAATCCTAATTAGATTAGGATAAAGATAAGATTAGTTGGACACTAATGGATGAGATTAGTTTCTATTTTTGATTATTCCTAATTAATTATGGAGAAACCAAGTAGGAAACTAATTGAGGAATCCTTATTGGATAAGGATTAGGAAACTTTGGTTGCAAGCAACCAATAAAGCCTATAAAGAGGGTTGGACGTCCAAGGCTTTGGGCATTCTTGAATTTTCCAGAATTTCCAGATTTGGAAACCTCTCCCCTCTCCTCAAATCTCACGCCCAGCCCCTCTCTCTAGTGGTGTACGGTCACCCCTCTCCCCTTTCTTCTCTTGTGTGTTCTAAGTTTTGAATAATCAAGAAGAAGAAGATCAAGGATCTTGATCATCAAGAAAAGTTCTTTATAATAAGAGATTGGATCTTTTATTCAAGATTCCTAGAGCTGAAAATTTGGAATGACCATTAGCTTCCATTAGAGAAAGCTTTAAAGGAAAAAGAAGGTTCGTGTGAATCGACAGGAGACTTGACACTTGTGAAGTTTTGCGAGTACTATTCTTATGTGGATTTGACTTAACAATTTCAAAGTCGCAAAGGTGAATGTTATTCTAACCTTCATTGAATAAAATCAATTAGAATCTTAGTCAGATCTTGGGATTCGATGTATGCCCCCCAAGAACTGTGTTTCTAAAAGGAAAAAGAGGCATACTTTCATATGCGACATCCAACAACTGTTTCCAATTATTTGTAGGGACGCATGAGGGAGCTCCTGGCACAGTTACAGATGGGGCACAGGATAGCACGGCGCGAGATGATGTATTCTCCTAGGTCATGCAGCCTGAGCATCTTGGGAGAATACGTGGTCTCGGATTAGGCCCGACCGCCACCCAGTTAGGTTGGTCACGATCGTCGAGCCATGCCGGTTCGGTGTCAGGAGCTGTTGAGACCCAGATGCTGAGGGATCAGCTCGCGTCTACTCAGGTGCTTGTGGTGACCAGCAGACTTAGATCGCTCAGATCCAGGCGACCCTTGACCGGGTACTACAGGGGATGGGGATGGGGTTGGGGCATGGGCAGGTATATAATCTAATCGACATTAATTAAACATGTTTAATAATATGATCTTGAATCATTTATTGACTCAAATACATCATGAACAGCATGCAGGTGAGCCTTCGACAGCACCACACGCGTCGGAGCGGGTAAATATTAATTTTAAATGTTTTATTTTCTATTTTTAACTGCATTAGAGCATTCCTAGCAGCCTCTCCAACTTTTACTCACCAAAATAGCCAAAACTCACAAAAAGTTAGTGGTGGTGGTGGTAGTGGTGGTGGATGGGTGGTGGTAGTGGTGTTGGATGGGTGGTGGTAGTGGTGGTGGGTGATTGTAGTAGTGGTAGTTCTAGTGGTGGTGGTAGGTAGTAGTGGTAGTGGTGGTGGATGGGTTGTAGTGGTGGTGGGTGATTGTAGTAGTGGTGGTCAGTAGTAGTGGTAGTGGTGGTGGATGGGTGGTGGTAGTGCTGGTAGTGGTGGTGGTGATAGTGGTGGTGGGTGATTGTAGTGGTGGTGGTGGGTGATTGTAGTAGTGGTGGTAGTGATAGTGGTGGTGGTAGGTAGTTGTGGTAGTGGTAGTGGTGGTGGATGGGTGGTAGTGGTGGTGGTCGTAGTGGTGGTGGGTGATTGTAGTAGTGGTAGTAGTGATAGTGTGGTGGTGGTAGGTAGTAGTGGTGGATGGGTGGTGGTGGTAGTGGTGGTGGGTGATTGTAGTAGTGGTGGTAGTAATAGTGGTGGTAGGTAGTAGTGGTAGTGGTGGTGGATGGGTGGTGGTAATGCTGGTAATGGTGGTGGATGGGTGGTAGTGGTGGTGGTGTTAGTAGGTGGTGGTAGTGGTTGTGGGTAGTGGTTGTGTTATTATTGTGTAATATGTCAAATGTATCCTTGAATGCAATTGGCTAAAAAAAAAATCTGTCATTCCTTAGTACTAAGAGCATTCCTAGCCAGCAGCCTCACCAAAATTTAGACCTATTTAGTTAAGTATGTTAGTAATGGACATACCTCATTTTCATAAGTTCGAACACTTTACTCTACATATCTAAATCTTAGACCTATTTAGTTAGTATGTTAGTAATGGAAATACCTCATTTTCATAAGTTGGAACACTTTACCTTGCAAAATCTGAATCTTAAACTTATTAGTTAGTATGTTAGTGAAGGATGAACCTTACTTTTGTGAGTTTGACTCTATACCTTGTAAAATCTGACTCTTAGACCTATTTAGTTAGTATGTTAGTAATGGAAATACCTTATTTTCATAAGTTGGAACACTTTATCTTGTAAAATTTGAATCTTAGACCTATTTAGTTAGTATGTTAGTAATGGAAATACCTCATTTTCATAAGTTGGAACACTTTACCTTACAAAATCTGAATCTTATACCTATTTAGTTAGTATGTTAGTGAAGAATGAACCTCACTTTTGTGAGTTGGACTCTATCGGGCATACGGTCTCGAATTCGGTAGAAACCAACTCCAACACTTAGCATGCATTGAAATACACGCGTTAGAAGAAACGGGATCGAAATCTGACCCCCGGTTTGGAATTGGTGGGACAATGTAGGTTTACGCCGAAATATAGTATCCAAGTATGAATTTCGGCCGTCTCGGCGCCCATATCGGGCATACGGCCTCGGATTCACTCGAAACCAACTCCAATACTTAGGATGTATTGAAATACACACGTTAGAAGAAACATGATCGAAATCCGACTCCTGGTTTGGAATTGGTGGGACGATGTAGGTTTAGGCTGAAGTATAGTATCCAAGTATGGATTTCGGCCGTCTCGGGGCCCATATCAGGCATACGGTCTCGGATTCGCTCGAAACCAACTCCAACACTTAGCATGTATTGAAATACACGTGTTAGAAGAAACGAGATAGAAATCCAACCTCCGGTTTGGAATTGGTGAGACGATATAGGTTTAGGCCGAAGTATAGTAACCAAGTATGGATTTCGGCCGTGTCGGGGCCCATGTCAGGTATACGGCCTCAAATTCGCTCGAAACCAACTCTAACACTTAGGATGTACTGAAATACACGTGTTACAAGAAACGAGATCAAAATCCGACCCCTGGTTTGGAATTAGTGGGATGATGTAGGTTTAGGCCGAAGTATAGTATCCAAATATGAATTTCGGTCATCTCGGCGCCCATATCGGGCATACGGCCTCGGATTCGCTCGAAACCAACTCCAACACTTAGGATGTATTGAAATACATGCGTTAGAAGAAACGGGATCGAAATCCGACCCCCGGTTTGGAAATTGTGGGACGATGTAGGTTTACGCAAAAATATAGGTCTCAAGTATGAATTTCGGCCGTCTCGGCGCCCATCGGGCATACGGCCTCGGATTCACTTGAAACCAACTCCCACACTTAGGATGTACTGAAATACACACGTTAAAAAAAACAAGATCGAAATCCGACCCCCGGTTTGGAAATGGTGGGACGATGTAGGTTTAGGCCGAAATATAGTATCGAAGTATGGATTTCGGCCGTCTCAGCGCCCATATCGGGCATACAGCCTCAGATTCGCTCGAAACTAACTCCAACACTTAAGATGTATTGAAATACATGCGTTAGAAGAAACGAGATCGAAATCCGACCCCCGGTTTGAAAATGATGGGACGATGTAGGTTTAGGCTAAAGTATAGTATCCAAGTATGAATTTCGGTCGTCTTGGCTCCCATATCGGGCGTACGGCCTCAGATTCGCTCGAAACCAACTCCAACACTTAGGATGTAATGAAATACACGCGTTAGAAGAAACGTGATCGAAATCCGACCCCCGGTTTGAAAATGGTGGGACGATGTAGGTTTAGGCTGAAGTATAGTATCTAAGTATGAATTTCGGCCGTCTCGGCGCTCATATTAGGCATACGCCCTCGGATTCGCTCGAAACCAACTTCAACACTTAGGATGTATTGAAATACACGTGTTAGAAGAAACAAGATCGAAATCCGACCCCCGGTTTGAAAATGGTGGGACGATGTAGGTTTAGGCCGATATAATACTGCAAACTATTAATATTTTGAGATGAGTTTAGATCTTTGCATATTTATTAATTATTACATTATCAAATTTTTCTCATTTAGAAAAAAGATTTATAAATTGTGTATATTTTTTTTTTGTAGGAGGGAGTCGGTAGCAAGCACATGTCGGGTTTTCGACCATCCCCAAGCGGGAGTTAGACGGCTATGTATACTTTTTTTTTTCCCTTTTCATTATGTATACTTTTTATGACCACACTTTTATGGGCATGTATATATAATTTTGATATTGCTTGTTTGGGGTATTTTTTTAATTACATGAATTTTTTATTCTTAGTTGGAATTAGATATTGTTATAGGTATAATACATGTTTATTTAGATTTATATTGTTCACAGGTACAGATAATACAGGAAATTTTTTTTTTTTGCAAAAATAAATTCTTTTTTAAAAATATTTTTAATATGGCGGTGGTTTTGAACCGTAGTGATATTAATAATAATTTAATTTATTAAAATAATATTACGACAGTTCTGACCCGCCTTAAGGTCTTATGGCGGTTGCAACCACAATAGATTTTTGATATATAACGGCGGGAACTGACGTCGTGATAGAATCAATAAAAGACGGCAGGATAAAATGCCGTAAAATGAAATCTAAAGAATAACGGCGGTTACTTTATGACGTAACAGGTGATTTTAATAATGAGATTAAAAATAAAACTACGGCGGTTACCAGTTGCAGTAGTTATAAGATGGCGGTTGTTATTAACCGCCATTCATATCCGCCGTAATAGGAATCCCCGACAACATATTCTTCGACGGGTCAACTTACCGCTGTGATACATTATGATGGCAGTAATTTTAGATGGTACGGCGGTTTAGAACCGCCATAAAAATACTCAAATTTTGTAGTGATTTGACTAATTAAGAAGTCTATGGAGTAGGTGCCAGCTAGTTTAGTTGGTAAAGTCTTCTTGGCATCGTATCAAAGACCCGTGATCGAATCTCACCTACATCAATAGATTGGGGGGTTTATGGGAGAGAGAGAGGGCTACCCCTCATTGTGTAGCTCATAAGATCATGTGGCCTCCAATGAATTAAAAAAAAAAAAAGGTCTATACATTTAAGAAATTCACATTTTAACGAGAGTTGGGAGTGGGGAGGAGAGAGCCCAAGTGAGACCCACGTTTTAACCCATTGGAGAGAGCTCAAGAAATTCTCATTCGAAGGAACCCAAAAGGTTCTGGGTTTGATTTAACGGTGTACAGGAAACTTCCAAAATGTCACATAAAAAAAGTTTCCATATCAACAATAAAATACTCAAAATCATTTATAATTACATGGAGTCTGGTTTTATGCGATTGTTTGCCAAGCTGACACATAAAAGAACATTCACCCAGGGGGCGGAGCTAGGATTTTCTTATAGGGAGGCTAACAATGGGGGTTCGGGGCATAGGCCCCAAATTATTTTTTTTTGGAGCCAAATTGATGGGACATCGCCCCTATTTGTGTCTGTTTTGTAAAGAAAATCTTTTCTTCTCAAAAAATTCAGGAGGGCCAGAGCTCCCTTTCCTCTTGTTCCGCCCCTTTCCTAGGCTACACTCTTATTGTTGCTATAGTAAAAAAGAAAAATTCAAAATTTCAGAGGGGGTTGACGCCCCCCGGCCCCCATGTGGTTCCGCCCGTGCATTCACCCCCGGATTTCCAAGTCTAGGTTCCTCACTCACTTCTCTCTCATTTTGCAGATTTTGAGGTGCACTACGTCAAAAATTGGGTAGATTAGTAACACTATCTTGCAAAGTAAATCGCATTTTTAAAACCAACCTTTTACAGCACATTTTTTTTAACGTAAAACACACGTTTTGTTTTAATAGTTGGAACGCATGGTTGGCTAAGGCTGAGTGTAAAAAAAGGTCGGGAGTAGGGTCAACAGGTCGGGAGTAGGGTTAACGCTCCTTCATTTAGTTAAAACTACTTGAAGTACACGCATGTGCTTTCTATTAATAATAATGTTTATATTATAATATTAAAAAAATTACTTTGCGGATGACTATGACTCATAGCAGATAAGCTTTTCTGATACCAAGCACAATATGACCTTCTATTGAAGGGTTGGATGATTGACTGCGGTGAGTGAGTGTAGTGTGAAGAACTTCCGAGTCTTATCTGTGGGATTCAACAACAAAATGAGTAGAAGCAAAAGGTGTTAAAAACAGAGAAGATAAATTAATGTTTTGAAATATAACTGGTATATAAGTAGAAGTAAATGATATTATTAAAAAGAGAAATGTTGATTGATAGCAACTTCTTCTATTATCGTAGGGTAAGAGTGGATGCTGGCCCAATAGCTCAATTATTAATTACCCATAAAGGTGAATAGACTTTAGGCGTGGATCCAACAATAATATATATATTTTTTGCCTCAATAGATTAATCAAAATGCTAGCCCTAGTCGGAAGCTTCCCTAGACACAAGGAGGTGACAACAAGTATCAGTCCATCTTCCTGTTATAGGGTAACAACACACATGTTGCACCCAAATTGCGTTTGTAGAAAATATTGACTTAATGTGTCTCGGTGCTAGCACTCCTCAAAGATTAATGGTTTGACTTAATTGGATCTAGCATATTGAAAGCTAACTCTATCCAACAAGTGTCTTGCTTTTACAACCTAAAGATAGAGTGCCAAATGGAGCAAATTGCCTCTTTAAATCCAGATTGACCAAAGAATTTAAGGTAGAAAATGGGGCAGAAGCTCGTGTAACTGTCTCTAAGAGTCAAATTTCTGAAGGTCGAGGGGAGGTTAAGCTTCCTAATGGACCTGGTATTTAAGAGCAAGTTCGTGACAATATTCTTATTGAAGAATTCGAAAAGAATAACGATTTTCTACTAGCGACGTCAAGAAAAAATAATAAGAAGAAGAAAACATCAACAATTGATTCTTCTCAAGGAAAACCAAAGAGGGAAGTTAAGAAACTAACTCGATTTAAAGAATAGTTTTAAATCGGTTGCAATTCTCGTTCTACAAACCAAGCCTAAGATAGCTGCTAAAGTGCCATAAGGGTAAGTCCCTTTCTAGCTTAATGGGGGTAGGTGTGTGCCTGTGGTGTTACTTTATAAGGCAAACCTTCACCTTCCTAGCTTGATGGGCAGGTGTGTGCCTATGGTTTAACCGGTTGCAACGATCTAGTTGCAATTGTTGAAATCGAATAACAGCTATTGCAAGTGAACTTAGGGAGATTTCAATTGCACCCACAAAAGGGTGTCAACGAGTCAAGCTGAGCCGAGCCGAGTTGAGCATTGCTCGAGTTCGGCTCGTTGGATTTTTGATGTTGCTCAGGCTCAGCTCAAGTTCAGCTCGAGTTCGAAAAGGTCAGTTCGGGCTTGGCTCGTCCACAAATCATCGAGCTCGAGCTGACTCATTAAGTTCTAATTTTTTATTTTTTTTTAAATTGTATAGTGGAGATGATATTCTAACAATTAAGGGATTAAATGGTGGAGTACAAAGAAAATAGGAAGATAAAATAGTGCTTTTATTAACCTGATGAACATTTCATGTTCTTAATTAAAAAAACTTATTTTATTTTCTTATAATTTTTAATATAAAACTCAATATTGGCAGGGGTATAACTGTACATGGGTATTCATTGAATTGGTCGAGCCGAGCTGAGCTACCTCTTACTCGAGCTCGGCTCATTATTTAAGCGAGTTCACTCACTTGGCTCGGCTCGATGAGCTTTTTAATCCTGCTCAAGCTTGGCTCATTTCGAGTCGATTCGAGCAAGCTCGCAAGCTAGCTCGGCTCATTGACAGCCTTACCCACAAGCCAACATGTGTCCCTTTTAATCCTTATTAATTGGGGTTAAACTCGCCTTAAGACAAACCTTTTGGGAGTGGTTGCTTGGATATGGCACCTTAGTGGCTACCTTATATCTTGATGTGTGTGAGTTAGTTACATGATAACATTTTCACCCAAGAAAATTGTGCCCTTGGGTTCAACAATATAACCTTAATTTTAGAATAAAAAAATATATTTAACATTATTTTAAGATTTTTAATCCTTTGGGTAAAAAAAATGGACACATATTAGCGAATGGATGCTATTGAACTCTAAACTCTCCCCAAGTTCAATCGCAATTAACTATGATATGATCTCCCAATTGTCATATCTCCTTTCTTGGGATTGGATTTGGTCTTGCCCTTGCCAGACCAAAACCGTCTGGCCCACTCACATAGTCTCTTTAACTCTTATTTTAACACTAGTTAAGATATTTTAACTCCTATGGTTGCTTTTTAAAAATATTTTTCCTAAATTCTAAGGTTACATGGTTGGATCCTAAGGGTTAGTGAATCTTAACCACAATTAAGGGGTGTTCAAATGGACATGTACCGACTTGTAGGGCGAGGGCCAGACGAATTTGGTCTGGCGAGGCCAAACCAAATCCTATTCCTCTTTTACATATTATCATGTTCAGGGCAACAAATTACCTCTGACAGATACCCGAAAATTACTCTCGGTCATCGCCTCTTTCAATGACGTGCGAGGGAAGCACTTAACTAAGAGGTGATACTATACATGCGAATGTATCACGCATATGGTATATGCACACTTCCTAGCTCACCACGTGTACTATTTGACACTCATTAACCGTGATTAAGATTCACTTATCCTTGTGGTTAAATAATATAAACTTGGTTTGTAGAAAAAAAATTTAACCTTCCTTATGATTTACTTACTCATGTGGTTAATTGTTTAAAATCACTTTTTTTCTAAATATTAAGTCTATGTAATTTCATCCCAGGAATAATAAATCTTAATCACAGTTAATAGATGTCAAATACGTGATGATCCGATAGGTGTGGTGTACCGGCTATACATGCGTATGCATGATATCAACACATCTTAGATGATACTTCACTACAATTTTGTAGCTCCCATCATGACCAATTTATAACTATCAAAATATTAGCATTCTAATTGGACGGTGGTGCCTTGGACACCTTACGAGTTACGGCTCCCTTAGGTTTGGCTAAGTGGGTGAGTTTAGTGTGTTTGGCAGAGATTTCTTGTTGTCCGGTCCTTCATCGATACGCTGTCAACACATTAACTGTGGTTAAGATTTACTCACCTTAATCTTCATAAATCTAATTGGCTTTTAAAAAACAAATAAAATAAAATATTAACTTTAATTTAGTTAAGTTTAACCACGGTTAATAGATTTTTTTCTTAAAAAAGTTAATAGATCCGCTAATAAAGCCCCATGCCTAACGGGCAACTATCCTTCGAGAATCCAGTTCTGGCTGTTACTTGGTTGATCGCGTGTCTAGTCGGTTACGATTACGAACTTGCGATGGTTTGCTGAATTTTTTTGAAATTGAAAACGCTTGGTTTCTATTATAATCTCTAAAACTAACGGTAAAATACAAAAGTGTTGAAGCAGCTGTCGTCATTCAAATTTCAAATCAACTTTTTCATTCTTTCTCCCTCCGATCAGCAACACCTCTTCTCAGACCCTAATTCAACCTGTGTGGTAGCCAAGGGTTGGGTGGGTGTTCTTCGTTTCTTCTTTCATGCCCTAATTCTCTTTTTCTCTCTTTTCATCAGACAAAGAGACTCAGGATTTGTTTCTGTTTTGTAGATTGATTCCTCATAAGACTAAGCGTCGAATTTGATAACCCCTGTTGCAGATTGGGAATCGGGGCTCGAAGAACGCTGCGATGGATTCCTAATTTCCTGTTTTCTCCTTCCTCTAATTTCTCAAATTGCTTTACGGTTTCCTCTAATTTTAATGATTATTAAATTCATTCAAATCAAGCCATTTTCTTCTTTTGGCATTCTCTTCTTCCCTTCTCACCCTTTTTCGTTTCAGATTCAGACCTGTTCATTTCTTCACCCAAAAACAATCACAGAAAGATAGCGATTTCTTGGGGGATCAATCCGTCCGGAAAACCAGCATCATCACCCATTTCATGCACAACAAATTCAACTACACTTACCAGGTATGAACAAAAACTAAGCCGAAAATTAGCCATTTTAGGTCAGGATCTTGAGCATCTAGAATTCTTTAAGATTGTAAGGAGGGTGTAGCAACAATTATGCAGAATATTAATGGAGTATAATCTTGACACCATATAATCAATAATGCATACAAGGTGCTATAGTATGGTAGAACCATGTATATGTAGCAGATTGTTAGGTTTTGTCTATTGAACACAGGATTCGGATACAAAATCTCATAGGTCTGTCCCTGAACGGCTTTATGTAAATCTCAAGCGAACTGAGTTGTCTACATCTCTTTACATGAATTATATCATTTGGGAAACTCTTCTTCCAAGTCCCTTTCTAAAAATAGTTTGTTGAACATACCTTCTAATTATGGCTTGCAACTGCACTCTCCTGACATTGTCGCTGGGCAGAGTTCCATTGTCATCCCAGTTCCTTTGATCTTTTGTTGCATTCCGTGACCAACTTTCTCAAGTAGGCCTCTTTGTTCGTGTAACTGGAGCCGTTTTATCTGCTCTTCCATACAGTTGTGGCTCAATGAGCCACTTGTAACACTTCATCCTTCTGCCAGTTAATCCTTGTTCTCCACCTCATCAGATGGATAATTAGAACGTGTAATATGAAAATTGATGATATCATCATAATTTTCGTTTGTGTATACGAATTTTCTCCATTTTTCTTTTGTTTAATTTGATGAAGAACTGACGTCGTTACCATTCAAGGGATAGATGAGGGGCATGTGTGTGTTCGCATCGCTTAAGGATAGGACTGTCTTGTGAATTTGGATGTAAATTGCTAAATATGAGAATATATGTGGGGTGAAGGGAAGGATCATCAGATTTTCGTGTAGAAGACTAGAAGTGGATGATGATGGCTAAATAAGGTGAGATGATAGTGTGAAATTCTAATGCTTGTGTAACTAGAGATGTCACCAGCATTTTCTTGTGAGATTTTCAGGATGTTTAATTTAAGCTTTGGTGCAGTTAAGCTATTGAATGGAATTGAATAGGTATGTATGCATTGAGTTGAAGCTCAGGTTCTTCTGATCATCTGATGTAACTTAGTTATAGTTGAACTTGTAATATTTTGTTTTCAGGTCAAAATTCATTTTGATTGTTCTTATTGGTTGATTAGAACTAGAAAAGTGGAATTGTTTGGCTGAAGGCTTCCATTCTTGGCCGGCAGTTTTAAGCGTAACATTACCTCCCTAGGATTCACACTTATACCTTTATCAGTTTGTTTCACTAGCTTTTGTCAACTTAAGTCATGCATATATTGGATCATAGTAGCTTCCGCATTTTATTGGACTTCCTGAACTTTTTTTTCCGATCTCTCCAGTAGTTAGATGCTCAGAGTTGATCTTGTAAGCATTTGTCTATCTTTCATTTGCAACTTCTATTTGGAACATCAATGCGAACTTAATGTGATATTCTAAGGTGAACAATCATTCTGTTTTCTTTCCTTTTTGCTTCAATACCATTAATGGATTTTATAATTTAGAAGTTGGGTATCACTTCTGACGAAGCTTAAGCTTGGATGAGTTACCTAAACGAGCTGTTATACTGTGAAGAGGGTATGCCAGTATTTATTCATCTTTTTGTCCTTTGTTTTAGTTCTCATCTGTATTGCATGGTCATGGTTTCAGTTGACTTATAATCTCCTGTAATATAGGTACATTGCCGTTAAATTTGCTTCAGTATGGTGTGGGATGGGGTCTACTATGGACCTATTTATCAGAAAGGAACTTTCATTAAGGTTGTAGTTTAGGGTTGACATGTGGTTTTCTTTTCACATTTAGATTAATGGTCAGATTATTTGTTCTGCGTAACAAAATCTTTATGCTGACAATGGTGAACGCTTTTTTTTTTTCCTGTTAGCATGCTACAATATCAGTTATGAAAACTATGGGCTTTTTAGACATGTTTACTTAAATAACCAGGTGTAGATGGTCGCATGATAATGGATTTCCTGCCCACACAAAAAAAACTATTGTCTCCAGTATAGCCTTTGCTATATGGGTAGTTCTATTTATATACTATAATGTACTAAATCATGAGAGACAATCTAAGATCATATTTGTCAAAATTTGGAAACGCCATGACCTTATTTTATTAACAGAACTAAGCATTCAAGTATTTCTTCAATCTCGTTAAGATCTCTTGGGTTTTGTCTTCCCGGTCAACTTTTTGACAGGATTTCCATTGGGATTCAGGTCCTTTGAAAAATGGTTGGATTCTGTAGAGGTGCTCTCTTCATGCCATTTTATGGGGCATTTGGGAATGAAGGAGTTAGGAAAATATATAAAAATAAATTCTCTAACCATTCTATTTTATTCAGTGGAATCAAGATTATGTTTTTGCATTGGGCCCTTGCTTCTAAGAACAATGGTGCATAGTAGTTTACAATGGAAATATAGCTTGCCATGTTATTTTGTAAATGGTTATTATTAACTTTTGTCGAAAAGGAGTTTGTCGTGCCCCAAAATCCCACCTAGGAGAATGTGAGATCTTGGCACGTGACTTACTTAATAATTTATCCTGTTAGAAGCAATTAAGGCATACTAAAATACGGATCTAAAAATTTTTCTTCAATTAAACCATCAACTAAAATCCAAACTTCATAATGCAACTGAAAAGTTATGAATCTTGGTCACCCATCCGGACCATAAACATAAAAGACTAAACTAACATGTGTCTCTATAAAATTAATTAAAGTCTCCCGAAATTAAACAACCCATAAATAGCTTCAATAATAGGGTCATCGATCAAGGTCCCTTTCTTCCTCGGGATAGTCACCTTCGGGTTCCTCGATGTACTCCTCTTCTTCCCAAGGTCCCCACAAATGTCAAAACCTGAACCTGCCGACAACAAAAGTCATTGGTTGAGTAATGAGTTACTCCGTCTATATAACAGATCATAATAAACCATATAAAGAATAATAAGTTACATGCAATTCATCACTTCATACATCAGTTTACAAATAAAATCAGAGTGTGGAAAATAAACATGTACATTATGTCAATTTCTTTCTTTTCTTTTCTTACTTTCTTCCTTTTCTTTTCTTACTTTCTTACTTTCTACCTTTTATTTCTTTTCTTATTTTTCATATTTCATACATTATCATCTCATCAATACACATTCACATGCATTTGTATTAAATTAAAATACCACTTTACCGTATGAGGAAAGTAGTTACTATACTTTATTTTACCGAGATACCACCCTTCGTACATTATCCGGCACGGACGGCTTAGTATGTTTTCTGGTACGATGACTTATTTACTTTGGCATACATCTTGCTCTTTCTGATGGTATCCGGTGGTGCAAAACACATACATGCATTTCTGTTTTCGTGTGTCTTTCTTTCTTACTTTTCTTACCTTACTTTTGGTCTTACTTAACATCTTATTACTGTCTTTAATTCTTTCTTCTTACTTTACAGATTTTTCATTCGTGAGTGCACAATGATATACCTCTTGTTTAAATTATACCTAAGATTAACCGTCAAGGGCCATAGGACATCTCACTATTGCGTCCCATACCACTATGTTAACCAGGCCTAGGCAAGCTTGACTTTCATCAGAGGTTCATTTACCCAATGGTATATCATGTATTAAGAAGTATAACAGAAATACACAACCTCTCACATTTCCTATAATTCGACAAATCAAACATCACAGTTGATATTAAAAGTATTCATAATCACGATCTAATTTAATGTCAAAATCTCCTTTTTGTTTAATCAAGATCAATATCCTAATTATACCACCTTTAATCAATAATAATTCTCATAAATTTTAAAAATAAAATCAAACTCACATATCATTAAAATACCACAATTAAATCATCCATTCAATTCCATCCATCATCCCATTCTCCTCATAAATCCACATACTTCAATTAATTTTCTCAATCCCCTTATTAAATCATAATTAATTTAAACGTGGTTCTTCACATCATAATCTAACGATTCAAAAATGATAAAACAATATCTTAAATAGATACTCCACATCCTGTTTTAACCATCAAAGAATAATAAACAGAAATTATAGATCTAGTTCTTCACATCCTATTTTAATCATCCACGAATAATAAAATAAGAATCAAATATAGTTCTTCACATCCTATTTTAATCATTCAATAACAGGGATCATAATTATGGTTCTTCACATCCTATTTTAATCATTCAATAATAATGAAACAACTTCATAAATAGGTTATTCACATCATATTTTAACAGATCAATCATAATGAAACAAAAATCATAGTCACATTCATAGATCCTACCTATTTTTACATCTTTACATAGGTTTACTCCTTTTTATTCATTCTTTTTAGGTTAATATTCAAAATATGGGTCACTAGATCAGTTATTTACCTCACTTGATCGTCTCCCTACGATTTATCCCTTGCGAATAGGGTTCTATCTTGATCTTCACGCCTCTTTTCTCATTTTTCTGACCGAATTTTTGAACTCCTACAGTTCCCCCCTTTTTGATCTCTCAGAAACTCTCTATTTTCTCTCCTTTAGGTTTAAAAGGCCTTATAAACCCTTAACCCTTGAGTATAAAGGGTATTTATAACATTGGGAGCCCTAGGGACTCAAAACTCATGAGATCGCTCAAACCACCGCCGGAACGGCGTTTTGGGCGATCGATCGCCGGCGCCTTTTTTTTGTTAAGTCTTTTGCTACTTTTTGTTTTTCTTTTATTTAATGCAATTTATCTCCATAAATTCACTAGATTGAGTGAATTAAATGAGTTTTGTAACTCAAGATTTTTAATACATTAATCTCCCTAGGATTTACGTATAATTTTAAGTACATTTACTTAAGAAATTAACTCATAAAATTATGAAAGCCGGTGAATTTAATGCGGGTCATTATAGAGTTCCACACAGCTTTTCTTGGTCACCATCACTATTTATCTATGGAATACACTACAATTAACTATATCTGTGGATCTCATATTATTGCAGAGGTTTTCATGATGAAATGAGGACAGCATTTGCAATAAATCTAGAAGGAAGGGGAATTAAATTGCGCCCAGGGACGAATTTGTCAGAGGTATTTCTAGTTCTATTGGGAGTTGGGACTGTTCACTCACTCACTTGCATTGCTGTATCTTAATCTTCTTCTTTTTTATTCTTGGTTCTTGGGTATTACTTTTTATCCTTTACATAATATCTTTTGTTTGTTTGGACGTTCAACTTAATGCTATTATTGCATTTGGTAAATAGTTGATTAAAACGGAAGATGTCATAAGACTTCTTACAGGCCACGGCTACAAATTGATGGCAATTGTTGTACTGTTTGTCACTGGTAATTCCCTGCCCAGTTCTTATTATAATGCATTTCCAAGTAATGAGTTTTAACTCATTTCCAAAGATATAAGTTATCTGATTGCATTCGGTATTAACGTTGTTTAACGTAATAACATCTTCTAGGAAATACTAACTTTGCTGGATAACCTTCTCACGTAAGCTATTATGTTTTGACTAATGCAAATATTTTGGCATATGGAAAGCAGTAGCCATCTTTCTTTCAAATTTTATAAGTACCATAAGTATTTTGTTGAAGTATATTTAACTTTTATAACTACCATCAGTATTTTGTTGAAGTATATTTAAATGTACAAGAAGGTGTAGAAAAGCATTCCCCTTGAAAAAGCACAACACGTTAAGAAATACATCAAGAAGAAACTGAGTTATGGGTATGAGCATCCAAATCCCCAACTAACTTCTTTCCAATTGCACTCAAACTCCTCTCTCCTAGTATTTTTGAATTCTTTCAATAGAGATCCAATCTATTTGAAGACTCCCAATAGGTCAACAGACTCCTATTGCGTTGTTTTCATATATTCAACAAAGAGCGTAAGGAAGGATCTTCCACAAAATTCTCTCCTCTTTCCAAAATCCAAACAGTCTGCTTGCCCAAGTAGTAAGTCCCTGATATCTCTGAGGAAAGTCCGTTCACATTGAAGAGGGATAGAAGAAGCTCCAAACATCCTAGCAAATCTGCTATGGAGGAAAAGATGGTTGACACTTCTTTTCTAAGCTCTGAATCTTTGCAAGTGGTTTTTTTACATGTGCCTTTTTGGTCAAGGGTTTCAAAACCTAGGTCTGTGGGTATTCCACAATCAGACCTGACCAACTTGGCAAGCACCAGTTGGTTCAAGAAGGTTGACAATTTTCTCGTTTCTTTCCAAAGTGGCACACTTGCACTAGCCATCTTTTGGTTACAAAATTTGTATGTTATATGACAAGTATTTCGTATGTCCAACACAAAGTGTAGGCTAGCTATTGGTATGCATAAGGGATATATTGGTTTCTTTCTTTGAAAAAAACACCATGAGTGGGGGTTCGGCGTGAATCCCTACCCGTTAAGTAATAAAAATAAGTAAACTAATTAATAGGAAGGGGTGCAAAAAGCCTTAACACAGAGAAGAATCTATACAATGAGCCAGAATGGGGGAAAAACCAACCTCTACAAAAGATAGCATGCATGTAACAAAGCTAGATAAGAATTTCAACCTTAAATTAAGGCTTTGTGTATAAGGTAAAACCTCCACGCCATTCTTGGAAGCTCTAAGGGTGCGTTCGTTTGGCGAAAATGTGAGGGAAAGTAAAAGAAAAGCTCACTTTTCTTGCACTTTTCTTGTGTTTGGTGTGCAAGAAACACACTTTCATTTTCTAGCACTTTCTTTTTCCCAATCTTCCATCTTTTGATGGTTGTTTTGAAAGAAAATTTATGTTTCTTTTATTTTCCTTTCTTTTCTTTTCTTTCACCCATTTTCTCACCAGACGAACACACCCCTAAAGCATTTATTATAGCAGCATTCTCCTTGGTAGCACAAGCATGGTTTGGCAATAGCATTCGCAAACTGATTACTCTCCCTAAATGTGCAAGAAAAATTCATATTACCTTCGACATCATAAAAAGTGAACTTATTCCACCGATACCAGCCAGAATAAGAAATATTTTCTCCACCTTTGAAAATGTCAATGAAAATTTAGAGTCACAATCTTTGTACATAATTCTGAGATGCACTGAGAACAGATCTTTAAACCATAACATAGTTGCCTTATTTTTGCAACAATATTAGAGCTTTCCATCATCGTGTTCTATTGGAAGTCATAACTCCGGTTAAGTCGTGTGTCCTTATTTTTTTTTCTCATAGACTCCATCCACACCATTTTTGTCCTCACATTCCTCCTTTTAGAACTTTCAATATGCACACATTCACTTATTTCTACTGAAGTCATTTGTGGTCTTCTTTAAACGTGTCCAAAGCATTCTGAATTGACTCTCTTATTTTATCACATATTAGAGCTACTCTCAGATTCTCTGGAATGTCCTCAGTTAATGGATTTTCATTATTTTATCATACATTACTTCTCGTAAACATTATATATGTATAGAGGCACTTAATGTATTTTTGCTGAGTTATATGATAAAATATATTTAGTGAGGCAATGCCATTGACATGTCTTGACCCTATCTTTCCACATATTCTTCCATACATGATACATCTAGTTGATCAAAAAACATTAAGTAATTGCGTGGATTTCGTTTACCTAAAATAATTCGTGGGTTTCTGCATTTCTATTCCTTCAAAGCTTCATCTTCTTGTTTGTTGCTATAAGTAATTTTCTAAAAAGTTAGACTGCTTTGTTGCCCTTTCCCATCATACGTTGTTTTTTTGGACTTGGGCAAGAAGATGATTGTTTGAAGTTTTAATTAAGGTTTTAAAAATTCGGTTTTGTTGGAAATATTGGAAGTTGATTCGAAATGGAGCATTTTTGGCCGTTCAAGGGAAAATTTGGGGAAAAATTAAGAAAAACATTGAATATTTCAGTAAAACTTCAGGATGTTAAAATAATCATAAAATACATCCTTGGGAATAAAAAAGAATGTAGTTTTAGAGGGGCATAGATACACGCTAATGCAAGTATGTTGACACATTAATATAAAATACAGAAATTACAATGAAGTTCTAAAGCACTAAAATTATAATTCACGAATTATAACATTAGGTTTAAAGACTTCAAAGCATAGTTACCGGGAAGCTATGTACAAGGCGG
The DNA here is from genome assembly GCA_015143295.1 of Tetracentron sinense. Taxonomy (NCBI): domain Eukaryota; kingdom Viridiplantae; phylum Streptophyta; class Magnoliopsida; order Trochodendrales; family Trochodendraceae; genus Tetracentron; species Tetracentron sinense. The sequence continues at coordinate 51,522,434 of CM026551.1, forward strand.
GAAGCTCACTTCCCAGGAAGCTCGTTTTCCAAACTTGCTTCCTCGGACAAACTCGCTTCCTAGGAAGCTCGTTTCCTCAAACAGACTCTCTTCCTAGGAAGCTCGCTTCCATCACTTCTCATCTAGTAGTCAAAGGGAGCTGTATGTGTGAAGTGATGTGATAGACCACAATTGATAGCCTAGAGTGTAAAATCTAAGCAAGTATCATCGATTTGAAACCTAAGGCACCTACTTTTCTACAAAAATCTCATGTAAGATAAAATCAAAGGCATAACTACTCATAAATAACATAATGAGAATAAGGAGTCTATATCTCAACTCAATCCTCTGTTTCTGGGTCGGTACTCTACACCACCCTGAAACTATCATTGGGTGGTACCTAACATCACCCTAGGATCAATTTAAGGAGGTCTTACACAACTTACTCATTGAATGACCCTTAACCAAGGTTAAAACAATGTTTATTGAATCACCATTATTTTAGAAGATGAATTCCAACTATTATGAAAATATACCAAACATTATATGATAGTTATAACAATTAAAATCATAATTAAAATCTACAATGCTATAATTTACAATTAATATCTAGGCAGGCATGACATACTTTATTTTAAAAGGGGTTTCAGTTGTGTTCCTACAACTGAAACTTTAGTTATAAATATCTTATATTTATAACCCTACAAATTCTTAATCTCCCATGATAATGGGGTTCAGGGTTTCACAAACCCCCAAAGGCTTGGAAAAACCTTTTTTATGTTAGTGAGTTTAGTAAATCCTTATACTAGCATAAATTAGCTCAGTTACTAACCAATTGGTTAGTAGCTAATTAGTTAAGTTTGTTAGGGGTTTCTTTCAACCACCTAACAAATTAACTAATAAAATATAAGCCAAGTTACTAAGAAATTATTTTGTAACTAATTATTTAAATTTGTTAGAGGTATCTTTCAACCACCTAACAAACTAACTAATTAGTTATAAAGGAATCCCAACAAAACAATGTTCCCACACTCAAATAATATATACTATCGGACCAAATTCGGACTTAATGTCATAAAGTTATGACCCATATACCGAAACTGGGTAAATCTCATTTAAATTAACTCAATTCCGAAAATCACTAATTTTAATCTCCTAGATCTTTTATATTTTCTTCCCTAAAATCTAATATATTATTCTATCATTTATTAAAATCACCCATAACATATTTAATAAATCAAAATAATGCCTGTATGAAATTTTATCCGATGTAGCATATTTTCATACACACAATCATTAACACAAGAAAAAAACACATTAAAATTATTGTGTGATCACAACACACCCAACATCTAAACTATAGAAATATTCACTTGCCTCTAGATCTGATTTTTTTTGAAAAATGCAAGATGTTGATTGCTTAGGAGAGCTTCGAAGCTAACATGGATGATCCAATTCCCATCACCGGGTTCTCCAAGGGATCCGACAGAATTCCAAACTCTACAGCCGCTTTCCTCCTCTCCTCCCAAAACGATCGTATCTCACTTCTCCTAATTCAGGTTTAGCGAAAATATGACTATTAAGTTAAATAATTCTATTTATATTAAACTCTATATAGAGAATTACTAATATATCCCCACTAAGGCCTATTTGCATATAACCTAGATTTAATTAATTTAACTCATTAAATTAAATCATTAGGTTAGCCCTACCCCACCAAGGTTAGCCATATGACCAAACACCAAACAATCAATTACTAAATTACCCTCATGGTTTAATTTACCAATTTACCCCTGAGTGTATTTAATTTAAATTAGGGTCACTACAATGTCTCTGTCTATGAATTTTTGAAAATAATAGTATTGTTTACAGATTTTTTTGGTTTATTTTTATTTTTTGAGGATCAAATTGTTCATAAAATATGAGGGTTTTTTTTTGCGGTATGTACTAGTTGTTTGGCTTTCCATCACAAGAAGCACGTGGCATACCATTCTTTGCATGATTTTCTATTAAAGCTGAATTTATGGTGGTGGTCGTTGGTCGGCATGTTCTTGAGTGAGCTTCTTCTTTCTTCCTTTTTTCCACACTCTCAAATTAGGTAACCTAGTAGATTATGGAACAAAATCATTGAATATGGGCCCTTCTTGTTGTTCATCACAGCTGATTTTTGTCATGTTATTCTCTCTCCAGAGTTATTCCCAAGATGCTTGTGCCTCGGGAGGTATGTTTTTTTTTTTTGGGTATTCTCAAGGGTCTACAGGGTTAGTATCTGTTCTAAAGGGTTAAAGGGTTAGAGCCTAGCATGTGAGCTTGGCAAAGAGGGTGGATATACAACATCACACCCCCCTGGGGATCGATCCCCAAACCTCCACCATGAGGGGGAGATACACTTACCACTAGGACAAGCCTAGGGTGTGCCTCGGGAGGTATGTTTGCTCCTACTAAAAAGTCATAAAGCTTTTATTATAAAAATAGAGATTCTATTAATTCTTCTCTCTTTTCCATGACTGGGTGTAGATTCTTCTTCTTCTTTCTCTGGTGCTAGCTTCTTTCTTTTATTAATTTTTACGTTACAGCTATTTGTAAAGTTTGATTGGTTCTCAAAATTTTTAAATTTTCACGCGGAGACTTGATAGATTTATCCTTTAAACCACTTGAGTAGCTAGGGTTTCACCATACTAAAATTAAGAAGGCCAATCAAGAAAAGATAAAGACCACCACAACCACTTTATTTTCTAAGTTTGACTTCTAAAGATTAACTATAGCGTGACATTTAACAATTTTAAGGATATGGATCTTAAAATGATAGTGGGGAGGGAAAGGATGACTATCAATGAAATTTAGGAGGATCTTCCTAGATTGTTAATATTAAAATATATGTTGTGTGCGCGTGCGCAGTTGACTTGATTAGTTTTGTTTAGGGTTTGAAAGAAGGAAAATTGAGAAGAGGAAAAAGAAGAAGAAGAAGAAGAGGAAGAAGAATAAAAGAAATAATAGAGAGCTTAACTCTTATCTCTAATTCATGCCATTATTACATACATTCTATCATACTAACACCCAAAGCTCTACTATACCATAGAGGTGCAATGGACCAAACAACATTCAAAATGCGTGTGTTAACATGCATAATTTGTTAAATATGTATATATTAAGATGTGTACCGACATATTAACATTAACATAAATAAGCATTATAGTATTATACTTGTAAATTGTGTGTATACATATAACTATATATATAGTTAGAGTTGACTTGATTAGTATGGTTTAGGGTTAAGGTTTGAAAGAAGGAAGAAGAAGAAGAAGAAGAAGAAAAAAAGAAAGAATAGAGAGCTCAGCTGTTCTCTCTCATTCATTAGGATATATCCCTCATGCCCAACTTGCTAATAATATTGAGGAATTGAGCCCCCCTAATCCTTTGGTCAAAACATCTGCTAGTTGATCCACGATTCCCTAGTCTTCATTAAATGAGTGAAAATGTCACCCGATCTTAACTTATCCTTGATAGAGTAACGATCGACTTCAATATGTTTCATGCAATTATAGTGCACAAGATTATGAGTTATACTAATTGTCGCCTTGTTGTCACAGTATAGACTCATTGGTCCTTGATTAGGAACCTTAATCTCTGAAATTAGCAATCGAAGCCACAGGAGTTTACATACCACATGTGCTATAGCTCTAAACTCTGTTTCTGCACTAAACCTAGCTACCAGTGGTCGCTCTTGCTCCTCCGTGTCACAAGGTTGCCACCCAGAAAGGAACAATACCCAGAGGTGGAGCACCTATCTTTAATAGAGCTTGCCTAATCTACATCTGTGTAGGCTTCTACCCGAAGTCGCCATGACTAACATACATCAATCATTTCCCAAAGGTGGACTTGAGATACCTAAGTATCCTGTATACTACCTTCATGTGTCCTCAGGTTGGTGCGTGCATAAATTGGCTAACACTGACGTCATATGTAATGTCTGACCTAGTCAAAGAGAGGTAAATTAGGTGCCATATAAGTCCCGGGTAACTCCCTGAATCTAAAAGACGTTCCACACTATCTTCATCGAGCTTGTGGTTCACATCAATAGGGGTGTCACTGGGTTTACACCGCATCATCCCAGTCTCCTCAAGTAAGCCAAGCACATACTTTCTGAGAGGCAAAGATACCTTTCTTTGATTTGGCAACTTTCATCTATGGGAATCACTTCAGACGGCCCAAATCCTTGATCTCAAATTCCGTTGCCAACTTACTCTTTAGCTTTTCCATTTCATCATTGTCATTCCCGGTCACCGTTATGTCATCTACATACATAATAAGGATAGTAACTTTCTGGTGAGAATGCTTGATAAAATGGGGTGTGGTCTGTTTGGCTATGCTTCTAGCCATTCTTCAACTTGTCACAATTTCATAGCCAATCTACTAAGTTTGATTGTGAGCAACTGCATCTACTCAAATTATTTGGATGAACTCAGGTTTGTATACTGAAAATTATAAATAAACTCGTTCAAGTGTTTTAGACTTTTATTAGGGAAAATTAAATTTATTTTCTTTCCTGATCACTATTTTATCAGCCTCTAATCAAGAGTTACTTTAAGTGTTTAAATATCATGTTTTTTTTTTATTGTGATACTTTTGTTTCTTACACTATTTATTTAATATATACTGTAGGCATTCTATCATTGGAAATAATATTTTTTTTTAATACGTTGTGTATATCTCAGTTTTCGCTTATCATCTCTTCGAGTTGGGAGCAATTTTAGGTTTTGGGTTCCACATGTACCCCATTAATTGGGTGCGATGAGAGTGTAGGGAAAGGTAAATGGTTAGTGACATGTGTACCAAACTCCAACAGTTACAGAAAGGTTTAGAATCGTGTAACTGAAACTCAACAGGAACAACCCTTGGTCTTCCCTCTCTTAATCATCACACCCGTTCGAATGGTCGCAACCATTCGTCTTTCTCTTAAACCTTCTAATTGCGTGTTTTTCTATGTAAAGCTTTTACTTGTGTCCTCCATGTTTCATCACTGTGCTCCTCCCTCTTTGACAATCCTTGATTGAAATGTCATGGCTACAGGTTTCCTTGGGGTTTGGGGCAGTAACATACCTGTATGCTATCACCATTCAAGGTACAGTAAATTGATTCCTTTTCAATTCCTTTGAATCAGATGGCAAACCTAGGATAGGAGGCAGTAGTGGTTGTTGCCTATCCACTTGGCAGTTATATAGGATTCTGATATCCGGCATGGGCCTTATAGGGGCGGTAATACCAGTGGCTGTGGAACCAACTGTTGGCTTTGCCCTATCGTTGCAGCCAATATTCGTCTCCCTGCTAAAAGCTTCTATTGTGTCCTCCATATTTCATTAATTCTCTCCCCGCTTTGATCCAAATGGGTTTCCAAAAATTTTACAATATCTGTAAACCATAGATGCAACAGAGATGTATTACAGTCGGGTTTCAATGGGAAAATATGAGAATAAGAGAATTTTATTTGAAGAAATCACTACCTTTTCTTGGTCTCTTTACCTCTTCAAAGCATCTCTGGCGTGATCCATTCGGGGTTTAACAGGAACTTAAACGTACGGTATGTCTCTTAACGCATTCAATGTACATGCTCTATTGGGCGTGTATGGACAGTGTATATGTTTCTGACTATGGTGATTTGTAGTTTTGTACTAAGATAGTTTTGTTGGAATTACTTATAAGATTAACTTAGTTGCCGTGAATTTAAGCTTCCAACTATATAAGATAGTTATAGTACATATCATCTTACCTCCAACAATATTATTTGGATATATCAAAACTCAGTCATTAGTCATTACACTACGAAGTTGTGTGGTTTTGCTAATGGTAAATTCCACATGGAAACCTTATCAATGATTATCATTGTCAATCTAACATTCTTTTGACTTTTGTCAAATATTACCCTTATTAAATGTACATAAAATTGGTTACTGGTGATGATGATCACTAAACTATGGCTTAATGGGGTAAACCATTGGTCATGCCAATTAATAGTTAGGCCAATGATGCATTACACCCACTGTAACATAATACAAGTGTAGAATTTTTTTATTTCAATTTATTTCCTCTATTTAGTTCTCATCGCAAGGCAAATAGAGAGAGTAAGATTTGAGATTCTGATTTGAAACACACTTAATGGTAATCAAATGCCTTACACCATCCGGCCATCTCACAATTTGGTGTGACATAATATTGGTTTAATTTATATCACCAGCCAAACAATATTTATTTATTTTTTCCCGTTAATTGGATTGTCTTTGAAGTGAATCTTGTTTTTTATATATCAAACTAATCTTAGTTCATTTTTAGTTTACTTGAAATTTAAGTTATGATGTAGGCTTCTTACTAATAATTTGTTGAGATCACAGTCAATCACTACACATTCCCCTTTTATTATAATTCATGACATACATTTATTTTAATTTTATATTTTTTCCTTTTATTAATCGTTTCAAATATTTTTTAAGTACATGATCATGATATGAGTATTGGCATATTGCATATTTGTATGGATCCTTGAGTCTTTACTCTTGATCACGTCTTATGGAATGTAAATAAAGTCTTGTTTATCAAATAAAATAACTAGGCTTTATACTGAAAACAAATGTTACACAAGATAGTTCTTTAAAACATTATCTGTTTATATGATATTTTAAATGTCTATAACCTTTATATCCCTACCTAATGATGTTGGGCAATTTGTTAATTCAAAGCAAATATAGTATTGTTTCGATTATGTTTCTATAATATACCTCCATTCTTCATCTATATTTGATTAAATTTCAAAGTTTTTACTTTCCACACAAATTTATCACATTTAATTATTCTATAAAACACATACCTTTTCTAATTCAGTGTTCTTTTAGTTCAGTTTTTGAAGCTTATGAGATTTTCTATTTCACTCTAACTAAATAATTTTTTTTTCTTTTAATATTTATAATTAATTGCAATTATTTTTGTATAATTTAAAAAGTGTGGGAAACAATGATATATGAATATAAAGTATTTCCCAATTTGGTAGAATCTTAAGATTTTATCTTTCAAAGAATTTTTAAAATTTTTGTTATTAAGAAAAAATTTAGTTAAATTATTTTATGTTATTATTTATACTTATTATTTCTTTTGTTATTTTCGTGCAACGCACGGGTTTCTTACTAGTTTAGTTTGAATTGCAGACCTCTTATCATTGTAACCTGAGTTGAGTGCTGCAACTTCTTTGAATCCGGTGGATGATGTTGCTCGTGCTTCTTACGCTAGACGGAATGAACCCATTTCATTCAAACAGATAATCCTTAGCAGATCTCTCGTCTCTTTTTACACCCATCGGGATTTTGAAATTTTGCGATAATAAAGTAAGTATATCTAATTTTTCTCTTATCATTTCTTATGACTTTTTTGAGTTATGCAAGATACGAAGTTCAAATGCAAGATACTAAGTTTGATTGTGATCAACTCCTTAGTGCTGAAGGTGTTTAAGTTATTTGGATGCGAACAAGTACATATACTGAGAATTTGAATAAAGGCAACTAAGTGTTTTGTAAGAGAAACAAAAATTGTTTCTCTGCTGAAAATGTTTTCTTAGCATCGAATCAGTGGTCATGTCTAGTGCTTGGATTTTGTAATTTTGTAATTGTAACACTTCATCTTTCTATATAACTAATTTAGTTTGAATTGCAGACCTCTTATCATTGTAACCTGAGCGCACTCGAGTTCTTCAACTTCTTTGAATCCGGCGGATGATGCTACTGGTGCTTCTTACGCTAGAGGAAATGAACCCATTTCTATCTTGGTGCCAAAACTTCACATGGGATGCACTATGTTTGATATTAGGCAGCTGTTTCATGTTAAAAGTGCTGAAATTATTTGGATGCAATCTAGTATGTATGCTGAAAATTAAAAAGAAGTACATTTAATAGTTTTTTAGAGAAACCAAAAAATTTCTTCCATTTTCACTTATTTTCTCAACACCCAATCAGGGATATTTTAATTTATTTGATTTTAATTGTGATGCTTCTTTTACTTAATGAATTGCAGACCTTTTATCATTGTAATATATTTTTTGTATTCCGCCTTTTTTTTAAAAGATGTAATATAACATTGCAACTAAGATTTTCATTAGGGAAACTAAAGTTTTTTCTTTTCTTTTTGATTTTTTTTTCATTGCATCTAATCAGGGGTTGTTCTCAAACACTGATTTAATTTTTATTGCAGGCCTTTATCCGTGTGAATGATATATTGTGGTAATACGGTATGCATATCTCAATTTTCAATTATCATTTCTTATATTTTTTTAATTTAGCTTTTTTCTTTCACTTTGCTTCTTTTGTTACAGTGGTTACAACACAACCGTATCACTTGCCAGATGTTAAGAGAGTTATTGGGTTTGGATATATCTTGATGTCACGTCTTATGTGAGGCACTAAATTTTATTTTGTTCTATTAGGTGCTTTATTAGGCTTCATTCCATTTTTTTGAGGTATTGTCCAAGGACCCTAGCATCATTCTTCATCAATTGATTCATGTTTAGTGATGTCTAATTAGACTTATTGCATCACCATTTTCAAATTACATTATTTATATATCTCGAGGAGTGGAATCGGACTTCATGCATTGGCATTCTCATTTGAGGTGCTTTATCAGGCCTCATGCATAAGCATTCTCATATATCATAATACATTGAATGAGACTAAATGGATCATTTTCTTATTAGGATTTTGTGGAGTTATTTAGGTCCTATTAGACTCAATCTTAATGAAGGATTAAAAATACAGTTTTGGGGGATGTATTGGTCCGAACCGAAACCTATATGCATTGGTATCGGTTTCGGGCAATACATATAAAATTTGCTTTTCTCTTATAAAAATCAAAAATCAAATGAGTTATAGGAACCAAATTTACTAAATATAAAATCATGGGAAGCGACTCAGACAAAATAGTAAACATAGTTACAATTACAAAATGAATTCACACATGAAATAACTTGTAAACGCTATGTATTGCCTGTTTCGTATCAGTATAAATATCATATAAGGGTAACCGAAACCCTATACGTATCGCCTGTTTCGTATCGATTTCGGCATTTTTATTTCCATGATCTTCACTGATCCCACCTTTTCGAGTATCGTATCATGCTTCATGCATCGACGTTTCTCTTATTGTGATGTGCTGTATAAAGCTCATGCATTAACATTCTGATATATCCTGAGGTGTTGTACTTGTATCAGACTTCATGCATCGACATTTTGAAATTGCATTATCATATATTTTTGTACGTTAAATCAGGCTTCATGCATTAGCGTTGTCATTCAATTTCAGGCTTCATGCATAAGCATCTCATATATTTCAAGACATCAAATCAGACTTCACACATCGATATTCTTATTAAGATTATAAAAATTTATGGGAGTCCTTTTAGACTCAATCTTTAGTAATCCCACCTTTTCAAGTGTCATATTTGGTTTTATACATCAATGTTTCCAATCTTCCGATGTGTTGTATAAGGCTGCATAAAATTAACCTTCTCTAATGTCCCGAGGTGTTGTATCAAATTTCATGCATCGGCGTTCTCAAATATCTGGAGACATCGAATTAGACTTCATGCATCGACATTCTCAAATTGCATTATCATATCTTGAGGCGACGAATCAGTCTTCATGCATTGATGTTCTCATCTAAGGTGCTTTATCAGGCTTCTTGCATATGCATTCTAATGTTTCTTGAGACATTGAATCAGACCTCATGCATTGATGTTCTTTTTAGGATTCTGGGGAGTTATGTGAGTCCTATTGGACTCAATCTTCATTGATCACACCTTTACGAGTGTTGTATTAGGCTTCTTGTATCCATCTTCATTTGTTGATTTATATTTAGAGGTGTTGAATTAAACTTCATGCATTGATTTTCTCAAATTACATTATCAATATCTCAAGGCGTCAAATCAGACTTTATGCATTGACGTTCTCATCAGAAGTGCTTTATCAGGCTTTATACATAAACTTTCTCATATATCTCGAGTCATCGAATTAGACTTCATGCATCAATGTTCTTATCAGGATTTTGGGGAGTTATGTGAGTCCCATTGGACTCAATCTTCATTGATAACACCTTTTCGAGTGTCGTATCAGGCTTCATGCATCGACGTTTATGCTGTATAAGGCTTCATGCATTAGCATTCTCATATATTCTGAGGTATTGTATCAGACTTCATGCATGGACACTTCATGCATGGACAATCTCAAATTGCTTTATCATATGCCTTTATACATTAAATCTGGCTTCATGCATTGGTGTTGTCATTCGAGGTACTTTATCATGCTTTATGCATAAGCACTCTCATATATCTCAAGACATCGAATTTGACTTCACACATCGATGTTCTTATTAAGATTATAAAAATTTATGGGAGTCCTTTTTGTGTCAATCTTTATTGATCCCACCTTTCAAGTTTGGTATTTGGTTTCATGCATCAATGTTTCCAATCTTCCGATGTGCTATATGAGACTTCATTTATTAACTTTCTCAAATGTCCTAAGGTGTTGTATCAAATATCATGCATCAGCTTTCTCAAATATCTTGAGGCATCAAATTAGACTTCATGCATTTACATTCTCAAATTGCGTCGAATCAGTCTTCATGCATTAACGTTGTCATTCGAGGTACTTTATCAGTAGTACAAAAATTTATGGGAGTCCTTTTAGTCTCAATCTTTATTGATCCCACTTTTTCAAGTTTGGTATTTGGTTTCATGCATCAATGTTTCTAATCTTCCGATGTGCTATAAAAGGCTTCATATATTAACATTCTCAAATGTCTTGAGGTGTTGTATCAAATTTCATGCATCAGTGTTCTCAATTATCTTGCATCGACATTCTCAAATTGCATTGTCATATCTCGAGGCGTTGAATCAGTCTTCATGCATTGGCATTCTCATCTTAGGTGCTTTATCAGGCTTCTTGCATAAGCATTCTCATGTATTTTGAGACATTGAATTAGACCTCTTGTATTGATGTTCTTTTCAAGATTTTGGGGAGTTATGTGAGCTCTATTGGACTCAATCTTTATTGATCTCACCTTTACGAGTGTCGTATTTGGCTTAATGTATCAATTATCAATTATTGATTTATATTTAGAAGTGTCAAATTAAACTTCATGCATTGATATTCTCAAATTGCATTATCAATATCTCGAGGCGTCAAATCAGACTTCATGCATTGATGTTCTCATCAAAAGTGCTTATCAGGCTTTATACATAAACTTCCTCATATATCTTGAGACATTGAATTAAATTTCATGCATCAATGATCTTATCATGATTCTGGGGAGTTATGTGAGTCCCATTGGACTCAATCTTCATTGATCTCACTTTTTTGAGTGTCGTATCATGCATTATCATCAATATTTCTCATATCCCAATGTGCTGAATTAGGCTTTATGCGTTAACATTTTAACATGTCCTAAGTAACTGTATCAAATTTCATGCATCGGCATTCTCATAGATCTCAAGGCGTCGTATTAGACTTCTTGTATTATCGTTCTAATTTGTAATGCTTATCATGCTTGATTGTCACGCCCCAAAATCCCACCTAGCTTAATGTGAGACTTTGGCATGTGACTTAACCATTAAAAACTATAAATTCCTGTCATAAAGCATTTAAGGCAATTTTAAAACATGAACTTGAAAATTTTTCTTTAAATAAATCATTATCAAGTCTAATGTCTGGAATAAATATTAAAAATATCATAATTAATTTGAATCATCCTCCATGATTCCCAATGATCAATTTAATCTAATCATAAATCCAAAATTTAGTCTATTGCAACGTTTAGACATCCAAATCAAAATACTAATAATCTAATTTCTAGGAAATTGCCAACAGTCCAAATTCTATTCACCATCGGGGTAATCACCTGCTGGCTCTTCCTCTTTTTCCTCGTACTCTTCATCTTCCCATGGTCCTAGGGCACAAATATCAAATCTAGCACCTGCTGACAACAAAAGTCATCGACTGAGTAACAAGTTACCCCGTGTATATATAAACTCTTAACTAACAATATAAGAACATTTAATATAAAACATAATTTAGAATTAACATGACATATAAACATATAAGAAACACAGAGTGCGGAAGCTTAATTCAAATTCAATTCTTATACGTGCTCACCTGTACTAGTTTCTCTTGTTTATCTTGTCTTTCTTGTTCGTGAATGTATCCAATAACATGTAAGGTGCAATAACTTAAAATAACTCTACCCCATATATTGGGTAGAGATTAACATATACCCTACTTTCTGAGGTACCACACAGTTTACACATTTTCCGGTACATACGGCTTGTTTACACATTATCCGGTGTATACGGCTTGTCTACACATTAACCAGTATATACGGGTTGTCTTACCTTGATCTTAGGCTTGTGGGTACTCGGTCAGTGCAAAACTCAATCATACAGTCATGCTCGTGTTCTTGTATACTTGCATAATACTTGTTATCTTGCTTATTATCATGCTTGTACATATTTAATTTCGCGAATAAGTGCGAGTGAAATAATGATGATTGTAAATCATGCACCAATTTAAACATGCAGAATTTCTCATAAATTGATCAATATAGAACATAGGTCTATCAAGTTTTCGACAATAAAATAAGAAACAATTTTTATCTATCATGCCTCAATTTTCAATACATAATTTTAATAAAATTAATCTCACAGAACCCTAGTTTCATAACACATCATAATTTCAAAGCAAGCTCAAAATCGTTTCATCAATTTTAACCATCCCTTCCTCCATTCTCCATCATCCATACACCACAAGATCTTTCCCTTTCCCCTTATTGATATGAAAAACGAAATCATAAGAACATCTTTGGCATCACAATTATCTTTTACAATAAAAATTATAACGAAACATCTTTAAACATCACATTCATCTTTCATAATAAAATCATAATGAAACATATCTAAGCATCATATTCCTCTTTCATAATAAAATCACAATAAAGCATATCTAAGCATCGTATTCCTCTTTCATAATAAAGTCATAACAAAAAATCTTCTCTAAACTTCATATCTATCTTTAATAAGGGATTGACATATCATAATCATGTTTAATCTTATTTTTTCTTGCTTTAAATCTATCAATTTCATCATGTTTATATCAAAATCACCATATTCGTAGGAAGGAATTTATATTTACCTCTCCCGATCTCTTCCCTACGATCAAGCGCTTGCAAATGGGATTGATCTAAGCCATTTCACCATTTTTTCTTGTAAAACCTTTGATCTTTCCTCTTGAATCTCTCAAAATCTCCTATCTCTCTCTCTCTTTTAGGTTTCGAAAGCTTTAGAAACCCTTGGAAATCCTCAACTCACGAATATAAGGAGTATTTATAGTGTTGGGAGTCCTAGGGACTCCAAAAATCGAAAAATCGCGCAAAAAGAGGCTAAAACGGCGTTGTTGGCGATCAATCGCCATCAGGGCCAATCGATCGGCCGGAGCGCCGATCATCATTTAAAAAAAAAAAAAAAATTTTAAGTCTTTTGCTAATTTTTGTTTATCTTTCTTTTCATGCAATCTAACTCTAAAAATATCCAAAATCATGTGATTTATTTGGGTTTTACAATCAATGCATTTCACGTAACATTTAGAAGCTTGTTCACATTAAATTTTTAAACACCGGTTTCCATAAAATTTAATAATCATCACGAATATCAAGAATAATAAATTCGGGGTTCTACATTCATGCATAAGCATATTGCTTGATAGACATTTAAGATTGTTGCTGGATTTAGATCTATTTTAGTACCACAACTTCACATGCGAGGCAGTGGGTAGCTACTTATTGTTGATGGTGGTCAAATTATTTGGATGAACTTAGGTATGTATATTTAAAATAAGAAAAAACGCGTCTAAGAGTTTTATTAGGGAAACCAAAATTTATTCTCTCTTTTTCACTTGTTTCTCAATATCCAACTGGGAGTTACTTTTGCAAAAAAAATTATTGTGAAGCTTTCTCTTCCTCAAACAACCAATTTAATATGAATTGCCGACCTTCCGTTTACTTGGTACTTGCGTGTAGAGATTATCGCGTTTATTTACTTCATTGTGGATTAGAGATACCTATGTTCAAATTCATCACATTAGGAAGGGCTCAAGCTCGTACCTCAATCTCACATCTGTGTGTTTTGTGCCCAACTACCAACCAAGAAAAGTTATCTATCTTTCTCAAATAACTAATTTAATTTGAATTGCAGACCTCTTATTCCTGCACGTGATATATTTCTCGAATACGGTATGATATCTCATTTTTCGCTTACCATTTTTGAAGTCTCGCATTTGGCTTCTCTTGTTATAGGATGCCAAAACACAACCATATCACTTGACAAGCGTTCAAAAAAAAAATGACGGGTTTGGATCTATCGCGGTGTCACAATTTCACAACCAATGTACTCAAATTATTTGTGGGCAACTGCTTCTACTCAAATTATTTGGGTGAACTCAGGTTTGTATACTGAAAATTGTAAATAAACTCATTTAAGTGTTTTACACTTTTATTTGGGAAAATTAAATTTTTTTTCTTTCCTGTTCACCTATTTTCTCAGCCTCTAATCAAGAGTTACTTTTAGTGTTTAAATATTACGTTTTTTTATTGTGATACTTTTGTTTCTTAGACTATTTAGTTAATATATAATGCGGGCCTTCTATAATTGGAGGTAATATTTTATTTCAATACGTTGCGTCGCCTATCTCATTTTTTGCTTATCGTTTTCATATTTATTATTTGAATTCCGTCTTTTCCTTTCATTATGCTTCTCTTATTATAAGTTGAACAACACAACCATATCACTTGCCACTAGCCACTTGCCAGGCATTCAAGAAATTGAGGGTGCTCAATTTCTTTGGATACACTCAGGTATGTGTATTGGAAATTTGAAAAAATGCAACTATAGTCTTTTTAGGGAAATCAAAAAAAGTTGTTCTGTTTTCCAAATGTTTTCTTGACATCCAAATTGTGATTACTTTTATTGCTTTATTTTTTTATTTTTTTATTATGACGTTTCTTTATCTCAAGTAACAAATTTTGTTATAATTGCAGACCTCTTATCATTGTAAGTGACATTTTTGGGCAATACAATATGCATATCTCAGTTTTCACTTATCATTTCTTATGAATTTTTTGACTTCCACCTTTTGCTGTCACTTTGGTTCTCATATTACAGGTTGCTAGAAGTTTAAGAAAGTTGCTAGATTTGGTTCTTTCTTGATGTCACGAGTTCACATGCAAGATACTAAGTTTGATTGTGAGCAACTCCTTACTGTTATTTGGTAACCCGTGGAAAAAAAACTCTTGCGTAGCCTTTAGCCTTATACCCGAGCTTTCCCTTTCGGCACAACAAAAGCAAAGGTTGGCAACCCAGGCTCTCTTCCGTCAACAGATGAGCATGAACTTTATGCATAGCTTCATATATGTCGCGCCCCAAAACCCCACCAAGGAGAATGTGAGATTTTGGCACGTGACTTACTTAACAAACCATCCTGTTAAATGCATTTAAGGCATACTAAAACACGAACCCAAAAATTTCTTCAATTAAAAACATCAATTTAATTCATAATCTTTGACTGCAATTGAAATATAATAAATCATTAATCATCCATCATAATCATAATCAAACTGAACTAAACATGAATATCCATAAAGTTAATTAAAGTCTCCCTGAGATTTGACTACTAATAAATTAAATTCAACAGTAGGACCAACGATCAAGATCCTGTTATTTTTGGGGATAATCACCTTCCAGTTCCTCAAAGTATTCCTATTCTTCCCACGGTCCGAGCGCACAAATATCAAAACTTGAACCTATCGACAACAAAAGTCATCGGTTGAGTAACGAGTTACTCCGCGTATATAACAGACCGTAGTGGACTATATAATGAACATTAAATTGCATGCATTTTACAGATTCATACATCAGTTCACATACATAATCAGAGTGCAGAAACAACCAAATACATTACATCAATTTCTTTCTTTTCTTTCTTTCTTTTCTTACTTTCTTACTCTTCTTACGTTTTTACTTTTCTTTTTCTTACATTCTTACTTTTCTTCTTTTCTTTGAGATCTTTCTTGAAGCCAGATAACTAGTACCCTTGGAAACTAATCTTGAAGCAAGGCACTAACATCTTTTGAGATATTTCTTTTCTTACTTTTTATACTTCATACTTTATCATTCCATGAACAACACATTCACATGCATTAGTAATAACTTAAAATACCACGTTATCGTATAAGGAAAGGGGTTACTATACTTTACTTTACCGAGATACCACCCTTTGTACATTATCCGGCACGGACAGCTTAGTACATTTTCCGGTATGACGACTTACTTACTTTGGCATACTTTTCGCCCTTTTATGGTATCTGGTGGTACAAAACACATACATACATTATCGTTTTCGTGTGTCTTTCTTTCTTACTTACTTTACTTTAGGTCTTACTTATAATCTTCTTAGTGTCTTGGATTCTCTCTTCATTCTTATGCATATTTTTTATTCATGAGTGCTCAATGATACACCTTTTATTTAAATTACACCTAAGACTAACCGTCAAGGACCACAGGACATCTCAGCATAGCGTCCCACTCCACTATGTTAACTAGGCCTAGGCAGGTCTGACTTTCATCAAAGGTTTATTTACCCAAACGTATATCACGTATAAAGAACATAAAATAAACACACCACCTTTCATATTTCTAATGGTTCAATAATCAAAATCACAGTTGATATTAAAATACACATAAATTACGATTTAATTTAATATCAAAATTCTCTTTTCTTTAATCACAATCAATATCCTAATTATAACACCTTTCATCAATGATAATCCTCATGAATTATAAACATAAAATCAAACTCACATATAATTAAATCCACAATAATTCATCCATTCAATTTCCATCCATTCATCCCATTCTCCTCATAAATCCACACACTTCAATAAAATTTCTGAATGCCCTTGTTGAACCATAAATAATTTTTAACAGAGTTCTTCACATCCTAATTTAGCGATTCAAAATAATGAAACTAGAATTATAATTATGGTTCTTCACATCCTATTTTAACAAATCTATGAATAATGAAACAAGGGTCAAAATATGGTTCTTCACATCCTATTTTAACAAATCCATAAATAATGAAACAGGAATCAAAATATGGTTCTTCACATCCTACATACTTTCAAGTTCTTACTTAGGTTTACTTCTTTTAGTCCATCCTTTATATTAACATTCTAAATATGGAAGATTAGGTTTGTTATTTACCTTACTTGATCGCTTCCCTACGATCTATCGCTTGCGAATAAGACTCGATCTCGATCTTCAAGCCTCCTTCCTTTTTTTGATCTAATCCTTGAACTCCTCAAGATTCCCCCTTTTGATCTCTTAGGAAGCTCTCCATTTTCTCTCTTTTAAGTTTAGAAGTCTATAGAAACCCTAACTCACGAGTTGGAGGGTTATTTATAGAGTTTGTGGAACAAATGGAACTTAAAAAGTCAAAAATAGGCGTTTTCGCACATATTTCAGCGCCCACCGATCGATCAGCACTAGTTGGCCGATCGGTCGGATCCCTTTATTTTTTTCCTAAATCTTGCTCTAGTATTTTGCCCGTAACTTTTGATTCAGTTATTGGAATTAGACAATTCAGCTTGCGTTGGAACCGTTATTCGAAGGGGAAGAATTTCTTATCCAATAGACAAGCCCCAATTTCAAGTTCATGGAGAATAAAATGTTTCATCGAGTTGGATGAAGGTGAAAGCGAATCCTGAGACATTTGAGTTAATAGTGAGACCCCAATGTTTGAACCCTTAGACTCCTAGAAGTTAGAAAATAGGTAACTTTTAATTTAATAATAATAATAATAATAAGTTAATCACTATTATTATTATTATATAAGGGTTTACTAATTTAGGCATCCCACATTAATTTTCATAGGAACACATGCATTTAAAATCGGATGCATATTCCAAGGAATTCATGTAAATAGCAAGAATGCCGAAAAACTAAATTTCGGGTCTCTACAATATAAAGGCATAATTTGCACTTGTTTTTTTCGATTGGGATTTTGAGTGCTTGGCCAGGGTTGCTTGATGTGGCTTTCGAGGATGCGATCAAGTACATATACTGAAAAAAAATTTTAAGACAACTAAGAGTTTTGTTAGAGAAAAAAAAAATTTGTTTATCTTTTGAAAATGTTTTCTTAGCATCCAATCAGGGGTTTTGTCTAGTGCTTGGATTTTGTAATTTTGTAATTGTGACACTTCTCTTTCTATATAACTATTTTTGTTTGAATTGCAGACCTCTTATCATTGTAACCTCAGCGCACTCGGGTGCTTCAACTTCTTTGAATCTGGTGAATGATGCTGCTGGTGCTTCTTACGCTAAACGGAATGAAACCATTTCATTCGGACAGATAATACTTGACAAATCTTCCACCTCTTTTCACCATACAATCCATCAATCAGCACAACAAGCTTAAATCGATCATTCTAGTATAAGATGTGCCAGTTTTTCCTTTAATTATATAAAGGGTTTTGACAGGTTTTGGTTTAAAAATTTTGGCTTTTAAGTTTTTGTGATTCACTGCTCAGTGCTCACAATCTCCAACAAAGAGGGACAACTGCAAGCGCCTAATTTTGGGATTCCTAAAGTTGTTAATAGAGGGTAGACCACGAGAAATCGAAGAATTACAGATCATTGCACAAAAAGAAATTGCAAGCGCCCAATTTTGCACCCTAGTGAGTAGGGCTGCGCATATATCGAGTTGGGGCCTTGGTTTGGGTCGTATAAGCCGAGTTCAAGCAGTTATTTCAGGCTCAGAATGAGCTGAGATATAATTTGAGCTTGAGTATTCAAACAAACCGAGCTCGAGCCAAACCCTGTTTGATTTGGCTTAACTAGTTTAAGGTTCAGTTCACTCTGTGTTGCTTTGCTTATTTTATATATTATTTCTATTGGTGATATAGAATTGAAAAATATTTCATTTACCCCCTCTTTGGAAGTCGAGCAAATAAGTGAAAACAAAAGAAAGAAAATAAATTTTAGAAAGCGCCACTAAGAGTTGTATTCGGAAAATTAAAATTTATTTTCTTCTCTTTTTCACTTGTTTTCTTTGCATCCAATCAGCCAATACTATTAGTGCTTGGATTTTGCCATTCTTCCCCAAGCAACTAATTTAATTAGAATTGCATACCTTCTGTTATTGTAAGTGATATTTTGTGGACAATACGGTATGCATATCTCAATTTTCGCTTATCATTTCTTTTGAATTTTTTGAGTTCTGCCTTTTGATTTCACTTTGTTTCTTTTGTTACATGTTGTTACAACACAACCATAACACTTGATTCTGAGCAACTACTTATTGTGCAGGGTGCTCAAATTGTTTTGATGCACTCAGGTATGTATACTGAAAATAAGAAAGAAAGAAAAAAACGAAACTAAGAGGTTTCTTAGGAAAACCAAAATTTATTTCTTCTCTTCTTCTCCTGTCTTCTTAACGTCCAATCAAGGGTTACTTTTAGTGCTTGAAATTTGCAATTTTTTTTTATTATGATCCTTCTCTTCCTCAAACAACTAGTTTAATTTGAATTACAGACTTCTTATCTTTGTAAGTGATATTATGTGGAGATACGGTACGCATATCTAATTTTTCGCTTATCATTTCCATGATTGTTAAATCCTCACGATTTGCAATTCAAATCCTACGATTCGAATCTTAAGTAAAACAATTCAAATCGGTGGTAAAAATCTTAATTGGGTAAATCTCATTTTGATTTGCGATTATGAATACGATTTGTGATTCAAATTGTACAATTCATGTGATTCAGGCGATTCGAGCACGAAACCGCTTTCACAGGCCCATACTTAAAAAAATATTTTATATTTTTTTATTTTCTAAAGGTATTTTATGTCTTTTAAGAAGAGAGAATAAATAAGAAAACCCCTATAACAAACATATCAAAATCCCTATTTGGGTTTTCTCTTTGTTGCTGACATGTTGTGAAACGGGAAAAAAAAATAGGAAGAAGAAAGATGGAGTTGGATTTTGGAAAAACTTGATAGTTTATTTTATTAGTCTTTTTATTTGTACAAGTCTTTTGATACTTGATCTCATACAACATGATTAAATGAGTATACTTTTATTGATTTGTCTTTAATGATATGGGTTTTTTTTTATTAGTCTTTTTATTTGTACAAGTCTTTTGATACTTGATCCCATACAACATGATTAAATGAGTTTACTTTTATTGATCTGTCTTTAATGATATGAGTTTTTTTTTTACAATTTATGGAGTTAAAATTGCATTTTTTATGGTGCATGCAATGAAATGTTCATTACTTTCTTTTATCAATAGATATGAATGAAATCTGTTGAATAATAGATTGTTCTATTTTTTTGATTTATTAAGTAGTTTTTTGAATTTTTCAAACATTTTTTTTAAAAATGGTTTAACTCTTACGATTTACGATTGAAATCCTGATTTGAATTGAATCTGTCCTACAACGATTTTACGGTTCGATTACGATTTAACAACCTTGATCATTTCTAATTGATTTTATATGTTTTGCCTTTTTCTTTATTTCTCTTGTCACATGTTAGCCCCAATACAACCATATTGCTTGATAGACGTTTAAGAAAGTTGCTGAATTTAGATCTATTTTATTACCACAACTTCACAAGTGAGGCAGTAGGAACTACTTATTGTTGAGGGTGATCATTATTTGGATGAACTCAGGTATGTATATTTAAAATAAGAAAAAACGTGTCTACAAGTTTTACTAGGGAAACCAAATTTTATACTCTTTTTCACTTGTTTTTCAATATCCAATTGGGATTTGCTTTTAGTGCTTAGATTTTGCAAAAAAGAAAATTATTGTGAAGCTTCTCTTCCTTAAACAACTAATTTAATATGAATTGCCGACCTTCCGCTTACGGGGTACTTGCGTAAAGAGATTATCGCTTCTATTTGCTTCATTGTGGATTAAAGATATCTATGTTTACATTCATGATTCATCACATTAGGAAGGGCTTGAGCCTGTTAACAACCAACTACTCCAAAAGATTGATCTGATGGAGAGAGTAGTAACAATGAATATAAGAGGGTCACGGGATAAACGGAGCACGATATGTGACACCCGAGAGCGGAGGCTATAAAAAACACTCAACACTCCTCCTCACCCAAAGGGTGGATAAAGTCGAACTCGTGACCAAATCGCAATCAGAGTTCTGATACCATGTTAACAACCAACTACTCCAAAAGACTGATCTAATGGAGAGAGTAGTAATAATGAATATAAGAGGGTCACAGGACAAATGGGGCGAGATGCGCGGCACCCGGGAGTGGAGGCGATAAACAACACTCCCCCTCACCCAAAGGGTGGAAAGAATCAAACCCGTTACCAAATCGTAACCAACGTTTTGATCCCATGTTAACAACCAACTACTCCAAAAGACCGATCTGATGGAGAGTAGTAACAATGAATATTAGAGGGTCATGGGACAAATGGGGCGTGATACGCGGCACCCGAGAGTGGATTCGATAAACAACACTCAACAAAGCCCGTACCTCAATCTCATGTCTCTGTGTTCTGTGCCCAACTTACTGTTAACAACCAACTACTCCAAAAGACTCTGATACCATGTTTACAACCAACTACTCCAAAAGACCGATATGATGGAGAGACTAGTAACAATAAATATAAGAGGGTCACGGGACAAATGGGGCGCAATACGCGGCACCCGAGAGCGGAGGCGATAAACAACACTCAACAATTACCAACCAAGAAAAGTTATCATATTAAACATGTTCCTAAGGGATAACCTTTTATTTGCTTAAATCTTCTAATAGAATATTGCAACGCTTATCTTTCTCAAATAACTAATTTAATTTGAATTGCAAACCTCTTATTCTTGTCCGTGATTACGGTATGCATATCTCATTTTCTGCTTATCATTTCTAAAGTTCCACCTTTTGCTTTCGTTTTGTTTCTCTTGTTACAGGTTGCCCAAACACGACCATATCACTTGATAAGCTTTCAAAAAAATTAACAGGTTTGGATCTATCGTGGTGACATAATTTCACAACCGATGTACTAAGTTTGATTGTGGGCAACTGCTTCTACTCAAATCATTTGGATGAACTCAAGTTTGTATACTGAAAATTGTAAATAAACTCATTCAATTGTTTTACACTTTTACTAGGGAAAACTAAATTTATTTTCTTTCCCGTTCACCTATTTTTTCAGCATCTAAATTTGATATTGTACGGTAATAAAGTAAGTATATTTAATTTTGCCCTTATCATTTCTTATGAAGTTTTTGAGTTATGCTTTTACACAACCATATCATTTCTTAAGAGTGCTCAAATCATTTGGACGCAATCTAGTATGTATGCTGCAAATTTTAAAAAAATTACTTTAATAGTTTTATTAGAGAAATCATTTGGACGCAATCTCAGCACCCAATCGTGGATCTTTTAATTTATTTTATTTTATAATTTTTTGATTGTGATGCTTCTTTTCCTTAATGAATTCCAGACCTTCTATTATTGTAATTAATTTTTTGTATTCCGCCTTTTTTTTATTAAAGATGTATTATAACACCGCAACTGAGATTTTCAATAGGAAACTGGATTTTTTTCTTCTTTTTTCATTTGTTTTCTAGCATCTAATCGGGGATCACTTTTAGTTAGATTTTGTATAAAAACATTATTGAAACACTTCTCGTTCTTGAACACTAATTTAGTTTTTATTGCAGGCCTTTATCCTTGGAAATGATATATTGTGGTAATACAGTATGCATATCTCAATTTTCACCGTAACTGGATTTTTTTCTTCTTTTTTCATTTGTTTTCATAGCATCTAATCAGGGATCACTTTTAGTTAGATTTTGTATAAAAAAATTATTGAAACACTTGTCGTTCTTAAACACTAATTTAGTTTTTATTGCAGGCCTTTATCCTTGGGAATGATATATTGTGGTAATACGGTATGCATATCTCAATTTTCAATTATCATTTCTTATGATTTTTTTAGTTCAACTTTTTTCTTTCACTTTGCTTCTTTTGTTAGAATGGCCACAACACAATCGTATCACTTCTATACGTTAAGAAAGTTATTGGGTTTGGATATATCTTGATGTCACAACTTCATATACTAGGCACTGAGTTTTATTGTGTTCTATTAGGTGCTTTATTAGGCTGCATCCCATTTTTTTGAGGTACTGTCTGAGGTTGGTTCAAGTTTAGTGATGTCTAATTAGACTTATTACAACACTATTTTCAAATTGCATTATTATATATCTCGAGGAGTCGAATCGGACTTCATGCATTAGCGTTCTAATTTGAGGTGCTTTATCAAGCCTCATGCATAAGCATCTCATATATCTTAAGACATCAATCAGATTAAATGCATCAATCTTCTTATTAGGAATTCAGGATTTATTTAGTTCCTATTAGACTTAATCTTCATTGATCCCACCTTTTAGAATGTTGTATCAAGCTTCATGCATTGACGTTTTCACATATTGTGATCTGCTGTATAAGGATTCATGCATTAGCAGCATTCTCATATATCCTTAGGTGTTGTATCAGACTTCATGCAATGACATTCTCAAATGGCATTTACATATATCTTTACACGTTAAATCAGGCTTTATGCATTGACATTGTCATGCATTGACATTGTCATTCAGGGTGCTTTATCAGGCTTCATGCATAATCATTCTCATATATCTCAAGACATCGAATCAGACTTCACACATTGATGTTCTTATTAGGATAATAAAAATTTAGGTGAGTCCTTTTAGTCTCAATCTTTATTGATATCACCCTTTCAAGTGTGGTATTTGGTTTCATGCATCAATGTTTCCAATCTTCCGATGTGCAATATAAGGCTTCATATATTAACATTCTCAAATGTCTTGAGGTGTTGTATCAAATTTCATGCATCTACATTCTCAAATATCAAATTGCATTATTATATCTCGAGGCGTCGAATCAGTTTTCATGCATTGACGTTCTCATCTTTGGTGTTTTATCAGGCTTCTTGCATAAGCATTCTCATGTATGTCGAGACATTGAATCAAACCTCATGCATTGACGTTCTTTTCAGGATTTTGGGGAGTTTTGTGAGTCCTATGGAACTCAATATTCATTGATCTTACCTTTACAAGTGGCGTATTAGGCTTATATGGAACTCAATATTCATTGATCTTACCTTTACAAGTGGCGTATTAGGCTTAATGTTTCAATCATCATTTATTGATTTATATTTAAAGGTGTCGAATTAAACTTCTTGCATTGATATTCTAAAATTGTATTATCAATTTCTCAAGTCGTCGTATCAGACTTCATGAGTTGACATTCTCATCAAATGTGCTTTATCAGGCTTTATACATAAACTTTCTCATAGATCTCGAGTCATCAAATTAGACTTCATGCATCAATGTTCATGCGTTGACATTCTCATCAAAGGTGCTTTATCAGGCTTTATACATAAACTTTCTTATATATCTCGAGTCATCAAATTAGACTTCATGCATCAATGTTCTTATCAGGATTCTGGGGAGTTATGTGAGTCCCATTGGACTCGGTCTTCATTGATCCCACCTTTTCGAGGGTCGTATCAGGCTTCATGCATCGACGTTTCTCATATCGTGATGTGTTGTATAAGGCTTCATGCATTAGCAGTCTCATATATCCTAGGGTATTGTATCAGGCTTCATGCATCGACAAACTCAAATTGCATTATAATATATCTTTTTTCGTTAAATTTGGCTTCATGCATTGGCGTTGTCATTTGAGGTACTTTATTGGCTACATGCATAACATTCTCATATATCTCAAGACATCGAATCAGACTTCACACGTCGATGTTCTTATTATGATTATAAAAATTTATGTGAGTCTTGTTAGCCTCAATCTTTATTGATCCCACCTTTTCAAGCGTAGTATTTAGTTTCATGCATCAATGTTTTCAATCTTCTGATGTGCAATATAAGGCTTTATATATTAACATTCTCAAATGTCCTGAGGTGTTGTACCAAATTTCATGCATCTGCGTTCTCAAATATCTTGAGACATCGAATTAGACTTTATGCATTGACATTCTCAAATTGAATTATCATAACTCGAGGCATCAAATCAGTCTTCATGCATTGCATTGACGTTCTCATCTTAGGTGCTTTGTCAGGCTTCTTGCATAAGCATTCTCATGTATCTCGAAACATGGAATCAGACCTCAAGCATTGACGTTCTTTTCAGGATTATGGGGAGGTATGTGAGTCCTTTTGGACTCAATCTTCATTGATCTCACCTTTACGAGTGTCGTATTACGCTTCATGTATCAATCTTCATTTATTGATTTATATTTAGAGGTGTCTAATTAAATTTCTTGCAATGATGTTCTCAGAATGCATTATTAATATCTCGAGTTGTCAAATCAGATTTCATGCATTGACGTTATCATCAGAGGTGCTTTATCAGGCTTTATTAATAAACTTTCTTATATATCTCGAGTCATCGAATTAGACTTCATGCATCAATGTTCGTATCAGGATTCTGGGAGTTATGTGAATCCTATTGGACTCAATCTTCATTGATCCCACCTTCTCGAGTGTCGTATCAGGCTTCATGCATCGACGTTTCTCATATCGTGATGTGTTGTATAAGGCGTGGATTCTCATATATCCTTAGGTATTGTATCAGACTTCATGCTTGGACATTCTCAAATTGCATTATCATATATCTTTATTCGTTAAATCTGGTTATGATGTATTGGTGTTGCCCTTCGAGGTACTTTATCAAGCTTATAAGCATTCTCATATATCTTAAGACATCGAATCAGACGTGATTGATGTTCTTATTAAGATTATAAAAATTTAGGTGAGTTCTTTTAGTGTGAATCTTTATTGATCCCACCTTTTCAAGTGTGGTATTTGTTTCGTGCATCAATGTTTCCAATCTTCTGATTAGCAATATAAGGCTTAATATATTGACATTCTCAAATGTCTTGAGGTATTGTATCAAATTTCATGCATTTGCGTTCTCAAATATCTTGAGACATCGAATTAGACTGCATGCGTCAACATTCTCAAATTGCATTATCATATCTCGGGGCGTCGAATCAGTCTTCATGCATTGACATTCTCATCTTTGGTGCTTTATCAGGCTTCTTGCATAAGCATTCTTATGTATCTCGAGACATTGAATCAGACCTCATGCATTGACTTTCTTTTAAGGATTCTAGGGAGTTATGTGAGTCCTATTGGACTCAATCTTCATTGATCTCACCTTTATGAGTGTCGTATTAGGCTTCTTGTATCAATCTTCATTTATTGATTTATATTTAGTGGTGTCGAATTAAACTTCGTGCATTGATATTCTCAAATTGCATTATCAATATCTCAAGGCATCAAATTAGACTTCATGCATTGGCGTTCTCATCAGAGGTGCTTTATCAGGCTTTATACATAAACTTTCTCATATTTCTCGAGACATCGAATTAGACTTCATGCATTAATGTTCTTATCAGGATTTTGGAGAGTAATGTGAGTCAGTGTGTCCCATTGGACTCAATCTTCATTGATCCCACCTTTTCGAGTGTCGTATCAGGCTTAATGCATCGACGTTTCTCATATCGTGATGTGTTGTATAAGGCTTCTTGCATTAGCTTTCTCATATATTTTGAGGTATTGTATCAGATTTCATGCATCAATAATCTCAAATTGTATTATCATATATCTTTATACTTAAATCTGGCTTTGTGCATTGGCATTGGCATTGTCATTCAAGGTACTTTATGAGGCTTCATGCATAACCATTCTCATATATCTCAAGACATCGAATCAGACTTCACACATCAATGTTCTTATTAAGATTATAAAAATTTATGGGAGTTCTTTTAGTCTCAATCTTTATTGATCCTACCTTTTCAAGTGTGGTATTTGGTTTCATGCATCAATTTTTCCAATCTTCCGATGTGCTATATAAGGCGCTTCATATATTAATATTCTTAAATTTCCTGAGGTGTTTTATCAAATTTCATGCATCAGCGTTCTCAAATATCTTGAAACATCGAATTAGATTTCATGCATAGACATTCTTAATTTGTATTAGCATATCTCAAGGCATTGAATCAATCTTCAGGCATTGATGTTCTCATCTTAGTTGCTTTATCAAGCTTCTTGCATAGGGATTCTCATGTATCTTGAGACATTGAATCAGACTTCATTAATTGACTTTCTTTTCAGGATTCTGGGGAGTTACGTGAGTCCCATTGGACTCAATCTTCATTGATCCCACTTTTTTGAGTGTCGTATCATGCATCGATATTTATCATATCCCAATGTGCTGAATTAGCCTTTATGCATTAGCATTTTCACATGTCCTGAGTAACTGTATCAAATTTCATGCATTGACATTCTTATATTTATCAAGGCGTCGATTTAGACTTTGTGCATTAACTTTCTCATTTTTAATGCTTTATCAGGCTTCATGCATAAGCATTTTCATATATCTCGAGACATCGAATCATACTTCCTACATCGAGGTTCATCAAGATTCTCGGAGTTATATTTCACATTGGACTCAAATCATTGATCCCATATTTTCAGGTGTCGTAAGAAGCTTGATGCATCGACATTTCCCAAATCCTGTATGTTTTACAAGAGTTCATCCATCGGTATTTTCATGTTTTAAGACTCTTGTATCAGATGTCACACATCAACATTCTCATATATATTAAGACATCGATTCTGACCTCATGCATCGATATTCTTATCTGTGTTATGGGGAGTTATGTAAGTTCTATAGGCATCATTGTTTATTGATCCAACCTTTTTTGGGTGTAATATTAAGCTTTATATATCAACATCCCCATATGTCAAGTCAGACTTCATGTAACGACATTATCATCCTTCTTTTATGCTTGTAGGTGTTGAATTATATTTCATGCGTGAACATTTTCGTATCTATTAATAGCTTACGCGTTGATATTCTCATTTGCGCTCTGTTGCACCATGTAAAACTCATAGCTTTGGTCCAAATCACATTTGATACAAAACAACCTTCACCACTCCATCCATCAATCAGCACAACAAGCTTAAATCGATTATTCTAGTGTAGGATGTGTTAATTTTTCCTTTCATTATTTAAAGGATTTTGGCAGGTCTTGGTTTTAAAATTTTGGCTTTTGTAGTTTTTGTGATTCATTACTCACAATCTCTGACAAAGAGGGACAGTAGCAAACGCCCAATTTTGCACCCTAGTGTGTAGGGTTGCACATATGTCGAGTTGGGGCCTTGGCTCGGGTCGTATTAGCCGACTTCAAGCAGTTATTTCAAGCTTAAAACGAGCTCAGATATAATTTGAGCTTGAGTATTCTAACAAACCAAGCTCGAGCCAAACCTGTTTGATTTGACTCAACTAGTTTAAGGTTCGGTTCACTCTCTGTTGCTCAGATTATTTTATAAATTATTTAAATCGGTGATACATAATTGAAAAATATTTCATTTACCCCTTGTTTAGTAGCCGAGCAAATAAGTGAAAACAAAAGAACGAAAAGAAATTTGTGAAAGCGCCACTAAGAGTTGTATTAGGAAAATTAAATTTATTTTCTACTCTTTCCCCTTGTTTTCTCTCCATCCAGTCAACAGTTACTGTTAGTGCTTGGATTTTGCCATTTTTAATTGTGACATTCCCACTTCCCCAAACAACTAATTTAATTAGAATTGGAGACCTTCTATATCATTGTATTTGTGGACATACGGTATGCTTTTTTCATTTTTCGCTTATCATTTCTTTTGGATTTTTTGAGTTCTGCCTTTTGATTTCACTTTGTTTCTCTTATTACATGTTGCTAGAACACAACCATAACACTTGATAATGAGTTGCTGCTTATTGTGTAGGGTGCTCAAATTGTTTGGATGCACTCACGTTTGTATACTGAAAATTAGAAAAAAAAAATAAAATGCAACTAATAGTATTCTTAGGAAAACCAAAATTTATTTTCTTCCCTTTTTCACATGTCTTCTCAACGTCCAATCAAGGGTTTTAGTGCTTGGAATATTCTTTTTTTTTATTATTGTGATATCTTTGTAAGTGATAATATATGGAGATATCGTACGGATATCTAATTTTTCGCTTATCATTTATCATAGATTTTTTAAGTTTTTCCTTTTGCTTTATTTCTTTTGTCATAGGTTAGCCCCAATACAGCCATATTGCTTGATCGACGTTTAAGAAAGTTGTTGGATTTAGATCTATTTTAGTACCACAACTTCACATACGAGGCAGTGGGAAGCTACTTATTGTTGAGGGTGGTCAAATTATTTGGATGAACTCAGGTATGTATATTTAAGATAAGAAAAAATGCGTCTAAGAGTTTTATTAGAGAAACCAAAATTTATTCTCTCTTTTTCACTTGTTTCTCAATATCCAATTGGGAGTTACTTTTAGTGCTTAGATTTTGCAATTTTTTTTAATTGTGAAGCTTTCTCTTCCTCAAACAACTAATTTAATATGAATTTTTGACCTTCCGTTTGATTATTGCTCCTATTTACTTCATTGTGGATTAGAGATATCTATGTTCACAGTCATCACATTAGGAAGGGCTCGAGCCCATACTTCAATTTCACGTCTATGTGTTCTGTGCCCAACTAACCAACCAGGAAAAGTTATCATATTAGACATGTTCCAAAGAATAACCTTTTATTTGCTTAAATCTTCCAATAGTATATTGCAATACTTATATTTCACAAATAACTAATTTAATTTGAATTGTAGACCTCTTATTCTTGCACGTGATATTTTTTTCGAATACGGTATGCATATCTCATTTTTCGCTAATCATTTCTGAATTCCCGCCTTTTGTTTTCATTTTGCTTCTCTTGTTACATTTTGCCCAAAACAATGACGGGTTAGGATCTATCGTGGTGTTACAATTTCACAACCAATGTACTCAAGTTATTTGTGGGCAACTGCTTCTACTCAAATTATTTAGGTGAGTTCAGGTTTGTATACTATTAATTGTAAATAAACTCATTCAAGTGTTTTACACTTTTATTAGGGAAAATTAAATTTATTTTCTTTCCTGTTCACCTATTTTCTCAGCCTCTAATCAAGAGTTACTTTTAGTGTTTAAATATTATGTTTTCTTATTGTGATACTTTTGTTTCTTAAACTTTTTTTTAGTTAATATATGCTACAGACCTTTGATCATTGGAAGTAATATTTTATTTCAATACGTTGCGCCTATCTAATTTTTGCTTATCGTTTTCATATTTATTCTTTGAATTCCGCCATTTCCTTTCATTCTGCTTATTACAAGTTGACCACAACACAACCATATCATTTTCCACTTGCCAGACATTCAAGAAATTTGTTGGGTTTGGGTCTTTTTTGTTGCCACGAATTTACATGCAAGATACTAAGTTTGATTGTGAGCGGTCTACCTATTGTTGAGGGTGCTCAATTTTTGGATGCACTCAGGTATGTGTACTTGAAATTTGAAAAAATGCAACTATAAGTCTTGTTAGGGAAATCAAAAAAAATTCTTGTGTTTTTCAAATGTTTTCTTGACATCCCAATTGAGATTACTTTTATTGCTTTATTTTTATAATTTTTTATTATGATGTTTCTTTATCTCAAGTAACAAATTTTGTTATAATTGCTGACATCTTATCATTGTAAGTGACATTTTTTGTTAAAACCGCAATACAATATGCATATCTCAGTTTTCGCTTATCATTTCTTATGAATTTTTTGACTTCCACCTTTCGCTATCACTTTGGTTCTCATGTTACAGGTTGGTCACAACACGACAATATCACTTGCCAGAAGTTTAAGAAAGTTGCTAGATTTGGTTCTTTCTTCGTGTCACAAGTTCACATGCAAAACATCTATTGAAGGTGTTAAAGTTATTTGGTCATCTGCTGAAAAAAAAACTCTTGTGTAGCTTTCATACCCGGACTTTCCCTTCCGGCACAACAAAAGCAAAGGTTGGCAACCCAGGCTCTCTTCCGTCAGCAAATGAGTATGAACTTTATGCATAGCTTCATATATAGGCATAATTTGCACTTTTTTTTTTCGATTGGGCTTTCCGAGTGCTTGGCCAGGATTGCTTGATGTAGCTTTCGAGGATGCGATCAAGTACATAAACTGAAAATTTGAATAAAGGCAGCTAAGAGTTTGAGAAATAAAAAAAATTTGTTTCTTTGTTGAAAATGTTTTCTTAGCATCGAATCAGGGGTTTTGTCTAGTGCTTGGATTTTGCAATTTTGTTATTGTGACACTTCTATTTTAATTGAACTAATTTAGTTTGAATTGCAGACCTCTTATCATTGTAACTTGAGCGCACTCGGCTGCTTCAACTTCTTTGAATCTGGTGGATGATGGTGTTGGTGCTTCTTACGCTAGATGGAATGAACCCATTTCATTCGTATAGATAATTCTTGACAAATCTTCCGCCTCTTTGTCCACCCATCTGCATTTTGATATTTTGTGGTAATAAGGTAAGTATGTTTAATTTTTCGTTTATCATTTCTTATTAATTTTTTGAGTTATGCTTTAACACAACCATATCAGTTGACAATCGTTGTCGTTAGGCTTGGAATCTATCTTGGTGCCAAACTTCACATAGGATGTACTAAGTTTGATATTGGGCTGTTGTTTCTTGTTAGGAGTGCTCAAATTATTTGGATGCAATCTAGTATGTATGCTGATTTTTTTTTTAAAATGTATTTAATAGTTTTGTTGGAGAAACCAAAAATTTTCTTCAATTTTCACTTATTTTCTCAACACCCAATTAGGGATCTTTTAATTTATTTGATTTTAATTGTGATGCTACTTTTCCTTAATGAATTGGAGACCTTCTATCATTGTAATGTATATTTTGTATTCCGCCTTTTTTTTCTAATAGATGTAATATAACACCGCAACTAAGAATATCATTAGAGAAACTAAAATTTTTTCTTCTCTTTTTGATTTGTTTTCATAGCATCTAATCCAGGGTCACTTTTAGTTCTTAGATTTTGTATAAAAAAATTATTGATACACTTCTCGTTCTCAAACACTAATTTAATTTTTATTGCAGGTCTTTTACCTTTTTTTTTTTTAATCAATAGCTCACTTTATTGAACAAGAACAAAAAGAAAGAACTAGAAACAAACAAAACAAAGATTTTACAAGCAAGTAAACTCTACTACAGCATACACCACCAACAACAATCCCCCTTAGACAACTAAAACTAAAGCATACAATTAAGCATATCCTCTCTCTGACAAAGAACCCTCACCCACTCCAAGATACAAGTGCTATTACAAAGACGGGGCATTGTGGACGAGACATCTTCAAAAACTCTCTCATTCCTCTCTTTCCACAAGAGCCAAGAAATCGCCCCACGAAGGACTCCCCAAACCACCGCCCGAACCCCTTCCCCTCTTTCCTATTCCCAACTCTCTAGCGCATTCCACAAAGTCGAGGGAAACAGCCAAGCCATCCCCAATCGGGACAAGAAGAAATTCCACACCTCCATAGCTACTGGGAAATAAAGAAGGAGATGGTCCACCGTTTCTTCTGCTTGTAAGCACAAAAAACACCTATTGGGCAAACTCCATCCTCTAGCCTTCAAATTATCCACAGTAAGGATTCTATCCAACACTGTGGTCCATAAGAAGAAAGAGACCCTAGAGGGCAATCCTGGATTTCAAACCATCTTGTAAGGAAACGGCCTCTCATCCGAAGATAAAAGAGAATGATATGAACTTTTAACTAAAAATCTCCCTAGCCTATCCTTGCTCCACAACCGACAGTCACTGATCTCTGGGTAAATAGTCGACGAGGAAATGCGCTCCAAAAGTCTGAATAAGTCTTCCATCTCCCAATCATTAGGTTCCCTTCTCAACCTAGGACACCAGACCACTCTTATAGCACTCCTTTTATAGGAGTCCACCACAAGCGCTTCTTTGTCTACCGCTAATCTGAGGAGGGTTCCGAAATCATCCATAAGACGCGACGATCCAGTCCAAATATCCTTCCAGTACCTAATTGCAGATCCTCTCCCAACCTGGAATAAAAAAAAGGCACCACCAAACCCGTCGTAGCCATAATCCCCTTCCAAAATGCCGAACTATGAGTACCTCTAACCTCCTGAGGACTCCAGCAACTATTTTCCCCGTACTTGGCAGCTATCACCTCCAGCCAAAGGCTGCTTCTATCCTCTCCAAATCGCCACACCCACTTTCCTAACAAAGCCTTGTTCATTAGAATTAGCGGTTTAAGGCTCAACCCTCCCTCTACCTTAAACAACACATTTGGGACCAAGCCACCAAGTGATACTTAGCTTTATCCCTTCTATCATTCCAAAGAAAGTCCCGCTGCCTTCTCTCCATGATGGTTGCAACTGAGCGAGGGATGGTGAGAGTAGACAAGAAGTAGGGAGGAAGGCTTTGTAACGTGCTCCGAATCAAAGTCAGTTTTCCCCCTTTGGACAAGTAAAAAGACCTCCACCCTGATAGTCTTTTCTCAATTCTGTCTAAGACTGGAAACCACACTGATTTCATCTTGTAGCTAGCTCCCAAAGGCATCCCTAAATACACGGAAGGAAGTGAACCCACCCAGCATCCAAGGCATACGGCTAAATGATTCATAATTGGGACCTCCCCTACCTTAATAATTTCAGACTTTGCCAAATTAATTCGGAGCCCGGACACTGCCTCAAAACAACGAAGAATACAACGGATATTAAGAAGATCCCTCCTCGAAGCCCGACTGAAAAGAGAGTGTCATCCGCAAATTGAAGATGCGAAATCCGAGGTCCATGGATGCTGATCTGAAAGTCTTCAAACAAACTTCCTTTTGCTTTAGACAACATTCTACTCAATGCTTCCGAAACAATTACAAAAAGAAATGGGGAAATCGGATCCCCCTGCCTCAACCCCCTATAGATGGGGAAGAAACCCACCGAACTTCTATTCACCAAAACGGAAAAGGATACTGAAGCTATACACGACCACATCCAATGCCTCCACTTCGAACCAAACCCCATTCTTCCAAGAACATAAAGAAGGAACTCCCAATTGACGTGATCGTAAGCCTTCTCCATATCTACCTTACACAGGATACCCGGATTTCAATCCCTGCGTCCTCAAATCAATGCATTCATTAGGTACAAGAATCCCATCTATAATTTGGTGCCCCTCAACAAATGCACTCTGGTAGGGGGATATAATGGATGTCATCACAACTTTAAGGCGAGATGCTAACACCTTAGAAAGAATCTTGTATGGACTGTCCACAAGGCTTATAAGCCTAAAATCATTGAGTTCCACTGCCCCCTCCTTAGGAATCAAAGAAAGAAACATGCAATTCATTACTCTATCAAAACCCCCGGTGTCAAACATTTCTTGCATCACATCCATAAAATCCTGGCCCACAATATCCCAATACCCCCTGAAGAATTCAATAGAAAACCCATCAGGCTCGGGAGCTTTATCTCCCTCCATATCTCTGATAACTCCAAAGACCTCCTCTTCCTCGAATGGGGCCTCAAGCTCTCTCCTCTGCTCCTAGGACAACTCTTCAAATTGGATGCCGTCTAGCTTTAGCCGTCATCTTTCCCTCTCCCGATACAAATCCTGATAAAAAGAGATGATACTATCTTCAACCTCGCTTTTCTCTTCAACCCACCTCCCGTCCACCCTCAATTTGGAGATAAAATTTCTCTTACGATTAAAATTCTCCATTTTGTGGAAAAATTTAGTGTTTCCATCCCCCGTTTTAAGCCATTGAGTCCGAGCTTTTTGCTTCCAACTGATTTCTTCGAGCTTAAGGGTAGAGATATACTCTAGCCTCTTCTCCTCTCTCTCTCTCTCCTCCACGGAAGAGAGCTCACGAGTCTCGGCCACACCATCCAACTCCTCTATCCCCCTCAATAGACTGGCTAGCCTCTCCTGAATATTGCCAAAAACCTCTTTATTCCACACTTTAAGGCGAGCTTTCAGGTTTTTGAGTTTGATACCGAAGCGAGAGCTCGCGGACCCCATCCTAATGTCTTGGTGCCACACCTCAACAATAATCTCTCTGAATCGAGCATTCTCCAACCACATGTTTTCCAACCGAAAAGGGCTAGGACCCCCCACAAAACACCCTGACTCCAATAGAAGGGGAACATGATCGGAAATGGGTCTAGGAAGAGAGGATTGTGTAACATTCGGGAAATGATCCTCCCAATCCCGATCAACTAGAAAGCGGTCAATGCGGCTTGCCACACTATTATTACCCGCTTGAGACCACGTGAAAAGAGCCCCCTTATTAGGATAGTCTATTAACCCATGACGAGAAATGAAGCCACCAAACCTCTTCAACTTAGTGGTAATCGTGCTTCCCCCTCTCTTTTCCGAAGAAAGGCGGATACTATTAAAGTCCCCTCCCACACACTATGGCCTCCCCCAGTGCACACTAACGTCATATAACTCCTCCCAAAAATTGACGTCTTCGGATCAACCGACTGGGCCATAATCCCCTGTGAATACCCAAGAAAATTCTTCACCGACTAACCGGCATAAAATGGATATCGAATGCGCTCCAACCTCCGAATCCAACACTTCCACACGCAACATATCCCACATTAACAATATCCCTCCTGACGCTCCCAGCGACGGGAGCTCTATCCAACTTGGCCTTAGATGCCCCCACATATCCTTTATATGATACTCCTTAGTGACTTCTAACTTCGATTCCTGAATACAAATTATTGACAGTTTCTTAGAGAAAATAAATTGTTTGATTGCTACCCTTTTCTCCAACTACCCCAACCCACGAATATTCTAAGAGATAATAGAAAGCCCTATCATCTTAACATCCGGCGATCCCTAGCTGACCTCGGGCTAGCTAACAACCCTCGCTTTCCCGTTCTGTCATAACTCATTGTGCAAACTAATCTCCTTGCCTCCCTTGCCAAGGCTCCCCGACACCTAAACTTTTGGAGTTCTTTAGGGCAACCCCTCATACGCTCCTTTGCCACCTTCAGTTCTAAGGTACAAGCTCCTTACCTTGGACTCGAGCCCTGTCGTGGACACACCCATCCCCTCACCTGTCTCCTCCAAATGCCCCACCACCCATTCTGCCACCTCTTCCTGACTCATTTGGGGTAACAAGCTCTGCCTCTTCACCCGATTAAGACCTTCCATCCTGCACTTATGCTCAAGTTCTAGCAACGCTGGACAGGAAATCGACTCCCTGGTCTTGCCTAGTTTCAGCCATCCCTTCAAATCCGATGAGAAGAGAGCCTGTCTCTCGCAGCACGGCCCCGATTGAAATGGAAGAGAAGGCTCAGCTAACAAACCTTCAGAAACCCAAGCAACCAAACCACGTGAGACCTCACCCTTAATGATATATTGTGGTAATACGATATGTATATCACAATTTTCAGTTATCATTTCTTATTATTTTTTAATTTAGCTTTTTTCTCTCACTTTGCTTCTTTTGTTACAGGTGGCCACAACACAACCATATCACTTGCCAGATGTTAAGAAAGTTATTGGGTTTGGATATATCTTGATGTCACAACTTCTTATGCGAGGCACTAAGTTTTATTGTATTCTATTAGGTGCTTTATAAGGCTTCGTCCCATTTTTTTGAAGTACTGTCTGAGGACCCTAGCATCGTTCTTCATCAATAGGTTCATGTTTAGTGATGTCTGTAGACACAATTTTGCATGACTCGTTTCACTCCAAGTATTGAAAGATAGACTCAAAGAAGAGATCCGAACTCCAAGCAAACTCCAATAAGCTATAGGAACCCAAAACCAGGCCGAGGCCCAAGGAGGGCCTTCTTTTTTTGTGTGGAAAAAAACCAGTCTCGCCGTTCCAAACGACGAGTAGTATAAAGAAGACCCTCTCGCCCTTTTAAAGGACGAAAATCCATTTCAAGCCCATTTGTTTCACTTCGCCTTTTAAAATGGCAACATTAGGAAAACCCTAATTCCGAACTTCGGTTCGCGTGCTAACTCATTTTTGGGTTATGGGAGTTTGTCCCACATCGGAAAAAAACAAGAAAATCCATTCTTTTCACTATTATAAAAAGCCTTCACCCCACACTCTTACTTCTCTTGAAAATTCTAAGGAGAACCTTTGAAGCCTTAGAGAAATCCTACATCTTAAAAAATAGAGAAACACCCTAGTATTGGGAATACTTTAGAATCTCTACAATTTGGAAATCATATTGGAAAATTCCCAACCTTCGGAAACCCTAGTGGAGAAGGGAACAAGAGCTTACACCCTAGCCCCAGAGTTTGGATCTACCTCATTGTTTTCATCTTTAGGTGCTTGGAGCACTGGATCATTAGAGCGCAGTAAAAAAGGTTTGCAACATCTACTATATTCTCTTTCCACCCATCGAAGTCCCTTCTTCCTTCGCTCTTTCCTAGTAGTCCAAAGATTTCCCTCCAAACGGTCATGAGATAGTGGAAATCCGGACGAAGAAGAGAGTAGGAAGAAGAGATATTCGATTTCTTCTCCTTACTTTCATTGTATTTTTATTGTTAGTTCTTCCCTTTTCTACTAAAGTTAGGCAGGGCACTCTCGATTCGGTCGAGGAGAGAGTGTGGTCGTTCACTGATTTAAGGAAATGGTTTGCCGCTCCAGATGAGAGAAATCATCCCGATTCGGTCGATGAGGGGTGAATTTCTAATCTCAAATTAAAAGAAAAGTAGAGAGAAATCACTGCAATTCGGTCGAGGAGGGATGAATTTCAAATCTCGAATTAAAAGAAAAGCAAGTAGAGAGGAATCACCCCGATTCGGTCGAGGAGGGGTGAATTTTCAATCTCGAAATAAAAATAATAAAAAAAGAAAGAAAATAATTGTTTAATTAATTTAATGGAGAAATGTTAAAAGGTAACCGTCATTCGACGGATGAGTACGGGTGCCTAACACCTTCCCCGACTCATAAACAGAACCCCTGAATCCGATCTCGGTTCTTGAACTGAGGGTTTTATTTTGGGTGACCAATCACACCCGTGGATCTTGATTGGTGGCTACTCTGAGATCTCGGCTTCTCATTTGTGCGAATGTGGGGAGGAGATTGACCCAGGCCGACTATCGCACAGCTGGCGACTCTGCTGGGGACTTAGAGAGTTCAGGCCTAATTTAATTTTTCTCCATTATTTTAATTTTCTTTTATTTAAAAAAAAGGAGGAAAAAAAAAAGATTGTTGGTTACTTTAGTTTATATGTTAATTATATCTTTTTGTTTATTTTATTGCAGTGCATTTTGCATTGCTTGTACACTGCATTCATTACCATCCTTGTTGTCTGTATCCGGACTTACCCTGATATTTGGAGCTACGTAGTTGAGCGCCCGTGGATAGCATCCCGGAAGCGACGATGAACGTTCCAACCCAAATCAGTTGAATAAGAGAAGTGCACGGGTCGTGCATGAATGTTCTATGATTGTGGGACCCGAATCTAATCAACCCCATGTGAACTCCATAGAGAAAAATATTTGAGAGGACACATTTCAATGGTAGATGAAATGAGATTGATGACTTAAAATGCTTAAGTCTCTATTGATGGGCACTTATTCAAAAGGAACCTTTTCTTTAGCTAAAATTTCGAATTGCAAAAAAAAAAAAAATTAATTTTTGAGTCATAGTTAAACCCTAAGTCCTACGGGCACCCTTGTTAGAGGTCCTGCCTCTATCTCGCCTTTGTGAAATTTCTCTTAAGTCCTACAAACACCCTAGTTAGAGGTCAAACTTCTATACCGCCTTTGTGTTTTTTCCCCTAAGTCCTACGGGCACCCTAGTTAGAGGTCCAACCTCTACCCGTCTTTGTGTTTTTCCCCTAATTCCTATGGGCAACCAAGTTAGAGGTCCTACCTCTATCCCGCCTTTGTGATATTTCCCCTAAGTCCTACTGGCACCCTAGTTAGAGGTCAATTTCCTATCCCGCTTTTGTGTTTTTTCCCGTAAGTCCTACGGGCACCCTAGTTAGAGGTCTTACCTTTATCCCGCTTTTGTGATATTTCCCCAAAGTCCTACGGGCATTCTAGTTAAAGGTCCCACCTCTATCCCACCAACAGAAGTGTCCATCATTAGGGATTTTTCCATATTTTATCTTTTTTGGTTTTCAAGTTATTCATAACAGCTCCAGGGAAGGAAGCATCGCCTTCATTGACTCAGCTTATCAGGAGCCCCTATTTACTGAGGTGTAAACAAAGCATACTCGGGATGGAAAAAGACAATGATCCCGTCCAAGCTAGCCGAGGTAAAAAGCAACCTTCAGAACTTGACACTCATGATGCAACGACTCTTGGCTTGATTGGACCAGAACAAGGGACCAGAGAACCCTGAAAATTCTTATGTACCTCCCCCAAATTCTCCAAAGCAAACGCGGACATATGCTCCGTCATCGCCTCCACCGCCTGGTCCAGGAAACACAGGGGACCAAGTAATTCCGATCTACCTTGAAGAAGAAGAAGAATGGTGTCATGAAAGACCCAAGAGCGCGCTAGCCACACATGTAGAAAAACTAGCAAAAGATCCGAAAGACCTAAGAGTGTGCTAGCCACACAGGTAGAAAAACTAGCAAAAGATTTGAAATCGGTCAAAGGCTCTGACCCCTTTCTGACCCTTTTCCCAAGATTGGTACGATCTTTGCCCATATTCTGTATCAAGTCTCCTGCTTAATTTCGAGATCCCCAAGTTCAACAAATATAATGGCTAGGGCTGTCCCGTGTCATATTTAAAACTCTATAGAGGTTCCTTGGGAGTGTATGGGAAGAATGAGCAACTTATGTTACAGCCTTTTCAAATGTTTTCATTGAGAGGAGCCCTTCAATGGTTTTCTCAACTTGATCACACCAAAATCAAGTGTTGGACGGATTTGGTAGAATTGTTCGTAGCTCAATATCAGTATAATTAGGAGGTAATTCCCACCTGGTTTGATCTCCTCAAAATGGAGAGAAAAGCGTCAGAATCTTTCAGGGAGCATGCATATCGGTGGCGCGATATAACCGCCAAGGTCAGACCCCCCATGATGGAAGAAAAGATGGTCAACACTTTCATTTCAACACTGAAGGCCCCGTATTACAATCACTTAGTGACATAGACGAAGTCAAGCTTCGCAACTATTGTCCGGTATGAGGATGACATTGATGAAGGGGTTAGGATCAAGAGAGACTATACAACTTTTCAGAAGGTAATGTATTATCATGGTAAAGAGAACTCTGCCCCAACAAAAGCATAGGAAGGGGACTCTCAACCGTTTCAGGTGCACTATCAACCTCAACCATCAGTAGGAACACAAAGATATATGCAACCCACTCGAGCAGAAATGCGTCAACAAGAGCAACAACGCATAAATCATAGTCAAATTTGCTCCGGATGTATGATGAGGACATCACAACTACCTGTTGGGCAATCAATGTCATAGACATGGAAGGATGCAATGTTGACCCATCTCCATCTTAAGCCCAATTGAACAAGAGTCAAGTCTCCCCTATCTCCAACACCATATCCAAACAGCAACCACTAGTTCAACGACAGCCCGTCGTTTTGAATCGGCCCTCCCCCATCATTATCTCATCCAATCCCACACCACGACAAGTAGTGCTTGATTGGCCTATCCCTCTATCCAACCAAACTCCTGTCCCACAACCTATCATGCTGAATCGGCCTACTCCACAGCTCCAAAGAGACTTGAAAATGGCTCCCTTCAATTGCAATAATATAAAAGCAATAAAGAATGAAGTCCGAGGAGAGGTAGTTGTCGAGGTTGAAAATTTCAGGGAGTGCAGACAGGCTTGTAAATCAGACTTGACCAAGGAAAATGAGAAAATCAAAGAACATGGGGAAAAAAGAGACAAAGGGGAGAAAGAAGAAGCGACCAATAGAGAAAAGAATGAAAGAGAGGCTGAGAGAGAAAAGAAGAAAGAGATGATAGAAGAAAAAAAAGAGAAAGAAGAAGAGAAGATGAAAGAAAAGAATCTGAAAAAGCAAAAGGGTACAAAATTATCAATGGATCTATGGAGGACATCTTTGAGCAGGTTAAGAAAACAGAACATTTCTTCTTTGAACAAATGGGTCCACAAGGAAAAGCATCCGAAGAAGACTGGGATGAAGGTGAGAAAGTAGGTTCAGACCAATCAGGTATTTTCTCTTGTAAAGGTAATGAAAATTCAATCTACCCTTTGAGGGCAAATGAGAAGGTGAAGAACTGGGAGGTGGTTCCCATCTTGTGGTGCAAGCTCGACCATACCTCAGTGGTCCCTGGAAAGCAAGGTTTCATTAGATGTTTGGTTACCACCCGAGGCTAGGCCTTCGGCCTCGGGTGGTGTTAATTTAGGCCACTTTAAAAAAAAAGTTTTTCTTTACCAGGCTATTTTAAAAAAAAGTTTCAAAATTTTTTTTTTTTTTATTCACTAGTATTTTGTTTTTGTTTTGCAAAATATGATGGAAAAAATTTGATTGAAATAAATGAAAATGAGAAAAATGGATCCTCTAAAGAAATGTCAAAATTTTTGGATCATCATGAGAAAGGCATTAAGAATTAAGACCAATGTAGGAGAATCTCAATCCAAAAGCCTAGGTTCAAAGGAGAAACCTAAGATGGTGACCATTAAAGACAGTAAGCGCTAATGTGATTGACATTTTGTTTGGTCATATGAAGACATGCAAATATGGGATCCTGAATGAAAAACTTCAAGAACAAGTAGATGAAAGCACTATGCGAGCAGTTCAAGATCACCCATCACAATTTTTCCTGATACAGACCACAGGTCAATGGAGTCATAGAAGCAGCAAATAAGAACTAGAAGCGAATAATTGAAAAATGTTCATTCGCATCGAATATCAGGTGGTGTAATTCTACGTTGAAAGCCAAAATATGATGACACAAGTTTACCTCAAAGACGATGATGCTTCCAACACATGTTGATTCACATCGAGAATCCAAGCCAAATCATCCCTACATAACCACAATGGTGTTTTCTGGTGGAGCTCTCATCATGACAGACCAATGTTTTAAAACACTAAGGCATGAGGCAAGGCGTTCTACTTGTCTAAGGCATGAGGTGTAAGCCTCAAGGCGTAAGGCGTAAGCCTCTTGGGATTTGATTTTTTAATAATTAAATAATTGAAAAAATTCAAATAAAAGGACAATTAAAATATATCATTCACCATAAATTCATCATTAATCACATACATGATTCATAAGTCATTAAATTGAAGATTTAAAATTCAAAAGTATAAATTGATTGATATCACATACTCGATGGACCCACTTCACCAATCACTAGAAAAAAAACAAAGATAAAAGATGGAGGAATGGCAAGGCTTTACAGAAATACAGAATACAAAAAAGGTCTTGCTTTTGCATGGCTACGATGAAATTTATATAAGAAAAACTATTGTACAATGAAGAAGATGTAAGAAGGTCCAGCCCTCCCAAAGAATATTATATTCAGTGGGTAGAAGTAGAACCCTTTGGCCTGTTCAAAGATCCTGATGGCTTCCCTACCAAAACAATTATGTGTGCAGTCCCCATCCCTACCAAAAAATTATGTGCACAGTCTTGTTTTTAAATAGGGACTGTAATAGTAAAGACAAAGCAATAAGAAAAGGAAACGAAAGAGAGGGGGAGAGAGAGAGGAAACGAGAGGTTGAAGACGTGCCAAAATTTTCTGGTTTTTCTTTGTTTTTTTTTTACATGCAGCAAAACATTTATAGTTAGGAAGCCAAAAAAAAAGAAGAGAAAGAGAGAGAAAGGAAAGGAATGAAGACGTACTAGTGAAGATTCTTCTTCTTCTTTCGTTTCTATTTATGTTTCTGTCGTATTCCTTTCTTCTTCTCTGTTTTTGAGAGAGAGAAAGAGAAGAGGGAAAGGGGTTGAAGACGCTTTCTTCTTCTCTTCTCTGTTTTTGTTTTTAAGAAAGAGAGAGAGAGCGCGTGGAGGAGAAGAAGGGGTTGAGGACGTGTCTGTGTTTTGGCAGAACCGTAAAACTGAAGACCTCTAATCTGATTTTATTTCTTCTTTTTTAATGTGAAAGGACTTCAGAAGATGTCTTACTCTTCTAGTTCTCTTTTATTTCCTTTTCTTATGTATAATATAATAATAAAGGATTGTTCTGGCTTCTAAAAGCAAAGAGGAGAGACCGAGAGAGAGTCCAAAATTTGACTGTAGCGTAACATAGCGTAGGCCTCTCTGGATCGTACGCCTTATCTAACGCCTTTACTTTAATGCGTACGCTTTTCAGTCTATCACGCTTTTTCCTTACGCTTTATAGCGTTTTGTTGACGCCTGGCCCTAAGGCGCGCCTCTAATGCTATTAAAACACTATGACAGACGAAGAAGATCTTCCTGTGCCAAGTAATCTTAACTCTATCGAAAGGTACTATTCATAGTTCAATTTTCAGTTACATGGTTAAATTTGAAAGGAAGAGAGGTTAAATTTGAAAGGGGGGGTCATGGAGGAAGTTTGGAATTCTAGGGAGAGTCAGGGGCTAGCCAGTACAAGATTTGGTTTCAAGCTTAAGGTGCTCAAAACTCGCCTTAAAGCCCGGAATAGAGAATTTTTTGGCGATATTAAAGCTCATCTAGCTAGGCTCTTACAGGGCATTGGGGAGTTGGACTTAGTGGAAGATTCGAGATCTCTCTCCGCTGAGGAGACCCACTCAAGGGAGATTTTGAAAAAGAAATATCTACACATGACAAGATTAGAGGAACATAGTTGGAAACAAAATGCTTGAATCCGTTGGCTTAATGAAGGTGATCGGAACACTAAATTTTTTCATAGAATGACTAACTATCACCGGAAAAGTAACTTTATATCCAGACTTAAGGTGGATGGTGAATGGCG
This sequence comes from Tetracentron sinense, assembly GCA_015143295.1. Lineage (NCBI taxonomy): Eukaryota > Viridiplantae > Streptophyta > Magnoliopsida > Trochodendrales > Trochodendraceae > Tetracentron > Tetracentron sinense. The sequence continues at coordinate 51,566,334 of CM026551.1, forward strand.
GGAGGACGCAACTGAGATAGCAGATAGTGTGGTTTCCTTTTACCAGGATTTATATGAAGAAAAGGAATTTGGCGTCCCAAGTTGGGAGGTTTACCTTTTAAGAGTTTTCCCGCTGAGCGGAGAGAGTCCTTAGAGGGAGCTTTTGAAGAAGAGGAGGTCCTAAGGGCCATCCGGAATATGGTTGGGGATAAAGCTTCGGGGCCGTATGGTTTTACTATTGAATTTTATCGATCTTGTTGGGACATTATTGACAAGGACTTCCTAGCGGTAATGAAGGAATTGTATGAGCTCGGGAGTTTTGATAGGGTGATTAACAATACTTTTGTCGTATTGATTCCAAAACAAAGAGGAGCAGTGGATATCAAAGATTTCAGGCCAATTAGCCTTGTAAGCAGTGTGTACAAGATTCTCTCCAAAGTCTTAGCAAGCCGCCTTAAGAGAGTGATGGGGCGTATTCTCTCCCCAACAAGGAGCCTTTGTTGGGGGGACGCCAAATTCTTGACGACATCCTAATAGCCAACGAATGCATCGATGACAGACTTAGAGCTAAGGATCCAGGGTATTTTGTGTAAGGTGGACATGGAGAAAGCTTGCATGACCACGTGAACTGGGAGTTCTTGGACTATGTGATGAAAAAAATGGGTTTCGGTCTCAGGTTTAGACATTGGATCCGGTTGTGCATTTCTTCTGTGACATTTTCCATCCTCATCAATGGGAGTCCGACTGGTTATTTTCGAAGTTCAAGGGGTTTGAGACAAGAGGACCCTCTTTATCCCTTTCTTTTCATCATGGTCTCAGAAGTTTTGAGAAGGATTCTGTCTCGTGCCGACGGAGTGCTATTTGAGGGCTTTTCTCTAGGGAGAGAAAGATTGAGGATTTCACACCTCCAGTTTGCCGATGACACTTTAATCTTTTGTAGAGCATCCCGTCAGGATCTAGGTTCTCTAAAGGGTCCTCTTCATTGCTTCGAAGTCGTTTCCGGGTTTCGAGTTAACATGTCAAAATTTAAAATAGTGGGCGTCGGGGAGATCTCAGACATAGACACCCTAGCGGAGAGCATCGGCTGTAGGGTTGGGTTCCTCCCATTGGTTTACCTAGGGGTTCCCCTTAGAGCTCGTTTTAAATCTAAGGCAGTGTGGGCCCCGGTTCTGGAGAGATTTGCTAAGAGATTGTCAGGGTGGCAAGCGTCCTTTTTATTCAAAGGGGGGAAGTTAACTCTGATCCATAGTACTCTGAGCAATTTCATGTCTACTATGGTCATTCCCCGATTAGTGGTGGTGACCCTCGAACGATTGTAGAGAGATTTCCTGTGGCATGGGAAGGGAGATCAAGCTAAGTACCATTTAGTCGAGTGGAACCAGATTTGTCACCCAAGGAGGGATGGGGGCCTCAATTTGAAGCGTTTGTCTTCAGTCAGCAAGGCTCTCCCAGGAAAATGGATATGGAGATTCGGGGATCGATCATCATTGCCAAATACGGGGATGACACTTGTTGGGTTCCCAAGGAGGTGTCAAGGCCCCATGGGGTGGGATTGTGGAAGGAGATCATGGCAGTAGCTTGCCTAATTGTTAATTTTTTTCAGTTCAAAATTGGGGATGGTTCTGAGGTCAGTTTTCTGGAAGGACGTGTGGAATGGATCTTCGAGGCTACAAGAGGACTATGCCACTATCTTTCGGTTAGCTTCGGATAAGAAGGCGACAGTCAGGGATTATATTGATAGAGGCAATGAAGGGGCCGCGTGGTGCCCTATTATGAGAAGAGGGTTGAATGATTGGGAAATTGTTGAGTATGCAGGTTGCTAGAGCGTTTAGGGTCTCTCCCTTCGGTTTCTGAGGGCCGGGATTGTAGAATTTGGTCTAGAGACAACATGGGTCGTTTTTAAGTGAGATCTCTAGGTCAACTGTTTGCAACTGGTCCTTCCGTCTCCTTTCCTCATAAAACTGTGTGAAACCTAGGTATTCCATCAAAAGTATCATTTTTTCTATGGAATGCGGTTTTAAACAAAATCCTCACATGTGATCACTTGAAGAGTCGAGGGTAGAGGATGGCGAATCAATGCTTTATGTGCCTCCAAGCGGAAGAGTTGGCAGATCACTTTCTCTTGCATTGCCCTTTAGCTCGTGAAATTTGGAGTTTCTTTCTTTCCCGCTTGGGCGTGGCCTAGGTCTTTCCCTTGTCCTTTCATAACTTCTTATCTTGCTGGGGTGTGGTTAATAGGGATAGTTCTAGGTTAATGTTGTGGAAGATTCTCCCGGGTGCCATAGCTCGGTCGATCTGGAAAGAGAATAATTAGAGAGTTTTCGAGAATTCTCCCTCTTCTTTTCCCAGTATTTGTAATAAAACCAAGTCTATGGTGGTGGAGTGGGTTTTAGCTAGGCAGGAAGGGGTGAGCTTAGACATGTTGTATGCCTGACTTGGTTTGGTGGTGGGGGTTCCTAGTCGGGGGTTAGCTTGGTGCATGAACCGTGTGTGGTTTGCTCCTTTGTACTTTAGTTGCTCTTTTAGTAATATATTTTCTTGGTTTACCGATAAAAAAAACATCATATACCATTTAGTTAGCCCCTTTGAGCCTTAACATTCGTTTCACACCCACACTGGGGTATTTTGGGTACAACCAAGTAAAGCCGAAAGTTCAAGTTACCTCAGTATCCATACACTAGGACAGTTTTTGTACACCCGTGATCAATTATGGAATAAAAAAATTCAATTGCTTCCGCCAAAATTCAAGGTACCCCTGTGTTCGTACATTGGGGCATTTTTTTTGTCCCCCATTAAAAAAACAATCAAAGCAATACGAGTGGGTAAAAGACAAAAGTTAGAGATACCCCAGTGTTTATACATTGGGGCAGTTTTTTAATGCTCTAGGAAAAAGTTGGGGAAGGAAAAGCAAGACAAATGGAAAAATAACGTAAAGAGAAAAGGAACAAAACCCAAAAGCAAGCAAATGTCTCAGTTCTTCTCAATTGTCATAATCTTTGAGCCATCCTTTCTTTCAAACAACTCTAACCATAGCCTACGTTTCGTCTTACCATTAAAGTCCTCTTGGATCAACGATTACCATGAAATCTTAAAATTGGACTACGCACATGCATACATGAGTTCAGGCGATGACGGATTAGAGTGACTGAGAGAAATCTATAAAGAAAAGCATGACTTGAAAGGGCACAATGAAAGCCTGAAAGGGTGTTGCGAGTAAAAACATCAAGTCATGGCAAGAGCAAATTACTGCGGGCATAATGAAAGTCCCTTTAGGGCGTCAATGCGCAAAAATTATGTAGGCCAGACCTGCTGAAAACCGTAACTGGCATCAGGGGCAAAAAAGGCAAAAGAAAAAAAAGGAAAAGAAATCAACTGTAGCAATCAATTTTACATCGTCACCAGGTCTCTCAATACTTAGGTTGGGAACATAAGCAGTTACAAGTCGGACAATATCATATTGTTGTTGCGCCATTGAGGGTTTATCTGAAGGACCAAGGCAAATGTGATAGAGTGGATCCTATGTTGGTCTAAACACTTTGGAAGTGGTTTAAATCATGCCCATCAATTTTAATCTTATCATAATTCTCATCATCATATTTTTCAAGGGTAAAAAAAAAAAGTGACTCCCATTTCAACTCGACTCTGCAATGATTTCAATAATATTCTTCATTTGTTTTATTAAAAATAATATACAAAATCAGAAATGCAGAAAAGGTAATCTCTAGATCTCTTCCAATGATTCTTGGCTCTAGTACAGTTAACTTCAACGTGACACCACGTCCATCAACAGCCTCTAGCTCTGTTCTACTTCGTCCACCTGTAAAGGCACAAATACAGGGAGTCAAATTACATTGTTCCTTTTTGACATAATAATACTGTATGAACTGATAACTTTCAGGGAATCAAATGACCAATGTCAAAGTATGAATATACAAGTTTTGAAAGAAATATCAACTAACTAGTATTTACCTGTACAGAGTTGGGAGCTACATCGAAGTTCATATCCGGGTCAAAAAAGTACTTTCAACTAGAGCTCAATTCTGCAAAGCAACAAGAGAATCAACAATGGGTCAAAAAAAAACATTTTTTATGCCCGCTTTACCTCACCTACCTGCAGTCAAGTAATGGTTGTACGGTTGGAAACCGTGCCACATTAAGCTTTAGGTTTTATTTTCGAACTTAATATGCAAACCAATTGATAATCTGATTCACTCCATAATCATGATTGTTCTTTTTTTTTTTTTGATCAATGACACACTTTATTCAAAAAAGAGCAAAAAAAAGCACAATATAAGAGGAGAAATATCAAACCAACCCAGAGTTTACAAGCTTATAAACTCAGCAACTACATAACATGCCACCAACAACCCCCTCCCCACTTGGACAGCTCAAAATTACAGCTCAAAATTAAGAATTTCCTCCCTAGGGCAAAGGGCCCCCACCCATTCGAATATATTCTAACGAATGTGGCCACAAAGGCGGGGCACTGAAGACGTGACATCCTCAAACACTCTCCCATTCCTCTCCTTCCACAAAAACCAGGATATCGCTCCCGGAAGGACACCCCAAACCTCCTCCTAAACCCCTCCGCCTCTATTCCAATGCCAACCCTCTAATAAACTCCGCAAAGAGAGGGGGAAAACCCAAGCAATTCCCAAACGAGTCAAGAAATGGCTCCACACCTCGACTGCTACCGGACAATGCAATAGAAGGTGGTTCACCGACTCTTCCGCTTGGAGAGACATAAAGCACCTATTTGGCATACTCCATCCCCGAGTTTTCAAATGATCCACCGTAAGGATTCTATCCAACACAACTGTCCATAGGAAGAAAGAAACCATCGAGGGTATTCCTGGATTCCAAATAGCCCTATGAGGAAAAGACCCCCCTTCCGAAGAAAGAAGAGAATGAAACAAAAGCTTAACTGAGAACCTCCCTTGTCCATCCTTGCTCCACAACCGACAGTCCCTGACCTCCAGATGAATCACAGAAGACGAGAGACGCTCCAAGAGCCTGATCAAATCTCCAATCTCCCAATCGTTGAGGTCCCTCCTCAACCTAGGACACCAAACCACTCCCGAAGCATTCCTCACATATGAATCCACCACTAGTGCCTCCCTATCTAGTGCTAGGCCGAAGAGGTTGCCGAAATCATCCATAAGTCTCGTCGAACCTAACCAAACATCCTTCCAAAACCTTATTTCCGACTCTCTCCCTACACAGAAACGAACGAATGACACAACCAAACCCGCTGAGCTATAATCCCCGTCCAAAATCCTAACCCATGAGTACTTCTAACCTCCCGAGGTAACCAGCAAGAATCCTCCCCATACTTGGCCACTATTACCTCCTGCCACAGACTGCTCCTTTCTTCTCCAAATCTCCGCACCCACTTGCCTAACAAAGCTTTGTTCATTAGACTTAGCGGCTTCAGGCTCAACCCTCCCTCTTCCTTAAGACGGCACATCTGGGACCAAGGCACCAAATGATACTTAGCTTTATCCCTTCTAGCATACCAGAGAAACTCCTTTTGCCTCTTTTCTATAATGGCTGCGCAGGTTCATTGCCGCTATGAAAAATGATACTTAGCTTTGTTCATTGCCGCTATGAAAAATGATGTATGCATCCCCCAATTGAGTTAAAAAATTTGAGAAAAAAATATTTTGAAAAATTGTTTAAAAGCTCTCAAATCTACCTTATTAACTACCCCATTTGTGCAGGTTCGGATTGAACCCGTGAGGGAGATTGAGGTCCATCATAGCGCCCACGTGTCGGACCCGTCTCCGTTTTTCTTTTTACTTTTCCTTACCGAGCTTTGAAATCATTTTGAAAATGTTTGACTCAATCAAGGATGCGCACATCGTTTTTTGCTTGCGAAATCCGCTTGTGTCTATATTCTTTGCTAGCACAGACGGGCAGCTATAAACACTCAATTTTGCACACCACAATGACTCGTTTCACTCCAAGTATCGAAAGATGAACTCAAAGAAAGGACCCGAACTCCAAGCAAACTCCAAGAAGCTATAAGAACCCAAAACCAGCCCGAGGCCCAAGGAGGGCCTTCTTTTTTTTGTGGAAAAAAATAGTCTTGCCATTCTAAACGGCGAGTAGTATGAAGAAGACCCTCTTGCCCTTTTAAAGGGCGAAAATCCATTCAAGCTCATTTGTTTCACTTCGCCTTTTAAAACGGCGAAACTAGGAAAACTCTAATTCCGAACTTAGAGAAACCCTACATCTTGAAAAATAGAGAAAAACCCTAGTCTTGGGAATACTTTAGAATCTCTACAATTTGGAAATCATATTGGAAAATTCCCAACCTTTGGAAACCCTAGTGGAGAAGAGAGCAACAGCTTACACCCTAGCCCTAGAGTTCGGATCTACCTCATTGCTTTCATCTTTAGGTGCTTGGAGCGCGGGATCATTGGAGGGCAATAAAAAAGGTTTGCAACATTTACTATATTTTCTTTCTACCCATTCAAGTCCCTTCTTCCTTCGTTCTTCTCTAGTAGTCCAAAGATTTCCCTCTAAACGGTCGTAAGGTAGTAGAAATCTGGACGAAGAAGAGAGTAGGAAGAAGAGATCTTCGATTTCTTCTCCTTACTTTCATTGTATTTTTATTGTCAGTTCTTCCCTTTTCCACTAAAGTAGGCGCGGCCCCTCTCGATTCGGTCGAGGAGAGAGTGTGGTCAATCTCCGATTTAAGGAAAGAGTTTGCCTCTCCAGTTGAGAGAAATCATCCCGATTCGATCGAGGAGGGGTGAATTTCCAATCTCGAATTAAAAGAAAAGCAAGTGGAGAGAAATCACCCTAATTCGGTCGAGGAGGGGCGAATTTCCAATCTCGAATTAAAAGAAAAGCAAGTTGAGAGAAATCACCCCGATTCGGTTGAGGAGGGGTGAATTTCCATTCTCGAAATAAAAAGAATAAAAACAGAAATAAAATAATTGCTTAATTAAATTAATAGAGAAATGTTAAAAAGGTAACCGTCATTAGACGGATGAGTAGGGGTGCCTAACACCTTCCTCGACTCATAAAAAGAACCCCCAAATCCGATCTCGGTTCTTAAAGTGATGGTTTTATTTTGGGTGATCAATTACACCTGTGGATCTTGATCGGTGGCGACTCTGAGTCTCGGCTTCTCATCAATGCGAAAGCATTAATGTGGGGAGGAGATCGACCCGGGTTGGCTATCGGACAATGTCTAATCAGACTTATTGCATCACCATTCCAATTGGCATTATTATATATCTCGAGTCGAATCGGACTTCATGCATAGGCGTTCACATTTGAGGTGCTTTATTAGGCCTCATGCATAAGCATTTTCATATATCATAAGACATTGAATCATCAATTTTCTTATTAGGATTCCTGGAGTTATTTAGGTCCTATTAGACTCAATCTTCACTGATCCCACCTTTTCGAGTGTCGTATCATTCTTCATGCATCGACGTTTCTCATATCATGATGTGTTGTATAAGGCTTCATGCATTAACATTCTCATATATCCTGAGGTGTTGTATCAGACTTCATGCATTGACATTCTCAAATTGCATTTACATATATCTTTATACGTTAAATCAAGCTTCATGCATTGGCATTGTCATTCAGGGTGCTTTATCAGGCTCCATGCATAAGCTTTCTCATATATCTCAAGACATCGAATCAGACTTCACACATCGATGTACTTATTAAGATTATAAAAATTTAGGTGAGTCTTTTTAGTCTCAATCTTTATTGATCTCACATTTTCTACTGTGGTATTTGATTTCATGCATCAATGTTTCCAATCTTCCGATGTGCAATATAAGGCTTCATATATTAACATTCTCAAATGTCATGAGGTGTTGTATCAAATTTCATGCTTCTGTGTTCTTAAATATGAAATTGCTTTATCATATCTCGAGGGGTCGAATCAGTCTTTATGCATTGACGTTCTCATCTTAGGTGCTTTATTAGGCTTCTTTCATACGCATTCTCATGTATCTTGAGACATTGAATTAGACCTCATGCATTAATGCTCTTTTCAGGATTCTGGGAGTTATGTGAGTCCTATTGATCACACCTTTTCGAGTGTTATATCAGGCTTTATGTATCAATCTTCATTTATTGATTTATATTTAGAGGTGTCGAATTAAACTTCAAGCATTGATATTCTCAAATTGCATTATCAATATCTCGAGGCTTCAAATCAGACTTCATGCATTGATGTTGCATCAAAGGTGCTTTATCAAGCTTTATACATAAACATTCTCATATATCTCGAGGCATCGAATTAGACTTCATGCATCAGTGTTCTTTTAAAGATTCCGGGGAGTTATGTGAGTCCCATTGGACTCAATCTTCATTGATCCCACTTTTTTGAGTGTCGTATCATGCTTCATGCATCGATATTTATCATATCCTAGTTTGCTGAATTTGGCTTTATACATTAGCATTTTCACATGTCCTGAGTAACTATATCAAATTTCATGCATCTGCATTCTCATATATCTCTAGGCGTTAAATTAGACTTCATTCATTAATGTTCTAATTTGTAATGCTTTATCAGGCTTCATGCATAAGCATTTTCATATATCTCTAGACATCGAATCATACTTCATACATTGAGGTTCCTCAGGATTCTCGGAGTTATGTGTCACATTGGACTCAAATCATTGATCCCATATTTTTTCGGGTTTTGTATGAAGCTTGATTTATCGACATTTCTCACATCCTGTGTGTTGTACAAGAGTTCATTCATCGGCATTTTCACGTATCCCGACTCTTGAATCAGATTTCACACATCAACATTCTCATATATATTAAGACATCGAATCTGACCTCATGCATCGATATTCTTATCTCTGTTATGGGGAGTTATGTATGTTCTGTAGGCATCATTGTTTAACGATCCAACCTTTTTTGGGAGTAATATTACGAAGCTTTATGTATCATCATCACCATATGTCAAGTCAGACTTCATGCGACGACATTCTCATCCTTCTTTTATGCTTGTAGGTATTGAATCATACTTCATGCATTGACATTTTTGTATCTATTAATAGTTTATGCGTTGATATTCTCATTCGTTGCACCGTGTAAGACTCATAGCTTTGGTCAAATCGCATATGATGCAAAACAACCATCACCACACCATCCATCAATCAACACAACAAGCTTAAATCAAATACTCTATTGTAGGATGTGTTAGTTTGTCTTTTCATTATTTAAAGGATTTTGACAGGTCTTGGTTTTAAAATTTTGGCTTTTTTGTTTTTGTGATTCACTACTCGCAATCTCCGACAAAGAGGGATAACTGTAAGCGCCCAATTTTGCACCCTAGTGAGTAGGGTTGCGCATATGTTGAGCTGGGGCCTTGTCTCGAGTCATATAAGCCGACTTCAAGCAGTTATTTCAGGCTAAAAACGAGCTGAGATATAATTTGAGTTTCTATATTCTAACAAATCGAGCTCAAGCCAAACCCTGTTTGATTTGACTCAAATAGTTTTAAGGTTCGGTTCACTCTGTGTTGCTCAACTTATTTTTTATACTATTTCTTTGGTGATACATAAATGAAAAATATTTCATTTACCCCTTGTTTGGTAGCCGAGCAAATAAGTGAAAACAAAATAAAGAAAAGAAATTTGAGAAAGCACCACTAAGAGTTGTATTAGGAAAATTAAATTTTATTTTCTTATATTTTTCCCTTGTTTTCTCTGAATCCAATCAGTGGTTACTGTTAGTGCTTGGATTTTTCCATTTTAATTGTGACATTCCCTCTTTCCCAAACAACAAATTTAATTAGAATTGTAAACCTTCTATCATTGTAAGTGATATTTTGTTGACATACGGTATGCATTTTTCATTATTCACTTATCATTTCTTTTGGATTTTTGAGTTTTGCCTTTTGATTTCACTTTGTTTCTCTTGTTACTTGTTGCTAGAACACAACCGTAACACTTGATTATGAGCAACTGCTTATACTGTTGGGTGCTCAAATTGTTTGGATGCACTCAGGTATGTATACTGAAAATTAGAAAGAAAAAAAAAAACGAACAAAGATTTTCCTTGGGAAAACCAATATTTATTTTCTTTTATTTTTCACCTGTCTTCTCAACATCCATTCAAGGGTTACTTTTAGTGCTTGGAATCTGCATTTTTTTTATTCTGATGCTTCTCTTCCTCAAGCAACTGGTTTAATTTGAATTGCAGACTTCTTATCTTTGTAAGTGATATTATATGGAGATACGGTACAAATATTTAATTTATCGCTTATCATTTCTAATAGATTTTATATGTTTTGCCATTTGCTTTATTTGTGACAATTAGCCCTAATAAAACCATATTGCTTGATAGATGTTTAAAAGTTGCTGGATTTAGATCTATTTTAGTACCAAAACTTCACATGCGAGGCAGTGGGAAGCTACATATTGTTAAGGGTGGTCATTATTTGGATGAACTCAGGTATGTATATTTAAAATAAAAATAAAACTCGTCTACGAGTTTTATTAGGGAAACCAAATTTTATTTTCTCTTTTTCACTTGTTTCTCAATATCCAATTGGGAGTTACGTTTAGTGCTTAGATTTTGCAAAACAAAAATTATTGTGAAGCTTCTCTTCCTTGAACAAGTAATTTAATATGAATTGCCGACCTTCCGCTTACAGGGTATTTGCGTAAAAAGATTATCGCTTCTATTTGCTTCATTGTGGATTAGAGATATCTATGTTTACATTCATCACATTAGGAAGGGCTCGACATTGTGGATTAGAGATATCTATGTGCCCACCTTACGAACCAAGAAAAGCTATCATATTAGACATGTTCCTAAGGGATAACCTTTTATTTGCTTAAATCTTCCAATAGAATATTGCGACACTTATCTTTTTCAAATAACTAATTTCATTTGGATTGCAGACCTCTTATTCCTATACGTAATTATTTTTTGGAATACGGTATGCGTATCTCAATTTTCGCTTATCACTTCGGAAGTTCCGCCTTTTACTTTCATTTTGCTTCTCTTGTTACAGGATGCCCAAACACAACCATATCGCTTGACAAGCGTTCAAATTGGTTATAACCAATTATGGCCTAAATAATAGTCGTTAATTTCCGATTAAAAAAAATATAAAAATTACCGATTAAAATAAGAGATTATAACATAATCGATACTTTGTATTAGTGATTATAATTGATTAAAAAGTAATAGAAAAAATTTCATTATTTTTAATCACACCGTCTCAACTTCATTTTACTTATCTTTCCATCATTGCCCCTTCCATTCTTCTCCCTTCCTTTTTCTTTGTTAATATATTTGAGTTTTTGAACTCAATTTCTCATGTTGACTTGATTTTGTTTTCAATCCTTGCTTTTCTATTCTTTGCTAAATGTTGTAGATAACACACATTCCAAGGGAGTAGATCTGATATTATAAATTTTCCCTCTGAAGTTCTCTGACATTTAATCTCTTCAATTTTCAGGCCCTTCTGAATGTGAGAAGTTTCAAGACTAATCTAGGAAATTTGGTCAATGTACCAATGCCTACAAACACAGTTCCTCCCAAGTCTCAATCATGTAAAGTAACTATATTCAAATTAACCATCATGGCTAATGAAAGAAATGAGCTTATAACAAACTGATAGAAAAAGAGCATCAGGATATAGTTATGAAAGTTTGATTTCAACTGGAATTACGAAACACGTTTTCTTTGAAAGAAATCCTGCTTGGGTTTCATGTTTGTGCGATGATATTTATGATACCGGTAACAGAATTGGCAATAGTACCTAACACTAATTCAGCTTCCACGCATCAAAATTTTTCTTTTGTTCAAATTCTTAAATTTCTTCCATACATAAGTTCACCAACAAATTTAATTCAGATATATTCTTATTATGTTCAGAAAATAACTTTTCCAAGTCTTTTGATAATTTCAGAATGGAAGATGGTATGGAATCTATGGATAAACACTCCTATTTGAGCGTTTTGGAGAACTCTTGAGATGTAATCTCAATTCATGTTTTTGTTTATGTTCAGATATATTCTGAATTCATGTTTATGTTTTATCCATAACTTTTCTCTTAAACAGGAAAACTCACATTGTATCATATATGACATTTACGATTCAAAATGTTGTGGAAACACCTACCAGATTCTGGGGTCACCATTTCATAATGCCAAACCTGTATTTTAATCTGTCTCATGAAAAAACATGCCAATGGATCCCAGAGAATACGGAAACCAGAATCCTTGTCGAGGCATAAAGGCAATTAAATTGGCAACATATGTGGAAAGAAGTAAAAGACCTTCCTAAATGACAGTTGAGAGCTTTTCAGGGGATCATAAAGCATAAAACTAGTAACGATGTAGCGTTACAAAAAGAAATATAAAGCACCCTTAAGCTTCAAAAGATATGATTAGGATTGCAGCTTAAGGTTTACTGGCAATAGTAAAGAAACCAGGAGAAGGCTCTACTACCACTGTAACAGCTTTCAGTTTTTCTTATGGTCGACATAAATCAACATCAAGAATGGAGTATGAGTTCTACTTTTTATTATAAAAACTTTTTGATGGAAAATTTAACATTATTACATTTGCTTATGCCATTATCTATGGATATGATATAAATTTCATAAGATAAAGATATACCAGATGAAATGCTTACTAAGAAAATTTAGTTTTCTTATATATTGTTTAACATAGTCCCAAATTCACCAGTCCATGCTCATAGAGTTTGCTGGATCCAGCACTCTGTACCCGTGTCAGATTTTGATACTCCTACCTGTATAAAAGCAACCTAGCTTTCATCTTTTGTAATGAATAGGTCGTTGATGTAGTTTATTGAGATCCTTAGCAGAATAGTGGTGTTATTTCCTTTTCCTCTATTTATTATGACTCTGCAGTCTGCATATTGTAACCGGACGAAATTTGGTTAGATTTCTTACTATTTAGGTCTTACAAATTACAAAATGCCATGCTGGAATAATTTTTTTCATTCATCTCTCTAGCTGATATGTTTCTCTTCTTCTTACAGTCTAAATCACCAGGGAAGAGCTTTGCCATTCAGAAGCATGATTTGACAGATCATGGGGTGGGTAAGAAAACTGTTCTATCCTATTAAAAAGATACTCTGTCCATGCCATATGATTCTAAGTGAAAAGAGAAGTTTGAGAAGCCTGAACAATCTCAAATTAGACACTCTCCCAAAGACATGTTGAATGATTATGGTCGAGGCCTCATCAGTGCTAATATGCCTGCCTCGAGCTTTGGCAATCTCTCATTTTCATCCCAAGCTCGGAGTTCCACCCCAAAGACTTTTCCTAATGGGGAGACCAGTATGTCAACCCCTCTTATATTGCTATAATAATTGTGTTTTAATTCTTCTAAAGACCCAATAGATCCTTTTAGAAACTGTTTTGAGTTTTAGTTTTTTAGGATCTCTTATGATAATAGTTTCATTGGAGGTCAGTGTTCACGTCTCTCTAGAGACCGTAAAAATTCCAATCGGACACCTTTCTTATGCCCATTATATTGAACCCTGATATCTCCCCCACCATCCCATATGGCCATATGCTCCATAGAATCAAAGCCAATCGGACACCCTTCTTATGCCCATTATATTGAACCCTGACATCTCCCCCACCATCCCATATGGCCATATGCTCCATAGAATCAAAGCTCTATGACTGTGTTGGTTGCATCTAAATATCCTCCTGGGGAAAATATATGCCTCTTGTACTCTTCAGACTCTTAAGGGATGGGCTTAGTTTTAAATATAAGGGTGGAAATGGGTCATTCCGCTTGAAGCTTGACCTGGTTTCTTGCTGCTCGGACCCAACACATGAGATAGGTTACCCAATAGTTAGTGGGATGTTCTTTAGTCATTAAGTGGCATGTGTTTAATTTGGTGGGTTTAGCTTTGGCGCGGTTATACACAACCAAAACCCGACCAGAATAAAAACTCTTTACTCCTTGGCTAACCTTAATGTTGGGGCCCTGGGGGACTCCATTCCTATCCAAATTCTCAATCAGACTGATGGGACCACCCTCCTAAATGATTTTTCATTGCATTCTGTTATGATACGCCGAAGAAGAATTTATTTTTTTATCAAATAATCATATACCCTTCAATAGGCTTTTGCCACAAGTTTGGGCCTTAAGAGGAAGGATTGCATCTTGATTACTAGTATAAATTCTGTGGCTTGTTTGAGTTGTTTTATTTTTGTTTTTTACACACACACTTATATCTCTACTATTATAATGAGAGAAGCGGGGTTAAATAGTTGGTTGATTTTTTTTCTAATATTCCTAATGAGTCTCAATTTTATGGTATCTTACTGTGAAAATAGTTAGTAAGGTTAAATTTTTTTATTATTCCTATTTTATCCATAACTCCATATAAAAAAAATTAAGATATTTTATTATCTTATTTTACATAAGAAAAGTTAGTAGGAGTTTTGAATTAATATCAACTACAACTAACAATAATCCCTCAATATCTCCTCGATTTCCTCAAATCCTTATCCTTACCTTCTCTCATGCTCCCTCCTTGGTCTCTTAACAAAGAGGCATACCCTCTCTATGTTGTAACTACTTTTCAAGAGAAAAAGTAGGGACATGTGTAATGAGGTAGTTTCAACCCACTACTCCATCTTTTTAAGTTAAAATTTTGAACGAAAATATTTAAAATTCCCTCACTAGAGTCCCTCTTCACAGTCTCTCTCCCCTTCCCCTCTCTCAAATGCATCGCACGTGTCGCCCACTAGTATATATATATATATTAGATAATTTGATTTGATTTTTTTAATACTTTTGTCAGTTCGTACTGATTTATCTGATAAATGTTGAATATCGAAGGACCTGAACTGCTTGAGAATCATGGAGTGTATTTCAGGAGTTAACCTGTAGCAGGCACCTCAGAAGTGTGGTGCCATCTCCTTTTTAGCATATCCTAATATCCTAATAAATTGCTTTGATGAAAAGGTATCCATCTCCTTTTTAGCATTTAACATACATATATGTGCATTTATATATTTATTTAATTATATGCATGTGTATATATATATATATATACATGCAATCTCATAGGAAGTTCTCAATATATTTGGCAACTTTGACAATCTCTCCATTTCAGGTACGGTTTATAAATAATGATTAACTGTTTGCCTTGAAACTTCTTAAGCCTTCTTGAGATTGCTTGATTCTGTTGATTCTTCTAAAGCACATGGTTCTGAGTTCTGATTGAAATTAATTTTTTTCCACTTGCCATGTCAGATTTTTGATAGTGAATAGGAGCATAAAACTAATTAACTAGAAAATAAAGATTTATGTGTTAGTTTTTGAAGTTCTCTTCATTATTATCAATAATGTACTCAAATAGAGAAGTATGTGAACATGGTATTGTTTTTTCCTATCTTCCCATAATCTATTCCATCAAACAACATTCAGTGTAATTCTTGATTACAATTTTGGTGTGACCGTATTTATCTGGTCAGAAGCATTGTGTGTATGCATATCTCAACTTGCTGGCTGTATATTTGATCATTGTCATTCATTATAAACCACATGGGCAGAGACGCACCATCATTCTGTGTCTAAATAACAAATGCCCTTGTGAGTTGTGACATCCATAATGGTGCATTCATAAGCATTTTTCCTAACTTCCTCCTAAGATTATCAAAACACGAACATAACAAACCAAAAGACTAGGAACAATATTCCGCATCAAGACTTCATGCAGGATGTTTTGATGAAGAGACATGTTATTCAACACTTATTTGACATTTTACATCTTTTTATGCCAATTTTTAATAGTTTTTTTGACATTTTCCTTTCCAATTCTTTACCACAGGTTACTGATGCAGAAGACATCCTTAGATTGCTTATTGCAATCAATGTGAAGGAAAAAAATTTTGATCTTTACAAGATATATGTTTACTTAGTTTGGACAGATAATTGGTGCTTATCTGATCCTCTGTTGGTAGACAAACCAATGATTTTCAAAA
Organism: Tetracentron sinense; assembly: GCA_015143295.1. Classification (NCBI taxonomy): domain Eukaryota; kingdom Viridiplantae; phylum Streptophyta; class Magnoliopsida; order Trochodendrales; family Trochodendraceae; genus Tetracentron; species Tetracentron sinense. The sequence continues at coordinate 51,582,292 of CM026551.1, forward strand.
TGTGGGGGGTTTTTCTTCGGAATTGTTGGCTCATATTTTGAAGGCTCAGGTCATTAGTTGTGGAGGCTTGGATGAAGTGCTGGCTTGCTACATTAGGGTGTCAATACCACAACTTCGGTTCAAAATCCATTCTGCTCACCACTTATTGCTAACCCACTAGCCACCATATATGCTTGGCTACACAAAAAAAAGGGGAAAAAGTAATGTGCCTGGAACAGTTTCATTTTTGTTATAGCTGCTAACTTGGCTTATATTGAGAAGGGGCTAGTCATTTCTTAAGAAGGCTTGTGTAATAACCCAATTTTAATTTGGAATTTTTGGGTTTTGGATTTGTTAGTCCTCCTCATTCTTGTGGGGCCCAAAGAAAGAAAGCCCTTAGTAGAGGCTTAGATGGGCCAAGCCCATACACTCTTAAGCTTTGAGTGATAGTTTAAATTTTATAAAAATAGGGAAGTATGAAGGGATTATAGTGGGAGTGAGAGAATTGAGGGATTGAAGAACTTCATATTTAGGAATTTTCTTTTGTTTTCATATTTTCTCTTTAAGTCCTAAACCTAAGAAACAATTAATGTTGATGATTCAATAGCACAGGTTTGTCCTAAACCGATCTTAGACTTTGCCAACCCAAAGTCTGGCCTTGTCAAATCTTATGAATTTATTAGTTTTCCTTATGAGAAAACATTGATCATACAAGACATATAGTGCTTGTGAGCATACTAACAATTTAAAAATCTTAAAACATGCACATATGGGACATATAAGCATCAAATAGGTTTGGAAAGCTTTAAACATTCAAGACATGTTGAGATAATCTTAGGTGCTTCGTATAAATCATAAAAGTCTCAAAACATCAAATCACAACCTTAGGATACCATACATAGAAGTAGCATAGTAAGGAACATCATGAGCATGCTTTAAAATTAAAGTTTTCATAACGGAGAATTAGATAAATTCAATAGTAGAGGGCATTTACTCATTCAAGGTCATTAACTTCACAACAACTTGTTTATTACTATTTATGTGTAGTAAAGTTACTAGTAGGGTGTACTTACTTTGCAAAGAGTGAATCACCCCAATATAGAGATTGAGGAAGGTTGAGAAGGCTTGAAGGAGTGCAAATTGACTTTGGGAAGCAAAATAAGCTCCAACCTTGGTCTTGGAGAAAAACAGTAGTCCTCCCCTTCCTTCTCCTTCCAAAATCCTCAAAATCAGCCTTAGAGGGTTTGTGATACCCTAAGGCCACGAAATTGGCCTTATATAGGCAAAGGGGTGGTCAAAAGACCATCATACCCTTAATGAAGGGCTTAAAAATACCAAAAAGGGAAAAATCCATATGATCGGTCGACCGGTAGTGACCATCGGTCAACCGGTCAAAGATGACCTCTCTGTTAAAAAAACCCATACAAAGTTTTGCTTGATCGGTCGACCGGTAAGGGGTATCAGTCGACCGATAGCAGTTCGTTCGACCGGTAGCAATATCGGTCAACCGGTTTTGCCTTTTTTTCCCCCATTTTTCCTATTTTCTTCATTTTGACTTTCGAATGCTTTATTACCCTTGTTCCGTAACTCCCATAGGCATTACACACCCATGTTTTGAACCCCCAACAATCATGCAAACACCCATAAGGTTCACAACCCTCATTTCTCATTGAGAATCTCCAATACTATACACAAAGCTTAAAGCCTTAAAAACACTATTCATTGGAATAGTGATTCTAGGATCCGGGGTTCTACTTCCTCCCCCCCCCCCCCCCCCCCCTTTATAGGAATTTCATCATTGAAATTGGACGATACCAAATACATAACAAGAGCAAAATTTACATGGAAGTAACAAATCAAGCTATACAAACAACTGAGGGTACTTTTCCCTCACTTCGGCCTCGCGCTCCCACGTAGCCTCTTCTACGGAATGGTGCTGCTACTTCACGAGGACTAATGGAATAGTCTTGGTTCGTAAAACTTGATCTCTACGATCCAGAATCTGAACCGGTTGCTCCACTAGTATAAGATTCTCACAGATCTCTAATGGGTTGGGATCAATCACGTGTGAAGGATCCAGAATGTATATCCGAAACATGGACACGTGAAACACGTTGTGGACCGCCGCCATGTGAGTAGGTAAAGCGACCCGGTATGCCTCCTGCCCCTCTTGTCGAACCTCATAATTTCCCTGCTAGGGGAAATTTTCACAAAGACTCAATCCCCCACCCAGAATTCTAAGTCCCTACGGCGAGTATCCGCATAGCTCTTTTGCCTATCCTGGGCAGTCTTTAACCTTTCCCGGATGAATTTGACCCTATCAACGGTCTGCCCCATCAACTCAGGAACAAAAATATTATTTTCCCCAACTTCATCCCAGTATAGAGGAGACCTATAAATTCTTTCGTACAAGGCTTCGAAAACAGTCATCTGGATGCTCACCTGATAGCTGTTATTATAGGTGAACTCAACCAACAGCAAGTGATCTTCTCAACTGCCTTTGAAGTCCAACATGCAAGCCCGGAGCATGTCCTATATAATCTGGTTCACCCTCTCAGTATGTTCATCAGTCTGAGGATGAAAGGCGGTGCTAAAATCCAGACGAGAACCCAGTGCACTCTAAAAGCTCTTCCAGAACCTAGAAGTAAACCTTGGATCCCGAAATGACACAATGTCGACTGGTACCCCATGCAACTGAACCACTTCTTTGACTTACAGCGCTGCAACTTGGTTCGAGTTGAACGTAGTTCGATAGGGCAAAAAATGGGCGAACTTCGTCAAACAGTCAACCACCGCCCAAATGGCATCGAAGTTATTCACCGTCGTTGGTAACCCAACTATGAAATCCATTGAGATATTCTCTCATTTCCACTCAGGATTCGGAAGGGATGGCAAAAGACCTGCTGGCCTCATATGTTCAGCCTTCACCTATTGGTACACTAAGCATTTTGACACATACTCTACGAATTCTCTCTTCGTATTTTGCCAGCAATAGTATCTCTTCAGGTTCTGGTACATTTTCGTACCACCAGGATGCACAGTATACTTGAACCGGTGAGCTTCATCTAAGATCTCGCTCCTCAACTCTGCATCTACAGGAACACATGATCTTTCCTTAAGCATGGTAACTCCATCACCATTCAAAGAGAATTCCTCACTCCCTTTGCTAACTGCCTTATCTCTGTAAGCAATTAGCTCCGCATCCGAACTCTGCAACTGTTGGATCCGAACTTGGATATAAGGCCTAATTATAAGATTAGCCATAACTGGCCCAAAAGTGGGAATACTGAAGCTGGTATCGAGGTTTGCCATGACCTCCAATATTTTTCACTCTTAAATCATCATTTGGGCTACAAGTCCAGGAAGCTTCCTGCTCAGAGCGTCTGCCACCATGTTTACCTTACCCGGGTGGTACTGGATAGAGCACTTGTAATTCTTTAAGAATTTCATCCATCGACGCTGTCGCATATTCAACTCCTTTTGAGAAAACAAATATTTCAAGCTTTTGTGATCCGTGAACATATCAAACTGTTCCCCATAAAGGAAGTGCCGCCAAATCTTCAATGCAAATACCACCGCGGTAAGATCCAAGTCGTGAGTAGGATAGTTCTTTTCGTGATCCTTCAACTGCCGGGAAGCATCGGCGATGACTTTCCTGCGTTGCATAAGAACACATCCTACCCCAACATTCGAGGCATCACTGTAAACCACGAAACCTCCTCTTCCTGATGACACTGTGAGAAGGGGAGCCATGGTAAGCCGCTTCTTCAACTCCATGAAGCTCGCTTCACATTTTTCATTCCAAGCGAACTTAATATTTTTCCGCGTTAAGTATGTAAGCGGTGCTGCTAAGCTGGAGAATCTCTCTACAAACCTCTTGTAGTATCCTGCCAAACCGAGGAAGCTATGTATCTCGGTCACACTCCTGGGGCTCTCCCATTTCATCACTGCCTCTATCTTCATTGGATCTATTGAAATACCCTCGACAGATACCACGTGACCAACGAATGTCACTTTCTCTAACCAAAATTCGCACTTACTCAACTTGGCATATAGTCTATGCTCTCGAAGAGTCTCAAGCGTAAGGCGAAGGTCTCGATCATGTTCCTCCCGTGTCTGGGATCACACTAAGATGTTGTAGACAAAAACATTGACACACCGATCGAGACAAGATCTGAACACCCGGTTCATCAAATCCAAGAACGCTGCCAGTGCATTTGTTAGACCGAAAGGCATGACTATGAACTCGTAGTACCCGTACTGAGTCCTAAAGGCAGTCTTGGAAACATCTTCAGCCTTGATCTTCAACTTGTGATAACCCGATCGAAGATCAATCTTGAAGAAAACCTTGCTCCCTTAAGTTGGTCAAACAAGTCGTCTATCTGTGACAATGGATAACGATTCTTGATCGTAACCTTGTTCAACTGCTTATAGTTGATGCACATTCTCATCGACCCATCCTTCTTCTTCACGAATAGTACTGGGGCTCCCCACGGTGACACACTCGGTTCGATGACCCGAGCTACTGCATCTCTTCTATTTGTTCCTTCAACGCCTTAAGCTCAACTGTGGCCATCCTGTATGGAGCCTTAGAAATAGGAGCGATACCCGGGGCAAGCTCTATAGCAAACTCTAACACCCTATCTGAAAATACTCATTCACAGCTGGAATGACTGAGGAGTCTCGTGCCTCTGCAAAGCGGACAATATCTCTCATCCGTAGCCCTCATAAGTGAAATGGCTTAACTCCATCTGGCTTGAAATCCACCCTCTTCTCAAAGCAAGCCACACACCCATGGTGTGTGGCGAGCCAATCCATCTCGAGAATAACATCAAGTCTAGGTCTTGGAACTCAAGGATGATCAGATCGACCAACAACTCATGCTACCCAACTTGGACTATACAATCTTGGTATCCTCAGTCTATATCCACCGACTTTCCAAGTGGAGTCGAAATGGTCAACTCCTGACGTAGAGGACTCGGCTCAAAAGAGAAACCTTTGGCAAAATCAGTGACATGAATGAATGTGTTGATGCAGTGTCAATCAACACATGAGCCAAACACTCGTTCACTAGCAAAGCGCATGTGTATTATAATTAGCTAAAGTCAATAATTTCAAGAACGCACATAGAGAATATGTAGCATGATATACACGTGAGCAGACATATATAATAACAAGCATTTCTAATTCGAATAATTTACGATTTTAGCGTACTTTGCATAACGTCGTCAGATGCCTGTGCGTCTCTTTCAGTCAAGGCAAAGACCTAACCCCGGTTCGCCTGGTGAAGCGGTGGTGTGGGTTGTGTGGGCCGTGCGGGCCTAGAGACAGAAGCCTATGAAGACCCCTGTTGAGGAGACTGCCTGACTAGGGGTCTGCTTCCCTGAGGCTGAGCCTATGACTGGCAGCGTGGGCAATCTCGAATCATGTGGCCCTGCTCGCCACAATGAAAACATCCGCCAGAGGCTCTCCGACACTCTCCAGCCCCGTGCCTCCTACCACAAAAGTCACACTCCTCGAACGAGGATGATGAGGATGTAGGCGGTGCGAATCTAGTGGCTTGTGAAAAAGTAGGGCGAGGTGCCTGGTCTAGATTTAAGATAGGATACTATGACCAGCTTCAAAGTTGGCTATCCTACAACTATAAACCAAACAAGTTTTTGAATCTCTTCTTATATTCAAGTCTCTACGTCCGTTTTGGCATTTAAAATACGTTCAAAGCATTATGCGGTACTTGACCCAAACAATTTTAACTAGTCAAATCAATATCAATAATTTGGATACTAAAAAAAAAAGCAGTGATTAGCGGACTATGGGTCCACTACTTAAGTTACCACCGTGTCCTTGTGTTCTTTTAATCCTATTTAAGCTTACCTAAATTAAAGTTAAGATTTTTGTTTTTTTAAAACTAAAGTTAGATTGCTTAACCCTAAGGTGAGTGAATCGTAACTACAGTTTGTGAGTATTAAAAAAGGGGGCGTGGACCAATGAGTCTATTTAATTTCGGTAATTAAACTTTTTTTGGGAATATGCATGTTATTTGCATGCCCTAATAAACTAGTTAGTATGCTCAACACGTCTGTCTCCTTAAGCTCCTAATTATGTGCTTGATTAGAGTTGAGTAAGCTTTTACTTCAAGTTACTATAGTTATCATGTGATCAATGTTCTTAGAATTTTGATAATTTAATCATTATAACACAATTTAAAATCTTAAAAACACTCTTTACCTTTAAAATATAGTCATTCTCTAGTCCTTAACCATACAAGCTTTTTGAACATATTTTAAATTCAAATGTGTTTGATGATGGAAAATGATAAGTTGACACGTGAATTTGTTTCATTGTCAGATTAATTGAAGCTTTGGTTAGTCTGAGGCCACTTGAATAATGCTCATGATGATCTGAAGGGTTCAATTACTTTAAAATATGTTGCATTCGAAAACAAGATTGGAGTTAAGGGCATATTGATCACTCACTATGCCTTAATGGTTTGTGTAGTTTGAGTATTTTACAGATACCGTGATCAAATGAACATATTTTGATCTGATGTTGTGATAAGCTTTTAGATGATTGATTAAAGAGAAAGCTCAAGGAGCCGTACTCCACAAGGACAAAATTTGTCCATTTGAGGATTTTAGTGTTTATTCTAACGCCATTATAATGATTTTCTTCAAGACAAGTTTTGAAACAATGACGTGTCGAGCTTTTGCATTTATCGCTAATCCAAAGCTCTGAGGAGTTATACTCCATCGGGACAAAAAAAGGGTTACCAGTTTAGCCTCGTCTCCTTAGGGATTCGGTGGATTCAGATCACCATGCACCCTAAATTTACCTTGTCAGGGAGATTGATATGTGATAGGTCACTGCTCCACGTAGGAATGGTCGTGCGTGTTCCCCCATCTCTTATTCCAGTAGTACGGATTACTCCTGGGTTGATAGTGAGGAAAGAATTTGGGATGTATCTTGCTCCATTTCCTTGTGGCCTATTGGAGGAGTGTGACCTCCATATATAGTCACATTCTCAACGTACTAGATGATTGAGGTCTGACGGTGGATATCGTATCCACATTGAGAATGGTGCCCTAGTCCAACACTTATGATCTCTTTAGGACAAGGTATCACAAAGGCGTATGACCCGCCTTTGTCGATACATTGGTTATATATATCATTCTACTAATAAAAGTACAAAGAGTATGCAAAACTTTACTTGGACGTAAATATTCTTTAACTTATTTTATTTAATACATAACTTAGAGTATAACCAAACTTTAATTAAGTCACTATTTAATATTATGTGGGACTCATTATTAAAAGAGAGTTGATCTAGGACTCTACCATATGAGGGAAGAATCCTATTTCTATAGAAAGAGTCTATTGGAAAGGAGAGTTGGTTTAGGACTCTACATATTAGGGAAGAATCCTATATTTATTGAAAGAGAGTCTTCTAAAAAAATGAGCAGGCCTTTGTCTCCTACGATAGTAGCTTCAGCCGCTGCTTTCCTCTACGATAGTAACTTCAGCCGGTTTTAGATCTACTTCAATGTGATAACGTTTTGGTCGTTTGTGTGTTTCTTGCTCTTTTTCTTTCAATTTGATCCATGCTTGTTAATCTGGTATCACTGAAAGCACCACACAAGCACCGAACGAGCCAAATGCAAACAAGGAGGCCCTAGCTAGGTGGGAAATAATTAAGCACCTAAAGATTATAAATTGATTCCTCATTGACTTCACTACTTGTCATTTTGTTTCTATGGGACACTTGTTCCTTGTACATTCTCTGTATTTATTTTAAAGTTCTTCCTCAAGCAAATCTCGTGGTGGGTTTCTCAAAATTTTGTACTTCACAAGTTTCGTAGGTACGTAGCACCAAGATTTTGGCTAAATCTCATGGTCTTGTTTTTTTTTTGGTAAAAGGTAATATAACACCTAACACACACAATCAAACCTATGGTAACTGCTAAGGTGCCATAAGGGTACATCCAAGCAACCACTCCAAAAGGGCCTGACTAATGGAGGGTTCATGGTCTTGTTCCACAGAGTTGCTTTTTTGTTTTTATTTTTTAAAATTTTGTTAAAAAGAGCTTCCACGTGCCTTGCACGTGCCATCATTACATTACTAGTATATATATATATGGGAAAAGATGATGAGATATGGTTTGGAGGGCTAGGATAGAATCTGTTAAAATAGATAAACGCTTTTGGAAGTGAATTACTCTTTTAACTTTTGAAGAACACATCTGGAAGGATGTTTAGGTCATAAACAACCCAAAGTATTAGGTTATAATTGTAAGTCAGTTATAGCAGTTTGATGAGCTAACAACTATCTTAACAGAATACGCTCCCCTAACATAATACAGTTGTAATTGTTAGAGTTGAGTTTGTTACACGTCATATCAATCTTGAGATATTTTCAATTGAGGTAAACTGAGTTGAGATCATTCTCTATAAATAAATGATGCTTGCACATGATAGAAAAAAAAAAGACTACAATTTCAGGAGAGAAAAATATTTTTTAAGGAGAAGTCTTCTTCTCCAAAAAAAACCATGGTTTTTGAGAAAACCTTCTTCCATAAGAGAGTTTTCAGATTATTCCTTCTTTCGACCTCTCTTGATTTGCTCTTGTAGAAAGAATAGTCGATATAGTGGAGCTGAACTACTACAGGCTTACAGATCACCCATAAATACTTGAGGAGAAGTTTGTGGACGAATAACTAGAGTTCCAGCTCAGCAAAGCTTCGAATCCTTGGATTGAACAAAATGTATGTTACTAAACAGTCTTTAACTAAACAACCATCAATTTAGATACATATCCTAACAATGTTCCCAAACACTACCTAAATAGTTAGGCATTCACAACTGTTACCTAAGTCTATTAAGAAGATACTGAAATCGGTGCAACCAAACACTCTAGATGTAAACATAAGTCCTACAATGGTAGCTAAACGTGTTGCTATTTTTTCCTATTACTTTTAGAATGGGTTGAAATCATAACTTCATTATTTGTATATAAAAAAAATGTTTTCGTACCCTATTGAAGGGATAGCAATGACAGATGTTGCACCTATGGCAAGAGTTTAAAAAAATTTTGAATCAATGTTAGGGCTAGCACTCCTCATGTAGCACTGAGAGGCCACGTTTGGAAGTAGTTTGTGCATGTCTAGATTGGGTTGTGCCAACCGTCGGCCATCGCTTATATTATGGCCTGACATGGCTCTACTCCCAAACAAGACCAAAATAACTCCACTAAGTGTGTTGGCCTTTTGCGTGCGAGTGTTTACCTCTTTTTCTAGGATTATTGATTATATACTTTTAAATTCATAAAATTTTACGTGCACATTTAAATAAATAAAAGTATATAAAACATATGACTACACCAAACTTTAAATATAATAACTAAAAATATATACAATCTAATTAACACAGTGCTACTTAACTCCCCATCTAAATAGTCCATGTAGTGTTCAATATATAGAAACTAGCGGGTGGCACGTGCGATGCACGTGAGAGCGAGGGGAAGGAGTTAACCACAGTTAATAAGAGTTAAAAAGGACATGTGTTAACCCGCGGGTGCGATTGAACTCGCTAGTAGCACGTGCGATGCACGTGAGAGCAAGAGGATGGAGTTAACCACAGTTAATAAGAGTTAAAAGGGACACATGTTAACCCGCGAGTGTGATTGAACTCTCCCTGAGTTCAATCACAATTGGCTATGATTCTAAATAAATAGATGAGCAAGGGTTAGTTTGGGAATTAAAGTAAAACATTAAATCAAAGGCAAGGGCTAGTTTGAGAATTAAAGTAAAACATTAAATCAACGTTTTGTTTTTATATAAGGGTACTTTGGGAATTTCGGAAAAATCATCTACGCATGCCTCTCGCTATAATAGTAAATATAAATATATTATGGGCTCGATACTATTTAAGAGTTGGGCACTAACGTATAATGCAAGCCTAATGGAATGGTGTGCATGCAAATAACTCAATACCATTTATCATTTTTAAAAACAATCTATTTTATTAGTTTAATGGAATAAAAAGATATTAAGTAATCATTGTTATAACCAGTTCAACAAATCTAGAAAAATAAGAAAACGAGAAATCAAGCAATCGCACGAGGGAGACAAGATATACATCGTTCGGCAAGGTGCCTACGTCTATGGGAGAAAATGGTAAGAAATCCACTAAGAATACGGGAGGAAAACAGTGTATACAAGCTCTCTCAAAACCCTCTTCTAAAACCCTCGAAAAATCCCTTATCCCACATCATCAAAGAAAACCCTTTATATATCTAGGGTTACAACGAGAAGACAAAACGGGTCGGAAATATAGGTCAAAATTGCCACACATTGCCTATTAATCAGGTCACTCGAGTCGCACATCAGGTCATTAAGGATCCGGGTAAGATCCATACTAACTTCCCAACAAAACCCATATACAAAATTTGAGTAAAAACTCACAATCATAAGTTACCAAACAAAAATTGAATTCCTAACATTAATTTATCAAACAAAGAAAATCTAAAGTATTTGAAAATTTTCGTTACTAAGCTTCTTTATTTTGAAACGAGGAAGAGAGGTGATGTCAAATGCTTGACAATGTAAAAGAGATGATAGCGAGTATAGATTATAAAAGTCGGTTGATGAATAGAGAATAAGTGGATTGAAGAGAGAGATTATGGTCGGGGTATCATAAATTTCAATTATATATATATATATAATATTGAAATAGGAATTGGGCTCGATAAGTGGAATTGTGGAAGCCCGCATCATTTAGGATCCGGTTAGGACTTGGTTGATTGAAGCTTGTGCCTGTCTAGGTTAGAACATACACACACAAACATGTATGAATGCCTGTAGTGTATCCCTTGCTTTGGGGGGAGGTACTAGGTTCCATTCCCTAGAGGGTGGGAGTTTGTATATGCTCTCCACCTACCCACTAACTGAATAGATACTAATACCTAACCGACATTGCAGCCTAAACGTATATCTCGAACCAAAAGAAAAAAAAACTTGTATTGGATTTGAATCAAAGTATACTTTTATTATTTAACTTTTCCACAAAATTTTGAATAAAATTAAAAAAAAAATTGATATATATATATATATTTTGATAAATATAATATAATGTTTAAATAAAATTAAAATTAAAATTTTGGCCAAAATTTTCAAGGCCAACAAAATTTCAGCAAAAATTTGAATTGAAAAAATAATATTTCTATTAAAATTTTGAAATTTTGATCCAAATAGCGGATAACAAGATGAAGAGCAATATCGGTACAGACGGAGGCTGAGATTTTTAGAAATTTTGCAACATTGCAACAAGATTTCAAACATCTTAGATGATATTCATTAAAAAAAATAAAAAATCTTAGATGATACTTGACTACCTTTTTGTAGCTCCCATCATGACCAATTTATAACTATCAAAATATTAGCATTCTAATTGAACGGTTCATAAATTTCACTAATTGGTTTTTAAGAAAACAAACTAAGTAAAATATTAACTTTGAATCAGTTAATAGATTTCAAAAAAAAAAAAAGTTAATAGAATATTCAAAGGGACACTTGTCATTCCATGAGCAAGGGGGCCAATAAAGCCCCATGCCTAACGGACAACTATCCTTCGAGAATCCAGTCCTGGCCGTTACTTGGTTGATCGCGTGTCTAGTCGGTTACGATTACGAACTTGCGATGGTTTGCTGATTTTTTTTGAAATTGAAAACGCTTGGTTTCTATTATCATCTCTAAAACTAACGGTAAAATACAAAAGTGTTGAAGCAGCTGTCGTCATTCAAATTTCAAATCAACTTTTTCATTCTTTCTCCATCCGATCAGCAACACCTCTTTTCAGACCCTAATTCAACCTGTGTGGTAGCCAAGGGTTGGGTGGGTGTTCTTCGTTTCTTCTTTCATGCCCTGATTCTCTTTTTCTCTCTTTTCATCAGACAAAGAGACTCAGGATTTGTTTCTGTTTTGTAGATTGATTCCTCATAAGACTAAGCGTCGAATTTGATAACCCCTGTTGCAGATTGGGAATCGGGGCTCGAAGAACGATGCGATGGATTCCTAATTTCCTGTTATCTCCTTCCACTAATTTCTCAAATTGCTTTACGGTTTCCTCTAATTTTAATGATTATTAAATTCATTCAAATCAAGCCATTTTCTTCTTTTGGCATTCTCTTCTTCCCTTCTCACCCTTTTTCGTTTCAGATTCAGACCTGTTCATTTCTTCACCCAAAAACAATCACAGAAAGATAGCGATTTCTTGGGGGATCAATCCGTCCGGAAAACCAGCATCATCACCCATTTCATGCACAACAAATTCAACTACACTTACCAGGTATGAACAAAAACTAAGCCGAAAATTAGCCATTTTAGGTCAGGATCTTGAGCATCTAGAAATCTTTAAGATTGTAAGGAGGGTGTAGCAACAATTATGCAGAATATTAATGGAGTGTAATCTTGACACCATATAATCAATAATGCATACAAGGTGCTATAGTATGGTAGAACCATGTATATGTAGCAGATTGTTAGGTTTTGTCTATAAAAAAACACAGGATTCGGATACAAAATCTCATAGGTCTGTCCCTGAACGGCTTTATGTAAATCTCAAGCGAACTGAGTTGTCTACATCTCTTTACATGAATTATATGATTTGGGAAACTCTTCTTCCAAGTCCCTTTCTAAAAATAGTTTGTTGAACATACCTTCTAATTATGGCTTGCAACTGCACTCTCCTGACATTGTCGCTGGGCAGAGTTCCATTGTCATCCCAGTTCCTTTGATCTTTTGTTGCATTCCGTGACCAACTTTCTCAAGTAGGCCTCTTTGTTCATGTAACTGGAGCCGTTTTATCTGCTCTTCCATACAGTTGTGGCTCATTGAGCCACTTGTAGCACTTCATCCTTCTGCCAGTTAATCCTTGTTCTCCACCTCATCAGATGGATAATTAGAACGTGTAATATGAAAATTGATGATATCATCATAATTTTCGTTTGTGTATACGAATTTTCTCCATTTTTCTTTTGTTTAATTTGATGAAGAACTGACGTCGTTACCATTCAAGGGATAGATGAGGGGCATGTGTGTGTTCGCATCGCTTAAGGATAGGACTGTCTTGTGAATTTGGACGTAAATTGCTAAATATGAGAATATATGTGGGGTGAAGGGAAGGATCATCAGATTTTCGTGTAGAAGACTAGAAGTGGATGATGATGGCTAAATAAGGTGAGATGATAGTGTGAAATTCTAATGCTTGTGTAACTAGAGATGTCACCAGCATTTTCTTGTGAGATTTTCAGGATGTTTAATTTAAGCTTTGGTGCAGTTAAGCTATTGAATGGAATTGAATAGGTTTGCATGCATTGAGCTGAAGCTCAGGTTCTTCTGATCATCTGATGTAACTTAGTTCTGGTGGAACTTGTAATAATTTGTTTTCAGGTCAAAATTCATTTTGATTGTTCTTATTGGTTGATTAGAACTAGAAATGTGGAATTGTTTGGCTGAAGGCTTCCATTCTTGGCCGGCAGTTTTAAGCGTAACATTACCTCCCTGGGATTCACACTTATAGCTTTCTCAGTTTGTTTCACTAGCTTTTGTCAACTTAAGTCATGCATATATTGGATCATAGTAGCTTCCGCATTTTCTTGGACTTCCTGAACTTTTTTTTCCGATCTCTCCAGTAGTTAGATGCTCAGAGTTGATCTTGTAAGCTTTTGTCTATCTTTCATTTGCAGCTTCTATTTGGAACATCAGTGCGAACTTAATGTGATATTCTAAGGTGAACAATCATTCTGTTTTCTTTCCTTTTTGCTTCATTACCATTAATGGATTTTATAATTTAGAAGTTGGGTATCACTTCTGACAAGGTTTAAGCTTGGATGAGTTACCTAAACGAGCTGTTATACTGTGAAGAGGGTATGCCACTATTTATTCATCTTTATGTCCTATGTTTTAGTTCTCATCTGTATAGCATGGTCATGGTTTCAGTTGACTTATAATCTCCTGTAATATAGGTACATTGTTGTTAAATTTGCTTCGGTATGGTGTGGGATGGAGTCTACTGTGGACCTATTTATCAGAAAGGAACTTTCATTAAGGTTGTAGTTTACGGTTGACATGTGATTTTCTTTTCACATTTAGATTAATGGTCAGATTATTTGGTCTGCGTAACAAAATCTTTATGCTGACAATGGTGAACGCTTTTTTTTTTTTTTCCTGTTAGCATGGTACAATATCAGTTATGAAAACTATGGGCCCTTTAGACATGTTTACTTAAATAACCAGGTGTAGATGGTCGCATGATAATGGATTTACTGCCCACACAAAAAAAAACTATTGTCTTCAGTATAGCCTTTGCTATATGGGTAGTTCTATTTATGTACTATAATGTACTAAATCATGAGAGACAATCTAAGATCATATTTGTCAAAATTTGGAAAAGCCATGACCTTATTTTATTTACAGAACTAAGCATTCAAGTATTTCTTCAATCTTGTTAAGATCTCTTGGGTTTTGTCTTCCCGGTCAACTTTTTGACAGGATTTCCATTGGGATTCAGGTCCTTTGAAAAATGGTTGGATTCTGTAGAGGTGCTCTCTTCATGCCATTTTATGGGGCATTTGGGAATGAAGGAGTTAGGAAAATATATAAAAATAAATTCTCCAACCTTTCTATTTTATTCAGTGGAATCAAGATTATGGTTTTGCATTGGGCCCTTGCTTCTAAGAACAATGGTGCATAGTAGTTTACAATGGAAATATAGCTTGGCATGTTATTTTTTAAATGGTTAATTGATTCCCCAATATATGATTCATCTTTTATTTTATTAACGTTTGTCGAAAAGGAGTTTGTCGCGCCCCAAAATCCTACCTATGAGAATGTGAGATCTTGGCACGTAACTTACTTAATAATTCATCCTGTTAGAAGCAATTACGGCATACTAAAATACGGATCTAAAAATTTTTCTTCAATTAAACCATCAACTAAAATCCAAACTCCATAATGCAACTGAAAAGTAATGAATCCTGGTCACCCATCCGGACCATAAACATAAAAGACTAAACTAACATGTGTCTCTATAAAATTAATTAAAGTCTCCCGAAATTAAACAACCCATAAATAGCTTCAATAATAGGGTCATCGATCAAGGTCCCTTTCTTCCTCGGGATAGTCACCTTCGGGTTCCTCGATGTACTCCTCTTCTTCCCAAGGTCCGGGTGCATAAATGTCAAAACCTGAACCTGCCGACAACAAAAGTTATCAGATGAGTAACGAGTTACTCCGCGTATATAATAGATCATTACAAACTATATAAAGAATAATAAGTTGCATGCATTTCATCGCTTCATACATCAGTTTACATATAAAATCAGAGTGTGGAAAATAAACATGTACATTATGTCAATTTCTTTCTTTTCTGTTTTTACTTTCTTCCTTTTCTTTTCTTACTTTCTTCCTTTTATTTCTTTTCTTATTTTTCATATTTCATACCTTATCATCTCATCAATACACATTCACATGCATTTGTATTAAATTAAAATACCACTTTACCGTATAAGGAAATGGGTTACTATACTTTACTTTACCGAGATATCACCCTTCGTACATTATCCGGCACGAATGGCTTAATACGTTTTCCGGTACGACGGCTTACTTACTTTGGCATACATCTTGCTCTTTCTGATGGTATCCGGTGGTGCAAAACACATACATGCATTTCCGTTTTTGTGTGTCTTTCTTTCTTACTTTCTTACTTTTCTTACCTTACTTTTGGTCTTACTTAACATCTTATTACTGTCTTTAATTCTTTCTTCTTACTATACAGATTTTTCATTCGTGAGTGCACAATGATATACTTCTTGTTTACATTACACCTAAGATTAACCGTCAAGGGCTATAAGACATCTCACCATAGCGTCCCATACCACTATGTTAACCAGGCCTAGGCAAGCTTGACTTTCATCAGAGGTTCGTTTACCCAATGGTATATCATGTATTAAGAAGTGTAACAGAAATACACAACCTCTCACATTTCCTATAATTCGACAAATCAAACATCACAGTTGATATTAAAAGTATTCATAATCACGATCTAATTTAATGTCAAAATCTCCTTTTTGTTTAATCAAGATCAATATCCTAATTATACCACCTTTAATCAATAATAATTCTCATAAATTTTAAACATAAAATCAAACTCACATATCATTAAAATACCACAATTAAATCATCCATTCAATTCCATCCATCATCCCATTCTCCTCATAAATCCACATACCTCAATTAATTTTCCCAATCCCCTTGTTAAATCATAATTAATTTAAACATGGTTCTTCACATCATAATTAAACGATTCAAAAATGATAAAACAATATCTTAAATAGGTACTCCACATCCTGTTTTAACCATCAAAGAATAATAAACAGAAATTATAGATCTAGTTCTTCACATCCTATTTTAATCATCCACGAATAATAAAATAAGAATCAAATTGAGTTATTCACATCGTATTTTAATCATTCAATAATAATGGAACAACTTCATAAATAGGTTATTCACATCCTATTTTAACATATCAATCATAATGAAACAAAAATCATAGTCACGTTCATAGATCCTACCTATTTTTACATCTTTACTTAGGTTTACTACTTTTTATTAATTCTTTTTAGGTTAATATTCAAAATATGGGTCACTAGATCAGTTATTTACCTCACTTGATCGTCTCCCTACGATCTATCGCTTGCGAATAGGGTTCTATCTTGATCTTCACGCATTTTTTCTCATTTTTCTGACCGAATCTTTGAACTTCTACAGTTCCCCCCTTTTGATCTCTCAGAAACTCTCTATTTTCTCTCATTTAGGTTTAAAAGGTATTAGAAACCCTCAACCCTCGAGTATAAGGGGTATTTATAACATTGGGAGCCCTAGGGACTCAAAACCCATGAGATCGCTCAAACCACCGCCAGAACAGCGTTTTGAGCGATCGATCGCCGGCGCCCTTTTTTTTTTTTTTTCAAGTCTTTTGCTACTTTTTGTTTTTCTTTTATTTAATGTAATTTATTTCCATAAATTCACTAGATTGAGTGAATTAAATGAGTTTTGTAACTCAAGATTTATATTAATCTCCCTAGGATTTACGTATAATTTTAAGTACATTTATTTAGGAAATTAACGCATAAAATTATGAAAGTCATTGAATTTAATGCGGGTCATTACAGAGTTCCACACAGGTTTTTCTTGGTCACCATCACTATTTATCTATGGAATACACTACAATTAACTATATCTGTGGATCTCATATTATTGCAGAGGTTTTGATGATGAAATGAGGACAGTATTTGCAATAAATCTGGAAGGAAGGGGAATTAAATTGCGCCCAGAGACGAATTTGTCAGAGGTATTTCTACTTCTATTGGGAGTTGGGACTGTTCACTCACTCACTTGCATTGTTGTATCTTAATCTTCTTCTTTTTTTGTTCTTGGTTCTTGGGTATTACTTTTTATCCCTTACATAATATCTTTTGTTTGTTTGGACGTTCAACTTAATGCTATTATTGCATTCGGTAAATAGTTGATTAAAACGGAAGATGTCATAAGAGTTATTACAGGCCACGACTACAAATTGATGGCAATTGTTGTACTGTTTGCCACTGGTAATTCCCTGCCCAGTTCTTATTATAATGCATTTCCAAGTAATGAGTTTTAACTCATTTCCAAAGATATAAGGTATCTGATTGCATTCGGTATTAACGTTGTTTAACGTAATAACATCTTCTTGGAAATACTAACTTTGCTGGATAATTTTCTCAAGTAAGCTATTATGTTTTGACTAATGCAAATATTTTGGCATATGGAAAGCAGTAGCCATCTTTCTTTCAACTTTTATAAGTACCATAAGTATTTTGTTGAAGTATATTTATATGTACAAGAAGGTATAGAAAAGCATTCCCCTTGAAAAAGCACAACACGTTAAGAAATACATCAAGAAGAAACTGAGTTATGGGTATGAGCATCCAAATCCCCAGCTAACTTCTTTCCAATTGCACTCAAACTCCTCTCTCCTAGTATTTTTGAATTCTTTCATTAGAGGTCCAATCTATTTGAAGACTCCCAATAGGTCAACAGACTCCTATTGCGTTGCTCTCAAATACTTCAACAAAGAGCGTAAGGAAGGATCTTCCACAAAATTCTCTCCTCTTTCCAAAATCCAAACAATCTGCTTGCCCAAGTAGTAAGTCCCTGATATCTCTAAGGAAAGTCCGTTCACATTGAAGAGGGATAGAAGAAGCTCCAAACATCCTAGCAAATCTGCTATGGAGGAAAAGATGGTTAACACTTCTTTTCTAAGCTATGAATCTTTGCAAGTGGTTTTTTTACATGTGCCTTTTTGGTCAAGGGTTTCCAAACCTAGGTCTGTGGGTATTCCACAATCAGACCTGACCAACTTGGCAAGCACCAGTTGGTTCCAGAAGGTTGACAATTTTCTCGTTTCTTTCCAAAGTGGCACACTTGCACTAGCCATCTTTTGGTTACAAAATTTGTATGCTATATGACAAGTATTTCTTATGTCCAACACAAAGTTTAGGCTAGCTATTGGTATGCATAAGGGATATACTGGTTTCTTTCTTTGAAAAAAACACCATGAGTGGGGGTTCGGCGTGGACCCCTACCCGTTAAGTAATAAAAATAAGTAAACTAACTAATAGGAAGGGGTGTAAAAAGCCTTAACATGGAGAAGAATCTATACAATGAGCCAGAATGGGGGAAAAACCAACCCCTACAAAAGATAACATGTATGTAACAAAGCTAGATAAGAATTTCAACCTTAAATTAAGGCTTTGTGTCGGTAAATTCTTGGAAGCTCTAAGGGTGCATTCGTTTGGCGAAAATGTGAGGGAAAGTAAAAGAAAAGTGAGCTTTTCTTGGAGTTTTCTTGTGTTTGGTGTGCAAGAAACACACTTTCATTTTCTTGCACTTTCTCAGTAGTTAAATTTTTTTTCCCAATCTTCCATCTTTTGATGGTTGTTTTGAAAGAAAATTTATGTTTCTTTTATTTTCCTTTCTTTTCTTTTTTTTTCACCCATTTTCTCGCCAAATGAACACACCCCTAAACATTTATTATAGCAGCATTCTCCTTGGTAACACAAGCATGGTTTGGCAATGGCATTTGCAAATTGATTACTCTCCCTAAATGTGCAAGAAAAATCATATTACCTTCGACATCATAAGAAGTGATCTTATTCTACCGATACCAGCCAGACGAAGAAAAATTTTCTCCACCTTTGAAAATGTCAATGAGAATTTAGAGTCACAATCTTTGTACATAATTTTGAGATGCACTGAGAACATATCTTTAAACCATAACATAGCTGCCTTATTTTTGCAACAATATTAGAGCTTTCCATCATCGTGTTCTATTGGAAGTCATAACTCCGGTTAAGTCGTGTGTCATTATTTTTTTTCTCAGACTCCATCCAAACCATTTTTGTCCTTCGATTCCTCCTTTTAGAACTTTCAACAGCACACATTTACTTATTTCTACTAGAGCCATTTGTGGTCTTCTCTAAACGTGTCCAAAGCATTCTGAATTGACTCTCTTATTTTATCACGTATTAGAGCTATTCTCAGATTCTCTGGAATGTCCTCAGTTAATGGTCTTTTCATTTTTTTATCATACATTACTTCTCATAAACATTATATATGTATAGAGGCACTTAATGTATTTTTGCTAAGTTATGTGATAAAGTATATTTAGTGAGGCAATGCCATTGACATGTCTTGACCCTATCTTTCCACATATTCTTCCATACATGATACATCTAGTTGATCAAAAAACATTAAGTAATTGCATGGATTTCGTTTACCTAAAATAATACATGGGTTTCTGCATTTCTATTCCTTCAAAGCTTCATCTTCTTGTTTGTTGCTATAAGTAATTTTCTAACAAGTTAGACTGCTTTGTTGCCCTTTCCCATCATATGATGTTTTTCTGGACTTGGGCAAGAAGATGATTGTTTGAAGTTTTAATCAAGGTTTTAAAAATTCATTTTTGTTGGAAATATTGGAAGTTGATTTGAAATGGAGCATTTTTCGCCGTTTAAGGGAAAATTTGGGAAAAAATTAAGAAAAACATTGAATATTTCGGTGAAACTTTAGGATGTTAAAATAACCATAAAATACATCATTGGGAATAAAAAGGAATGTAGTTTTAGAGGGGCATAGATACACGCTAACGCAAGTATGTTGACACATTAATATGAAATACAGAAATTACAATGAAGTTCTAAAGCACTAAAATTATAATTCACGAATTATAACATTAGGTTTAAAGACTTCAAAGCATAGTTGCCGGGAAGCTATGTACAAGCTGGGAAGCTCACTTCCCAGGAAGCTCGTTTTCCAAACTCGCTTCCTCGGACAAACTTGCTTCCTTGGAATCTCGTTTCCTCAAGCACTCTCTTCCTAGGAAGCTCGCTTCCATCACGTCTCATTTAGTAGTCAAAGGAAGTTGTATGTGTGAAATGATGTGGTAGACCACAATTGATAGCCTAGAGTGTAGAATCTAAGCAGGTATCGTCGATTTGAAACCTAAGGCACCTACTTTTCTACAAAAATCTCATGTAAGATAAAATCAAAGGTATAACTACCCATAAATAACATAATGGGAACATAGTTTAAAATATCGATACGTATCGGCCGATATGGGCCGATACGTACCGGTTTTTCAGCCTACCGATACAGAAATACGCAGGAAAGAAAAAAATGCAGCGTATCGCATTCGTATCGGTGCGTATCGGTACCGATATGCACCGATACATGCGATACGTAGCTGTTGTATAGTGTGCTTTTTTTTTTTTTTTATCGACCGATATTGTTATAAGGGAGAGATTAAAAAAAAAAAAGGAGAGCTATTGAAAAAATGACTGAAACAGGACTAAGGAAAAAAAACCTAATTTTTTTCGTTCTTTGTTTTTGCTGTGATTTTTTTTGTGAAACCCTATAGGGTTCACTTGTCTGAAACAGAAAAAAAAAAAAAAAAAAAAACAGAGGAGAAAGAAGGAAGAAGAGAGGAGAGGGGAGGAAGAAGAAGAAGAGAGGAGGAAGAGAAGAACCTGTAGTCGTCGCCGTCACCGTTGCCGAGCATTGTCAGTGAGTCTCCTCTTCCCCTCTTCTCTTCTCTTCTTTTCTCCTCTGGTTTTTTTTTTTTGTTTCTGATATCTACTGTAATGTTACGAATGGTTAGGGATGAGGGTCAAAGTTATAATGGTCTTTTACGAAACAAGACCTTAATTATTCATTAATTACTAAAATGTACTTATTTATAAATAGTTTTCATTTTTTTTTAGAGACCCCTCCCTTAACTGTTCTTGAACTATGGTTAATAAGTTTTAACCCTTATGGTTAATTTTTTTTCTAAAAATCAAGATTAGAGCCTTAAGGGTTATTGAATCTTAACCATAGTTAGAGATCCCTCCCTACTTGTTTACATTTTTTTTATCGATAAAAAGTAATTTCATTAAAAAATGAGGATTCACAAATAGTGAATCATAAAGAGCCCAAACAAACATAGCATAGACTAACTACCAAATAAAATTATAGTCATCCTACTTGTTTACATCAAAAATAAAAAATAAAAAAATTGAACAAAAACCCTGCTTGCTTACATAAAAAAAATAAAAAATTATATTTACATCCACTTCACAGTCAAATAAAATTACAGTCATCTTCGTTTAATCTTGATATAGAGTTTTCGATAATTCAACAATTTCCTCATCTTCCCATATTGATTAAGTCCTGAAAAAACATCGAACTCGTCAATTGCAGATAGAAATAGGTTTGGAAACTAAATTGCTAAATTTCAATTAGTTAACAACTTTAATGTGTATTCATAAGTTCTTTAGATATCTAAAACAATTAAAATGGATAATCATTGAAATGTTAAGTATAGATAACTTAAATTTTCTACTCTAAGTTGATATATACTAATGATCATTAATTCTAGATTATATTTCTTATACTTGGTTGACTATTGTTTGTATTTTCATGCATATTTATCAACGTGCACGTCTTTCTTAACTTATAAATTTTTTAACTCTCATATGTATGATTATAAATGTAGTTGAAGGTCTTCATTTAATTTGTTTTTAGCTTATATTTGCATTAAAAGAGGTTTTATGCAAAGTATCCAAGTTTTTCCTTGCGTATCCAAGCTTTTTTTAGCGTATCCTGAATTTTTACGCCATATCCAACCGATACTGTACCGATACGTATCTTATTTTGGGTTGACCGATACGGCGACCGATATCGATATTTTGAACCATAAATGGGAATAAGGAGTCTATATCTCAACTCAATCATCTGTTTCTAGGTAGGTACTCTACACCACTCTGAAACCATCATTGGTGGTACCCAACATCACCCTAAGATCAATTTAAGGAGATCTTACACAACTTACTCCTTGAATGACCCTTAACCAAGGTTAAAACAATGTTTATTGAATCACCATTATTTTAGAAGATAATTCCAACTATTATGAAAATATACCAAACATTATATGATAGTTATAACAGTTAAAATACTAATTAAAATCTACAATGCTATAAATAACAACTAAAATCTAAGCAAGTATCGTCGATTTGAAACCTAAGGCACCTACTTTTCTACAAAAATCTCATGTAAGATGAAATCAAAGGTATAACTACCCATAAATAACATAATGGGAATAAGGAGTCTATATCTCAACTCAATCCTCTGTTTCTAGGTAGGTACTCTACACCACCTTGAAACCATCATTGAGTGGTACCCAACATCACCCTAGGATCAATTTAAGGAGGTCTTACACAACTTACTCCTTGAATGACCCTTAACCAAGGTTAAAACAATGTTTATTGAATTACCATTATTTTAGAAGATGAATTCCAGCTATTATGAAAATATACCAAACATTATATGATAGTTATAACAGTTAAAATCATAATTAAAATCTACAATATTATAATTTACAATTAATATCTAGGCAGGCATAACATACTTTATTTCAAAAGGGGTTTCAGTTGTGTTCCTACAACTGAAACTTTAATTATAAATATCACATATTTATAACCCTACAAATTCTCAATCTCCCATGATAATGGGGTTCAGGGTTTCACAAACCCCCAAAGGCTTGGAAAAACCTTTTTTATGCTAGTGAGTTTAGTAAAACCCTTATACTAGCATAAATCAGCTCAGTTACTAACCACTTGGTTAGTAACTAATTAGTTAAGTTTGTTAGGGGTGTCTTTCAACCACCTAACAAATTAACTAATAAAATATAAGCCAAGTTAGAAATTATTTTGTAACTAATTATTTAAATTTGTTAGAGGTATCTTTCAACCATCTAACAAACTAACTAATTAGTTATAAAGGAATCCCAACAAAACAATGTTCCCACACTCAAATAATATATATTATCGAACCAAAATCGGACTTAATGTCATAAAGTTATGACCCATATACCGAAACTGGGTAAATCTCATTTAAATTAACTTAATTCCGAAAATCACTAATTTTAATCTCCTAGATCTCTTATATTTTTTTTCCTAAAATCTAATATATTATTCTATCATTTATTAAAATCACCCATAACATATTTAATAAATCAGAATAATGCCTGTATAAAAGTTTATCCGATGTAGCATATTTTCATATACACAATCATTAACACAAGAAAAAAAACACATTAAAATTATTGTGTGATCATAACACACCCTACATCGAAACTACAGAAATATTCACTTGCCTCTAGATCTGATTTTTTTTTAAGAATGCAAGATGTTGATTGCTTAGGAGAGCTTCGAAGCTAACTTGGATGATATAATTCCCATCACCGGGTTCTCCACGAGATCCGACAGAATTCCAAACTCTACAGCCGCTTTCCTCCTCTCCTCCCAAAACGATCGTATCTCACTTCTCCTAATTCAGGTTTAGCAAAAATATGACTATTAGGTTAAAGAATTCTCTTTATACTAAACTCTATATAGAGAATTACTAATATATCTCCACTAAAGCCTATTTGCGTATAACCTAGATTTAATTAATTTAACTCATTAAATTAAATCATTGGGTTAGCCCTACCCCACCAAGGTTAGCCATATGACCAAACACCAAACAATCAATTACTAAATTACCCTCAGGGTTTAATTTACCAATTGACCCCTGAGTGTATTTAATTTAAATTAGGGTTACTTCAATGTCTTTGTCTATGAATTTTTGAAAATAATAGTATTGTTTACAGATTTTTTTGGTTTATTTTTATTTTTTAAGGATCAAATTGTTCATAAAATATGAGGGTTTTTATTTGCGGTATGTACTAGTTGTTTGGTTGTCCATCACAAGAAGCATGCGGCATACCATTCTTTGCATGATTTTCTATTGAACCTGAATTTATGGTGGTGGTCGCCGGTCGGCATGTTCTTGAGTGAGCTTTTTCTTTCTTCCTTTTTTCCACACTCTCAAATTAGGTAACCTAGTAGATTATGGAACAAAATCATTGAATTTGGGCTCTTCTGGTTGTTCATCACAGCTGATTTTTGTCATGTTATTCTCTCTCTAGAGTTATTCCCAAGATGCTTGTGGCTCAGGAGGTTTGTTTTTTTGGGTATTCTCAAGGGTCTACAGGGTTAGAGGGTTAGAGCCTAGCCTGTGAGCTTGGCAAAAAGGGTGGATATACAACCATCACACCCCCCTGGGGATCGATCCCCGAACCTCCACCATGAGGGGGAGATACACTTACCACTAGGACAAGCCTAGGGTGCGTCTCGGGAGGTATGTTTGCTCCTACTAAAAAGTCATAAAGCTTTTATTATAAAAATATTCTATTAATTCTTCTCTCTTTTCCATGACTGGGTGTAGATTCTTCTTCTTCTTTCTCTGGTGCTAGCTTCTTTCTTTTATTAATTTTTACGTTACAACTATTTGTAAAGTTTGATTGGTTCTCAAAATTTTTAAATTTTCTCGCGGAGACTTGATAGATTTATCCTTCAAACCACTTGAGTAGCTAGGGTTTCACCATACTAAAATTAATAAGGCCAATCAAGAAAAGATAAAGACCACCACAACCACTTTATTTTTCTAAGTTTGACTTGTAAAGATTAACTATAGCGTGACATTTAACAATTTTAAGGATATGGATCTTAAAATGATAGTGGGGAGGGAAAGGACGACTATCAATGAAATTTAGGAGGATCTTCCTAGATTGTTAATATTAAAATATATGTTGTGTGCGCGTGCGTATTTGACTTGATTAGTTTTGTTTAGGGTTTGAAAGAAGGAAAATTGAGAAGAGGAAAAAGAAGAAGAAAAAGAAGAGGAAGAAGAATAAAAGAAATAATAGAGAGCTTAACTCTTATCTCTAATTCATTAGGTTATATACTTCACCTTTAGAACGAAATATTACAAGTATGCCATTATTACATACATTCTATCATACTAACACCCAAAGCTCTACTATACCATAGAGGTGCAATGGACCAAACAATATTCAAAATGCGTGTGTTAACATGCATAATTTGTTAAATATGTATATATTACCGACATATTAACATTAGCATAAATAAGCATTATAGTATTATACTTGTAAATTGTGTGTATACATAAATATATATATAGTTAGAGTTGACTTGATTAGTATGGTTTAGGGTTAAGGTTTGAAAGAAAGAAGAAGAAGAAGAATAGAGAGCTCAGTTGTTCTTTCTCATTCATTAGGATATATCTTTCATGCCTAACTTGCTAATAATATTGAGGAATTGAGCCCCCCTAATCCTTTGGTCAAAACATCCGCTAGTTGATCCACGATTCCCTGGTCTTCATTAAATGAGTGAAAATGTATCCCAATCCTAACTTATCCTTGATAAAGTAACGATCGACTTCAATATGTTTCATGCGATTATAGTGCACAAGATTATGAGCTATACTAATTGTCGCCTTGTTGTCACAGTATAGACTCATTGGTCCTTGAGCAGGAACCTTAATCTCTGAAATTAGCAATCGAAGCCACAGGAGTTTACATACCACATGTGCTATAGCTCTAAACTCTGTTTCTGCACTAAACCTAGCTACCATTGGTCGCTCTTGCTCCTCCATGTCACAAGGTTGCCACCCAGAAAGGAACAATACCCAGAGGTGGAGCACCTATCTTTAATAGAACTTGCCTAATCTACATCTGTGTAGACTTCTACCCGAAGTCGCCATGACTAACATACATCAATCATTTCCCAAAGGTGGACTTGAGATACCTAAGTATCCTGTATACTACCTCCATGTGTCCTGAGGTTGGTGCGTGCATAAATTGGCTAACAACACTGACGTCATATGCAATGTCTGACCTAGTCAAAGAGAGGTAAATTAGGCGCCATATAAGTCCCGAGTAACTCCTTGAATCTAAAAGACGTTCCACACTATCTTCATCGAGCTTGTGGTTCACATCAATAGGGGTGTCACTGGGTTTACACCGCATCATCCCAGTCTCCTCAAGTAAGCCAAGCACATACTTTCTGAGAGACAAAGATACTTCAGACGGCCCAAATCCTTAATCTCAAATTCCGTTGCCAACTTACTCTTTAGCTTTTCCATTTCATCATTGTCATTCCCGGTCACCGTTATGTCATCCACATACATAATAAGGATAGTAACTTTCTGGTGAGAATGCTTGATAAAATGGGGTGTGGTCTGTTCGGCTATGCTTCTAGCCATTCTTCAACTTGTCACAATTTCATAGCCAATCTACTAAGTTTGATTGTGGGCAACTGCATCTACTCAAATTATTTGAATGAACTCAGGTTTGTATACTGAAAATTATAAATAAACTCGTTCAAGTGTTTTAGACTTTTATTAGGGAAAATTAAATTTATTTTCTTTCCTGTTCACTACTTTATCAGCCTCTAATCAAGAGTTACTTTTAGTGTTTAAATATTATGTTTTTTTTTATTGTGATACTTTTGTTTCTTACAGTATTTATTTAATATATACTCCAAGCATTCTATCATTGGAAATAATATTTTTTTTCAATACTTTGCATATATCTCAGTTTTCGCTTATCGTCTCTTTGAGTTGGGAGCAATTTTAGGTTTTGGGTTCCACATGTACCCCATTAATTGGGTGCGATGAGAGTGTAAGGGAAAGGTAAACGGTTAGTGACATGTGTACCAGACTCCAACAATTACAGAAAGGTTTAGAATCGTGTAACCTAAACTCTACAGGAACAACCCTTGGTCTTCCCTCTCTTGATCATCGTACCCGTTCGAATGGTCGCAACCATTCGTCTTTCTCTTAAACCTTCTAATTGCGTGTTTTTCTATGTAAAGCTTTTACTTGCGTCCTCCATGTTTCATCACTGTGCTCCTCCCTCTTTGACAATCCTTAATTGAAATGTCATGGCTACAGGTTACGTTGGGGCTTGGGGCAGTAACATACATTTTTGCTATCACCATTCAAGGTACAGTAAATTGATTCCTTTTCAATTCCTTTGAGTCAGATGGCAAACCTAGGATAGGAGGCAGTAGTGGTTGTTGCCTATCCACTTGCCAGTTATATAGGATTCTGATATCCGGCATGGGCATAATAGGGGCTGTAATACCAGTGGTTGTGGAACCAACTGTTGGCTTTGCCCTATCGTTGCAGCCAATATTCGTCTCCCTCTTAAAAGCTTCTATTGTGTCCTCCATATTTCATTAATTCTCCCCCCGCTTTGATCCAAATGGGTTTCCAAAATTTTACAATATCTGTAAACCATAGATGCAACAAAGATGTATTACAGTCGGGTTTCAATGGGAAAAGATGAGAATAAGAGAATTTTATTTGAAGAAATCACTACCTTTTCTTGGTCTCTTTACCCCTTCAAAGCATCTCTGGCGTGATCCATTTAGGGTTTAACAGGAACTTAAATGTGCAGTATGTCTCTTAACGCATTCAATGTACATGCTCTATTAGGCGTGTATGTACAGTGTATATGTTTCTGACTATGGTGATTTGTAGTTTTGTACTAAGATAGTTTTGTTGGAATTACTTATAAGATTAACTTAGTTGCTGTGAATTTAAGCTTCCAACTATATAAGATAGTTATAGTACATATCATCTTACCTCCAGCAATATTATTTGGATATATCAAAACTCAGTCATTAGTCATTACACTACGAAGTTGTGTGGTTTTGCTAATGGTAAATTCCACATGGAAACCTTATCAATGATTTTGATTGTCCATATAACATTCTTTTGACTTTTGTCAAATATTACCCTTATTAAATGTACATAAAATTGGTTACTGGTGATGATGATCACTAAACTATGGCTTAATGGGGTAAACCATTGGTCATGCCAATTAATAGTTAGGCCAATGATGTATTACACCCACTGTAACATATTACAAGTGTAGAATTTTTTTATTTTAATTTATTTCCTTTATTTAGTTCTCATCGCAAGGCAAATAGAGAGAGTAGGATTTGAGATTCTGATTTGAAACACACCAAATGGTAATCAAACGCCTTACACCATCCGGCCATCTCACAATCTCAAAATGAGAGTATAAAGATACTCTAAGTGGTTAAAAACAAGGGTATAAATACCCAAGGTGTTTAATGGGTTGTGAATGAATAGTGTAGTGAATAGTGCTAGTGCGCGAGGCATAAGGAGGCCGGGCCCTCTCATGCATGTTGGTGTATGTTAAATGATCACTTAGAAGGATTTAAAAATATATGGGGAATGATTAATGAGGTGTGAGTATGGTTTTGGACCCGAGGGAAAAGAGTGTGAAAACACTCGAAGTGTTCTAAGTGTTGAAGAGGTATGTTTCGGCATTTCCCTCAACTTTACGAAACCTTAGTTTAGGCTCCATTGCTCAGAATCAAGTGATTCTTGAGTTTTTGGAAAGGCATTTGAACCCTCTTCAGGGTTCATGTTCATCACTTTCCCTGATTTTGAGCCGGGGTTGAGTCAAAAGTCCGATTTCCAAAGTCGGGACTGTTGGAAATCTGGACTGTTAAAACCCAGTTTCAGACCAGTAAACTTTAGGGGTAAAATGGTCCAATAATAAATAAGAATTATGAGTTATACAAAACATGAAAGTTGTTCTCCTTCGAAAGACGAATCCAACGCAAGTTGAATCGTCAAAATCGGACCAGCGAGTCAAAAGTTATGGCCGAAATACCAAAGCGGGAAAAATCTGAAAATCATTCTGTCAAAGCTACGATCGATCGTAGAAGACCTACGAACGATCGTAGTTACGAACGATCGTAAAGTTACAGAAATGCTGAAAACTTACTGTAAGAGCTACGATCGATCGTAGGAAGCCTACGAACGATCGTAGAACTCCAGAAATTGAGCAAAACTTACTGTAAGACCTACGATCGATCGTAGGAAGCCTACGAATGATCGTAGGTGCGCGAATCAAACTCTTGAGTGCGTGTTTTTTTAGGGTTTTCACCCCTTGGCCTATAAATAGGGGACATTTTTGGGGGTTTTGGGTTACCCTAAACCTAGAGAGAGATCTTAGAAGAGAAGGGAAGAGACTGGAGGATTGCAAGAGGGGTTTTTGGATTTGGAGAAGAAGAGCACAAATCGAGCCTTGATCTCGCTCCTACGCGCCATTGGAGCTTGGATCTCCAACATCAAGCTTGGGTTTCACTTCTACAAGCTTCTTCAAGCCTTTTTAAGCATTGGATCAAAGGGATTTCATCCCATAAGGTAGATACACTCTACTAGGTTCTAATTTCATAAACCCTTAATGAAAAGCATGATTTTCTTGACAAGTATAGTTATATATAGCCTCTTATATGTAAAAATACACTCTTCTAGCAATGGATTTCATGAAACCCTTTCTACATCAAGATAAAATCCCATGAATGATGGTGTGAATCAAATGTGATGATGTTATGCTTTCAACCAACAAATAAAAGATGGTAATTTTTGAGTTGTTCTATATGTTAGTATCCAAGATGAAAAGCATGTTAAAAGCAACAAGTTTTGGGAAGAACAAGTAGAAAAACCTTATTTTAAATGTGATTGGAATGGTGTGATGTTATTGTATATGGATTATGGTGATGGATGAATTATGTTGAGTATGAGACATATGATCATATGTAAAGGGTTTTCCCTAATGTCTACCATGTTATATCACAACTGCTATACGGACACATATGCATATGCATGATCGAGTTTTTCTAAATTATGGGTATCCCAAAAGAAGAAATACATGTATATAAGATGCAATACAAGAATAAGAAGAAGAAGAGTATAAGATGCAAATGAACCACACGAAAAGTATAAGATGTAAATGAACCAAATGAATAGTACAAGAAGCATAAGAAGTATAAGAAAAGTACAAGAAGTAAAAAGAGGTATACGGAAAAGTATAAGAAGCACAAGATACATACGGAAAATACAAGAAGCACAAGATGTTACAAGAAATACAAGAAGATGGAAAGTATACGGAAAAAGCCGACAGGGATGCGACAATAGCAGGCCGCCTGAAAGGGAAAGGGATACTAGCATCGGACTCCGATGATAACAGGCCGCCCGGAAGGGAGATAGATACTGGTCGTCTACCCTTAAGGTAGCCGAAGGTGAGGAGAACATTAGGCCACCCAGCTTACGTGGGTACATGTACTAGTTGTCCTACTCCGGAGGTAGCAAATGATGAATACCAAGGTATTTTAAATACCCGTACAGGATAATAAAAGATAAAAGCCAAGGTATTTTAAATACCCGTACATGCAAAGGTATAAGATGATAAGATGTGTTGGACAAAAGATGATAAGAAGATGTAAAAGACAAAAGATAATAAAAAGATGTTTTCCGATAGTATTTTCCGAGATATATGCACATGATATGATTTTGTTTTCCGCGCTCTGATTTCAGGAATGCATGTGAGATGATTAAATTGTGATATGTACACGTTGTATTCTTGTTTACGATATTACTATCTAGTGGTTTGTATACGCTGAGTATTCCATGCTCAGCCGTACATATTATGTCGGTAGGTCCCTTCGACATTTGTGGGGAGCGTCCTCAAGAACCATGGGTCAAGGAAGAGTATGTTGAGGAGGAGGAGACTTGGGGTAGTCTTCAGCAGCAGAGGGCTCAGGAGGAGTAGAGGGCTTTTGTTAGGTGGCCTCATCATGAGTGACGAGAGGGAGAGACTTGTACATAAATTTTGTTGAGCGAGTATGTTCGCTCTTTATTTTGGGTCATGTATAAACTGAGACATATAGTATGAATAGAAATTTTATAGTACGCTTCCGCTACCATATATACGCTTCCGCTATCACAGGTTTTATATGTTGTACAGGATTCATATGTTATATAGGATGGTTTGGTAATGAGTTCACGTCGCCAAAGTATCCTAACTATTATGGGGTATTTTGGGTCGTGATAGCGTAATTCAAATTCAATTCTTATACGTGCTCACTTGTACTTGTTTCTCTTGTTTATCTTACTTGTCTTTCTTGTTCGTGAATGTATCCAATTACATGTAAGGTGCAATAACTTAAAACAACTCTACCTCATATATTAGGTAGAGATTAACATATACCCTACTTTCTGAGGTACCACACGATTTACACATTATCCAGTACATACGGTTTGTCTACACATTATCCGGTACATACGGCTTGTCTACACATTATCCGGTGTATACGGTTTGTCTACACATTAACCAGTGTATACAGGTTGTCTTGCCTTGATCTTAGGCTAGTGGCTACTTGGTCAGTGCAAAACTCAATCATACAGTCATGCTCGTGTTCTTGTATACTTACATAATACTTGTTATCTTGCTTATTATCATGCTTGTACATATTTGATTTTGCGAATAAGTGCGACTAAAATAATGATGATTGTAAATCATGCACCAATTTAAACATGCAAAATTTCTCATAAATTAATCAATATAGAACATAGGTCTATCAAGTTTTCGACAATAAAATAAGAAACAATTTTTATCTATCATGTCTCAATTTTCAATACATAATTTTAATAAAATTAATCTCACAGAACCCTAGTTTCATAACACATCATAATTTCAAAGCAAGCTCATAATTGTTTCATTAATTTCAACCATCCCTTCCTCCATTCTCCATCATCCATACACCACAAGATCATTCTCTTTCCCCTTATTGATATGAAAAACGAAATCATAAGAACATCTTTGGCATCATAATTATCTTTTACAAGAAAAATTAAAACGAAACATCTTTAAACATCACATTCATCTTTCATAATAAAATCATAATGAAACATTTCTAAGCATCATATTCCTCTTTCATAATAAAATCATAATAAAACATATCTAAGCATCATATTCCTCTTTCATAATAAAATCATAATGAAACATTTCTAAGCATCATATTCCTCTTTCATAATAAAATCATAATAAAACATATCTAAGCATCATATTCCTCTTTCATAATAAAATCATAATAAAAAACCTTCTCTAAACTTTATATCTATCTTTAATAAGGGATTGACATATCATAATCATGCTTAATCTTATTTTTTCTTGCTTTGAATCTATCACTTTTATCATGTTTATATCAAAATCACCATATTGGTAGGAAGGAATTTATATTTACCTCTCCCGATCTCTTCCCTATGATCAAGCACTTGCAAATGGGATTGATCTAAGCCTTTTCACCATTTTTTCTTGCAAAACCTTTGATCTTTCCTCTTGAATCTCTCAAACTCTCCTTTCTCTCTCTCTCTTTTAGGTTTAGAAAGCTTTAGAAACCCTTAGAAACCCTCAACTCACAAATATAACGAGTATTTATAGTGTTGGGAGCCCTAGAGACTCCAAAAATCTAAAAATCGCGCAAAAAGAGGCCAAAACGGCGTTGTTGGCGATCAATCGCCATCAGGGCCAATCGATCGGTCAGAGCGCCGATCATCATTTAAAATTTATTTTTTTTTAAAGTCTTTTGCTACTTTTTGTTTATCTTTCTTTTCATGCAATCTAACTCTAAAAATGTCCTAAATCATGTGATTTATTTGGGTTTTAAAATCAATGGGTTTCACGTAACATTTATAAGCTTGTTCACATTAAATTTTTAAATACCGGTTTTCATAAAATTTAATAATCATCACGAATATCAAGAATAATAAATTCGGAGTTCTACATTCATGCACAAACATTTTTATATATCTCAAGACATCAAATCATACTTTATACATCGATGTTCATCATGATTCTCAGAGTTATGTGTCACATTGGACTCAAATCGTTGATCCCATATTTTCGGGTGTCGTATGATGCTTGATGCATTGACATTCGTCACATCCCGTGTGTTGTACAAGAGTTCATTCATCGGCATTTTCATGTATCCCGATTCTTTATTTGAGTCAACTAGTTTAAGATTCGGTTCACTCTGTGTTGCTCAACTTATTTTATATATTATTTTTATCGGTGATACATAAGTGAAAAAATATATCATTTACCCCTTGTTTGGTAGCTGAGCAAATAAGTGAAAACAAAAGAAAGAAAATAAACTTGAGAAACTGCCACTAAGAGTTGTATTATGAAAATTAAAATTGATTTTTTTCTCTTTTTCACTTGTTTTCTCTCCATCCAATCAGCAGTTACTATTAGTGCTTGGTTTGTATACTGAAAATCTTAGGAAAACCAAAATATATTTTCTTCTCTTTTTCACATGTCTTCTCAACATCCAATCAAGGGTTTTAGTGCTTGGAATTTGCATTTTTTTTATTGTGATATCTTTGTAAGTGATATTATGTGGAGAGATACCGTACGCATATCTAATTTTTCGCTTATCATTTATAATAGATTTTCTAAGTTTTGCCTTTTGCTTTATTTCTCTTGTCACAGGTTATCCCAAATACAACCATATTGCTTGATAGACATTTAAGAATGATGCTGGATTTAGATCTATTTTAGTACCACAACTTCACATGCGAGGCAGTGGATAGCTACTTATTGTTGATGGTGGTCAAATTATTTGGCTGAACTCAGGTATGTATATTTAAAATAAGAAAAAACGCGTCTAAGAGTTTTATTAGGGAAACCAAAATTTATTCTCTCTTTTTCACTTGTTTCTCAATATCCAACAGGGAGTTACTTTTGCGAAAACAAATTATTGTGAAGCTTTCTCTTCCTCAAACAACCAATTTAATATGAATTGCCAACCTTATGTTTATTAGGTACTTGCGTGTAGAGAATATCGCTTTTATTTACTTCATTGTGGATTAGAGATATCTATGTTCAAATTCATCACATTAGGAAGGGCTCGAGCCCGTACCTCAATCTCACATCTGTGTGTTTTGTGCCAAACTACCAACCAAGAAAAGTTATCTATCTTTATCAAATAACTAATTTAATTTGAATTGCAGACCTCTTATTCCTGCACGTGATATATTTTTCAAATACCGTATGATATCTCGTTTTTCGCTTACCATTTTTGAAGTCTCGGATTTGGCTTCTCTTGTTACAGGATGCCAAAACACAACCATATCACTTGAGTTGGATGAAGGTGAAAGCGAATCCTGAGACATTTGAGTTAATAGTGAGACCCCAATGTTTGAACCCTTAGACTCCTAGAAGTTAGAAAATAGGTAACTTTTAATTTAATAATAATAATAATAAGTTAATCACTATTATTATTATTATATAAGAGTTTACTAATTTAGGCATCCCACATTAATTTTCATAGGAATACATGCATTTAAAATCGGATGCATATTTCAACGAATTCATGTAAATAGCACGAATGCCGAAAAACTAAATTTCGGGTCTCTACAATATATAGGCATAATTTGCACTTGTTTTTTTCGATTGGGATTTCCGAGTGCTTGGCCAAGGTTGCTTGATGTGGCTTTCGAGGATGCGATCAAGTACATATACTGAAAATTTGAATAAATGCAACTAAGAGTTTTGTTAGAGAAATAAAAAAATTTGTTTATCTTTTGAAACTGTTTTCTTAGCATCAAATCAGGGGTTTTGTCAAGTGCTTGGGTTTTGTAATTTTGTAATTGTGACACTTCTCTTTCTATATAGCTATTTTTGTTTGAATTACAGACCTCTTATCATTGTAACCTCAGTGCACTCGTCGGGTGCTTCAACTTCTTTGAATCTGGTGAATGATGCTGCTGGTGCTTCTTACGCTAAACGGAATGAACCCATTTCATTCGGACAGATAAGACTTGACAAATCTTCCACCTCTTTTCACCATACAATCCATCAATCAGCACAACAAGCTTAAATCGATCATTTTAGTATAAGATGTGCCAGTTTTTCCTTTAATTATTTAAAGGGTTTTGGCAGGTTTTGGTTTGAAAATTTTGGCTTTTAAGTTTTTGTGATTCACTGCTCAGTGCTCACAATCTCCAACAAAGAGAAACAACTGCAAGCGCCTAATTTTGGGATTCCTAAAGTTGTTAATAGAGGGTAGATCACGAGGAATCGAAGAATTACAGATCACTGCACAAAAAGAAATTGCAAGCACCCAATTTTGCAGCCTAGTGAGTAGGGCTGCGCATATATCGAGCTGGTGCCTTGGTTTGGGTCGTATAAGCCGAGTTCAAGTAGTTATTTTAGGCTCAGAATGAGCTGAGATATAATTTGAGCTTGAGTATTCAAACAAACCGAGCTCGAGCCAAACCCTGTTTGATTTGGCTTAACTAGTTTAAGGTTCGGTTCCCTCTGTGTTGCTTTGCTTATTTTATATATTATTTCTATTGGTGATATAGAATTGAAAAATATTTCATTTACCTCCTGTTTGGTAGCCGAGCAAATAAGTGAAAACAAAAGAAAGAAAAGAAATTTGAGAAAGCGCTACTAAGAGTTGTATTAGGAAAATTAAAATTTATTTTCTTCTCTTTTTCACTTGTTTTCTTTGCATCCAATTAGCCGATACTATTAGTGCTTGGATTTTGCCATTCTTCCCCAAGCAACTAATTTAATTAGAATTGCAGACCTTCTGTTATTGTAAGTGATATTTTGTGGATAATACGGTATGCATATCTCAAACTTCGCTTATCATTTCTATTGAATTTTTTGAGTTCTGCCTTTTGGATTTCACTTTGTTTCTTTTGTTACATGTTGCTACAACACAACCATAACACTTGATTCTGAGCAGCTACTTATTGTGCATGGTGCTCAAATTGTTTTGATGCACTCAGGTATATATACTGAAAATTAGAAAGAAAGAAAAAAATGAAAGTAAGAGGTTTCAAAGGAAAACCAAAATTTATTTCTTCTCTTCTTCTCCTGTCTTCTTAACGTCCAATCAAGGGTTACTTTTAGTGCTTGAAATTTTTTTTATTATGATCCTTCTCTTCCTCAAACAACTAGTTTAATTTGAATTGCAGACTTCTTATCTTTGTAAATGATATTATGTGGAGATAAGTTACGCATATCTAATTTTTCGTTTATCATTTCCATGGTTGTTAAATTCTCGCGATTTGCGATTCAAATCCTACGATTCGAATCGAATCCCAAGTAAAACGATTCAAATCGGAGGTGAAAATCTTAATTGGGTAAATCTCTTTTTGATTTGTGATTATGAATACGATTTGTGATTCAAATTGTACAATTCATGTGATTCAGGAGATTCGAGCACGAAACCCCTTTTACAGGCCCATACTTAAAAAATATTTTTTATTTTTTTATTTTCTAAAGGTACTTTATGTCTTTTAAGAAGAGAGAATAAATAAGAAAACCCCTATTACAAACATACCAAAATCCCTACTTGGGTTTTCTCTTTGTTGCTGACATGTTGTGAAACGGGAAAAAAAAGTATGAAGAAGAAAGATGGAGTTGGATTTTGGAAAAACTTGATAGTTTATTTTATTAGTCTTTTTATTTGTACAAGTCTTTTGATACTTGATCTCATACAACATGATTAAATGAGTTCACTTTTATTGATTTGTCTTTAATGATATGGGTTTTTTTTTTTCAATTTATGGAGTTCAATTGCATTTTTTATAGTGTATGCAATGAAATGTTCATTACTTTCTTTTATCAATAGATATAAATGAAATCTGTTAAATAATATATTGTTCAATTTTTTTGATTTATTAAGTAGTGTTTTGAATTTTTTAAACATTTTTTTAAAAAATGCTTTAACTCTTACAATTTACGATTGAAATCCTGATTTGAATCGAATCGGTCCTACAACAATTTTACGGTTCGATTACGATTTAACAACCTTGATAATTTCTAATAGATTTTATATGTTTTGCCTTTTGCTTTATTTCTCTTGTCACATGTTAGCCCCAATACAACCATATTGCTTGATAGACGTTTAAGAAAGTTGCTGAATTTAGATCTATTTTAGTACCACAACTTCACAAGTGAGGCAGTAGGAACTACTTATTGTTGAGGGTGATCATTATTTGGATGAACTCAGGTATGTATATTTAAAATAAGAAAAAACATGTCTACAAGTTTTATAAGGGAAACCAAATTTTATACTCTCTTTTTCACTTGTTTTTCATTATACAATTGGGAGTTGCTTTTAGTGCTTAGATTTTGCAAAAAAAATAATTATTGTGAAGCTTCTCTTCCTTAAACAACTAATTTAATATGAATTGCCGACCTTCCGCTTACTGGGTACTTGCGTAAAGAGATTATCTCTGCTATTTGCTTCATTGTGAATTAGAGATGTCTATGTTTACATTCATCACATTAGGAAGGGCTTGAGCCTGTTAACAACCAACTACTCAAAAGACTAATCTGATGGAGAGAGTAGTAACAATGAATATAAGAGGGTCACAGGACAAACGGGGCACGATATGTGACACCCGAGAGCGGAGGCTATAAAAAACACTCAACACTCCTCCTCACCCAAAGGGTGCATAAAGTCGAACTCGTGACCAAATCGCAATCAGAGTTCTGATACCATGTTAACAACCAACTACTCCAAAAGACTGATCTAATGAAGAGAGTAGTAATAATGAATATAAGAGGGTTACGGGACAAATGGGGCGCGATGCGCGGCACCCGGGAGCGGAGGCAATAAACAACACTCCCCCTCACCCAAAGGGTGGAAAGAATCGAACCCGTTACCAAATCATATCCAACGTTTTGATTCCATGTTAACAACCAACTACTCCAAAAGACCGATCTGATGGAGAGAGTAGTAACAATGAATATTAGAGGGTCATGGGACAAATAGGGTGCAATCCACGGCACCCGATAGTGGAGTCGATAAACAACACTCAACAAAGCCCGTACCTCAATCTCACGTCTCTATGTTCTGTGCCCAACTTACTGTTAACAACCAATTACTCCAAAAGACTTTGATACCATGTTAACAACCAGCTACTCCAAAAGACCGATATGATGGAGAGAGTGGTAACAATGAATATAAGAGGGTCACGAGACAAATGGGGCGTAATACGCGGCACCCGAGAGCGGAGGCGATAAACAACACTCAACAATTACCAACCAAGAAAAGTTATCATATTAAACATGTTTTTAAGGGATAACATTTTATTTGCTTAAATCTTCCAATAGAATATTGCAACGCTTATCTTTCTCAAATAACTAATTTAATTTGAACAGCAGACCTCTTATTCTTGTCCGTGAATACGGTATGCATATCTCATTTTCTGCTTATCATTTCTAAAGTTCCACCTTTTGCTTTCATTTTGTTTCTCTTGTTACAAGTTGCCCAAACACGACCATATCACTTGACAAGCTTTCAAAAAAATTAACAGGTTTGGATCTATCGTGGTGACATAATTTCACAACCGATGTACTAAGTTTGATTGTGGGCAATTGCTTCTACTCAAATAATTTGAATGAACTCAAGTTTGTATACTAAAAATTGTAAATAAACTCATTCAAGTGTTTTACACTTTTACTCGGGAAAACTAAATTTATTTTCTTTCCCGTTCACCTATTTTCTCAGCATCTAAATTTGATATTTTGCGGTAATAAAGTAAGTATATCTAATTTTGTGCTTATCATTTCTTATGAATTTTTTTAGTTACGCTTTTACACAACCATATCATTTCTTAAGAGTGCTCAAATCATTTGGATGCAATCTAGTATGTATGTTGCAAATTTAAAAAAAATTAATTTAATAGTTTTATTAGAGAAACCAAAAAATTTCTTCCATTTTCACTTATTTTCTCAACACCCAATCGTGGATCTTTTAATTTATTTTATTTTATAATTTTTTGATTGTGATGCTTCTTTTCCTTAATGAATTCCAGACCTTCTATTATTGTAATGAATTTTTTGTATTCAGCCTTTTTTTTGTTAAAGATGTATTATAACACCGCAACTGTGATTTTCAATAGGAAATTGGATTTTTTTTCTTCTTTTTTCATTTGTTTTTTAGCATCTAATATGCATATCTCAATTTTCACCGCAACTTAGATTTTCAATAGGAAACTGGATTTTTTTCTTCTTTTTTCATTTGTTTTCATAGCACCTAATCAGGGATCACTTTTAGTTAGATTTTGTAAAAAAAAATTATTGAACACTTGTCGTTCTTAAACACTCATTTAGTTTTTATTGCAGACCTTTATCCTTGGGAATGATATATTGTGGTAATACGGCGTGCATATCTCAATTTTCAATTATAATTTCTTTTGATTTTTTTAGTTCGACTTTTTTCTTTCACTTTGCTTCTTTTGTTAGAAGTGGCCACAACACAACCGTATCACTTCTATACGTTAAGAAAGTTATTGGGTTTGATATATCTTGATGTCACAACTTCATATACGATGCACTGAGTTTTACTGTGTTCTATTAGGTGCTTTATTAGGCTATGTCCCATTTTTTTGAGGTACTGTCTGAGGTTGGTTCAAATTTGGTGATGTCTAATTAGACTTCTTACAACACCATTTTCAAATTGCATTATTATGTATCTCGAGGAGTCGAATCGGACTTCATGCATTAACGTTCTAATTTGAGGTGCTTTATCAAGTCTCATACATAAGCATCTCATATATCTTAAAACATCAATCAGATTAAATGCATCAATTTTCTTATTAGGAATTTAGGAGTTATTTAGTTCCTATTAGACTTAATCTTCATTGATCCCACCTTTTAGTGTTGTATCAACTTCATGCATTGATGTTTTCACATATTGTGAGAATCAGACTTCACACCTCGATGTTCTTATTAGGATAATAAAAATTTAGGTGAGTCCTTTAAGTCTCAATCTTTATTGATCTCACCTTTTCAAGTGTGGTATTTGGTTTCATGCATCAATGTTTCCAATCTTCCGATGTGCAATATAAGGCTTCATATATTAACATTCTCAAATGTCTTGAGGTGTTGTATCAAATTTCATGCATCTACATTCTCAAATATCAAATTGCATTATTATATCTTGAGGCGTCGAATCAGTTTTCATGCATTGACGTTTTCATCTTTAGTGTTTTATCAGGCTTCTTGCATAAGCATTCTCATGTATCTCGAGACATTGAATCAGACCTCATGCATTGACATTCTTTTCAGGATTCTGGTGAGTTTTGTGAGTCCTATTGGACTCAATATTCATTGATCTTACCTTGAGGTGTTGTATCAAATTTCATGCATCTGCATTCTCGAACATCAAATTGCATTATTATACTCGAGGCGTCGAATCAGTTTTCATGCAATGACGTTCTCATCTTAGGTGTTTTATCAGGCTTCTTGCATAAGCATTCTCATGTATCTCGAGACATTGAATCAAACCTCATGCATTGACGTTCTTTTCAAGATTCTGGGGAGTTTTGTGAGTCCTATGGAACTCAATATTCATTGATCTTACCTTTACAAGTGGCGTATTAGGCTTAATGTATCAATCATCATTTATTGATTTATATTTAAAGGTGTCAAATTAAACTTCTTGCATTGATATTCTCAATTTGCATTATCAATTTCTCGAGTCGTCGTATAAGACTTCATGCGTTGACATTTTCATCAAATGTGCTTTATCAGGCTTTATACATAAACTTTCTTATATATCTCGAGTCATCAAATTAGACTTCATGCAATAATGTTCATGCGTTGACATTCTCATCAAAGGTGCTTTATCTGGCTTTATACATAAACTTTCTCATTTATCTTGAGTCATCAAATTAGACTTTATGCATCAATGTTCTTATTAGGATTCTGGGGAGTTATGTGAGTCCCATTGGACTTGGTCTTCATTGATCCCACCTTTTCGAGTGTCGTATCAGGCTTCATGCATCGACGTTTCTCATATCGTGATGTGTTGTATAAGGCTTCATGTATTAGCAGTCTCATATATCTAGATGTATTGTATCAGGCTTCATGCATCAACAAACTCAAATTGCATTATCATATATCTTTTTTCGTTAAATATGGCTTCATGCATTGGCGTTGTCATTCAAGTACTTTATTGGCTACATGCAAAACATTCTCATATATCTCAAGACATCGAATCAGACTTCACACATCGATGTTCTTATTATTATTATAAAAATTTATGTGAGTCTTGTTAGCCTCAATCTTTATTGATCCCACCTTTTCAAGCGTTGTATTTAGTTTCATGCATCAATGTTTTCAATCTTCTTATGTGCAATATAAGGCTTTATATATTAACATTCTCAAATGTCCTGAGGTGTTGTACCAAATTTCACGCATCTGCGTTCTCAAATATATTGAGACATCGAATTAGACTTTATGCATTGACATTCTCAAATTGAATTATCATATCTCGAGGCATCAAATCAGTCTTCATGCATTGCATTGTCGTTCTCATCTTAAGTGCTTTATCAGGCTTCTTGCATAAGCATTATCATGTATCTCGAAACATGGAATCAGACCTCAAGCATTGACGTTCTTTTCAGGATTCTGGGGAGGTATGTGAGTCCTTTTGGACTCAATCTTCATTGATCTCACCTTTACGAGTGTCGTATTAGGCTTCATGTATCAATCTTCATTTATTGATTTATATTTAGAGGTGTCCAATTAAATTTCTTGCAATGATGTTCTCAAATTGCATTATTAATATCTCGAGTTGTCAAATCAGATTTCATGCATTGACGTTATCATCAGAGGTGCTTTATCAGGCTTTATTAATAAACTTTCTTATATATCTCGAGTCATCGAATTAGACTTCATGCATCAATGTTCGTATCAAGATTCTGGGGAGTTATGTGAATCCCATTGGACTCAATCTTCATTCATCCCACCTTCTCGAGTGTCGTATCAGGCTTTATGCATCGACGTTTCTCATATCATGATGTGTTGTATAAGGCGTGCATTCTCATATATCCTTAGGTATTGTATCAGACTTCATGCTTGGACATTCTCAAATTGCATTATCATATATCTTTATTCGTTAAATCTGGTTTCATGTATTGGTGTTGCCCTTCGAGGTACTTTATCGGGCTTATAAGCTTTCTCATATATCTCAAGACATCGAATCAAATTTGATTGCTGTTCTTATTAAGATAATAAAAATTTAGGTGAGTTCTTTTAGTCTGAATTTTTATTGATCCCACCTTTTCAAGTGTGGTATTTTGTTTCATGCATCAATGTTTCCAATCTTCCGATTAGCAATATAAGGCTTAATATATTGACATTCTCAAATGTCCTGAGGTATTGTATCAAATTTCGTGCATTTGTGTTCTCAAATATCTTGAGACATCGAATTAGACTGCATGCGTCAACATTCTCAAATTGCATTATCATATCTCGGGGCGTTGAATCAGTCTTCATGCATTGACATTCTCATCTTAGGTGCTTTATCAGGCTTCTTGCATCAGCATTCTTATGTATCTCAAGACATTGAATCAGACCTCATGCATTGACTTTCTTTTAAGGATTCTGGGGAGTTATGTGAGTCCTATTGGACTTAATCTTCATCGATCTCACCTTTACGAGTGTCGTATTAGGCTTCTTGTATTAATATTCATTTATTGAATTATATTTAGTGGTGTCGAATTAAACTTCTTGCATTGATATTCTCAAATTGCATTATCAATATGAAGGCATCAAATCAGACTTCATGCATTGGCGTTCTCATTAGTGGTGCT
Organism: Tetracentron sinense; assembly: GCA_015143295.1. Classification (NCBI taxonomy): domain Eukaryota; kingdom Viridiplantae; phylum Streptophyta; class Magnoliopsida; order Trochodendrales; family Trochodendraceae; genus Tetracentron; species Tetracentron sinense. Next base: position 51,625,257 of record CM026551.1, read on the forward strand.
TTATCAGGCTTTATACATAAACTTTCTCATATATCTCGAGACATCGAATTAGACTTCATGCATCAATGTTCTTATCAGGATTTTGGGGGGTTATGTGAGTCAGTGAGTCCCATTGGACTCAATCTTCATTGATCCCACCTTTTCGAGTGTCGTATCAGGCTTTATGCATCGACGTTTCTCATATCGTGATGTGTTGTATATGGCTTCATGCATTAGCTTTCTCATATATTCTGAGGTATTATATATTTGTATCTGACTTCATGTATCAACTATCTCAAATTGCATTATCTTATATCTGTATACTTAAATCTGGTTTTGTGCATTGGCATTGTCATTCGAGGTACTTTATCAGGCTTCATGCATAACCATTCTCATATATCTCAAGACATCTAATCAGACTTCACACATTGATGTTTTTATTAAGATTATAAAAATTTATGGGAGTCCTTTTAGTCTCAATCTTTATTGATCCTACCTTTTCAAGTGTGGAATTTGGTTTCATGCATCAATGTTTCCAATCTTCCGATGTGCTATATAAGGCTTCATATATTAACATTCTTAAATGTCTTGAGGTGTTGTATCAAATTTCATGCATCAGCGTTCTTAAATATCTTGAGACATCGAATTAGATTTCATGCATAGACATTCTTAATTTGTATTAGCATATCTCGAGGCATTGTATCAGTCTTCAGGCATTGATGTTCTCATCTTAGTTGCTTTATCAAGCTTCTTGAATAGGCATTCTCATGTATCTCGAGACATTGAATCAGACCTCATGAATTGACTTTCTTTTCAGGATTCTGGGGAGTTATGTGAGTCCCATTGGACTCAATCTTCATTGATCCCACTTTTTTGAGTGCCGTATCATGCATCATGCATCGATATTTATCATATCCCAATGTGCTGAATTAGGCTTTATGCATTAGCATTTTCACATGTCTTGAGTAACTGTATTAAATTTCATGCATCGACATTCTTATATTTATCAAGGCATCGATTTAGACTTTGTGCATTAACGTTCTCATTTGTAATGCTTTATCAGGCTTCATGCATAAGCATTTTCATATATCTCGAGACCTCGAATCATACTTCCTACATCGAGGTTCATCAAGATTCTCGGAGTTATATTTCACATTGGACTCAAATCATTGATCCCATATTTTCAGGTGTCGTATGAAGCTTGATGCATCGATATTTCCCAAATCCTGTGTGTTGTACAAGAGTTCATCCATCGGTATTTTCATGTTTCAAGACTCTTGTATCAGATTTCACACATCAACATTCTCATATATATTAAGACATCGATTCTGACCTCATGCATCGATATTCTTATCTGTGTTATGGGGAGTTATGTAAGTTCTATAGGCATCATTGTTTATCGATCCAACCTTTTTTAGGTGTAATATTAAGCTTTATGTATCAACATCCACATATGTCAAGTCAGACTTCATGCAACGACATTATCATCCTTCTTTTATGCTTGTAGGTGTTGAATTATACTTCATGCGTCAACATTTTCGTATCTATTAATAGCTTATGCGTTGATATTCTCATTCGCACTATGTTGCACCATGTAAAACTCATAGCTTTGGTCCAAATCACATATTATACAAAACAACCTTCACCACTCCATCCATCAATCAGCACAACAAGCTTAAATCGATTATTTAAAGGATTTTGGTAGGTCTTGGTTTTAAAATTTTGGCTTTTGTAGTTTTTGTGATTCATTGCTCACAATCTCTGACAAAGAGGGACAGCAGCAAACGCCCAATTTTGCACCCTAGGGTGTAGGGTTGCATATATTTCGAGTTGGGGCCTTGGCTCAGGTCGTATTAGCCGACTTCAAGCAGTTATTTCAAGCTTAAAACGAGCTCAGATATAATTTGAGCTTGAGTATTCTAACAAACCGAGCTCTAGCCAAACCCTGTTTGATTTGATTCAACTAGTTTAAGGTTCGGTTCACTCTGTGTTGCTCAGATTATTTTATAAATTATTTATATTGGTGATACATAATTGAAAAATATTTCATTTACCCCTTGTTTGGTAGCCAAGCAAATAAGTGAAAACAAAAGAAAGAAAAGAAATTTGAGAAAGCGTCACTAAGACTTGTATTAGGAAAATTAAATTTATTTTCTACTCTTTTCACTTGTTTTCTCTGCACCCAGTCAACAGTTACTGTTAGTGCTTGGATTTTGCCATTTTTAATTGTGACATTCCCACTTCCCCAAACAACTAATTTAATTAGAATTGGAGACCTTCTATATCATTGTATTTGTGGACATACGGTATGCTTTTTTCATTTTTCGCTTATCATTTCTTTTGGATTTTTTGAGTTCTACCTTTTGATTTCACTTTGTTTCTCTTATTACATGTTGCTCGAACACAACCATAATACTTGATAATGAGTTGTTGCTTACTGTGTAGGGTGCTCAAATTGTTTGGATGCACTCACGTTTGTATACTGAAAATTAGAAAGAAAAAAAAAAAACGCAACTAATAGTATTCTTAGGAAAACCAAAATTTATTTTCTTTTCTTTTTCACATGTCTTTTCAACATCCAATCAAGGGTTTTAGTGCTTGAAAAATTCTTTTTTTTTTTATTGTGATATCTTTGTAAGTGATAATAAATGGAGATATCGTACGCATATCTAATTTTTCGCTTATCATTTATAATAGATTTTCTAAGTTTTTCCTTTTGCTTTATTTCTTTTGTCACAGCTTAGCCCCAATACAGCCATATTACTTGATAGACGTTCAAGAAAGTTGTTGGATTTAGATCTATTTTAGTACCACAACTTCACATACGAGGCAGTGGGAAGCTACTTATTGTTGAGTCTGGTCAAATTATTTGGATGGACTCAGGTATGTATATTTAAAATAAGAAAAAACGCGTCTAAGAGTTTTATTAGAGAAACCAAAATTTATTTTCTCTTTTTCACTTGTTTCTCAATATCCAATTGGGAAGTTACTTTTAGTGCTTAGATTTTGCAATTTTTTTAAATTGTGAAGCTTTCTCTTCCTCAAACAACTAATTTAATATGAATTTTTGACCTTCCGTTTATTGGGTACTTGCGTGTAGAGATTATTGCTTCTATTTACTTCATTGTGGATTAGAGATATCTATGTTCACAGTCATCACATTAGGAAGGGCTCAAGCCCATACTTCAATCTCACGTCTATGTGTTCTGTGCCCAACTAACCAACCAAGAAAAGTTATCATATTAGACATGTTCCAAAGAATAACCTTTTATTTGCTTAAATCTTCCAGTAGTATATTGCAATACTTATATTTCTCAAATAACTAATTTTAATTTGAATTGTAGACCTCTTATTCATGCACGTGATATTTATTTCGAATACGGTATGCATATCTCATTTTTCGCTTATCATTTCTGAATTCCCGCCTTTTGTTTTCATTTTTCTTCTATCACGTCCCAAAACCTACACATAATACATCTCATATTTGTGCAAATTCCAAGGCGTGAACCTGGAACAAATCCCAAGATAATAGAATTTAATCTAAATAAATTACAATTAACAGATGCATATCTCTAGCATTAAGTTTAAAACCAACAAGAGTAAATAACCGTAAATCTGAATCCATATAAAAACCTCACTGACATAACACTCTACCTCAAATTAAAAGTACTAATTAAAGTTCTGCAACGAAACCCAACAGCTAACTAAGTTCTTGACCGTTTTCCCTACGTCCTTCAGGTACTTCCTGAAAAATCAATAAATATAACAAGGGTGAGCTTTTGGCTCAGCAAGAGAATACAACAACATGCAAACATTATGAATAAATAAAACAATGAACAACAAATATGAATATGCATCATTTAATTTATCAGTTTACACAGTTCTTCTGTTAATAAGGTTTATACATAGTTCACCCTATTGACAACATTATTAATCTGGTATGGTTTTATACAGGGACCCTTAGGTTTACACATACCTCACCTAAGGTAGTCACTCTGAGAGGCACGTAACTTCTCAGTGGGATTACACAAAGCTCTCCCTCAGACTTTAGACCTAGAGAGTCTCTCATTCTCTATTTGTCATCCCTTGGTCTTATTCTTTTTAATTCGTTAACCCCACTCTTTATTATGACGTCTCATACCATCATAATAAAGAGAACATAATTTTGCAAAACTAAAAAAATTACAATTACGCAAGACAATAATTGAAATAGATTCTTTTAAACATATCATTCTAAAATAAAGAGAATATGCAATTTATCTAATATGCTCACAATATCCACAATTCCAAATTAATTAATTTGCAAGGAATAAAATAATTAAATCATTTGTTATTTTATTTTATCATTCTTCTTTTCTTTCGTTTTATTTCATCATACATTGTTTAACTTATTTAATTCTTTTTATTTCATAATCTATTTTATTAATTTATTTAATTATTTTTCATCATTTTTATTTAATTAATTCAATTAAATACAGCCCCCAAAACCACCATCGCAAAACACCCGGAACGGCGCCGCTAATCGATCGGCGGGTCGCCTGCGATCGATCGGTATCGGCGATTTGGCTGGGAAACGCCAGCCCAAACTCCATATTTCTATTTTGTTTCAACTTCTGAACCCTTTTTCTCGATTTTCCAACCCTAGAAACCCTTGTTAATTTATCCACCATCGTTCTTTCAATTTATAATTTTTATTCAAACATTATTTATGCATTATATTTCAATGTACATAGATCTCTATCCTAAATTTCATACAAGTATTAATAAATCTATATAAACTCAAGATGAAACAAAACCCTAACTCTAGGGGAGTATTCACTTGCCTCAAAGGTTCGAATCTCAGACTTTTAATATTTCAATCCTACCCGAACATGCTTGTCTCGAAGGATCAGACCACCACGAGGAAGAAAGCTCAAATCTCCGAGCCTCGAATCTTGATCTAGGTGCTTGAAAGCTCTACCCAAGTGCAGCCTCTTTTTCCTTTCTCTCCCACGTTCTATTCTCCAGAATTTCAGTTTAGATTAAAAAAAATGAGGATTAGGTTTAACATGTTCTATTTATATTAACCCTAATTCTTATTTACTAAAAAGCCATTAGTGGCCCTTGTTTGTTTATAGGTTCTGACTAACCCCAAAAAAGCTTATTCCCATTCTCAAATTTATTACCCCTATTCAAAGAGATTACTGAATCACTCTTAAAAATAGGAAAATAAATTTAAAGATCATTGCAGCTTCTCTTGTTACATTTTGCCCAAAACAATGACGGGTTAGGATCTATCGTGGTGTTACAATTTCACAACAAATGTACTCAAATTATTTGTGGGTCTACTCAAATTATTTAGGTGAGTTCAGGTTTGTATACTGATAATTTTAAATAAACTCATTCAAGTGTTTTACACTTTTATTAGGGAAAATTAAATTTATTTTCTTTCCTGTTCACCTATTTTCTCAGCCTCTAATCAAGAGTTACTTTTAGTGTTTAAATATTATGTTTTCTTATTGTGACACTTTTGTTTCTTAAACTTTTTTTTAGTTAATATATACTGCGGACCTTCTATCATTGGAAGTAATATTTTATTTCAATACGTTGCGCCTATCCAATTTTTGCTTATCATTTTCATATTTATTCTTTGAATTCCGCCTTTTCCTTTCATTCTGCTTCGCTATTACAAGTTGACCACAACACAACCATATCATTTTCCACTTGCTAGACATTCAAGAAATTTGTTGGGTTTGGGTCTTTTTTGTTGCCACGAATTTACATGCAAGATACTAAGTTTGATTGTGAGCGGGCTACCTATTGTTGAGGGTGCTCAATTTCTTTGGATGCACTCAGGTATGTGTACTTGAAATTTGAAAATTCAACTATAAGTCTTGTTAGGGAAATCAAAAAAAATTCTTGTGTTTTTCAAATGTTTTCTTGACATCCCAATTGAGATTACTTTTATTGCTTTATTTTTATAATTTTTTATTATGATGTTTCTTTATCTCAAGCAACAAATTTAGTTATAATTGCAGACATCTTATCATTGTAAGTGACATTTTTTGTTAACACCGCAATACAAAATGCGTATCTCAGTTTTCGCTTATCATTTCTTATGAATTTTTTGACTTCCACCTTTCGCTGTCACTTTGGTTCTCATGTTACAGGTTAGTCACAACACAACAATATCACTTGCCAGAAGTTTAAGAAAGTTGTTAGATTTGGTTCTTTCTTGGTGTCACAAGTTCACATGCAAAACATCTGTTGAAGGTGTTTAAGATATTTGGTCATCTGCAGAAAAAAAAACTCTTGTGTAGCTTTCATACCCGGACTTTCCCTTCCAGCACAACAAAAGCAAAGGTTGGCAACCCAGGCTCTCCTCCGTCAACAAATGAGTATGAACTTTATGCATAGCTTCATATATAGGCATAATTTGCACTTGTTTTTTTCAATTGGGCTTTCCGAGTGCTTGGCCAAGGTTTCCTGATGTAGCTTTCGAGGATGTGATCAAGTACATATACTGAAAATTTGAATAAAGACAGCTAAGAGTTTGAGAAGTTTTTGTTTCTTTGTTGAAAATGTTTTCTTAGCATCGAATAAGGGGTTTTGTCTAGTGCTTGGATTTTGCAATTTTGTTATTGTGACACTTCTATTTTAATTTAACTAATTTAGTTTGAATTGCAGACCTCTTATCATTGTAACTTGAGCGCACTCGACTGCTTCAACTTCTTTGAATCCGGTGGATGATGGTGTTGGTGCTTCTTACGCTAGATGGAATGAACCCATTTCATTCGTACGGATAATTCTTGACAAATCTTCCGCCTCTTTTTCCACCCATCTGCATTTTGATATTTTGCGGTAATAAGGTAAGTATATTTAAATTTTCGCTTATCATTTCTTATTAATTTTTTGAGTTATGCTTTAACACAACCATATCAGTTGACAATCATTGTCGTTAGGCTTGGAATCTATCTTGGTGCCAAACTTCACATAGGATGTACTAAGTTTGATATTGGGCTGCTGTTTCTTGTTAAGAGTGCTCAAATTATTTGGATGCAATCTAGTATGTATGCTGATTTTTTTTAAAAATGTATTTAATAGTTTTGTTGGAGAAACCAAAAATTTTCTTCAATTTTCAATTATTTTCTCAACACCCAATTAGGGATCTTTTAATTTATTTGATTTTAATTGTGATGCCACTTTTCCTTAATGAATTGCAGACCTTCTATCGTTGTAATGTATATTTTGTATTCCGCCTTTTTTTTCTAATAGATGTAATATAACACCGCAACTAAGATTATCATTAGAGAAACTAAACTTTTTTCTTCTCTTTTTGATTTGTTTTCATAGCATCTAATCAAGGTCACTTTTAGTTCTTTTTGATTTGTAATGGGATTTGGGCAGGGGTTCGACTAGGCGAGGCTATATTTGAACTGGGATTTGGGCAGGGGTTCGACTAGGCAAGGCTATATTTGAACTGGGATTTGGGTAGAGGTTCGACTAGGTGAGGCTATATTTGAACTGGGATTTGGGTAGGGGTTCGGCTAGGCAGGCTATATTTGAACTGGGATTTGGGCAGGGGTTCGACTAGGTAGGGCTATATTTGAACTGAGATTTGGGCAGAAGTTCGACTAGGCGAGGCTATATTTGAACTGGGATTTGGGCAGGGGTTCAGCTAGGCAGCGCTATATTTGAACTAGGATTTGGGCAGGGGTTCGACTAGGCAGGGCTATATTTGGCAAGCAGTCTAAGTATTTAAAAGCGATAAAACAATTTAAAAATTGATAAAAGACTAAAAAAGACAGAGTTCGACGAGATTTTACCTTCTGGGAAACCCAAAAAGGTCTCTGAAATAAGTGCACCCGAGAATGATTCTTCGGAATTAAATTCCCTAGATCGCCAAACGCTAAAGAGAGATTTTTTGAAAGAGGAGAGAGAAGAGAGGAAAGGAGAGAGGGGATGAGTCAAAAATGAAGAAGAGAAGGTGAGTATTTATAGGTTTTGAAAAGGGATATTCAAAGGAATATTCCTTTGGATATTATAAGAAATATCCTAAGGAATATTCTTAGGATATTCTAAGGAAGATTTTTATTAAAAAAATAATTTTTTAATTTTTTTATTTTTTTGCTGCGCGCGTCGCTCTCCGATTTACCGAAAACCTGATTTCTCGTTTTAAATCCGATTTGAGCCCTGAAATAGCCGAAATTCAATTGATAAAATCCAGAAAAATATTTTTGATAAAAATTCACATTTTCATAAAATTGTAGGGGCATTTGGTCATTTTGAATTCCAGGGGCAATTTGGTAATTTTTATCATTTTAGGCTTGATTTGATCCCAAACACAGTCGAAATTGAACTGATAAAATCCAAAAAAATATTTTAGATAAAATGTGAGTTTTTCAGGACTTTTTAGGGGTATTTTGGTCATTTTGAACTCTATGGGCATTTTGGTCATTTTTTACCTCAGTGGCGTTTCTGAAAATCGAAGCACGAGGAAGAGGGTTTTAAAAGAGAGTTTTTGAAAGGGTTTTTAAAGGTGTAGAAATAGAAAATAGGGGTGCAAAATTGGGTTGCTTACAAAAAGCATAGGAAGGGAACTCTCAACCGTTTCAGGTGCACTATCAGCCTCAACCATCAGTAACAACACAAAGATACATGCAACCCACTCGAGTAGAAATGCCCCAACAAGAGCAACAACGCATAAATCAGAGTCAAAATTTGCTCCGAATGAATGATGAGGACATCACAACTACCTCTTGGGCAATCAATGTCATAGACATGGAAGGATGCAATGTTGACCCATCTCCATCTCAAGCCCAATTGAACAAGAGTCAAGTCTCCCCTATCACCAACACCATATCCAAACAGCAACCACCAGTTCAACGACAGCCCATCGTCTTGAACTGGCCCTCCCCCATCATTATCTCATCCAATCCCACACCATGACGAGTAGTGCTTGATTGGCCTACCCCTCCATCCAACCAAACTCCTATCCCACAACCTATCATGCTGAATCGGCCTACTCCACAGCTCCAGCTCCCTTCAATTACAATAATATAAAAGCAATAAAGAATGAAGTCCGAGGAGAGGTAGTTGTCGAGGTCGACAATTTTAGGGAGTGCAGACAGGCTTGTAAATCAGACTTGACCAAGGAAAATGAGAAAATCAAAGAACATGGGAAAAAAAGAGACAAAGGGGACAGAAGAAGCGACCGAGAGAGAAAAGAATGAAAGAGAGGCTGAGAGAAAAAAAGAAGAAAGAGATAATAGAAGAGAAAAAAGAGAAAGAAGAAGAGAAGATAAAGAAAAGAATCTGAAAAAGCAAAAGGGTACAAAATTACCAATGGATCTATGGAGGACATCTTTGAGCAGGTTAAGAAAACAGAACATTTCTTCTTTGAACAAATGGGTCCACAAGGAAAAGCATCTGAAGAAGACTGGGATGAAGGTGAGAAAGTAGGTTCAGACCAATCAGGTATTTTCTCTTGTAAAGGTAATGAAAATTCAATCTACCCTTTAAGGGCAAATGAGAAGGTGAAGAACTGGGAGGTGGTTCCCATCTTGTGGTGCAAGCTCGACCATACCTCAGTGGTCCCCGGAAAGCAAGGTTTCATTAGATGTTTGGTTACCACCTGAGGATAGGCCTTCAGCCTAGGGTGGTGTTAATTTAGGCCACTTTTAAAAAAAGTTTTTCTTTACTAGGCTATTTCAAAAAAAAAATTATTTTTATTCACTAGTATTTTTTTTTGAAAAATATGATGGAAAAAATTTGACTGAAATAAATGAAAATGAGAAAAATGGATCCTCTAAAGAAATCTCAAAAGTTTTGGACCAATGTAGGAGAATCTCAATCCGAAAGCCTAGGTTCAAAGGAGAAACCTAAGATGGTGACCATTAAAGACAGTAAGCACTAATGTGATTGACATTTTGTTTGGTCATATGAAGACATGCAAATATGGGATCCTGAATAAATTAACTTCAAGAACAAGCAGATGAAAGCACTATATGAGCAGTTCAAGATCACCCATCACAATTTTTCCTGATACAGACCACAGGTGAATGGAGTCATAGAAGCAGCAAATAAGAACTAGAAGCGAATAATTGAAAAATGTTCATTCGTATCGAATATCAGGTGGTGCAATTCTACGATGAAAGCCAAAATATGATGACACGAGTTTACCTCAAAGAAGATGATGCTTCCAACACTGGTTGATTCACATCGAGAATCCAAGCCAAATCATCCCTACATAACCACAATGGTGTTTTCTGGTGGAGCTTTCATCATGACAGACCAATGTTTTAAAACACTTAGGCATGAGGCAAGGCGTTCCACTTGTCTAAGGCGTGAGGTGTAAGCCTCGAGGCGTAAGCCTCTTGGGATTTGATTTTTTAATAATTAAATAATTAAAAAAATTCAAATAAAAGGACAATTAAAATATATCATTCACCATAAATTCATCATTAATCACATACATGATTCATAATTCATTAAATTGAAGATTTAAAATTCAAAAGTATAAATTGATTGATATCGCATACTCGATGGACCCACTTCACCAATCACTAGAAAAAAAACGAAGATAAAAGATGGAGGAATGGCAAGGCTTTACAGAAATACGTAATACAGAAAAGGTCTTGCCTTTGCATGGCTACGATGAAATTTATGTCAGAAAAACTATTGTACAATGAAGAAGAAGTAAGAAGGTCCAGCCCTCCCAATGAATATTATATTCAGTGGGTAGAAGTAGGGTGCACAGTCTTGTTTTTAAATAGGGACTGTAATAGTAAAGACAAAGCAATAAGAAAAGGAAACGAAAGAGGGGGGAGAGAGAGAGGAAACGAGAGGTTGAAGATGTGCCAAAATTTTCTGGTTTTTCTTTGTTCTTTTTTTTTACACGCAGCAAAACTTTTATAGTCAGGAAGCCAAAAAAAAAAAAAAGAGAAAGAAAGAGAAAGGAGAGGATTGAAGACGTATCAGTGAAGATTCTTCTTCTTCTTTCGTTTCTGTTTATGTTTCTGTCGTATTCCATTCTTCTCTGTTTTTGAGAGAGAGAAAGGGAAGAGGGAAAGGGGTTGAAGACGCTTTCTTCTTCTCTTCTCTGTTTTTGTTTTTAGGAAAGAGAGAGAGAGCGCGTGGAGGAGAAGAAGGGGTTGAGGACGTGTCTGTGTTTTGGCTGAACCGTAAAATTGAAGACCTCTAATCTAATTTTATTTCCTCTTTTTAATGTGAAAGGACTTCAGAAGATGTGTTCCTCTTCTAGTTCTCTTTTATTTCCTTTTCTTATGTATAATATAATAATAAAGGATTGTTCTAGCTTCTAAAAGCATAGAGGAGAGACCGAGAGAGAGTCCAAAATTTGACTGTAGCGTAACATAGCGTTGACATAGCGTAGGCCTCTCTGGATCGTACGCCTTATCTAACGCCTTTACTTTAATGCGTATGCTTTTTAGTCTATCACACTTTTTCCTTACGCTTTATAGCGTTTTGTTAACACTGTGACTGACGAAGAAGATCTTCCTGTGCCAAGTTATCTTAACTCTATCAAAAGGTACTATTCATAGTTCAATTTTCAGTTACATGGTTAAATTTGAAAGGAAGAGAGGTTAAATTTGAAAGGGGGGGTCGTGGAGGAAGTTTGGAATTCTGGGGAGAGTCAGGGGCTAGCCAGTACAAGATTTGGTTTCAAGCTTAAGGTGCTCAAAACTCACCTTAAAGCCTGGAATAGAGAAGTTTTTGGCAATAATAAAGCTCATCTAGCTTGGCTCTTACAGGGCATTGGGGAGTTGGACTTAGTGGAAGATTCGAGATCTCTCTCCACTGAGGAGACCAACTCAAGGGAGATTTTGAAAAAGAAATATCTACACACGGCAAGATTATAGGAGAATAGTTGGAAACAAAAGGCTAGAATCTGTTAGCTTAATGAAGGTGATCGAAACACTACATTTTTTCATAGAATGACTATCACCGGAAAAATAACTTTATCTCCAGACTTAAGGTGGATGGTGAATGGTGGGAGGACGCAACCGAGATAGCGGATAGTGTGGTTTCCTTCTACCAGGAATTATATAAAGAAAAGGAATTGTGGCGTCCCAAGTTGGGAGGTTTACCTTTTAAGAGTTTTCCCACTCAGCAGAGAGAGTCCTTGGAGGGAGCTTTTGAAGAAGAGGAGGTCCTGGGGGCCATCCGGATTATGGTTAGGGATAAAGCTTTGGGGCCGGATGGTTTTACTATTGAATTTTATCGATTTTGTTGGGACATTATTGACAAGGACTTCCTAGCGGTAATGAAGGACTTGTATGAGCTCGGGAGTTTTGATAGGGTGATTAACAATACTTTTGTCGTATTGATTCCGAAACAAAGAGGAGCAGTGGATATCAAAGATTTAAGGCCAATTAGCCTTGTAAGCAGTGTGTACAAGATTCTCTCCAAAGTCTTAGCAAGCCACCTTAAGAGAGTGATGGGGTGTATTCTCTCCCCAACAAGGAGCCTTTGTGGGGGGACGACAAATTCTTGATGACATCCTAATAGCCAACGAATACATCAATGACAGACTTAGAGCTAAGGATCCGAGGCATTTTGTGTAAGGTGGACATGGAGAAAGCTTATATGACCACGTGAACTGGGAGTTCTTGGACTATGTGATGAAAAAAATGGGTTTCGGTCTCAGGTGGAGACATTGGATCCGGTTGTGCATTTCTTCTGTGACATTTTCCATCCTCATCAATGGGAGTCCGGCTGGTTATTTTCGAAGTTCAAGGGGTTTGAGACAAGGGAGAGAAAGATTGAGCAGGATTCTGCCTCGTGCCGACGGAGTGCTATTTGAGGGCTTTTCTCTAGGGAGAGAAAGATTGAGGATTTCACACCTCCAATTTGCCGATAATACTTTAAACTTTTGCAGAGTATCCCGTCAGGATCTAAGTTCTCTAAAAGGTCTTCTTCATTGCTTCGAAGTCGTTTCTGGGTTCCAAGTTAACATGTCAAAATTTGAAATAGTGGGCATTGGGGAGATCTCAGACATAGACACCCTAGCGGAGAGCATCGGCTGTAGGGTTGGGTTCCTCCCATCGGTTTACCTAGGGGTTCCCCTCAGAGCGGGTTCCCCTCAGAGCTCGTTTTAAATCTAAGGCAGTGTGGGCCCCGGTTTTGGAGAGATTTGCTAAGAGATTGCCAGGGTGGCAAGCGTCCTTTTTATTCAAAGGGGGGAAGTTAACTCTAATCCATAGTACTCTGAGCAATTTCATGTCTACTATGGTCATTCCCCTATTAGTGGTGGTGACCCTCGAACGATTATAGAGAGATTTACTGTGGCATGGGAAGGGAGATCAAGCTAAGTACCATCTAGTCGAGTGGAACCGGATTTGTCACCCAAGGAGGGATGGGGGCCTCAATTTGAAGCGTTTGTCTTCGGTCAACAAGGCTCTCCTAGGAAATTGGATATGGAGGTACGGGGATTGATCATCATTGCCAAATACGGGGATGACACTTGTTGGGTTCCCAAGGAAGTGTCAAGGCCCCATGGGGTGGGGTTGTGGAAGGAGATCATGGCATTAGCTTGCCTAATTGTTAATTTTTTTCAGTTCAAAGTTGGGGATGGTTCTGAGGTCAGTTTCTGGAAGGATGTGTGGAATGGATCTTTGAGGCTACAGGAGGACTATGCCACTATCTTTCGGTTAGCTTCCGATAAGAAGGCGATAGTCAGGGATTATATTGATAGAGGCAGTGGAGGGGCCGCGTGGTGCCCTATTTTGAGAAGAGGGTTGAATGATTAGGAAATTGCTGAGTATGGCAGGTTGCTGGAGCGTTTAGGGTCTCTCCCTTCAGTTTCTGAGGACCAGGATTGTAGAATTTGGTCTAGAGACAACATGGATCTTTTTTCAGAGAGATCTCTAGGTCAACTGTTGGAAACCGGTCCTTCCATCTCCTTTCCTCATAAAGCTGTATGGAACCCAGGTATTCCATCTAAAGTATCATTTTTTCTATGGAATGCGGTTTTAAACAAAATCCTCACATGTGATCACTTGAAGAGTCGAGGGTAGAGGATGGCGAATCAATGCTTTATGTGCCTCCAAGCGGAAGAGTCGGTAGATCACTTTCTCTTGCATTACCCTTTAGCTCGTGAAATTTGGAGTTTCTTTCTTTCTCGCTCAGGCATGGCCTGGGTCTTTCCCTTATCCTTTCATAACTTCTTATCTTGCTGGGGTGTGGTTAATGGGGATAGTTCTAGGTTAACGTTGTGGAAGATTCTCCCGGGTGCCATAGCTTGGTCGATCTGGAAAGAGAAGAATAAGAGAGTTTTCGAGAATTCTCCCTCTTCTTTTCCCAGTATTTGTAATAAAACCAAGTCTATGGTGGTGGAGTGGGTTTCAGCTAGGCAGGATTTAGACATGTTGTATGCCTGACTTGGTTTGGTGGTGGGGGTTCATAGTCAGGGGTTAGCTTAGTGCATGAACCTTGTGTGGTTTGCTCCTTTGTACTTTGGTTGCTCTTTTAGTAATATATTTTCTTGGTTTATCGAGAAAAAAAACATCATATACCATTTAGTTAGCCCTTTGAGCCTTAACATTCGTTTCACACCCAAACTGGGACATGTTGCACCCACACTGGGGTATTTTGGGTACAACTGAGTGAAGCCGAAAGTTCAAGTTACCTCAGTATGCATACACTAGGACAGTTTTTGTACACCCGTGATCAATTATGCAATAAAAAAAGTCAATTGCTGCCGCCAAAATTCAAGGTACCCCTGTGTTCCGTACATTGGGGCATTTTTTTTATCCCCCATTAAAAAAACAATCAAAGCAATACAAGTGGGTAAAAGCCAAAAGTTAGAGATACCCCAGTGTTCATACACTGGGGCAGTTTTTTAACACTCTAGGAAAATGTTGGGGAAGGAAAAGCAAGACAAAGGGAAAAATAGCGTAAAGAGAAGAGGAATAAAACCCAAAAGCAAGCAAATGTCTCAGTTCTTCTCAATTATCATAATCTTTGAGCCATCCTTTCTTTCAAACAACTCTAACCATAGCCTACGTTTCGTCCTACCATTAAAGTCCTCTTGGATCAATGATTACCATGAAATCTTAAAATTGGACTACGCACATGCATACATGAGTTCAGGCGATGACGGATTAGAGTGACTGAGAGAAATCTATAAAGAAAAGCATGACTTGAAAGGGCACAATGAAAACCCGAACTGGCATCAGTCCCTTTAGGGCGTCAATGCGCAAAAATTATGTAGGACAGACCTGTTGAAAACCGTAACTGGCATCAGGGGCAAAAAAGGCAAATGAAATCAACTGCAGCAATCAATTTTACATCGTCACTAGGTCTCTCAATACTTAGGTTGGGAACATAAGCAGTTACAAGTCGGACAATATCATATTCTTGTTGCGCCTTTAAGGGTTTATCTAAAGGACCAAGGCAAATGTGATAGAGTGGATCCTATGTTGGTCTAAACACTTTGGAAGTGGTTTAAATCATGCCCATCAATTTTACTCCTATCATAATTCTCATCATCATATTTTTCAAGGGTAAAAAAAAAGTGACTCCCATTTCAATTAGACTCTGCAATGATTTCAATAATATTCTTCATTTGTTTTATTAAAAATAACATACAAAATCAAAAATGCAGAAAAGGTAATCTCTAGATCTCTTCCAATGATTCTTGGCTTTAGTACAGTTAACTTCAACGTGACACCACGTCCATCAATAACCTCTAGCTCTGTTTTACTTCGTCCACCTGTAAAGGCACAAATACAGGGAGTTAATTTACATTGTTCCTTTTTGACATAATAATACTGTATGAACTGATAACTTTCATGGAATCAAATGACCAATGTCAAAGTATGAATATACATGTTTTGAAAGAAATATCAATTAACTAGTATTTACCTGTACAGAGTTGGGAGCTACATTGAAGTTCATATCCGGGTCAAAAAAGTACTTTCAACTGGAGCTCAATTCTGCAAAGCAACAAGAGAATCAACAATGGGTCAAAAAAAAACATTTTTTATGCCCGCTTTACCTCGCCAACCTGCAGTCAAGTAATGGTTGTACGGTTGGAAACCGTGCCACATTAAACTTTAGGTTTTATTTTTGAACTTAATATGCAAACCAATTGATAGTCTAATTCAATCCATAATCATGATTGTTCTTTTTTTTTTATTCAATAACACACTTTATTCAAAAAAAAGCAAAAAAAACACAATATAAGAGGAGAACTACCAAACCAACCCAGAGTTTACAAGCTTATAAACTCAGTAACTACATAACATGCCACCAACAACCCCCTCCCCACTAGGACTGCTCAAAATTACAGCTCAAAATTAAGAATTTCCTCCCTAGGGCAAAGGGCCCCTACCCATTCCAATATATTCGAACAAATGTGGCCACAAAAATGAGGCACTGAAGACGTGACATCCTCAAACACTCTCCCATTCCTCTCCTTCCACAAAAACCAGGATATCACTCCCGGAAGGACTCCCCAAACCTCCTCCCAAACCCCTCCGCCTCTATTCCAATGCCAACCCTCTAATAAACTCCGCAAAGAGAGGGGGAAAACCCAAGCCATTCCCAAACGAGTCAAGAAATGGCTCCACACCTCGAATGCTACCGGACAATGCAACAGAAGGTGGTTCACTAACTCTTCCGCTTGGAGACACATAAAGCACCTATTCAGCATACACCATCCCTGAGTTTTCAGATGATCCACCGTAAGGATTCTATCCAACACAACTGTCCATAGGAAGAAAGAAACCTTCGAGGGTATTCCTGGATTCCAAATAGCCCTATGAAGAAAAGACCCCCCTTCCGAAGAAAGAAGAGAATGAAACAACAGCTTAATTGAGAACCTCCCTTGTCTATCCTTGCTCCACAACCGACAGTCCTGACCTCTGGATGAATCACAGAACACGAGAGACGCTCCAAGAGCCTGATCAAATCTCCAATCTCCTAATCGTTGAGGTCCCTCCTCAACCTAGGACACCAAACCACTCCTGAAGCATTCCTCACATATGAATCCACCACTAGTGCCTCCCTATCTAGTGCTAGGCCGAAGAGGTTGCCGAAATCATCTATAAGTCTCGTCGAACCTGACCAAACATCCTTCCAAAACCTTATTTCCGACTTTCTCCCTACACGGAAATGAACGAATGGCACAACCAAACCCGCCGTAGCCATAATCCCCTTCCAAAATCCCAACCCATGAGGACTTCTAACCTCCCGAGGTAACCAGCAAGAATCCTCCCCATACTTGGCCACTATTACCTCCCGCCTCAGATTGCTCATTTCCTTTCCGAATCTCCACACCCACTTGCCTAACAAAGCTTTGTTCATTAGACTTAGCGGCTTCAGGCTCAACCCTCCCTCTTCCTTAAAACGGCACATCTGGGACCAAGGCACCAAATGATACTTAGCTTTATCCCTTCTATCATGCTAGAGAAACTCCTTTTGCCTCTTTTCTGTAATGGATGCGTAGGTTCATTGCCGCTATGTAAAATGATACTTAGCTTTGTTCATTGCCGCTATGAAAAATGATGTATACATCCCCCAATTGAGTTAAAAATTTTGAGAAAAAAATATTTTGAAAAATTGTTTAAAAGCTCTCAAATATACCTTATTAACTACCCCATTTGTGCAGGTTCGGATTGAACCCGTGAGGGAGATTGAGGTCCATGATAGCGCCCGTGTGCCGGACCCGTCTCCGTTTTTCCTTTTACTTTTCCTTACCGAGCTTTGAAATGATTTTGAAAATGTTTGACTCAATCAAGGATGCACACATCGTTTTTTGCGTGCAAAATCGGCTTGTGTCTATATTCTTTGCCATTCTTTGCCGGTACAGAGGGGCAGCTGTAGACACCCAATTTTGCACGCCACAATGACTCGTTTCACTCAAGTATCGAAAGATGAACTCAAAGAAAAGACCCGAACTCCAATAAGCTATAAGAACCCAAAACCAGCTCGAGGCCCAAGGAGGGCCTTCTTTTTTTTTTTGTGGAAAAAAATAGTCTTGCCATTCTAAACGGCGAGTAGTATGAAGAAGACCCTCTCGCCCTTTTAAAGGGCGAAAATCCATTCAAGCCCATTTGTTTCACTTTGCCTTTTAAAACGGCGAAATTAGGAAAACCCTAATTCTAAACTTTGGTTCACGTGCCAACTCATTTTTGGGTTATGGGAGTTTGTCCCACATCAGGAAAAAAAGAAAATCCATTCTTTTCACTATTATAAAAAGGCCTTCACCCCACACTCTTACTTCATCTTGAAAATTCTAGGTAGAACCTTTAGAGCCTTAGAGAAACCCTATATCTTGAAAAATAGAGAAAAACCGTAGTCTTGGGAATACTTTAGAATCTCTACAATTTGGAAATCATATTGGAAAATTCCCAACCTTTGGAAACCTTAGTGGATAAGAGAGCAAGAGCTTATACCCTAGCCTTAGAGTTCGGATCTACCTCATTGCTTTCATCTTTAGGTGCTTGGAGCGCGGGATCATTGGAGCGCAATCAAAAAGGTTTGCAACATTTACTATATTCTCTTTCTGCCCATCCAAGTCCCTTCTTCCTTCGTTCTTCCCTAGTAGTCCAAAGATTTCCCTCTAAACGGTTGTGAGGTAGTGGAAATCTGGATGAAGAAGAGAGTAGGAAGAAGAGATCTTCGATTTCTTCTCCTTACTTTCATTGTATTTTTATTGTTAGTTCTTCCCTTTTCCACTAATGTAAGCGCGGCCCCTCTCGATTCAGTCGAGGAGAGAGTGTGGTGAATCACCGATTTAAGGAAAGGGTTTGCCGCTCCAGTTGAGAGAAATCACCCTGATTCGGTCGAGGAGGGGTGAATTTCCAATCTCGAATTAAAAGAAAAGCAAGTGGAGAGAAATTACCCTAATTCGGTCAAGGAGGGGTGAATTTCCAATCTCGAATTAAAAGAAAAACAAGTTGAGAGAAATCACCCCGATTCGATCGAGGAGGGGTGAATTTCCAATCTCAAAATAAAAAGAATAAAAACAGAAAGAAAATAATTGTTTAATTAAATTAATGGAGAAATGTTAAAAAGGTAACCGTCATTAGACGGATGAGTAGAGGTGCTTAACACCTTCCTCGACTAATAAAAAGAACCCCTAAATCCGATCTCGGTTCTTGAACTGAGGGTTTTAGTTTGGGTGATCAATTACACCCGTGGATCTTGATTGGTGGCGACTCTGAGTCTTGGTTGGAGATCGACCCAGGCCGGCTATCGGACAATGTCTAATCAGACTTATTGCATCACCATTCCAATTGGCATTATTATATATCTCAAGTTGAATCGGACTTCATGCATGGGCTTTCTCATTTGAGGTGCTTTATTAGGCCTCATGCATAAGCATTTTCATATATCATAAGACATTGAATCATCAATTTTCTTATTAGGATTCCTGGAGTTATTTAGGTCCTATTAGACTCCATCTTCATTGATCCCACCTTTTCGAGTGTCGTATCATTCTTCATGCATCGACATTTCTCATATCATGATGTGTTGTATAAGGCTTCATGCATTAACATTCTCATATATCATGAGGTGTTCTATCAGATTTCATGCATTGACATTCTCAAATTGCATTTACATAAATCTTTATACGTTAAATCAGGCTTCATGCATTGGCATTGTCATTCAGGGTGCTTTATCTGGCTCCATGCATAAGCATTCTCATATATCTCAAGACATCGAATCAGACTTCACACATCGATGTACTTATTAAGATTATAAAAATTTAGGTGAGTCTTTTTAGTCTCAATCTTTATTGATCTCACCTTTTCCAGTGTGGTATTTGATTTCATGCATCAATGTTTCCAATCTTCCGATGTGCAATATAAGGCTTCATATATTAACATTCTCAAATGTCCTGAGGTGTTGTATCAAATTTCATGCTTCTGCGTTCTCAAATATCAAATTGTTTGATCATATCTCGAGGCGTTGAATCAGTCTTTATGCATTGACGTTCTCATCTTAGGTGCTTTATCAGGCTTCTTTCATAAGCATTCTCATGTATCTCGAGAGATTGAACCTCATGCATTGACGTTCTTTTCAAGATTCTGGGGAGTTATGTGAGTCCTATTGGACTCAATCTTCATTGATCACACCTTTTCGAGTGTCGTATCAGGCTTTATGTATCAATCTTCATTTATTGATTCATATATAGAGGTGTCGAATTAAACTTCAAGCATTGATATTCTCAAATTGCGTTATCAATATCTCGAGGCTTCAAATCAGACTTCATGCATTGATGTTGTCATCAGAGGTGCTTTATTAAGCTTTATACATAAACTTTCTCATATATCTTGAGGCATCAAAATAGAGTTCATGCATCAGTGTTCTTATCAGGATTCCGACTTCAAGCAGTTATTTCAGGCTAAAAACGAGCTCAGATATAATTTGAGTTTCTGTACTCTAACAAATCGAGCTCAAGCCAAACCCTGTTTGATTTGACTCAAATAGTTTTAAGGTTCGGTTCACTCTGTGTTGCTCAGCTTATTTTTTATATTATTTCTTTGGTGATACATAAATGAAAAATATTTCATTTACCCCTTGTTTGGTAGCCTAGCAAATAAGTGAAAACAAAAGAATGAAAAGAAATTTGAGAAAGCACCACTAAGAGTTGTGTTAGGAAAATTAAATTTTATTTCTTATATTATTCCCTTGTTTTCTCTACATCCAATCAGTGGTTACTGTTAGTGCTTGGATTTTTCCATTTTAATTGTGACATTCCCTCTTTCCCAAACAACAAATTTAATTAGAATTGCAGATCTTCTATCATTGTAAGTGATATTTTGTTGACATACGGTATGCATTTTTCATTTTTCGCTTATCATTTCTTTTGGATTTTTGAGTTTTGCCTTTTGATTTCACTTTGTTTCTCTTGTTACTTGTTGCTAGAACACAACCGTAACACTTGATTATGAGCAACTGCTTATACTGTTGGGTGCTCAAATTGTTTGGATGCACTCAGGTATGTATACTAAAAATTAGAAAGAAAAAAAAAAGTGAACAAAGATTTTTCTTAGGAAAACCAATATTTATTTTCTTTTCTTTTTCACCTGTCTTCTCAACATCCATTCAAGGGTTACTTTTAGTGCTTGGAATTAGCATTTTTTTATTCTGATGCTTCTCTTCCTCAAGCAACTAGTTTAATTTGAATTGCAGACTTCTTATCTTTGTAAGTGATATTATATGGAGATACGGTACGCATATCTAATTTTTCGCTTATCATTTCTAATAGATTTTATATGTTTTGCCATTTGCTTTATTTGTGACAATTAGCCCTAATAAAACCATATTGCTTCATAGATGTTTAAGAAAGTTGCAAGATTTAGATCTATTTTAGTACCACAACTTCACATGCGAGGCAGCGGGAAGCTACATATTGTTAAGGGTGGTCATTATTTGGATGAACTCAGGTATGTATATTTAAAATAAGAATAAAACTCGTCTACGAGTTTTATTAGGGAAACCAAATTTTATTCTCTCTTTTTCACTTGTTTCTCAATATCCAATTGGGAGTTATGTTTAGTGCTTAGATTTTGCAAAAAAAAATTATTGTGAAGCTTCTCTTCTTTGAACAACTAATTTAAGATGAATTGCTGACCTTCCGCTTACAGGGTATTTGCATAAAAAGATTATCGCTTCTATTTGCTTCATTGTGGATTAGAGATATCTATGTTTAAATTCATCACATTAGGAAGGGCTCCACATTGTGGATTAGAGATATCTATGTGCCCACCTTACGAACCAAGAAAAGTTATCATATTAGACATGTTCCTAAGGGATAACCTTTTATTTGCTTAAATCTTCCAATAGAATATTGCGACACTTATCTTTTTCAAATAACTAATTTCATTTGGATTGCAGACCTCTTATTCCTGTACGTAATTGTTTTTTGGAATACGGTATGCGTATCTCATTTTTCGCTTATCATTTCGGAAGTTCCGCCTTTTGCTTTCATTTTGCTTCTCTTGTTACAGGATGCCCAAACACAACCATATCACTTGACAAGCGTTCAAATTGGTTATAACCAATTATGGCCTAAATAATAGTGGTTAATTACCGATTAAAAAAATATATATACCGAATAAAATAAGAGATTATAACATAATCGGTAATCTGTATTAGTGATTATAATTGATTAACAAGTAATCGAAAAAATTTGATTATTTTTAGTCACGCCGTCTCAACTTCATTTTACTTATCTTTCCATCATTGCCCCTTCCATTCTTCTCCCTTCTTTTTTCTCTGTTAATATATTTGCGTTTTTCAACTCAATTTCTCATGTTGACTTGATTTTGTTTTCAATCCTTGCTTTTCTATTCTTTGCTAAATGTTGTAGATAACACACATTCCAAGGGAGTAGATCTGATATTATAAATTTTCCCTCTGAAGTTCTCTGACATTTAATCTCTTCAATTTTAAGGCCCTTCTGAATGTGAGAAGTTTCAAGACTAATCTAGGAAATTTGGTCAATGTACCAATGCCTACAAACACAGTTCCTCCCAAGTCTCAATCATGTAAAGTAACTATATTCAAATTAACCATAATGGCTAATGAAAGAAATGAGCGTATAACAAACTGATAGAAAAAGAGCATCAGGATATTGTTATGAAAGTTTGATTTCAACTGGAATTACGAAACACGTTTTCTTTGAAAGAAATCCTGCTTGGGTTTCATGTTTGTGCGATGATATTTATGATACCGGTAACAGAATTGGCAATAGTACCTAACACTAATTCAGCTTCCACGCATCAAAATTTTTCTTTTGTTCAAATTCTTAAATTTCTTCCATACATAAGTTCACCAACAAATTTAATTCAGATATATTCTTATTATGTTCAGAAAATAACTTTTCCAAGTCTTTTGATAATTTCAGAATGGAAGATGGTATGGAATCTATGGATAAACACACCTAAATGAGCGTTTTGTAGAACTCTTGAGATGTATTCTCAATTCATGTTTATGTTTATGTTCAGATATATTCTGAATTCATGTTTATGTTTTATCCATAACTTTTCTCCTAAACAGGAAAACTCACATTGTATCATATATGACATTTACGATTCAAAATATAGTGGAAACACCTTCCAGATTCTGGGGTCACCATTTCATAATGCCAAACCTGTATTTTAATCTGTCTCATGAAAAAACATGCCAATGGATCCCAGAGAATATAGAAACCAGAATCCTTGTCGAGGCATAAAGGCAATTAAATTGGCAACATATGTGGAAAGAAGTAAAAGACCTTCCTAAATGATAGTTGGGAGCTTTTTAGGGGATCATAAAGCATAAAACTAGTAACGATGTAGCGTTACAAAAAGAAATATAAAGTACCCTTAAGCTTCAAAAGATATGACTAGGATTGCAGCTTAAGGTTTACTAGCAATAGTAAAGAAACCAGGAGAAGGCTCTACTACCACTGTAACAGCTTTCAGCCTTTACTTTTTCATATGGTCGACATAAATCAACATCAAGAATGGAGTATGAGTTCTACGTTTTATTATAAAAACTTCTTGATGGAAAATTTAACATTATTACATTTTCTTATGCCATTATCTATGGATATGATATAAACTTCATAAGATAAAGATATACCAGATGAAATGCTTACTAAGAAAATTTAGTTTTCTTATATATTTTTTAACATAGTCCCAAATTCACCGGTCCATGCTCATAGAGTTTGCTGGATCCAGCACTCTGTACCCGTGTCAGATTTTGACACTCCTACCTGTATAAAAGCAACCTAGCTTTCATCTTTTGTAATGAATAGGTCGTTGATGTAGTTTATTGAGATCCTTAGCAGAATAGTGGTGTTATTTCCTTTTCCTCCATTTATTATGACTCTGCAGTCTGCATATTGTAACCAGACGAAATTTGGTTAGATTTCTTACTATTTAGGTCTTATAAATTACAAAATGCCATGCTGGAATAATTTGTTTCATTCATCTCTCTAGCTGGTATGTTTCTCTTCTTCTTACAGTCTAAATCACCAGGGAAGAGCTTTGCCATTCAGAAGCATGATTTGACAGATCATGGGGTGGGTAAGAAAACTGTTCTATCCTATTAAAAAGATACTCTGTCCATGCCATGTGATTCTAAGTGAAAAGATAAGTTTGAGAGGCCTGAGCAATCTCAAATTAGACATTCTCCCAAAGACGTGTTGAATGATTATGGTCGAGGCCTCATCAGTGATAATATGCCTGCCTCGAGCTTTGGCAATCTCTCATTTTCATCCCAAGCTCGGAGTTCCACCCCAAAGACTTTTCCTAATGGGGAGACTAGTATGTCAACCCCTCTTATATTGCTGTAATAATTGTGTTTTAATTTTTCTAAAGACCCAATAGATCCTTTTAGAAACTGTTTTGAGTTGTAGTTTTTTAGGATCTCTTATGATAATAGTTTCATTGGAGGTCAGTGTTCATGTCTCTCTAGAGACCGTAAAAATTCCAATCGGACACCCTTCTTATGCCCATTATATTGAACCCTGACATCTCCCCCACCATCCCATATGGCCATATGCTCCATAGAATCAAAGCCAATCGGACACCCTTCTTATGCCCATTATATTGAACCCTGACATCTCCCCCACCATCCCATATGGCCATATGCTCCATAGAATCAAAGCTCTATGACTGTGTTGGTTGCATCTAAATATCCTCCTGGGGAAAATATATGCCTCTTGTACTCTTCAGACTCTTAAGGGATGGGCTTAGTTTTAAATATAAGGGTGGAAATGGGTCATTCCGCTTGAAGCTTGACCTGGTTTCTTGCTGCTCGGACCCAACACATGAGATAGTTTACCCAATTGTTAGTGGGTGTTCTTTAGTCATTAAGTTGCATGTGTTTAATTTGGTGGGTTTAGCTTTGGCGCAGTTATACACAACCAAAACCTGACCAGAATAAAAACTGTTTACTCCTCGGCTAACCTTAATGTTGGGGCCCTGGGGGACTCCATTCCTATCCAAATTCTCAATCACGCCGATGGGACCACCCTCCTAAATGATTTTTCATTGCATTCTGCTATGATACGCCGAAGAAGAATTTATTTTTTTATCAAATAATCGTATACCCTTCAATAGGCTTTTGCCACAAGTTTGGGCCTTAAGAGGAAGGATTGCATCTTCATTACTAGTATAAATTCTGTGGCTTGTTTGAGTTTTTTTTTTTTGTTTTTTACACACACTTATATCAGAAGCGGGGTTAAATTGTTTGTTGATTTTTTTCTAATATTTTTAATGAGTCTCAATTTTATGGTATCTTACTGGGAAAATAGTTAGTAATGTTAAATTTTTTTATTATTCCTATTTTATCCAAAACTCTATATAAAAAAAATTAAGATATTTTATTATCTTATTTTACATGAGAAAAGTTAGTAGGGGTTTTGAATTAATATCAACTACAACTAACAATAATCCCTCAATATCTCCTCGATTTCCTCAAATCCTTATCCTTATCTTCTCTCATGCTCCCTCCTTGGTCTCTCAACAAAGAGGCACACCCTCTCTACGTTGTAACTACTTTTCAAGAGAAAAAGTAGGGACGTGTAAAGAGGTAGTTTCAACCCACTACTTCATCTTTTTAAGTTAAAACTTTGAACGAAAATATTTAAAATTCCCTCACTAGAGTCCCTCTTCACAGTCTCTCTCCCCTTCCCCTCTCTCACGTGCATCGCACGTGTCGCCCACTAGTATATATATATATTAGATAATTTGATTTGATTTTTTAAATACTTTTGTCAGTTCTTACTGATTTTTCTGATAAATGTTGAATATCGAAGGACATGAACAGCCTGAGAATCATGGAGTGTATTTCAGGAGTTAACCTGTAGCAGGCACCTCAGAAGTGTGGTGCCATCTCCTTTTTAGCATATCCTAATATCCTAATAAATTGCTTTGATGAAAAGGTATCCATCTCCTTTTTAGCATTTAACATACATATATGTGCATATATATATCTGTATTTATTTATATGCATGTGTGAATATATATATATATATATATATATATATATATATATACATGCAATCTCGTTGGAAGTTCTCAATATATTTGGCAACTTTGACAATCTCTCCATTTCAGGTACGGTTTAACTGCTGTAAATAAATAATGATTAACTGTTTGCCATGAAACTTCTTATGCCTTCTTGAGAATGCTTGATTCTGTTGACCCTTCTAAAGCACATGGTTCTGAGTTCTGATTGAAATTAATATTTTTCCACTTGCCATGTCAGATTTTCGATAGTGAATAGGAGCATAAAACTAATTAACTAGAAAATAAAGATTTATGTGTTAGTTTTTGAAGTTGCTCTTCATTATTATCAATAATGTACTCAAATAGAGAAGTATGTGAACATGGTATTGGCGGATACATTTTTTCCTATCTTCCCATAATCTATTCCATCAAACAACATTCAGTCTTGATCACAATTTTGGTGTGACAGTATTTATCTGGTCAGAAGCATCGTGTGTATGCATATCTCAACTTGCTGGCTGTATATTTGATCATTGTCATTCATTATAAACCACATGGTCAGAGCCGCACCATCATTCTGTGTCTAAATAACAAATGCCCTTGTGAGTTGTGACATCCATAATGGTGCATTCATAAGCATTTTTCCTAACTTCCTCCTAAGATTCTGAAAACACGAACATAACAAACCAAAAGACTAGGAACAATATTCCGCATCAAGACTTCATGCAGGATGTTTTGATGAAGAGACATGTTATTCAACACTTATTTGACATTTTACATCTTTTTATGCCAATTTTTAATAGTTTTTTTGACATTTTCCTTTCCAATTCTTTACCACAGGTTACTGATGCAGAAGACATCCTTAGATTGCAATATGCAATCGATGTGAAGGACAAAAATTTTGATCTTTTCAAGATATACGTTTACTTAGTTTGGACAGAAAATTGGCGCTTATCTGATCCTCTGTTGGTAGACAAACCAATGATTTTCAAAATGTGGGGGGTTTGTCTTCGGAATTGTTGGCTCATATTTTGAAGGCTCAGGTCATTAGTTGTGGAGGCTTGGATGAAGTGCTGGCTTGCTACATTAGGGTGTCAATACCACAACTTCGGTTCAAAATCCATTCTGCTCACCACTTATTGCTAACCCACTAGCCACCACCATATATGCTTGGCTACACAAAATAAAAGGGGGAAAAGTAATGTGCCTGGAAAAGTTTCATTTTTGTTATAGCTGCTAACTTGGCTTATATTGAGAAGGGGCTAGTCATTTCTTAAGAAGGTTTGTGTAATAACCCAATTTTAATTTGGAATTTTTGGGTTTTGGATTTGTTAGTCCTCCTCACTCTTGTGGGGCCCGAAGAAAAAAAGTCCTTAGTAGAGGCCAAGCCCATACACTCTTAAGCTTTGAGTGATAGTTTAAATTTTATAAAATAGGGAAGTATGAAGGGATTAAAGTGGGGTTGAGAGAATTGAGGGAGTGAAGAACTTCATATTTAGGAATTTTCTTGTGTTTTCATATTTTCTCTTTAAGTCCTAAACCTAAGAAACAATTAATGTTGATGATTCAATAGCATAGGTTTGTGTCCTAAACCGATCTTAGACTTTGCCAATCCAAAGTTTGGCCTTGTCAAATCTTATGAGTTTATTAGTTTTCCTTATGAGGTTTTCCTTAAAACTCTTTTACTATGCATTTTTGAACATTAGGCTTACGAGAAAACATTGATCATACAAGACATATAGTGCTTGTGAGCATACTAACAATTTAGAAATCTTAAAACATGCACATATGGGACATATAAGCATCAAATAGGTTTGGAAAGCTTTAAACATTTAAGACATGTTGAGATAATCTTAGGTGCCTCCTATAAATCATAAAAAGTCTCAAAACATCCAATCACAACCTTAGGATACCATACATAGAAGTAGCATAGTAAGGAACATCATGAGCATGCTTTAAAATTATAGTTTTCATAATGGAGAATTAGATAAAGTCAATAGTAGAAAGCATTTACTCATTCAAGGTCATTAACTTCACAACAACTTATTTATTACTATTTATGTGTAGTAAAGTTACTAGTAGGGTGTACTTACTTTGCAAAGAGTGAATCTCCCCAATATAGAGATTGAGGAAGGTTGAGAAGGCTTGAAGGAGTGCAAATCGACTTTGGGAAGCAAAATAAGCTCCAACCTTGGTCTTGGAGAAAAACCGTAGTCCTCCCCTTCCTTCTTCTTCCAAAATCCTCAAAATCAGCCTTAAAAGGTTTGTGATACCCTAAGGCCACGAAATTCGCCTTATATAGGCAAAGGGGTGGTCAAAAGACCATCATACCCTTAATGAAGGGCTTAAAAATACCAAAAAGGGAAAAATCCATATGATTGGTCGACTGGTAGTGATCATCGGTCAACCGGTCAAAGACGACCTCTTTGTTAAAAAAACTCATACAAAGTTTTGCTTGATCGGTTGACCGGTAAGGGGTATCGGTCGACTGGTAGCAGTTCGTTCGACCGGTAGCAATATCGGTCGACCGGTTTTGCCTTTTTTTCCCCCATTTTTCCTATTTTCTTCATTTTGACTTTTGAATGCTTTACCCTTGTTCCTTAACTCCCATAGGCATTACACACCCATGTTTTGAACCCCCAGCAATCATGCAGACACTCATAAGGTTCACAACACTCATTTCTCATTGAGAATCTCCAAGACTATACACAAAGCTTAAAGCCTTAAAAACACTATTCACAGGAATTTCATCCTCGAAATTGGACGATACTAAATACATAACAAGAGCAAAATTTACATGGAAGTAACAAATCAAGCTATACAAACAACTGAGGGTACTTTTGCCTCACTTCGGCCTCGTGCTCCCACATAGCCTCTTCTACGAAATGGTGCTGCTACTTCACGAGGACTAATGGAATAGTCTTGGTTCGCAAAACTTGATCTCTACGATCCAGAATCTGAACCGGCTGCTCCACTAGTATAAGATTCTCACAGATCTCTAATGGGTCGAGATCAATCACATGTGAAGGATCCAGAATGTATTTCCAAAGCATGGACACGTGAAACATGTTGTGGACCGCCGCCATGTGAGTAGGTAAAGCGACCCGGTATGCCAACTCACCGACTCTGGTAATAATCTTGCCCCTCTTACCGATCCTCATAATTCCCCTGCTAGGAGAAATTTTCACAAAGACTCAATCCCCCACCCAGAATTCCAAGTCC
The DNA here is from genome assembly GCA_015143295.1 of Tetracentron sinense. NCBI lineage: Eukaryota > Viridiplantae > Streptophyta > Magnoliopsida > Trochodendrales > Trochodendraceae > Tetracentron > Tetracentron sinense. The sequence continues at coordinate 51,654,416 of CM026551.1, forward strand.
CTACGGTGAGTATCTGCGTAGCTCTTCTGCCTATCCTGGGCAGTCTTCAACCTTTCCCGGCTAAATTTGACCCTATCAACGGTCTGCTCCATCAACTCAAGAACAAAAATTTTATTTTCCCCAACTTCATCCCAGTATAGAGGAGACCTATAACTTCTTTTGTACAAGGCTTCGAAAACAGCCATCTGGATGCTTACCTGATAGCTGTTATTGTAGGCGAACTCAACCAACGGCAAGTGATCCTCTCAACTGCCTTTAAAGTCCAACATGCAAGCCCAGAGCATGTCCTCTATAATTTGGTTCACCCTCTCGGTCTGTCCATCAGTCTGAGGATGAAAGGCGGTGCTAAAATCCAGACGGGAACCCAGTGCACTCTAAAAGCTCTTCCAGAACCTAGAAGTAAACCTTGGATCCCGAAATGACACAATGCTGACTAGTACCCCTTGCAATCGAACTACTTCTTTGATATACAGCGTTGCAAGCTGGTTCGAGTTGAACGTAGTTCGATAGGGCAAAAAATGGGCGAACTTCGTCAAACGGTCAACCACCACCCACATGGCATCAGAGTTATTCACCGTTGTTGGTAACCGAACTATGAAATCCATGGAGATATTCTCCCATTTCCACTTAGGATTCGGAAGGGATGGCAAAAGACCTGCTGGCCTCATATGTTCGTCCTTCACCTATTGGCACACTAAGCATCTTGACACATACTCTGCGACTTCTCTCTTCATATTTTGCCAGCAATAGTATCTCTTCAGGTTCTGGTACATCTTCGTACCACCAGGATGCACAATATACTTGAACTGGTGGGCTTCATCTAAGATCTCGCTCATCAACTCTATATCTACAAGAACACATAATTTTTCCTTAAGCATGATAACTCCATCACCATTCAAAGAGAATTCCTCACTCCCTTTGCTAACGGCCTTATCTTTGTAAGTAATTAGCTCCGCATCCGAACCCTGCAACTGTTGGATCCGAACATGGATATAAGGCCTGATTATAAGATTAGCCATAACTGGCCCAAAAGTGGGAATACTGAAGCTGGTATCGAGGTTTGCCATGACCTCCAATATTTTTCACTCTTAAATCATCGTTTGGGCTACAAGTACAGGAAGCTTCCTGCTCATAGCGTCTGCCACCATGTTTACCTTACCCGGGTGGTACTGGATAGAGCACTCGTAGTTCTTTAAGAATTTTATCCATCGACTCTGCCGCATGTTCAACTCATTTTGAGAAAAAAAATATTTCAAGCATTTGTGATCCGTGAACACATCAAACTGTTCCCCATAAAGGAAGTGCCGTCAAATCTTCAATGCAAATACCACTGCGGTAAGATCCAAGTCGTGAGTAGGATAGTTCTTTTCATGATCCTTCAACTACCGGGAAGCATAGGCGATGACTTTCTTGCGATGCATAAGAACACATCCTAGCCCAACATTCGAGGCATCACTGTAAACCACGAAACCTCTTCTTCCCGATGACACTGTGAGAAGGGGAGCTATAGTAAGCCGCTTCTTCAACTCCGTGAAGCTCGCTTCACATTTTTCATTCCAAGCGAACTTAACATTTTTCCGCGTCAAGTATGTGAGCGGTGTTGCTAAGATGGAGAATCACTCTACAAACCTCCTGTAGTATCCTGCCAAACCAAAGAAGCTATGTATCTCGGTCACACTCCTGGGTCCCTCCCATTTCATCACTGCCTCTTATCTTCATTAGATCTACTGAAATACCCTCGACAGATACCACGTGGCCTAGGAATGTCACTTTCTCTAACCAAAATTCACACTTACTCAAGCATAAGGCGTAGGTCTCGATCATGATCCTCCCGTGCCTGGGATCACACTAAGATGCTGTCGACAAAAACATTGACACACCAATCGAGACATGATCTGAACACCCGGTTCATCAAATCCAAGAACGCTGCCAATGCATTCGTTAGACCGAAAGGCATTACTATGAACTTGTAGTACCCGTACCGAGTCCTAAAGGCAGTCTTGGAAACATCTTCAGTCTTGATCTTCAACTTGTGATAACCTGATCAAAGATCAATCTTGAAGAAAAACCTTGCTCCCTTAAGTTGGTCAAACAAGTCATCTATCTGTGATAATGGATAACAATTCTTGATCGTAACCTTGTTCAACTGCTTATAGTTGATGCACATTCTCATCGACCCATCCTTCTTCTTCACGAATAGTACTGGGGCTCCCCACGGTGACACACTCGGTTCGATGACCCGAGCTGCTACAGCTCTTCTATTGGTTCCTTTAACTCCTTAAGCTCAACTGTGGCCATCCTGTATGGAGCCTTAGAAATAGGAGCGATACCCGGAGCAAGCTCTATAGCAAACTCTAGCACCCTATCTGGAGGCAACCCTGACAATTCCTCAGGAAACACATCTAAATACTCGTTCACAGCTGGGATGACTGAGGAGTCTCGTGCCTCTGGGTTTGTTAAGCTTAGAGCTACAAAGCAGGTAATATCTCTCATCCATAGCCCTCATAAGTGAAATGGCTTAACTCCATCCGGCTTGAAATCCACCCTCTTCTCGAAGCAAGTCACACGCCCATGGTGTGCGGCGAACCAATCCATCTAGAGAATAACATCAAGTCTAGGTCTTGAAACTCAAGGATGATCAGATCGACCAACAACTCATGCTGCCCAAAAACCTTTGGCAAAATAAGGTGACGTAAATGAATGTGTTGATGCAGTGTCAATCAACACACGAGCCAAACACTCGTTCACTAGCAAGGCACATGTGTATTATAATTAGCTAAAGTCAATAATTTCAAGAACGCACATAGAGAATATGTAGCATGATATACACGTGAGCAGACATATATAATAACAAGCATTTCTAACTCGAATAATTTACAATTTTAGCGTACTTTGCATAACATCGTCAGATGTCTGTGTGTCTCTTTCAGTCAAAGCAAAGACCCGACCCCGGTTTGCCTGGTGAAGCGGTGGTGTGGGTTGTGTGGGCCGTGCGGGCCTAGAGACAGAACCTTGTGAAGACCCCTGTTGAGGAGTCTGCCTGACTAGGGGTTTGCTTCCCTGAGGCTGAGCCTATGACTGGCAGCGTGGGCAATCTCGAATCATGTGGCCCTGCTCGCCACAATGAAAACAGTCGCCAGAGGCTCTCCGACACTCTCCAGCCCTGTGCCTCCTACCACAAAAGTCACACTCCTCGAACGAGGATGATAAAGATGTAGGCGGCGCAAATCTAGTGGCTTGTGCAAAAGTAGGGCGAGGTGCCTGGTCTAGATTTAAGATAGGATACTAAGACCAGCTTCAAAGTTGGCTATCCTACAGCTATAAACCAAACAAGTTTTTGAATCTCTTCTTATATTCAAGTCTCTACGAGGCCACGTTTGGAAGTAGTTTGTGCATGTCTAGATTGGGTTGTGCCAACCGTCGGCCATCGCTTATATTCTGGCCTGACATGGCTCTACTCCCAAACAAGACCAAAATAACTCCACTAAGTGTGTTGGCCTTTTGCGTGCGAGAGTTTACCTCTTTTTCTAGGATTATTGATTATTTACTTTTAAATTCATAAAATTTTACGTGCACATTTAAATAAATAAAAAGTATATAAAACATATGACTACACCAAACTTTAAATATAATAACTAAAAATATATACAATCTAATTAACACAGTGCTACTTAACTCCCCATCTAAATAGTCCATGTAGTGTTCAATATAAAGAAACTAGTGGTGGTACGTGCGATGCACGCAAGAGCGAGGGTAAGGAGTTAACCACAGTTAATAAGAGTGAAAAGGCACATGTGTTAACCCGTGGGTGCGATTGAACTCGCTAGTGGCACGTGCGATGCACATGAGAGCAAGAGGAAGGAGTTAATTACAGTTAATAAGAGTTAAAAGGGACACGTGTTAACCCGCGGGTGCGATTGAACTCTCCCCTTGTTCAATCACGATTGGCTGTGATTCTAAATAGATAGATGAGCAAGGGTTAGTTTGGGAATTAAAGTAAAACATTAAATCAAAGGCAAGGGGTAGTTTGAGAATTAAAGTAAAACATTAAATCAATGTTTTGTTTTTATATAAGGGTATTTTGGAAATTTCGGAAAAATCATCTACGCATGCCTCTCGGATTATAATAGTAAAGATATTATGGGCTCGGTACTATTGAAGAGGTGGGCACTAACGTATAATGCAAGCCTAATGGAATGGTGTGCATGCAACTAACTCAATACCATTTATCATTTTTAAAAACAATCTATTTTATTAGTTTAATGGAATAAAAAGATATTAAGTAATCATTGTTATAATCAGTTCGACAAATCTAGAGAAATAGGAAAACGAGAAATCAAGCGATCGCACAAGGGAGACAAGATATACATCGTTCGGCAAGGTGCCTACGTCTGGGAGAAAATGGTAAGAAATCCACAAGATATACATCGTTCGGCAAGGTGCCTACGTCTGGGAGAAAATGGTAAGAAATCCACTAAGAATATGGGAGAAAAATAGTGTATACAAGCTCTCTCGAAACCCTCTTCTGAAACCCTCGAAAAACCGCTTATCCCACATCCTCAAAGAAAACCCTTTATATATCTAGGGTTACAACGAGAAGACAAAACGGGTCAGAAATACAGGTCAAAATTGCCACACATTGCCTATTAATCAGGTCACTCGAGTTGCACATCAGGTCATCAAGGATCCGGGTAAAATCCATACTAACTTCCCAACAAAACCCATATACAAAATTTGAGTAAAAACTCACAATCATAAGTTACCAAACAAAAATTGAATTCCTAACACTAATTTATCAAACAAAGAAAATCTGAAGTATTTGAAAATTTTCATTACTAAGCTTCTTTATTTTGAAACGAGGAAAAGAGAGGTGATGTCAAATGGCGACATTAGGCGAATGTGAACGGACTCAAATACAGTTGCTAAGCCAAGGGGAGGGAGCGAAGAAATCCCTTAAATATATAAGGCGCTAGCGCGCTTGATAATTATATTGGTAAGGCTTTTTGCCGCTTTATAAATGCTTGACAATGTAAAAGAGATGATAGCGAGTATAGATTATAAAAGTCGGTTGATGAATAGAGAATAAGTGGATTGAAGAAAGGGATTATGGTTGGGATATCATAAATTTCTATTATATATATATATAATTTTGAAATAGGAATTGGGCTCGATAAGTGGAACTGTGGAAGCCCGCATCATTTAGGATCTGGTTAGGACTTGGTTGATTGAAGCTTGTGCCAGTCTGGGTCCGAACATACACACACAAACATGTATGAATGCTTGTAGTGTATCCCCTGCTTTGGGGGGAGGTACTACGTTCCATTCCCCAGAGGGTGGGAGTTTGTATATGCTCCCCACCCACCCACTAACTGAATAGATACTAATACCTAACTGGCATTGCAGCCTAAACGTATATCTCGAACCAAAAAAAAAAAAACTTGTATTGGATTTGAATCAAAATATAATTTTTAACTTTTTCACAAAATTTTGACTAAAATTAAAAAAAATTGATATATATATATATATTTTGATAAATATAATATAATGTTTAAATAAAATTAAAATTAAAATTTTGGCCAAAATTTTCAAGGCCAACAAAATTTCAGCAAAAATTTGAATTGAAAAAATAATATTTCTATTAAAATTTTGAAATTTTGATCCAAATAGCGGATAACAAGATGAAGAGCAATATCGGTACAGACGGAGGCTGAGATTTTTAGAAATTTTGCAACATTGCAACAAGATTTCAAACATCTTAGATGATATTCATTAAAAAAAATAAAAAATCTTAGATGATACTTGACTACCTTTTTGTAGCTCCCATCATGACCAATTTATAACTATCAAAATATTAGCATTCTAATTGAACGGTTCATAAATTTCACTAATTGGTTTTTAAGAAAACAAACTAAGTAAAATATTAACTTTGAATCAGTTAATAGATTTCAAAAAAAAAAAAAGTTAATAGAATATTCAAAGGGACACTTGTCATTCCATGAGCAAGGGGGCCAATAAAGCCCCATGCCTAACGGACAACTATCCTTCGAGAATCCAGTCCTGGCCGTTACTTGGTTGATCGCGTGTCTAGTCGGTTACGATTACGAACTTGCGATGGTTTGCTGATTTTTTTTGAAATTGAAAACGCTTGGTTTCTATTATCATCTCTAAAACTAACGGTAAAATACAAAAGTGTTGAAGCAGCTGTCGTCATTCAAATTTCAAATCAACTTTTTCATTCTTTCTCCATCCGATCAGCAACACCTCTTTTCAGACCCTAATTCAACCTGTGTGGTAGCCAAGGGTTGGGTGGGTGTTCTTCGTTTCTTCTTTCATGCCCTGATTCTCTTTTTCTCTCTTTTCATCAGACAAAGAGACTCAGGATTTGTTTCTGTTTTGTAGATTGATTCCTCATAAGACTAAGCGTCGAATTTGATAACCCCTGTTGCAGATTGGGAATCGGGGCTCGAAGAACGATGCGATGGATTCCTAATTTCCTGTTATCTCCTTCCACTAATTTCTCAAATTGCTTTACGGTTTCCTCTAATTTTAATGATTATTAAATTCATTCAAATCAAGCCATTTTCTTCTTTTGGCATTCTCTTCTTCCCTTCTCACCCTTTTTCGTTTCAGATTCAGACCTGTTCATTTCTTCACCCAAAAACAATCACAGAAAGATAGCGATTTCTTGGGGGATCAATCCGTCCGGAAAACCAGCATCATCACCCATTTCATGCACAACAAATTCAACTACACTTACCAGGTATGAACAAAAACTAAGCCGAAAATTAGCCATTTTAGGTCAGGATCTTGAGCATCTAGAAATCTTTAAGATTGTAAGGAGGGTGTAGCAACAATTATGCAGAATATTAATGGAGTGTAATCTTGACACCATATAATCAATAATGCATACAAGGTGCTATAGTATGGTAGAACCATGTATATGTAGCAGATTGTTAGGTTTTGTCTATAAAAAAACACAGGATTCGGATACAAAATCTCATAGGTCTGTCCCTGAACGGCTTTATGTAAATCTCAAGCGAACTGAGTTGTCTACATCTCTTTACATGAATTATATGATTTGGGAAACTCTTCTTCCAAGTCCCTTTCTAAAAATAGTTTGTTGAACATACCTTCTAATTATGGCTTGCAACTGCACTCTCCTGACATTGTCGCTGGGCAGAGTTCCATTGTCATCCCAGTTCCTTTGATCTTTTGTTGCATTCCGTGACCAACTTTCTCAAGTAGGCCTCTTTGTTCATGTAACTGGAGCCGTTTTATCTGCTCTTCCATACAGTTGTGGCTCATTGAGCCACTTGTAGCACTTCATCCTTCTGCCAGTTAATCCTTGTTCTCCACCTCATCAGATGGATAATTAGAACGTGTAATATGAAAATTGATGATATCATCATAATTTTCGTTTGTGTATACGAATTTTCTCCATTTTTCTTTTGTTTAATTTGATGAAGAACTGACGTCGTTACCATTCAAGGGATAGATGAGGGGCATGTGTGTGTTCGCATCGCTTAAGGATAGGACTGTCTTGTGAATTTGGACGTAAATTGCTAAATATGAGAATATATGTGGGGTGAAGGGAAGGATCATCAGATTTTCGTGTAGAAGACTAGAAGTGGATGATGATGGCTAAATAAGGTGAGATGATAGTGTGAAATTCTAATGCTTGTGTAACTAGAGATGTCACCAGCATTTTCTTGTGAGATTTTCAGGATGTTTAATTTAAGCTTTGGTGCAGTTAAGCTATTGAATGGAATTGAATAGGTTTGCATGCATTGAGCTGAAGCTCAGGTTCTTCTGATCATCTGATGTAACTTAGTTCTGGTCGAACTTGTAATAATTTGTTTTCAGGTCAAAATTCATTTTGATTGTTCTTATTGGTTGATTAGAACTAGAAATGTGGAATTGTTTGGCTGAAGGCTTCCATTCTTGGCCGGCAGTTTTAAGCGTAACATTACCTCCCTGGGATTCACACTTATAGCTTTCTCAGTTTGTTTCACTAGCTTTTGTCAACTTAAGTCATGCATATATTGGATCATAGTAGCTTCCGCATTTTCTTGGACTTCCTGAACTTTTTTTTCCGATCTCTCCAGTAGTTAGATGCTCAGAGTTGATCTTGTAAGCTTTTGTCTATCTTTCATTTGCAGCTTCTATTTGGAACATCAGTGCGAACTTAATGTGATATTCTAAGGTGAACAATCATTCTGTTTTCTTTCCTTTTTGCTTCATTACCATTAATGGATTTTATAATTTAGAAGTTGGGTATCACTTCTGACAAGGTTTAAGCTTGGATGAGTTACCTAAACGAGCTGTTATACTGTGAAGAGGGTATGCCACTATTTATTCATCTTTATGTCCTATGTTTTAGTTCTCATCTGTATAGCATGGTCATGGTTTCAGTTGACTTATAATCTCCTGTAATATAGGTACATTGTTGTTAAATTTGCTTCGGTATGGTGTGGGATGGAGTCTACTGTGGACCTATTTATCAGAAAGGAACTTTCATTAAGGTTGTAGTTTACGGTTGACATGTGGTTTTCTTTTCACATTTAGATTAATGGTCAGATTATTTGGTCTGCGTAACAAAATCTTTATGCTGACAATGGTGAACGCTTTTTTTTTTTTTCCTGTTAGCATGGTACAATATCAGTTATGAAAACTATGGGCCCTTTAGACATGTTTACTTAAATAACCAGGTGTAGATGGTCGCATGATAATGGATTTACTGCCCACACAAAAAAAAACTATTGTCTTCAGTATAGCCTTTGCTATATGGGTAGTTCTATTTATGTACTATAATGTACTAAATCATGAGAGACAATCTAAGATCATATTTGTCAAAATTTGGAAAAGCCATGACCTTATTTTATTTACAGAACTAAGCATTCAAGTATTTCTTCAATCTTGTTAAGATCTCTTGGGTTTTGTCTTCCCGGTCAACTTTTTGACAGGATTTCCATTGGGATTCAGGTCCTTTGAAAAATGGTTGGATTCTGTAGAGGTGCTCTCTTCATGCCATTTTATGGGGCATTTGGGAATGAAGGAGTTAGGAAAATATATAAAAATAAATTCTCCAACCTTTCTATTTTATTCAGTGGAATCAAGATTATGGTTTTGCATTGGGCCCTTGCTTCTAAGAACAATGGTGCATAGTAGTTTACAATGGAAATATAGCTTGGCATGTTATTTTTTAAATGGTTAATTGATTCCCCAATATATGATTCATCTTTTATTTTATTAACGTTTGTCGAAAAGGAGTTTGTCGCGCCCCAAAATCCCACCTATGAGAATGTGAGATCTTGGCACGTAACTTACTTAATAATTCATCCTGTTAGAAGCAATTACGGCATACTAAAATACGGATCTAAAAATTTTTCTTCAATTAAACCATCAACTAAAATCCAAACTCCATAATGCAACTGAAAAGTAATGAATCCTGGTCACCCATCCGGACCATAAACATAAAAGACTAAACTAACATGTGTCTCTATAAAATTAATTAAAGTCTCCCGAAATTAAACAACCCATAAATAGCTTCAATAATAGGGTCATCGATCAAGGTCCCTTTCTTCCTCGGGATAGTCACCTTCGGGTTCCTCGATGTACTCTTCTTCTTCCCAAGGTCCGGGTGCATAAATGTCAAAACCTGAACCTGCCGACAACAAAAGTTATCAGATGAGTAACGAGTTACTCCGCGTATATAATAGATCATTACAAACTATATAAAGAATAATAAGTTGCATGCATTTCATCGCTTCATACATCAGTTTACATATAAAATCAGAGTGTGGAAAATAAACATGTACATTATGTCAATTTCTTTCTTTTCTGTTCTTACTTTCTTCCTTTTCTTTTCTTACTTTCTTCCTTTTATTTCTTTTCTTATTTTTCATATTTCATACCTTATCATCTCATCAATACACATTCACATGCATTTGTATTAAATTAAAATACCACTTTACCGTATAAGGAAAGGGGTTACTATACTTTACTTTACCGAGATATCACCCTTCGTACATTATCCGGCACGAATGGCTTAATACGTTTTCCGGTACGACGGCTTACTTACTTTGGCATACATCTTGCTCTTTCTGATGGTATCCGGTGGTGCAAAACACATACATGCATTTCCGTTTTTGTGTGTCTTTCTTTCTTACTTTCTTACTTTTCTTACCTTACTTTTGGTCTTACTTAACATCTTATTACTGTCTTTAATTCTTTCTTCTTACTATACAGATTTTTCATTCGTGAGTGCACAATGATATACTTCTTGTTTACATTACACCTAAGATTAACCGTCAAGGGCTATAAGACATCTCACCATAGCGTCCCATACCACTATGTTAACCAGGCCTAGGCAAGCTTGACTTTCATCAGAGGTTCGTTTACCCAATGGTATATCATGTATTAAGAAGTGTAACAGAAATACACAACCTCTCACATTTCCTATAATTCGACAAATCAAACATCACAGTTGATATTAAAAGTATTCATAATCACGATCTAATTTAATGTCAAAATCTCCTTTTTGTTTAATCAAGATCAATATCCTAATTATACCACCTTTAATCAATAATAATTCTCATAAATTTTAAACATAAAATCAAACTCACATATCATTAAAATACCACAATTAAATCATCCATTCAATTCCATCCATCATCCCATTCTCCTCATAAATCCACATACCTCAATTAATTTTCCCAATCCCCTTGTTAAATCATAATTAATTTAAACATGGTTCTTCACATCATAATTAAACGATTCAAAAATGATAAAACAATATCTTAAATAGGTACTCCACATCCTGTTTTAACCATCAAAGAATAATAAACAGAAATTATAGATCTAGTTCTTCACATCCTATTTTAATCATCCACGAATAATAAAATAAGAATCAAATTGAGTTATTCACATCGTATTTTAATCATTCAATAATAATGGAACAACTTCATAAATAGGTTACTCACATCCTATTTTAACATATCAATCATAATGAAACAAAAATCATAGTCACGTTCATAGATCCTACCTATTTTTACATCTTTACTTAGGTTTACTACTTTTTATTAATTCTTTTTAGGTTAATATTCAAAATATGGGTCACTAGATCAGTTATTTACCTCACTTGATCGTCTCCCTACGATCTATCGCTTGCGAATAGGGTTCTATCTTGATCTTCACGCATTTTTTCTCATTTTTCTGACCGAATCTTTGAACTTCTACAGTTCCCCCCTTTTCAGGTCAAAATTCATTTTGATTGTTCTTATTGGTTGATTAGAACTAGAAATGTGGAATTGTTTGGCTGAAGGCTTCCATTCTTGGCCGGCAGTTTTAAGCGTAACATTACCTCCCTGGGATTCACACTTATAGCTTTCTCAGTTTGTTTCACTAGCTTTTGTCAACTTAAGTCATGCATATATTGGATCATAGTAGCTTCCGCATTTTCTTGGACTTCCTGAACTTTTTTTTCCGATCTCTCCAGTAGTTAGATGCTCAGAGTTGATCTTGTAAGCTTTTGTCTATCTTTCATTTGCAGCTTCTATTTGGAACATCAGTGCGAACTTAATGTGATATTCTAAGGTGAACTATCATTCTGTTTTCTTTCCTTTTTGCTTCAATACCATTAACGGATTTTATAATTTAGGAGTTGGGTATCACTTCTGATGAGGCTTAAGCTTGGATGAGTTACCTAAACGAGCTGTTATACTGTGAAGAGGGTATGCCACTATTTATTCATCTTTATGTCCTATGTTTTAGTTCTCATCTGTATAGCATGGTCATGGTTTCAGTTGACTTATAATCTCCTGTAATATAGGTACATTGCGATTAAATTTGCTTCAGTATGGTGTGAGATGGGGTCTACTGTGGACCTATTTATCAGAAAGGAATTTTTATTAAGGTTGTAGTTTGGGGTTGATATGTGGTTTCTTTTCACATTTAGATTAATTGTCAGATTATTTGGTCTGCGTAACAAAATCTTTATGCTGATAATGGTGAACGCTTTTTTTTTCCTGTTAGCATGGTACAATATCAATTATGAAAACTATGGGCCTTTTAGACATGTTTACTTAAATAACCAAGTGTAGATAGTCGCATGACAATGGATTTCCTGCCCACGCAAAAAAAAAAACTATTGTCTCCAGTATAGCCTTTGCTATATGGGTATTTCTATTTATATACTATAATGTACTAAATCTTGAGAGACAATCTAAGATCATATTTGTCAAATTTTGGAAAAGCCGTGACCTTATTTTATTAACAGAACTAAGCTTTCAAGTATTTCTTCAATCACGTTAAGATCTCTTGGGTTTTGTCTTCCCAGTCAACTTTTTGACTTGATTTCCATTGGGATTCAGGTCCTTTGAAAAATGGTCGGATTCTGTAGAGGTGCTCTCTTCATGCCATTTTATGGGGCATTTGGGAATGAAGGAATTAGGAAAATATATAAAAATAAATTCTTTAGCCTTTCTATTGTATTCAGGGGAATCAAGATTATGGTTTTGCATTGGGGCCTTGCTTCTAAGAACAATGGTGCATAGTAGTTTACAACGGAAATATAGCTTGCAATGTTATTTTGTAAATGGTTAATTGATTCCCCAATATATGATTCATCTTTCATTTTATTAACTTTTGTTGGAAAGGAGTTCCACACTGGCTTTTCTTGGTCACCATCACTATTTATCTATGGAATACACTACAATTAACTATATCTGTGGATCTCATATTGCAGAGGTTTTGATGATGAAATGAGGACAGTAGTTGCAATAAATCTGGAAGGAAGTGGAATAAAATTGCGCCCAGGGACAAATTTGTCAGAGGTATTTCTAGTTCTATTGGGAGTTGGGACTATTCACTCACTCGCATTGCTGTATCTTAATCTTCCTTTTTTTTGTTCTTGGTTCTTCGGTATTACTTTTTATCCTTTACATAATATCTTTTGTTTGTTTGGACGTTCAACTTAATGCTATTATTGCATTTGGTAATTTAGTTGATTAAAATGGAAGATGGCATAAGAGTTCTTACAGGCCACGGCTACGAATTGATGGCAATTGTTGTACTATTTGCCACTGGTAATTCCCTGCCCAGTTCTTATTATAATGCATTTCCAAGTAATGGGTTTTAACTCATTTCCAAAGATATAAGGTATCTGATTGCATTCGGTATTAACGTTGTTTAACGTAATAACGTCTTCTAGGAAATACTAACTTTGCTGGATAACCTTCTCACGTAAGCTATTATGTTTTGACTAATGCAAATATTTTAGCATATGGAAAGCAGTAGCCATCTTTCTTTCAACTTTTATAAGTACCGTAAGTATTTTGTTGAAGTATATTTAAATGTACAAGAAGGTGTAGAAAAGCATTCCCCTTGAAAAAGCACAACACGTTAAGAAATACATCAAGAAGAAACTGAGTTATGGGTGTGAGCATCCAAATCCCCAGATAACTTCTTTCCAATTGCACTCAAACTCCTCTCTCCTAGTATTTTTGAATTCTTTCAATAGAGGTCCAATCTATTTGAAGATTCCCAATAGGTCAACAGACTCCTATTGCGTTCTTTTCATATACCCCAACAAAGAGCGTAAGGAAGGATCTTCCACAAAATTCTCTCCTCTTTCCAAAATCCAAACAGTCTGCTTGCCCAAGAAGTAAGTCCCTGATATGTCTGAGGAAAGTCTGTTCACATTGAAGAGGGATAGAAGAAGCTCCAAACATCCTAGCAAATCTGCTATGGAGGAAAAGATGGTTGACACTTCTTTACTAAGGTATGAATCTTTGCAAGTGGTTTTTTTACCCGTGCCTTTTTGGTCAAGGGTTTCAAAACCTAGGTCTGTGGGTATTCCACAATCAGACCTGACCAACTGGGCAAGCACCAGTTGGTTCAAGAAGGTTGACAATTTTCTCGTTTCTTTCCAAAGTGGCACGCTTGCACTAGCCATCTTTTGGTTACAAAATTTGTATGTTATATGACAAGTATTTCGTATCTCCAACATAAAGTGTAGGCTAGCTATTGGTATGCATAAGGGATATACTGGTTTCTTTCTTTGAAAAAAACACCATGAGTGGGGATTCGGCGTGGACCCCTAAACTAACTAATAGGAAGGGGTGTAAAAAGCCTTAACGCGGAGATGAATCTATACAATGAGCTAGTCTAGTTTCTTTCTTTGAAAAAAAACACCATGAGGGAGTGGGGGTTCGGCGTGGACGCCTACCCGTTAAGTAATAAAAATAAATAAACTAACTAATAGGAAGGGGTGTAAAAAGCCTTAACACGGAGAAGAATCTATACAATCGGCCAGAATGAGGGAAAAACCAACCCCTATAGAAGATAATATGCGTGTAACAAAGCTAGATAAGAATTTCAACCTTAATTAAGGCTTTGTGTATAAGGTAAAACCTCCACGATATTCTTGGAAGCTCTAAGGGTGTGTTCGTTTGGCGAGAAAGTGGGGGAAAGTAAAAGAAAAGTGAGCTTTCTTGCACTTTTCTTGTGTTTGGTGTGCAAGAAACACACTTTCATTTTCTTGCACTTTCTCAATAGTGAAATTTTTTTCCCAAAAACTTCTTTCATCTTTTGATGGTTGTTTTGAAAGAAAATTTATGTTTCTTTTATTTTCCTTTCTTTTCTTTTCTTTTCTTTTCTTTCACCCATTTTCTCGCCAAACAAACACACCCCTAAGGCTGTGTTCATTTGGCGAGAAAGAGGGTGAAAGAAAAGAAAAGAAAAGGAAAGGAAGGAAAGGAAAAAAAAAGAAAGTTAATTTTCTTTTGTGTGTTTGTTTTGAAAGAAAATTTTGAAAGAAAAATGATATTTTCCTTTCTTATGTGTGTTTGGTTTGAATGAAAATTACAAAAGGAAGTGACATAAAAATGTACTAAGTACCCATTTTACCCATTAAACAATTCCATATATACATTACCATAAATTAAAGGCTGTGATTCTATACATTACCATAAATTAAAGGCTGTGATTCTTTGCACCCAAATGGAACGCATGTGCCTCTACAAGCCGCCACATGTCCTTTTTCCCTCCTCTTAATCTCGGTTAATTTTAATTAACCCAAGGTTAATTTTCTTTTTCTAAAACCAAGATTAGATTTATTAACCTTTTGGTGAGTGAATCTTAACCATAGTTCATGGATGTTAAAAGGGACACGTGGCGACCCTGAAGAGGTGGATATTACAACCCTATCAGCCACTATGAAACCAAAGAAAATTGCTACTTGTTTTATCAACTACATACATCTTATTTACATTGTCACATTAGGGCTCATCTCTTATTTTAACTTCAGAGTTGTCTATTGGTGTGATGCCGTTGATCATGTGCCCATGGGTGGCCATGTGTCCTTC
This sequence comes from Tetracentron sinense, assembly GCA_015143295.1. Taxonomy (NCBI): domain Eukaryota; kingdom Viridiplantae; phylum Streptophyta; class Magnoliopsida; order Trochodendrales; family Trochodendraceae; genus Tetracentron; species Tetracentron sinense. Next base: position 51,669,781 of record CM026551.1, read on the forward strand.
CAACTAGGCTGGGTGTCGGGTGATGTTTGATCACCAAGAGATCATAGGATTTGATCTGAGTCGTCTGATTGAGAAGCTCAATTTCAATTGAATGCAAACCTACAAATCAATCTTACCATCATATCTATCCATAATATAATCAAAACAGTAAACACCCACCTCTCAGGAGGAATCTTCGAAGAAAAATCTGGACAATATGAAAGTTAAAATAATAATAAAAAATTTAATATCCACAAAATCAAATCCATCAGGAACATAAAAATCATTACCCAGATGTCCAAAATCAATTTCAACCGAATGGGTGTCTCCAGACCACACCACAGTCATAAGGCCAAAGACCTCTTGGGGCAGGCCAAATGAAAGGGACCAAGCCACCTGGGCTCCTGTATAAGGGCTCATGTATAAGGGCTCATGTGTGATTTTCAAAAAAAGAAATTGTCTCCAGACCCTGTTTTTGGCATCATAAGACACATATACCGTGTCCTTATATACAGACCTACAAACCCTGTTTTTGGCATACCCTGTTTTTGGGTCTCTCATATACATACCCTATTTTTGACATCATAAGACACATACCATGCCCTTATACATATACATTGTTCTTATAAATGACCGGTTGTCATTTACTTAGTTATAACATAGTATTGAGTCATATAGTCCCAATAACCTGTAAATCAAACCTGTATATCAAACATGCAAAATATATTCTTATATCAAAGTATAAGCAACAACAATCATAACAGTAGATATAACATAAATGACAAAAAAACATCTATTACCACCAAAACAATCCTAGCCGGTAATAATACGACATGCCACAGTAATTCAAAATAATCCAAATTCTTGTGAACAACTAAAAAGCAAGACATAAGACGAAATCCTCCTACATAGAAAAGCTAAGACCTACGAACGCCATAATCAGACAAATGCCTAAAGATGAAGAATGACCTTCTCTCATTGGAGGAGAGCTGCATAAAGGTCTTCGCTTTTGTTGGATTATCGTTCAAGAACTCCAATGCAATTACACGTGTTGCCTCATCAACCCCTTCCAGCTCTTCAACTTTTTGCACCAATGCTTCATCATTAACAACGTTATGGATCTGCTCGATTGCCTCGGCCAACCATCCCATGGTATGAGTGACTGCACCCATTGTCTCGTTCACCGCTTTGATGTTTTTACTGCGTTTTTTCCTCTTACCACCTTGATGCGGAGATCCTGTTGTATTACTCTCCACTGGCCGTGATGATGTTCTGCCCACATATGGAGAAGAGTCTATTCCATCGCCTTCAGTATAGTCATCAAAACCAGGCTGCGTCATAGGGAAAGACCCATCACTGGGCTCTTGGGTTTCCATTTGATGCCTAGCATTCACATCTGAGGGAATGCGAGCCAACTGTCCTGTGGCTTGGTCTGCGCCGCAAACAATATTGAGTTCATCTAGCATTTCTAACGACTTTCCTCGCATGCCCTTCGCATCAAGATGTGCCTGTAAAAAGATTATCAACCACCATAGTATATAAAGTCATTTTATGAACCTATTTCAGCATAGAAAGAGAGAGAGAGAGTGATGTATACCGCAACATATCTTCCATCAAATATCTTCCATCCCGATTATGGCGAGTAACACTTTGTTGAAATATTTATTCACCGTGTCACCAAACCGTTTAAAATAGCACTTGATCGCTCGATTCATGACATTATGTGTTATTATATGTAAAAACATTTCCAATTGTTCATCAACAGAACGATGGAATGTATCATGCAATCGGCCCGATCCTCTCAACATTATGACAAGTCTTCGAAATGCATCCATATTCATTCTCAACAAATTATAACAGTTATCCTCAGATCTATTAACTTCATCTAAGAATCCTCTTCTGGTTAAGTAATGATTTTGTGCTGACGCTGTATCCTCTTCTATCAAATGGTGAGCCACACACAAACATGGAGTGGCAGCAGCACATACAGCTACGACTGCTTCCACGAGCATCCCATCTTCACATATACTACATCTTGCCATCTACATTGAAAAACGTTTGTAAATATGGTTGCTATAACTAAACTTTCAACAATAATTTAGAACAAACCAACCAAAAAAAAAGCAAGAAATCCTCAAAAAATAGAGCATCATTTTCTTAATTGAAACCAATAATTATTACTATAAGTATTAGGTTTAGACTGTTCAAATGGATATAAAAGGCCAACCCAACAAACTAATCCTTCAATCACCAATCAAAGTTAAAACTACCAGTCTTCCATACATTCCCAACACCCATTCTTCTCTAAATTTTGTAAAGATCTGTAATGTGGGGAAGCATGGGGTAATCTAATGATAACCAACATCAACAAGATAGTCTTTACCTACACATAGTTTGTTTGGTAAGACATACAAGTCAATACTAATCCTAGGATAAGATTGAATGTGGAAGCGTTAAAAAGTCTTCTACCGGAGGACATGATATGCCTAGGGTTAAGAAAATGTATCCATGAATGAATACCGTATACTCTATGCGAGGATAAAGACCCCATGGATGTATTGTTCATCACCAAGGTATGTTGTATGATGCACATTTTCATCACAAATGTCAAAGTAGTACATATATGCATGTAGACAGGCATTTATATGTCAGAGTGTTATACCAAGTACGATCAAGTAAAGATGTATTTGTGTCCTACGTCTCTTGTTAGAACTTATATGAAGTTATGGAGTTAGGGGATTGAATCTAAAAGTGGTTGATATTGGTTTTAAAAATGTAATATAAAATGAATGTCAAGTGGGTATTTATATGTCAAAGTATTAAGCCAAGTAAGACCAAATAAAGATGTATTATTGAGTCAGGGGATTGAATCTAAAAGTGTCTGAGATTGGTTTTATAAAATGTAATATAAATTTAAATGCCAAGAGGTTCATCTCAGCCTTAAACTGGGTCTCTCTTAGAAGGAAAAAAAAAAAAAAACGATGCCTTAATTTAATCTCTAAACCACATGAGAAAAATTATAGAAAAACAAATGTTGGGTATATATTACAAGGGAAAAAATAATTACTAAAGCAATAATACAATCATGAATCAACATAAGCAAAAATTACCCAAATGAACATCAAAAAAAAAATTTAAAAATCAGATATAACAGGTAGAAACAAATATTTTTTGTCCTTTGGAGAGTAAAAAATCAGGAGTTAGAGCATATAACAGGTAGAAACACCATAAGAAGTTATTAGATCAACTAAACACTCAACAAAGTGAAGAAAAGTATCATTAAAAACCTACCGTAAGATTTCTCTAAAGAGTGAGAAATGAAATAGGAGTTCCATGATCAAATTACTAAAACTTCATCAGGTCCACCCAAATCCATATAGCAATCACAGAAACAAAAATTCCACTTCAAAAAGAAGATCAAAACACAGAAAACCTAGTAGTAACTAAATTGAAATATTCAAAAGAGAAAGAAATTGAACCGTAATCTACTCAGATCTAACAAAACCATAAAAGTTACAGAACCGAACTGCAATTTTAATGGCCTAAAGTTATAAAACTGTAATCTACTCAGATCTAAAAAAAAACTAGAAGAAACCACTCATACTTGAATCTGGTGGTGGTTTTGATTCGTGTTGGCACCAACACAGCTAAATCGATTGTGTGAAGATCCTTCGTTGCCTTCACCCAAATGAACATAAAAAAAAAATCAAATCAGAAATAGAAATGGAATGAGTGAGGGTTTTGATCTAAATGAACTCAAGTGAAAAAAAATTAAGGTTTTGATCTAATTACCTGAAAATCTGCACCTCTGGCGAAGTTTTTCCGCCGGAGAGATGATCTTGAATTCCGGATCTCGCAGCCGTTCGGGCAAGGTATCTCACCCCACTGTCTAATTCACTGTTCACTGAGAGATGAATACGATGGGTATTCTTTGATAGACTTAATAAGGGGCAAAATTATCATTTACATGCTCCATCATGTCCCCACGTTTCTTTTCTTGCAGAATAAAGTTCTTTTTGGTAGGAAAAAGTTGCGAGAAACCGAGAGAAAATATGACCATTTTTTATCAAGGAAACAAAATAATCTCGTGTACCGAACACATAAAAAATGGGAGAAAAGCTATTTTTCTTTTACTTTCTCATGGTTTCTCGGCAAACAAACACAACCTAAAGCATTTATTATAGCAGCATTCTCCTTGGGAGCACAAGCATGGTTGGCAAGAGCATTCGCAAACTAATTACTCTCCCTAAATATGAAGAGCATTCGCAAACTAATTACTCTCCCTAAATGTGCGAGAAAAATTCATATTACCTTCGGCATCATAAGAAGTGATCTTATTCTACCAATACCAGCCAGACCAAGAAAAATTTTCTCCCCCTTTGAAAGTGTGAATGAGAATTTAGAGTCACTATCTTTGTACATAATTCTGAGATGCACTGAGAACAAATCTTTAAACCATAACATAGTTGCCTTATTTTTGCAACAATATTAGAGCAATTTCCATCATTGTGTTCTATTGGAAGTCATAAGTCGTGTGTCATTAAATTTTTTCTCATAGACTCCGTCCACATCATTTTTGTCCTTCCATTCCTCCTTTTAAAACTTTCAACGTGCACTAATTCACTTCTTTCTACTGGAGCCATTTGTGGTCTTCTCTAAACATGTCCAAACCATTTTGAATTGACTCTCTTATTTTATCACATATTAGAGCTACTCTCAGATTCTCTGGAATGTCCTCAGTTAATGGTCTTTTTACTACTCTCCATTATTTTATCGTACATTACTTCTCATAAACATTATGTATGTATAGAGGCACTTAATGTATTTTTGCTGAGTTATGTGATAAAATATATTTAGTGAGGCGATGCCATTGACACGTCTTGACCCTATCTTTCCACATTTTCTTCCATACATGATACATCTAGTCGATCAAAAAAAATTAAGTAATTGCATGGATTTCGTTTACCTTAAATAATACGTGGGTTTCTCCATTTCTATTCCTTCAAAGCTTCATCTTCTTGTTTGTTGCTATAAGTAATTTTCTAACAAGTTAGACTGCTTTGTTGCCCTTTCCCATCATACGATGTTTTTCTGGACTTGGGCAAGAAGATGATTGTTTGAAGTTTTAATCAAGGTTTTAAAATTTTGATTTTGTTGGAAATATTGGAAGTTGATTTGAAATGGAGCATTTTTCGCCGTTCAAGGGAAAATTTGGTGAAAAATTAAGAAAAACATTGAATATTTCAGTGAAACTTCAGGATGTAAAAATAACCATAAAATACATCATTGGGAATAAAAAGGAATGTAGTTTTAGAGGGGCATAGATACACGCTAACGCAAGTATGTTGATACATTAATATGAAATACAGAAATTACAATGAAGTTCTAAAGCACTAAAATTATAATTCATGAATTATAACATTAAGTTTAAAGAGTTCAAAGAAATTCTCTCATTATAATTCAAGTCCTCAACTTTCTCAATCTTTTATTATTTCCAAGCGTGGATGCGATTTGACAATTGAGATGTTCTCTAATTTTTTTTTAGTTATGCAGGACACATTGAAGAGCAATAATCCTCTCATCGGGGTGAGGAGAGGACTATTGCTTCCCATCCTCACAAAGGTCCTTTAACTGCCCTTGAACTATAGTTAACAAGTTTTGGTTTAGTTTGTGAGGTTATTAGGGTTAGAAGTTAGGGTTTGAGAAAGAGGAAGAAGAAGAAGGAGGTCAAAAGGAGAAGGAGATTAGGTTTTGGGATCGAATGGGGCAACCAAAAATACGGAGGCCGTGAGGGTCTTTGGGTCATTTATAAGTCTCTTTTATGTCTTTTGTTTATTTCCTTTTGACCTCCTTATATTTCTCTTTTGTATTCTGTCTAGGCAGGGGTATTTTTGGGTTTTTATAGATCTTACTTAAGTAGGCATGTGACTGTTTTAAGCAAGGTTCTGCATATTGATTTCGCATGTCATTTCAAACCGTGGAAAGAAGATATATTGAGGATATTTCATAAGATATATCAATATCGTGGGAACAATATCGCATGCGGGGGAAAAAATAGTGAAAAATGTAGAATTTTTCAATGAAACTTAAGGAAATGTTAAAATAGATGTTAATACACACTTGAGAATCAAAAAAATTAAAAAAAACAACAATGTATATAAGAGATGCATTGAGAAGGGGGCCAATGTTGTGCGTTGATGCTGACGACAATGTATGATGATATTTCTCTATATTATAAAAAAAAAATTAACTACATTTTATTCTCTTAGTCGATCGAAGCAGATATATATGTAAACTCATTTTATTCTATTTGTTAATTTTTGATTTGTTTTGTTGAATTTTTTGACAAAAAAGAATAATTATAATCAAGGAGAAACATTAATTATTTCTCATGAATTCTTGAATTAAGGTTTAATTATGGTTTAAGGAGTTCATTCACAGGAATTTTCTACTCTGAATCTTTGATAGGTTTGCAAGAGTTTGAAGAACAGTGAACTCGTGAATCACGAGTTCACTGTTCAGGTTTTTTTTAAATACGATATCACACGATATTTACGAAATATCGGTCGAGATTGTCGAAAAATTGTAAAAACTTACGATTTCACTGTTCTGTTTTTTTTTTTAAATACGATCTCGTACGATATTTACAAAATATCGGTCGAGATTTACGAAATATTTTAAAAACCTAAATTTCTGGTTCAGATGTCTCGGCACCTTAAGAAGTCAATATATATCATCGAAATATTTTGAACCTTGGTTTTAAGAAATGGTCTAGATTAGATTGAATGTCGAGCTCAAATCAGCTTTAAGTAGGGTTTTCTTAAGGGGACTTTTTATATCCATTGTAAGCCTTTAAGCATCAAAATTTGAGAGTAAGAAAGGGTTTTCTCAGCTAGTCCTGAGTTGAGGGCTTCCAACCCTGTTCTAGAGCAACTTTGGGTGTGTTTTGGCTCATCTCAAGTCACTACACGAGCTCTTTGATTTCCTCTTCTATTGCTGTCTTTTTTTTCTCTTGATTTGGTAGCATTAGATCTTGTTTTGATAGTTCTAAGCTTCTACATGCGCCAGTTGGTATCAGAGCTTTGGAGGCTGTTGCGTTAGAGATCTTCTCCATTTGTTCATGGCTCCTAGATGTGGACAAGGACGAGGTACAACAGCCGTAGATCCTCTCGATGCTGCTATTCAAGGGGAAATATCAGCATTAAGGAGACAAGTTGAAGCCTTAACCCAACGCTTAGGGCAAATGGAGAATCCAATCCATGATGATGGCGATGATGAACTGAAGGATGAATTTGAGAACCCATTTCATGACTGTGCTCCGCGAAGAGAGCTAGATGAACGGGATAATTGAAGGTGGGAGTCGGGTTTTAAGGTAGAAATACTAGAATTCCATGGGGGCTGAGGACTGAAGAGTTTATTGATTGGCTGGTCACTGTCGAACGTATCTTTGAGTATGTAGATGTGCCGGAAGACCTGAAGCTGGTTGTATTGAAGTTAAGGGGTCGAGCTTCAACCTGGTGGGATCAATTGACGGTAATGCGCCAAAGGAAGGGTAAACCCAAGATTAACACTTGGGAGAAAATGAAGAAAAGGTTAAGAGAGAGTTTTTTACCCTTTAATTATGTACAGACCATGTATCAATGTCTACAACACCTTTGACAAGGTAATATGACTGTTGATGACTACACGAAAGAGTTTTATCAAATAATCGCAAGGAACGAGTTGGTGGAAAGCAATGAACAACTAGTAGCAACGATACATTGGAGGTTTAAAACCGTCCTACCAAGATGTACTCATTTTGCATTATTTGTGGATTGTTTCTGAGGCCTATCAGCGTACTCTGGTCGTGGAAAGACAGCAACGTAATAGAGGAGGTATTTAGGTAGGAAATACACATGATGTTGGGGTTCGGTCGACACCTAGGGGCAATCCGGTTCGAGACTCAACTGTGGGTAGTCGAAGTTCAAGATCAGGAGTGCCAGAAAACAGTCCAATAGCTCCCGCGAATCGACCTACTGCTGTTGGTCAAACTGTTAGAAGCCAGTCCAGGGGGTCTTCTTTCCATTGCTTCAAGTGTGGAGATCTTGGTCATAGGTTGGCAGAATAAAGGAAGAATTCAAGCCGTGAGGGCAAGCACTTCTTGATTGGGGTTGGAGAAGATGTGGAGGAAGATGATCTAGATGATGGAGTTGAATGTGATGTTTATGAAGATGATGAAGGAGCTATAATACATGGAGATGTTGGTGAAGCACTAGTTCTCCGAAAGAGTCTCCTTGCGCCAAAACAAGATGCTCAAGAAGATTGGTTGAGAACCAACATCTTCCACACCACTTGCACTATTGGCAGGGAAGGTGTGCAAGCTCATCATTGACAGTGGTAGCTGTGAAAATATGATTTGAGAGGAGGTAGTGACTAAGCTAAAGTTAGGTGTGGAGAGGCATCCGCATCCCTACAAGTTATCATGGTTTAAAAAGGGAAATGAGGTAATTGTATGTAAACGCTGCTTAGTTTCATTTTCAATTGGGAAAAAGTACTTTGATAAGGTGTGGTGCAACGTAGTTGCCATGGATGCTTGCCATTTGTTGTTGGGTCGACCATGGCAATACGATCAACAAGTTTTGCATGATAGAAAAAAAAACACCCACACTTTTTGGAATGATAACATTAAAATAATTTTGGCCCCAATGAAAGAGGAGATCACACGTAAGCAATGTCAAGGGGAGGGTGTAAATTTTCTCAACATGGCTAAATTTGTTGAGGAAGCTGAAGGAAATGGGGGTTGTCTATGCACTTGTGGGGAGGAGTGAGCCATCAATTGAGACCATACCTAAAAGGGTTCAACCACTTCTTGAAGAATTTAAAGATGTAATGCCTAAAGAATTACCGCCAGGACTACCCCTAATGAGAGACATACAACATCATATAGATCTTGTCCCGGGTCAAGTATTCCAAATAAGGCTCACTATCGTATTAGTCCTAAGGAGAATTAGGAGTTATGTAGGCAGATCAATGAACTTCTAGAGAAGGGTTATATACAGGAGAGCATGAGCCCTTGTGTTGTCCCTGCTCTGCTTACACCAAAAAAAGATGGCACTTGGCGTATGTGTGTGGATAGTTGGGCCATCAATAAGATTACGATAAAATATCGTTTTCCTATTCCCCGGTTGGATGACATGTTAGATCAGTTGGCTGGTGCCCAATTATTTTCTAAAATTGTTTTGAAGAGTGGATATCACCATATTCGTGTACGACCAGGAGATGGGTGGAAGACCGCGTTTAAGACGCGGGAGGGTATGTACGAGTGGCTGGTAATGCCATTTGGGTTGGCTAATGCTCCTAGCAAATTTATGAGGGTGATGAATCATGTGCTAAAATCATTTATCGGAAAGTTTGTTGTAGTCTATTTCGACGACATTCTTATATACAACCCATCCATTGATATGCACGAGCAACACCTACGGGAGGTTTTGAGAACTTTGTGTTGGGAACAATTGTATGCTAATCTAAAGAAGTGTTGTTTTATTACTGACCGTGTTATCTTTTTGGGTTATGAAGTCTCATCGACGGGTGTTTAGGCTGATCAAACGAAGGTGAAAGTAATCTTAGAATGGCCTCAGCCTTGTAACGTGCATGATGTTCGACGTTTTCATGGTTTGGCTTCCTTTTATCGTCACTTCATCCGTAATTTCAGCATGGTAGTTGCTCCAATCGCCAATTGCATGAAGAAGGGAGTGTTCCAATGGACACCAGATGCAGAGGGCAGTTTCAACCAAATTTAGGATGTTGTCAGAGGCACCAATTCTAGCTTTACCAGATTTTGACAAGGTGTTTGAGGTAGACTGTGATGCATCAAGAGTAGGCGTTGGGGCTGTTTTGAGCCAAGAGGACTGATCGGTAGCGTATTTCAATGACAAATTAAGTGGGGCTAGACTTCAATACTCGATGTAAGACATCGAGTTCTATGCTATAGTGAAAACCTTGCGACATTGGAGACACTACTTGGTGCAGCGTGAATTCATCTTGTATTCAGACCATGAGACTTTAAAATACGTAAATGGACAGCACAAGCTAAGTCGTCGACATGAAAAGTGGGTGGGGTACTTGCAGGAATTTACCTTCACATTGAAACATAAGGCCGGAATTCACAACAAGGTGGCTGATGCATTGAGCCGGAGATCTTCGTTGTTGTCTACTATTGAAGTGAAGGTTCTAGGGTTTGATGATTTCAAAGATCTTTATCGTAATGATGCTCACTTTGGCCGGGTTTTGGAAGAAGTCACCATAAGCAAGGTTGAAAATTTCGACGAAATTTTGCATATTTCGACGATATATATTAATTTCGGAGGTTTTCGAAACATCTAGACCAGGAATTTTGGTTTTTATAAAATTTTGATAGAAATTTCGTAAATTTCGACGAAATTTCGTATATTTTAGTCGAAATATTTTCTACAGTTTTTTTTTTTTTTTTTTACGTTTTCTCATTTGAGATCGTGCGATATACAGCCAATTCATGGCTAATTGGTTATTTAAACCCCAAGCATCTATGAGAAAGCATAACTCATGCAGACATTGAGGATTGAGAATTGAGAACTAAAGAAGGAAGAAAAGAAAAGAAATTTGACAAGTACGGAGTAGAGGAATATTGGAATAGTAGGGATTCTAAGGAAAGGGAAGGTAACATAACGTCGCCGTGAACATCCGTTGCCGTCGCTGAACCCTTGCCTAGAAGCCTATGCCTTCGAGTCGTGAGTCTCTCCCCTGTTTTTTAACTTCGTCAAATGCATCAACTGAGAAATGTTGTTTACTTGTTTATACTTAAGTTGTAATGGTTATTTACAAAATAGAACTTATGTTATAAAATAATAATTTTAAATGCCTCTTTATAAATTAATTTCATTTTTATCTATATTTCAAAACCCTCCCTTACATTACACTAATTACAATAATGGTTTTTTAAAAATTACATAAATGACCCTATTACCCCTAAATGAGTTTTGCAAGTATTAACCTAATTAAATTTTATAAATTAAATATTATTTAACTATTCTTAGCATTGATTTTTATTATACACACAATAAAAAATTCAATAAAATCTTAATACAATGTTTTTTTAATTTTAACTATTCTTAGTATTGATTTAACTATTCTTAGTATTGATTTTGATTGTATTTGAATTAATTGTTATGCTTGATTGAGAAATGAATGCAACTTTTTATGCAAGTTACATCAATATTAGTGAATCATACATTGTCGTGAGTATCAGTGCACGTCTTTGGCTCCCTTCTCATTGCCCTTATATACATTGTTATTTTTTTTATTATCAGATGTGTATTAACATCTATTTTAACATTTCCTGAAGTTTCATTGAAAAATTCTATGTTTTTCATTATTTTTTTCAATTTTTTCCTCCACGTGTGATATTGTTCCCACGATATCGATATATCTTGCGAAATATCCTCGTTATATCTTTTTTCCACAACTCGATATGACATGCGATATCGATATTCAGAACCTTGACCACAAGGCAACGTTCTGATTTTTGTGTGCAAGATGGGTATCTTTTCAAAGGGATTCAACTATGTATTCCTGATTGTTCGTTGCGGGAGAAGACTGTAAAAGAGTTACATGGTGAAGGACACTTTGGTAGAGACAAAACATTGGCTTTAATTGAGGCTGATTACTATTTGCCGAAATTGAAGCAAGATGTCACAAGACATGTTGAAAGATGCCATATTTGCCAAGCGTCAAAAGGGGGAGCTACCAATGATGGGATATATACTCCTCTACCTGTGCCTTCGTCACCTTGGACTGATGTTAGCATGGACTTTGTACTTGGTCTTCCACGGACCCAAAGAGGTATGGATTCAATTTTTGTAGTTGTGGACAGGTTCTCTAAAATGGCACATTTTATTCTGTGTCGGAAAACAATAGATGCTTCACATGTTGCAAATCTCTACTTCAAGGAGATTGTGCGCTTGCATTGTATTCTGAAGTTCATTACTCCAGACCGTGATCGTAAATTTGTTAGTAATTTTTGGAGATCATTGTGGAAAAAGGTTGGAACAACATTGTGCTTCAGCACCGCCTATCACCCACAGACGGATGGTCAAACGGAGGTGGTAAATAGAAGTTTGGGTAACCTGATACGAAGCTTGGTGGGTGAAAATCCTAAACAATGGGATCAGACTCTCTCCCAAGCTGAATTTGCTTTTAATAGGTCCAAGAATCGAACCACTCAATGCAGCCCTTTTGAAATTGTGTATGGGCAGAATCCAAATGGTGTTCTTGACTTAGCTCCCATTCCAAATATGGGAAAGATAAGTGGGAAGGCCGAAGACTTGGCCGAGCACATTAAATCCATTCATGAGCAAGTTCATTAACAAATTGAAGCCAGTAATGCCAAGTATAAAACAACAGCAGACAAGCATCGAAGATGGGTTGTGTTTGAAGTTGGTGATTATGTTTGGGGAGTATTGACAAAGGACCGGTTTCCAGTAGAGGAGTACAACAAGCTTAGTGAAAGGAAGATTGCACCATGTGAAGTTTTAGCAAAGATTAATAATAATGCTTATTGGTTGAAGTTTCCTAGCCATATCTCTACATCCGATGTGTTCAATGTTAAACACCTTAGTCGATACCATGGAGACACTTCCGATGAGCTCAATGGAAACTCGAGGTCGAGTTTTCTCACACCTGGGGAGACTGATGCAGCCCTAATAGCCGTTGATTTCCTTATCAAGAGGGATCGAATGAGGCGACCAAGAATGCGGAGGACATTAGGGTCTTTGGGTCATTTATAAGCCCCTTTTATGTCTTTTGTTTATTTTTTTTGACACCCTTTTTAATGGTCTAGATTAGATTGAATGTAGGGCTCAAATCAGCTTTAAATAGGGTTTTCTTAAGGGGACTATTTATATCTATTGCAAGCTTTTAAGCATCAGATTTTGGGAGTAAGAAAAGGGTTTTCTCTGCTGTTCCTGAGCTGAGGGCTTCTAGCCCTGTTCTAGAGCAATTTTGGGTGTGTTTTGGCTCATCTCAAGTCACTACACGAGCTCCTTGTTTTCCTCTTCTATTGCTGTCTTTTTTTTCCTCTTGATTTGGTAGCATTAAATCTTGTTTTCATGGTCACAAAAAACTGCGCTTTTTTTTATAAAAAAACCTGTGTAAAACGTGCATTAATATCTTGCCGTAAAAAAGGGCATTTAAAACCCGTTTTTTGAATAAAACACGTATTATAGTTTTAAATCCGTTTAAAACGAATAATATGAAAAAAAAAAACACGTTTAAAACGAATAATACAAAAAAAAGGGGTAATCTTAAAATTTTTTGGGAATGAAGATTATGTAGATATTGATGACTTTGATGCGCTTTTGAGCGATTGATGAATATAAATGAGTGGTTTTATTAATATAAGTATTTTAGTCTTGTTTTTATTCTTGATAATTGATGTTGTAATGAAATTTAATGCCTTGATGGAATGAATTTGATGTTAAAATAATGTTATGAATTTATTATTGTTGCTTATAGTTACTCTTTTTGAATATTATCTCCCCAAATTGTTAGATATATTAATTAGCATCGTTTCTAATTTTTATAATTATAAATTTTTTTTCCGTTTTTCTCCTGAAGTTTTCCCGTATTTTCCCGAATTTTTCAAATTTTTTCGTACTTGACCCTTGCCGAATTATTCCCCGAACCCCGACTTTGTGACTATGCTTGTTTTGATAGTTCTAAGCTTCCAGACTTGGCCAGAGATTAATGATCTCTCTTACACTTTATTATTTACATTCCACTAATGGTCTACTATTAGTAAATAAGAGCTACTAATAATAGGCTCACATTACATTATATAAGAGATAACATAAAAACAAAGCCCATAGGAATAAAGCCCATAAAGCATTATTCAACACCATGGTTTTGAAAATCGACAATATCGGCGATATGTCACCGATATTTGTTGGTGTCGACCATTGCTGACACATCTACGTAAGAAATATTTTACTTGTTGTGTCGGGAGTTATTAGACATATTAGCGAAATACTGCCGATAACTCACCGATAACATGGAAACTCCCTTTTTTTAATATAAAATTTAAGCATCTTCAGTAATAGAGGAAATGGAAGGTGTGGAATAGAAAACTCCAATGAGAACACGCAATATTCAGATTGGGAATTTATTTTGTTTCGTACCACCTGTGTTCTCCCTTTTGAGAGCCCCCCCGTGTCCTTTTACCATGTAGCTTGATCTTATTACCAAATTATTTTTTTTGTTTTTTTATTAGTGGTAGTCAACTAGATTATTAGGCAAGAAATTAAAAGCTAAGGTTGGCACAAGTGCTGTTTTTGTTAACACCCCCCCTCCCCCAAACCTTAAATTCTGAGAAAGTATTAAAGGGTTTTTAGATCTAATATTAAATTAGCTCATTGAACATCCCTCAAATTACTGATAAGTTTCTCACATCTAGGAGAATCTGATATTGGGCTCTTATTAACAGGTTTAAGAAGATAAGCTTGGACCTATCACGAATCACGATGGTCACTGAAACTGCAGGATGAAAGAAACATCAACTCAACTTTATTTTTAATATTTCTGCATCTTCTTGTTTATAGATCTGCTGATAACATCTACTTAAAATAGTAAAATACAGCTTCGGATTGTTCTTCATCGGAGCTTTATACTTCAGAAGCAAAGAAAAACTTTCTTAGCCCATTAGAATACCCTAATGTATTTCAAAATGTTCTGATTGAAAAGTGATAGTAAACACCAAAATTGTTGAAATATTTCAGCTTAAGTAGCAATTGTAGCAAAATATTCAGCTAAATTGGACTTTAGATGACATAATCTGTTTTACTGAGAAAGTCCACAGTTCGAGTCTGTATAGCCCTATATAATTTGTAGAATTAAAAAAAAAGTTCTAATGATATGGCAGTCAAATTGCCTTTTTTGTCTCTTATCCTGTTGTCCCACCTTTTCGTCTCAGATTTTCATACCCGAAATGCCCCTTTCAAACCCTCTGTCTCACCTACAATCCTTCGCTTCGTTTCATATCACCACAGCTCTCTTATGTCCGGAAATTCTGTTGAGAATATTATGAGATAAAAGCTTTAAGTGATATAGGGTTCATGTTTCTTATGGTGTTTTTTTTTCCTTTCATTTAGGAGGTTCTATGTGATGGATTTTCTGTTATTTAATGATATTATCCCAATGTAGCTGTCAGTGTCTTTGATTCCAGGTAGGTTTTTGTAACTAAAGAACTCTGTATCTTTTGCCCATGGTTCGAAATTAGAGAAAAATTGAGATTACAGTTTCAAGTGTTTTAGGGCATATATTAGAATTTAGAGTCTCCTTGTTTTTCTTTCTTCCTAGATTCTTGATTGCGGATTCATAGGCTTAAATGGTGCATCTTTTTATTATTATTATTTTTTCTTTGTTGGTGGTTATTTCTCAGAGTATGTTTCTTTTGCTGGTACGCAGATTAGGAAGACATTAATCTTTTCCTTTTTTGTTGCTATCAGATTTACCTTCTTTTTTACAGCTTAAAAGAACACTTACTATTCTCTATATATGGAAGAAGCAATTAGGTTGTATCACAGAGGAAAAGGTACTTTGCTTAGAATTTGATAATAATTTGTGTCGAATTTAATAATTTTTTTTTTCCTGGATATAAGGTCTCCATTTGCCTATGAATTTATGTACACCATTATCTTTTTTGTGACTTTTTTTTTTAATTCAACTTTAATTTTTTGTTCAATACTTAATATCCTCTCAAGAAGAGGGAAGAAGAGAGTTAAGAGTATATGATAGAGGAAAATATATTTTGTTGGGAAGGCATGTCGTTGTCTATGAATTTATGAAAATAATAGTATTGTTTACAGATTTTTTTGGTCTATTTTTATTTTTTTGAGGATCAAATTGTTCATAAAATATGAGGGTTTTTTTTGCGGTATGTACTAGCTGTTTGGTTTTCCATCACAAGAAGCATGTGGCGTACCATTCTTTGCATGATTTTCTATTGAACCTGAATTTATGCTGGTGGTCGCCGGTTGGCATGTTCTTGAGTGAGCTTCTTCTTTCTTCCTTTTTTCCACTCTCAAATTAGGTAACCAAGTAGATTATGGAACAAAATCATTGAATTTGGGCTCTTCTTGTTGTTCATCACAACTGATTTTTGTCATGTTATTCTCTCTCTAGAGTTATTCCCAAGATGCTTCTGCCTCGGGAGGTATGTTTGCTCCTACTAAAAATTCATAAAGCTTTTATTAGAAAAATAGCGATTCTATTAATTCTTCTCTCTTTTCCATGACTGGGTTTAGATTCTTCTTCTTCTTTCTCTGGTGCTAGCTTCTTTCTTTTATTAATTTTTACGTTACAGCTATTTGTAAAGTTTGATTGGTTCTCAAAATTTTTAAATTTTCACACGGAGACTTGATAGATTTATCCTTCAAACCACTTGAGTAGCTAGGGTTTCACCATACTAAAATTAATAAGGCAAATCAAGAAAAGATAAAGACCATCACAACCACTTTATTTTTCTAAGTTTGGCTTGTAAAGATTAACTATAGCGTGACATTTAACAATTTTAAGGATATGGATCTTAAAATGATAGTGGGGAAAGGGCGACTATTAATGAAATTTAGGAGGATCTTCCTAGATTGTTAATATTAATATATATGTTGTGTGTGCGCGCGTATTTGACTTGATTAGTTTGGTTTAGGGTTTGAAAGAGGAAAAAAAAGAAGAAGAGGAAGAATAATAAAAGAAATAATAGAGAGCTTAACTCTTATCTCTAATTCATTAGGTCATATACTTCACCTCTAGAACGAAATATTATAGGTATGTTATTGTTACATACACTCTATTAGACTAACACCCAAAGCTCTACTATACCATATAGGTGCAAAGGACCAAACAATATTCAAAATGCGTGTGTTAACATGCATAATTTGTTAAATATGTATATATATTAAGATGTGTACCGACATTAACATTAGCATAAATAAGCATTATAGTATTATACCAGTAAATTGTGTGTATACATATAACTATATATATAGTTAGAGTTGACTTGATTAGTATGGTTTAGGGTTAAGGTTTGAAAGAAGGAAGAAGAAGAAGAAGAAGAAAAGAAAGAATAGAGAGCTCAGCTCTTCTCTCTCATTCATTAGGATATATCCCTCATGCCCAACTTGCTAATAGTATTGATGAATTGAGCCCCCTAATCCTTTGGTCAAAACATCCGCTAGTTGATCCACGATTCCCTGGTCTTCATTAAATGTGTGAAAATGTCACCTGATCTCAACTTATCCTTGATAAAGTAACGATCGACTTCAATATGTTTCATGAGATTATGGTGCACAAGATTGTGAGCTATACTAATTATCGCCTTGTTGTCACAGTATGGACTCATTGGTCCTTGAGCAAGAACCTTAATCTCTGATATTAGCAATCGAAGCCAAAAGAATATACATATCACATGTGTCAGCTCTAAACTCTGTTTCTGCACTAGACCTGGCTACCACTAGTCGCTCTTGCTCCTCCATGTCACAAGTTTGCCACCTAGAAAGGAACAATACCCAGAGGTGGAGCACCTATCTTTAATATTGTTTGCCCAATCTACATCTGTGTAGGCTTCTACCCGAAGTCGCCATGATTAACATACATCAATCATTTCTCGAAGGTGGACTTGAGATACCTAAGTATCCTGTATACTACCTCCATGTGTCTCGAGGTTGGTGCGTGCATAAATTAGCTAACAACACTGACAACATATGCAATGTCTGGCCTAATCAAAGATAGGTAAATTAGGCGCCCAATAAGTCCCTGGTAACTCCCTGAATCTGAAAGACGTTCCACACTATCTTCACTGAGCTTGTGGTTCACATCAATAGGGGTGTCACTGGGTTTACACCGCATCATCCCAGTCTCCTCAAGTAAGCCAAACACATACTTTCTCTGAGAGACAAAGATACCTTCCTTTGATATGGCAACTTCCATCCATGGGAAGCACTTCAAAAGGCCTAAATCCTTGATCTCAAATTCCGTTGCCAACTTACTCTTTAGCTTTTCCATTTCATCATTGTCATTCCCAGTCACCGTTATGTCATCCACATACATAATAAGGATAGTAACTTTTTGGTGTGAATGCTTGATAAAATAGGGTGTGGTCTATTTGGCTATATTTGTAGTCATTCTTTAACTTGTCACAATTTCACAGCCATTGTACTAAGTTTGATTGTGGGCAACTGCATCTACTCAAATTATTTCGATGAGCTTAGGTTTGTATACTAAAAATTGTAAATAAACTCGTTCAAGTGTTTTACACTTTTATTAGGGAAAATTAAATTTATTTTCTTTCCTGTTCACTATTTTCTCAGCCTCTAATCAAGAGTTACTTTTCGTGTTTAAATATTATGTTTTTTTATTGTGATACTTTTGATTCTTACACTATTTATTTAATATATACTATAGGCATTCTATCATTGGAAGTAAAAAAAAATTTCAATGCGTTGCATATATCTCTGTCTTCGCTTATCATCTCTTCGAGTTGGGAGAAATTTTCGGTTTTGGGTTCCATGTGTCCCCCATTAATTTGATGCGATGAGAGTTTCAAGGAAAGGTAAACGGTTAGTGACATGTGTACCAGACTCCAACAGTTACAGAAAGGTTTAGAATCGTGTAACTGAAACTCAATAGGAACAACCCTTAGTCTTCCCTCTCTTGATCATCGTACCCGTTCGAATGGTCGCAACCATTCATCTTTCTCTTGTGTCCTCCATGTTTCATCACTGTGCTCCTCCCTCTTTGACAATCTTTGATTGAAATGTCATGGCTTCAGGTTGCGGTGGAGCTTGGGGCAGTAACTTATCTTTTTGCTATCACCATTCAAGGTACAGGAAATCGATTCCTTCTCAATTCCTTTGAATCAGATGGCAAACCTAGGATAGGAGGCAGTAGTGGTTGTTGCCTATCCACTTGGCAGTTCTATAGGATTCTGATATCCGGCATGGGCCCTATAAGGGCAATAATACCAATGGCTGTGGAACCAACTGTTGGCTTTGCCCTATTGTTGTAGCCAGTATTCGTCTCCCTCTTGAAAGCTTCTATTGTGTCCTCCATATTTCATTAATTCTCTCCCCGCTTTGATCCAAATTAGTTTCCAAAATTTTTACAATATCTGTAAACCATAGATGCAACAGAGATGTATTACAGTTGGGTTTCAATGGGAAAATATGAGAATAAGAGAGTTTTATTTGAAGAAATCACTACCTTTTCTTGGTCTCTTTACCCCTTCAAAGCATCTCTGGTGTGATCTATTTGGGGTTTAACAGGAACTCAAACGTGCAGTATGTATTTTAACGCATTCAATGTACATGCTCTATTGGGCGTATGTACAACGCTTATGTTTCAGACTATGGTGATTAGTACTTTTGTACTTAGATAGTTTTGTTGGTATTACTTATAAGATTAACTTAGTTGCCATGAATTTAAGCTTCCAACTATATAAGATACTTGTAGTACATATCATCTTACCTCCAACAATATTATTTGGATATATCAAAACTCAGTCATTAGTCATTACACTACGAAGTTGTGTGGTTTTGCTAATGGTAAATTTCACATGGAAACCTTATCAAATGATTATGATTGTTCATCTAACATTCTTTTGACTTTTGTCAAATATTACCCTTATTAAATGTACATAAAATTGGTTATTGGTGATGATGATCACTAAACTATGGCTTAATAGGGTAAACCATTGGTCATGCCAATTAATAGTTAGGCCAATGATGCATTACACCCACTGTAACATAATACAAGTGTAGAATTTTTTATTTTAATTTATTTTCTCTATTTAGTTCTCAGCGCAAGGCAAATAAAGAGAGTAAGATTTGAGATTCTGATTTGAAACACACCAACTGGTAATCAAACGCCTTACACCATCCGGCCATCTCACAATCTGGTGTAACACAATATTGGTTTAATTTATATCACCAGCCAAACAATATTTATTTATTTTTTCCTGTTAATTAGATTGTCTTTGAAGTGAATCTTGTTTTTTATATATCAAACTAATCTTAGTTCATTTTTAGTTCACTTGAAATTTAAGGTATGAAGTAGGCTTATTACTTATTACTAATAATTTGTTGTGATCACAGTCAATCACTACACATTCCCCTTTTAAGGTATGACGTAGGCTTATTACTTATTACTAATAATTTGTTGAGATCACAGTCAATCACTACACATTCCCCTTTTATTATAATTCATGACATAAATTCATTTTAATTTTATATTCTTTCCTTCTAGTAATCATTTCAATATATTTTTTAAGTACATGATCATGTATAGATCCTTGAGTCTTTAGTCTTGATCACGTCTTACGGAATGTAAATAAAGTCCGGTTTATCAAATAAAATAACTAGGCTTCATATCCCTAGTTACACAAAATAACTAGGCTTCATATCCGAAAACAAATATTACACAAGATAGTTCCTTAAAACATTATCTGTTTATATGATATTTTAAATGTGTATAACCTTTATATCCCTACCTAATGAGGTTGGGCAATTTGTTAATTCAAAGCAAACAAAGTATTGTTTCCATTATGTTTCTACAATATACCTTCATTCTTCATCTATATTTGATAATAAATTTCAGAGTTTTTACTTTCCACACAAATTTATCACATTTAATTATTCTATAAAACACATACCTTTTCTAATTTAGTCTTCTTTTAGTTCATTTTTTAAAGCTTATGAGATTTTTTATTTCACCCTAACTAAATAATTTTTTTCTTACTTTTAAAATTTATAATTAATTGCAATTAATTTTGTATAATTTAAAACATGTGGGAAACAATGATATATGAATATAAATTATTTCCTATTTGGTAGAATCTTAATATTTTATCTTTCAAAAAATTTTAAAATTTTTGTTATTAAGAAAAAATTTAGTTAAATTATTTTATGTTATTATTTACACTTATTATTTCTTTTGTTATTTCTGTGCATCGCATGAGTTTTTTACTGGTTTAGTTTGAATTGCAGACCTCTTATCATTGTAACCTGAGCGCACTTGAGTGGTTCAACTTCTTTGAATCAGGCGGATGATGCTGCTTGTACTTCTCACGCTAGACGGAATGAACCCATTTCATTTAGACAGATAATTCTTAACAGATCTTCCGTCTCTTTTTACACCCATCGGGATTTTGAAATTGTGCGATAATAAGGTTAAGTATATCTAATTTTTCGCTATTCATTTCTTATGAATTTTTAGAGTTATGCAAGATACGAAGTTCAAATGCAAGATACTAAGTTTGATTGTGATCAACTCTTTACTGTTGAAGGTGTTTAAGTTATTTGGATGCCATCAAGTACATATACTGAAAATTTGAATAAAGGAAGATAAGAGTTTTGTTAGAGAAATAAAAAAATTTGTTTCTATGCTGAAAATGTTTTCTTAGCATCCAATCAGTGGTCATGTCTAGTGCTTGGATTTTGTAATTTTGTAATTGTGACACATCTCTTTCTATATGACTAATTTAGTCAGAATTGCAGACCTCTTATCATTGTAACCTGACCGCACTCGAGTGCTTCAACTTCTTTGAACCCAATGGATGATGCTGCTGGTGCTTCTTACGCTAGAGGAAATGAACCCATTTCTATCTTGGTGCCAAAACTTCACATATGATGCACTATGTTTGATATTGGGCAGCTGTTTCTTGTTAAGAGTGCTCAAATTATTTGGATGCAATCTAGTATGTATGCTGAAAATTTAAAAAAAAAATACATTTAATAGTTTTCTAGAGAAACCAAAAAATTTCTTCCATTTTCACTTATTTTCTCAACACCCAATTAGGGATCTTTTAATTTATTTGATTTTAATTGTGATGCTTCTGTTCCTTAATGAATTGCAGACCTTTTATCATTGTAATATATTTTTTGTATTCCGCATTTTTTGTTAAACATGTAATATAACACCGCACCTAAGATTTTTATTAGGGAAACTAAATTTTTTTCTTTTCTCTTCGATTTGTTTTCATAGCATCTAATCAGGGGTCGTTCTCAAACACTAATTTAATTTATAACTGCAGGCCTTTATCATTGTGAATGATATATTGTGGTAATACGTTATGCATATCTCAATTTTCAATTGCCATTTCTTATATTTTTTTTAAATTAGCTTTTTTCTTTCACTTCGCTTCTTTTGTTACAGTGGTTACAACACAACCGTATCACTTGCTAGATGTTAAGAGAGTTATTGGGTTTTGATATATCTTGATGTCACAACTTCTTATGTGAGGCACTAAGTTTTATTGTGTTCTATTAGGTGATTTATTAGGCTTTATTCCATTTTTTTGAGGTACAGTCCGTGGGCCCTAGCATCGTTCTTCATCAATTGATTCATATTTAGTGATGTCTAATTAGACTTATTGCATCACCATTTTCAAATTACATTATTTATATATCTCGAGGAGTCGAATCAGACCTCATGCACTGGCATTCTCATTTGAGGTGCTTTATCAGGCTTCATGTGTAAGCATTCTCATATATCTGGAGACATTGAATCAGACTAAATGCATCATTTTCTTATTAGGATTTCATGGAATTATTTAGCTTCTATAAGACTCAATCTTCACGAAGGATTAAAAATACTGTTTGGGGGACGTATCGGTCCCAATCAAAACTATATGCATCGGTTTTGGGCGATACATATAAAATTGATTTTCTCTTAAAAAAATCAAATTAAATGAAAAAAAATCAAATGAGTTATAGGAACCAAATTTACTAAATATAAAATCATGGGAAGCGACTAATAGACAAAATAACAAACATAGTTACAATTACACAATGAATTCAAACATTAAATAACTAATAAACGCCTTACACCATCCGGCCATATCATAATCTGGTGTGACAGAATATTGGTTTAATTTATATCAACAACTAAACGATATTTATTTATTTTTTCCCGTTAATTGGATTGTCTTTAAAGTGAATCTTGTTTTTTATATATAGAACTAATCTTAGTTCATTTTTAGTTCACTTAAAATATAAGGTATGACGTAGGCTTATTACTAATAATTTTGTTGAGATCACAGTCAATCACTACACATTCCCCTTTTATTATAATTAATGACATACATTTATTTTATTTTATATTCTTTCCTTTTATTAATCGTTTCAATATATTTTTTAAGTACATGATCATGTATGGATCCTTGAGTCTTTACTCTTGATCATGTCTTACGGAATGTAAATAATGTCCTGTTTATCAAATAAAATAACTAGGCTTCATATTGAAAAGAAATATTACACAAGATATTTCTTTAAAACATTATGTCTTTATATGGTATTTAAAATGTCTATAACCTTTATATCCCTACTAATGATGTTAGGCAATTTGTTAATTCAATGCACATATAGTATTGTTTCCATTATGTTTCTACAATATACCATCATTCTTCATCTATAGTGGAGTAGAAATTTCAGAGTTTTTACTTTCCATGCAAATTTATCACATTTAATTATTCTAAAAAACGCATACCTTTTCTAATTTAGTCTTCTTTTAGTTCAGTTTTTGAAGCTTATGAGATTTTCTATTTCTCTCTAACTAAATTATTTTTTTCTTTCTTTTATTATTTATAACTAATTGCAAATATTTTTGTGCAATTTAAGAAGTGTGGGAAACAATGATATATGAATATAAATTATTTCCTATTTGGTAGAATTTTAAGATTTTAGTTTTCAAAGAATTTTTAAAATTTTTCTTATTAAGAAAAAATTTAGTTAAATTATTTTATGTTATTATTTATACTTATTGTTTCTTTTGTTATTTCTGTGCATCTCACAGGTTTCTTACTGGTTTAGTTTGAAATGCAGACCTCTTATCATTTCGCACTTGAGTGCTTCAACTTCTTTGAATCCAGCGGATGCTGCTGCTCTTGCTTCTTACGCTGGACGAAATGAACCCATTTCATTTAGACGGATAATACTTAACAAATCTTCCGTTTCTTTTTACACCCATCGGGATTTTGAAATTTTGTGATAATACGGTACGTATATATCTAATTTTTTGATTATCATTTCTTATGAATTTTTTGAGTTATGCAAGATACGAAGTTCAAATGCAAGATACTAAGTTTGATTGTGATCAACTCCTTACTGTTGAAGGTGTTTAAGTTATTTGGATGCCATCAAGTACATACACTGAAAATTTGAATAAAGGAAGATAAGAGTTTTGTTAGAGAAATAAAAAAAATCGTTTCTATGCTGAAAATGTTTTCTTAGCATCGAATCAGTGGTCATGTCTATTGATTGGATTTTGTAATTTTGTAATTGTGACACATCTCTTTCTATATGACTAATTTAGTCAGAATTGCAGACCTCTTATCATTGTAACCTGAGCACACTCGAGTGCTTCAACTTCTTTGTACGCAATGGATGATGCTGCTGGTGCTTCGTACGCTAGAGGAAATTAATTCATTTCTATCTTGGTGCCAAAACTTCACATGGGATGCACTATGTTTGATATTGGGCAGCTGTTTCTTGTTAAGAGTGCTCAAATTAATTGGATGCAATCTAGTATGTATGCTGAAAACTAAAAAAAAAAATACATTTAATAGTTTTCTAGAGAAACCAAAAAATTTCTTCCATTTTCACTTATTTTCTCAACACCCAATCAGGGATCTTTTAATTTATTTGATTTTAATTGCGATGCTTCTCTTCCTAAATGAATTGCAGACCTTTTATCATTGTAATATATTTTTTGTATTCCGCCTTTTTTTGTTAAACATGTAATATAACACCGCAACTAAGATTTTTATTAGGGAAACTAAATTTTTTTCTTTTCTTTTTGATTTGTTTTCATAGCATCTAATCAGGGGTCGTTCTCAAACACTAATTTAATTTTTACTGCAGGCATTTATCATTGTGAATGATATATTGTGGTAATACGGTATGCATATCTCAATTTTCAATTATCATTTCTTATATTTTTTTTAAATTAGCTTTTTTCTTTCACTTTGCTTCTTTTGTTACAGTGGTTACAACACAACCGTATCACTTGCCAGATGTTAAGAGAGTTATTGGGTTTTGATATATCTTGATGTCACAACTTCTTATGTGAGGCACTAAGTTTTATTGTGTTCTCTTAGGTGATTTATTAGGCTTCGTTCCATTTTTTTGAGGTACAGTCCGAGGGCCCTAGCATCGTTCTTCATAAATTGAATCATGTTTACTGATGTCTAATTAGACTTATTGCATCACCATTTTCTAATTACATTATTTATATATCTCGAGGAGTCGAATCAGACTTCATGCACTGGCATTCTCATTTGAGGTGCTTTATCAGGCTTGATGCATAAGCATTCTCGTATATCTGGAGACATTGAATCAGATTAAATGCATCATTTTCTTATTAGGATTTCATGGAGTTATTTAGCTTCTATTAGACTCCATCTTCACGAAGGATTAAAAATACAGTTTGGGGGACGTATCGGTCCCAATCGAAACTATATGCATCGGTTTCGGGCGATACATATAAAATTGATTTTCTCTTAAAAAAATCAAATTAAATGAAAAAAAATCAAATGAGTTATAGGAACCAAATTTACTAAATATAAAATCATGGGAAGCGACTAATAGACAAAATAACAAACATAGTTACAATTACACATTGAATTCAAACATTAAATAACTAAGAAACGCCTTACACCATCCGGCCATATCACAATCTGGTGTGACAGAATATTGGTTTAATTTATATCACCAACTAAACGATATTTATTTATTTTTTCCCGTTAATTGGATTGTCTTTGAAGTCAAACTTGTTTTTTATATCAAACTAATCTTAGTTCATTTTTAGTTCACTTAAAATTTAAGGTATGACGTAGGCTTATTGCTAATAATTTTGTTGAGATCACAGTCAATCACTACACATTCCCCTTTTATTATAATTCATGACATACATTTATTTTATTTTATATTCTTTCCTTTTATTAATCGTTTCAATATTTTTTTTAAGTACATGATCATGTATGGATCCTTGAGTCTTTACTCTTGATCATGTCTTACGGAATGTAAATAATGTCCTATTTATCAAATAAAATAACTAGGCTTCATACTGAAAAGAAATATTACACAAGATATTTCTTTAAAACATTATGTCTTTATATGATATTTAAAATGTCTATAACCTTTATATCCCTACTATTGATGTTAGGCAATTTGTTAATTCAATGCACATATAGTATTGTTTCCATTATGTTTCTACAATATACCATCATTCTTCATCTATAGTGGAGTATAAATTTCAGAGTTTTTACTTTCCATGCAAATTTATCACATTTAATTATTCTATAAAACGCATACCTTTTCTAATTTAGTCTTCTTTTAGTTCAGTTTTGAAGCTTATGAGATTTTCTATTTCAATCTAACTAAATAATGTTTTTCTTTCTTTTATTATTTATAACTAATTGCAAATATTTTTGTGCAATTTAAAAAGTGTGGGAAACAATGATATATGAATATAAATTATTTCCTATTTGGTAGAATTTTATGATTTTAGTTTTCAAAGAATTTTTTAAATTTTTGTTATTAAGAAAAAATTTAGTTAAATTATTTTATGTTATTATTTATACTTATTGTTTCTTTTGTTATTTCTGTGCATCTCACAGGTTTCTTACTGGTTTAGTTTGAAATGCAGACCTCTTATCATTGTAACCTAAGTGCACTTGAGAGCTTCAACTTCTTTGAATCCAGCGGATGCTACTGCTCGTGCTTCTTACGCTGGACAGAATGAACCCATTTCATTCAGACGGATAATCCTTTACAAATCTTCCATCTCTTTTTAGACCTATCGGGATTTTGAAATTTTGTTATAATACGGTACGTATATATCAAATTTTTAGATTATCATTTCTTATGAATTTTTTGAGTTATGCAAGATATGAAGTTCAAATGCAAGATACTAAGTTTGATTGTGATCAACTCCTTACTGTTGAAGTTGTTTAAGTTATTTGGATGCGATCAAGTACATATACTGAAAATTTGAATAAAGGCAGCTAAGTGTTTTGTTAGAGAAATAAAAATAATTATTTCTATGTTGAAAATGTTTTCTTACAATCCACTCAGTGGTCATGCACAGTGCTTTGATTTTTTTAATTTGATAATTGTGACACTTCTCTTTCTATATAACTAATTTAGTTGGAATAGCAGACATCTTATTATTGTAACCTGAGCACACTCGAGTGCTTCAACTTCTTTGAATCCAACGGATGATGCTGCTGGTGCTTCTTACGTTAGAGGAAATGAACCCATTTCAATCTTGGTGCCAAAACTTTACATGGGATGCACTATGTTTGATATTGGGCTGCTGTTTCTTGTTAAGAGTGCTTAAATTATTTGGATGCAATCTAGTATGTATGCTGAAAATTTAAAAAAAAAAAGTACATTTAATAGTTTTTTAGAGAAACCAAAAAATTTCTTCCATTTTCACTTATTTTCTCAACACCCAATCAGTGATCTTTTAATTTATTTGATTTTAATTATGATG
The DNA here is from genome assembly GCA_015143295.1 of Tetracentron sinense. NCBI lineage: Eukaryota > Viridiplantae > Streptophyta > Magnoliopsida > Trochodendrales > Trochodendraceae > Tetracentron > Tetracentron sinense. The sequence goes on from CM026551.1 coordinate 51,697,315, forward strand.
CTTCTTTTCCTTAATGAATTGCAGACCTTTTATCATTGTATTATATTTTCTGTATCCCTCCTTTTTTGTTAAAGATGTAATATAACACCTCAACTAAGATTTTTATTAGGGAAACTACACTTTTTTCTTTTCTTTTTGATTTGTTTTGATAGCATCTAATCAGGGGTCGTTCTCAAAAACTAATTTAATTTTATTGCAGGCCTTTATCATTGTGAATGATATATTGTGGTAATACGGTATGCATATCTCAATTTTCAATTATCATTTCTTATACTTTTTTTAATTTAGCTTTTTTCTTTTTCTTTGCTTCTTTTGTTACAGTGGTTACAACACAACCATATCTCTTGCCAGATGTTAAGAGAGTTATTGGGTTTGGATATATCTTGATGTCACAACTTCTTATGAGCACTAAGTTTTATTGTGTTCTATTAGGTGCTTTATTAGGCTCCGTTCCTTTTTTTTGACGTACTGTTCGAGGGCCCTATCATCGTTCTTCATCAATTGATTGATGTTTAGTGATGTCTAATTAGACTTATTGCATCACCATTTTCAAATTACATTCTTTATATATCTCGAGGAGTCGAATAGGACTTCATGCATTGGCATTCTCATTTGTGTTGCTTTATCAGACCTCATGCATAAGCATTCTCATATATCTGGAGATATTGAATCAAACTAAATGCATCATTTTCTTATTGGGATTTCGTGGAGTTATTTAGCTCCTATTAGACTCAAATCTTCACGAAGGATTAAAAATATAGTTTGGGGGACGTATCGGTCCCAACCGAAACCATATGCATTGGTTTCGGGCGATACATATAAAATTGATTTTCTCTTAAAAAAATCAAATTAAATAAAAAAAATATCAAATGAGTTATTGGAACCAAATTTACTAAATATAAAATCATAGGAAGCAACTCAAAGAAAAAATAGCAAACATAGCTACAATTACACAATGAATTCAAACAGTAAAGAACTAATAAATGCCTTACACCGTCCGGCCATCTCAAAATCTGGTGTGACAGAATATTGGTTTAATTTATATCACCAGCCAAACGATATTTATTTATTTTTTCTCGTTAATTGGATTGTCTTTGAAGTGAATCTTGTTTTTTTTATATCAAACTAATCTTAGTTCATTTTTAGTTCACTTGAAATTCAAGGTATGACGTAGGCTTATCACTAATAATTTTGTTGAGATCACAGTCAATCCCTACACTTTCCCCTTTTATTATAATTCATGACATACATTATTTTTATTTTATATTCTTTCCTTTTATTAATCGTTTATATATTTTTAAGAACATGATCATGTATGGATCCTTGAGTCTTTAGTCTTGATCACGTCTTACAGAAAGTAAATAAAGTCTTGTTTATCAAATAAAATAACTAGGCTTCATACTGAAAACAAATATTACACAAGATATTTCTTTAAAACATTATCTGTTTATTTGATATTTTAAATGTGTATAACCCTTATATCCCTACTAATGATGTTGGGCAATTTGTTAATTCAATGCACATATAGTATTGTTTCCCTTATGTTTCTACAATATACCGTCGTTCTTCATCTATAGTGGAGTATAAATTTCAGAGTTTTTACTGTCCACACAAATTTATCACATTTAATTGTTCTATAAAACACATACCTTTTCTAATTTAGTCTTCTTTTAGTCCAGTTTTTGAAGCTTATGAGATTTTCTATTCCAGTCTAACTAATTAATTTTTTTTCTTTCGTTTATTGTTTATAATTAATTGCAAATATTCTTGTATAATTTAAAAAGTGTGGGAAACAAAGATATATGAATATAAATTATTTCATATTTGGTTGAATCTTAAGATTTTATTTTTCAAAGAATTTTAAAATTTTTGTTATTAAGAAAAAATTTAGTTAAATTATTTTATGTTATTATTTATATTTATTATTTCTTTTGTTATTTCTGTTCATCGCACGGGTTTCTTACTGGTTTAGTTGCAATTGCAGACCTCTTATCATTGTAATCTGAGCACACTTGAGTGCTTCAACTTCTTTGAATCTGGCGGATGATGCTGCTCGTGCTTCTTATGCTGGATAGAATGAACCCATTTCATTCAAACGGATAATCCTTAACATATCTTCCGTCTTTTTTTACACCCATCGGGATTTTGAAATTTTGCGATAATAAGGTACGTATATTTAATTTTTCGCTTATCATTTCTTATGAATTTTTTTAGTTATGCAAGATACGAAGTTCAAATGCATGATACTAAGTTTGATTGTGATCAACTCCTTACTGTTGAAGGTGTTTAAGTTATTTGGATGCGATCAAGTACATATACTGAAAATTTGAATAAAGGCAGCTAAGAGTTTTTTTAGAGAAATTAAAAAAATTGTTTCTACGCTGAAAATGTTTTCTTAGCATCCAATCAGTGGTCATGTCTTGTGCTTGGAATTTGTAATTTTGTAATTGTGACACTTCTCTTTCTATATAACTAATTTAGTTGGAATTGCAGACCTTAGCATTGTAACCTGAGCGCACTCGAGTGCTTCAACTTCTTTGAATCCAACGGATGATTCTGTTGGGTGCTTCTTACGCTAGTAGAAATGAACCGATTTCGATCTTGGTGCCAAAACTTCACATGGGATGCACTTTGTTTGATATTGGGCTGCTGTTTCTTGTTAAGAGTGCTCAAATTATTTGGATGCAATCTAGTATGTATGCTGAAAATTTCTTTGAAAAATACATTTAATAGTTTTTTAAAGAAACCAAAAAATTTCTTCCATTTTCACTTTTTTTCTCAACACCCAATCAGGGATCTTTTAATTTATTTGATTTTAATTGTGATGCTTCTTTTCCTTAATGAATTGCAGACCTTTTATCATTGTAATATATTTTTACTTTTCTGCCTTTTTTGTTAAAGATGTAATATAACACCGCAACTAAGATTTTCATTAAGGAAACTAAACTTTTTTCTTTTCTTTTTGATTTATTTTCATAGCATCTAATCAGGGGTTGTTCTCAAACAATAATTTATTTTTTATTGCAGGCCTTTATCCTTGTGAATGATATATTGTGGTAATACGGTATGCATATCTTAATTTTCAATTATCATTTCTTATATTTTTTTAATTTAGCTTTTTTCTTTCACTTTGCTTCTATTGTTACATTGGTTACAACACAATCGTATCACTTGCCAGATGTTAAGAGAGTTATTGGGTTTGGATTTATCTTGATGTCACAACTTCTTATGTGAGGCACTAAGTTTTATTATGTTTAATTAGGTGCTTTATTAAGCTTCGTTCCATTTTTTTGAGGTACTGTCCAAGGACCCTAGCATCGTGAAGATCAATTGATTCAGGTTTTGTGATGTCTAATTAGAATTATTGCATCACCATTTTCAAATTACATTATTTATATATCTCGAGGAGTTGAATCGGACTGTATGCGTTGGCATTCTCATTTGAGGTGCTTTATTAGACCTCATGCATAAGCATTCTCATATATTTTAAGACATTGAATCAGACTAAATGCATCATTTTCTTATTAGGATTTCGTGGAGTTATTTAGCTTCTATTAGACTTAATCTTCACGAAGGATTAAAAATACAGTTTGGGGGACGTATCGGTCCGAACCAAAACCTATTTGCATTGGTTTCGGTATTGGTTTCAGACAATACATATAAACTTTGATTTTTTCTTTAAAAAATCAAATTAAGTTAAAAAAAATCAAATGAGTTATAGCAACCAAATTTACTAAATATAAAATCATGGAAAGCGACTCAACGACAAAATAGCAAACATAGTTACTATGACACAATGAATTCAAACATTAAATAACTAATAAACGCCTTACACCATCCGGCCATCTCACAATCTGGTGTGACAGAATAGTGGTTTAGTTTATTTGACCAGCAAAACAACATTTATTTATTTTTTCCCATTAATTGGATTGTCTTTGATGTGAATTCTTTTTTTTTTTATATATCAAACTAATCTTAGTTCATTTTTAGTTCACTTGAAATTTAAGGTATGACGTAGGCTTATTACTAATAATCTTTTGAGATCACAGTTAATCACTACACATTCCCCTTTTATTATAATTCATAACATACATTTATTTCAATTTTATATTCTTTCCTGTTATTAATCAGTTCAATGTATTTTCTAAGTACATGATCATGTATGAATCCTTGAGTCTTTAGTCTTGATTACGTCTTACGGAATGTAAATAAAGCCCTGTTTATCAAATAAAATAACTAGGCTTCATACTGAAAATAAATATTACACATGATAGTTCTTTAAAACATTATCTGTTTATATGATATTTTAAATGTGTATAACCTTTATATCCCTACCTATTGATGTTAGGCAATTTGTTAATTCAAAGCACATATAGTATTGTTTCCATTATGTTTCTACAATATATCGTCATTCTTCATCTATATTTGATTATAAATTTCAAAGTTTTTACTTTCCACACAAATCTATCACATTTAATTATTTTATAAAACACATACCTTTTCTAATTTAGTCTTCTTTTAGTTCAGTTTTTGAAGCTTATGAGACTTGCTATTTCACGCTAACTAAATAATTTTTTTTTATTTTAATAGTTATAATTAATTGCAATTATTTTTGTATAGTTTAAAAGTGTGGGAAATAATGATATATGAATATAAACTATTTTCTATTTGGTAGAATCTTAAGATTTTATCTTATAAAGAATTATTAAATTTTTTGTTATTTAGGAAAACTTTAGTTAAATTATTTTTTGTTATTATTTATACTTATTATTTCTTTTGTTATTTCTGTGCATCGCACGGGTTTTTTACTGGTTTAGTTTGAATTGCAGACCTCTTATCATTGTAACCTCAGCGCACTTGAGTGCTTCAACTTCTTTGAATCCGGGGGATGATGCTGCTCATGCTTCTTACGCTCGACGTAATGAACCCATTTCATTCAGACGGATAATCCTTAATAGATCTTCCGTCTCTTTTTACACCCATCGGGATTTTGAAATTTTGCGGTAATAAGGTAAGTATATTCGGTTAACATTTCTTATGAATTTTTTGAGTTATGCAAGATACGAAGTTCAATTGCAAGGTTCTAAGTTTTATTGTGATCAACTCCTTATTGTTGAAGGTGTAAGTTATTTGGATGTGATCAAGTACACATACTAAAATTTTGAATAAAGGCAGCTAAGAGTTTTGTTATAGAAATAAAATAAATTGTTTCTCTGCTGAAAATGTTTTCTTACCATCCAATGTGTGGTCATGTCTAGTGCTTGGATTTTGTAATTTTGTAATTGTGGCACTTCTCTTTCTATATAACTAATTTAGTTGGAATTGCAGACATCTTATCATTATAACCTGAGCGCACTCAAGTGCTTCAATTTCTTTGAATCCAACGGATGATGCTGTTAGTGCTTCTTACGCTAGAGGAAATGAACCCATTTCTATCTTGGTGCAAAACTTCACATGGGATGTGCTATGGTTTATATTGGGCAGCTGTTTCTTGTTAAGAGTGCTCAAATTATTTGGATGCAATCTAGTATGTATGCTGAAAATTTTTAAAAAAATATACATTTAATAGTTTTTTAGAGAAACCAAAAAATTTCTTTCATTTTCACTTATTTTCTCAACACCCAATCACGGATCTTTTAATTTATTTGATTTTAATTGTGATGCTTCTTTTCCTTAATGAATTGTAGACCTTTTATCTTTGTAATATATTTTTTGCATTCCGCCTTTTTTGTTAAAGATGTAATATAACACCGCAGCTAAGATTTTCATTTGGGAAACTAAACTTTTTTCTTTTCTTTTTGATTTGTTTTCATAGCATCTTATCGGGGGTTATCTCAAACACTAATTTAATTTTTATTGTAGGCCTTTATCCTTATGGATGATATATTGGGGAAATACGGTATGCTTATCTCAATTTTCAATTATCATTTCTTATATTTTTTTTAATTTAGCTTTTTTCTTTCAACTTGCTTCCTTTGTTACCGTGGTTACAACACAACCGTATCACTTGCCAGATGTTAAGAGAGTTATTGGGTTTTGATATATCTTGATGTCACAACTTCTTATGTGAGGCACTACGTTTTATTGTGTTCTATTAGGTACTTTATTAGGCTTCGTTCCATTTTTTTTAGGTACTGTCCGAGGACCCTCGCTTCGTTCTTCATCAATTGATTCATGTTTAGTGTTGTCTCATTAGACTTATTGCATCACCATTTTCAAATTACATTATTTATATATCTCGAGGAGTCTAATCGGACTTCATGCATTGGCATTCTCATTTGAGGTGCTTTATCAGGCCTCTTGCATAGGCATTCTCAGATATCTTAAGACACTGAATCAAACTAAATGCATCATTTTCTTATTAGGATTTCTTGGAGTTATTTAGCTTTGCTCCTATTAGACTCAATCTTCACGAAGGATTAAAAATACATTTTGGGGGACGTATTGGTCCCAACCGAAACCTATATGCATCGGTTTCGGTATCGGTTTCAGGCGATACTTATAAAATTTGATTTTCTCTTAAAAAAATCAAATAAAATTTAAAAAAAATCAAATGAGTTATAGGAACCAAATTTACTAAATATAAAATCATGGGAAGCGACTAATAGACAAAATAACAAACATAGTTACAATTACACAATGAATTCAAACATTAAATAACTAATAAACGCCTTACACCATTCGGCCATCTGACAATCTGGTGCGACAGAATATTGGTTTAATTTATATCACTAGCCAAACAATATTTATTTATTTTTTCCTGTTAAATGGATTGTCTTTGAAGTGACTTGTTTTTTTATATATCAAACTAATCTTAGTTCATTTTTACTTCCCTTGAAATTTAAGGTATGAAGTAGGCGTATTACTAATAATCTGTTGAGATCACAGTCAATCACTACACATTCCCCTTTTATTATAATTCTTGACATACATTTGTTTTAATTTTATATTCTTTCCTTTTTATTAATCGTTTCAATATATTTTTTAAGTGCATGATCATGTATGAATCCTTGAGTCTTTACTCTTGATCACATCTTACGGAATTTAAATAAAGTCCTGTTTACCAAATAAAATAACTAGGCTTCGTATTGAAAACAAATATTACACAAGATAGTTCTTTAAAACATTATCTGTTTATATGATATTTTAAATGCGTACAACCTTTATATTGCTATCTAATGATGTTGTTTCCATTATATAGTATTGTTTCTATTATGTTTCAACAATATATCTTCATTCTTCATCTATATTTGATTATAAATTTCAGAGTTTTTACGTTCCACAAAAATTTATCACATTTAATTATTCTATAAAACAAATACCTTTTCTAATTTAGTCTTCTTTTAGCTTAGTTTTTGAACCTTATGAGACTTGCTATTTCACTCTAACTAAATAATTTTGTTGTTTCTTTTAATATTTATAATTAATTGCAATTATTTTTGTATAATTTAAAAAGTGTGGGAAACAATGACATATGAATATAAATTATTTTCTATTTGGTAGAATCTTAAGATATTATCTTTCAAAGAATTTTTAAAATTTTTGTTATTAAGAAAAAATTTTGTTAAATTATTTTATGTTATTATTTATACTTATTATTTCTTTTGTTATTTCTGTGCATCGCACGGGTTTTTTTACTGGTTTAGTTTGAATTGCAAACCTCTTATCATTGTAACCTGAGCGCACTTCAGATGATGCTGCTTGTGCTTCTTACGCTAGACGGAATGAACCAATTCTTTAGGATGGATAATCCTTAACAGATCTTCCGTCTCGTTTTACACCTTTCGGGATTTTGAAATTTTGCGGTAATAAGGTAAGTATATCTAATTTTTAGCTTATCATTTCTTATGAATGTTTTGAGTTATGCAAGATACTAAGTTTCATTCTGATCAACTCCTTACTGTTGAAGGTGTACGTTATTTGGATGCGATTAAGTACATATACTGAAAATTTGAATAAAGGGAGTTAAGAGTTTTTAGAGGAATAAAAAAATTTGTTTCTGTGCTGAAAATGTTTTCTTAGCATCCAATCAGTGGTCATGTCTAGTGCTTGAATTTTGTAATTTTGTAATTGGGACACTTCTCTTTCTATATAACTAATTTAGTTGGAATTGCAGACCTCTTATCATTGTAACTTGAGCGCACTCGAGTGCTTCAACTTCTTTGACTCCAACGGATGATGCTGTTGGTGCTTCTTACGTTAGAGGAAATGAACCCATTTCTATCTTGGTGCCAAAACTTCACATTGGATGCACTATGTTTGATATTGGGCAGTTGTTTCCTGTTAAGAGTGCTCAAATTATTTTGATGCAATCTAGTATTTATGCTGAAATTTTTTTTTAAAAATATTAATAGATTTTTAGAGAAACCAAAAAATTTCATCCATTTTCACTTATTTTCTCACCACCCAATCTAGGTTCTTTTAATTTTTTTCATTTTAATTGTGATGCTTCTTTTCCTTAATGAGTTGCAGACCTTTTATCATTGTACTATATTTTTAGTATTCCGCCTTTTTTGTTAACGAATTAATATAACTCCGCAACTAAGATTTTCATTCAGGAAACTAAACTTTTTTCTTTTCTTTTTGATTTGTTTTTATAGCATCTAATTAGGGGTCGTTCTCAAACACTAATTTAATTTTTATTGCAGGCCTTTATCCTTGTGAATGATATATTGTGGTAATACGGTATGCATATCTCAATTTTCAATTATCATTTCATATATGTTTTTTAATTTTGCCTTTTTCTTTCACTTTGCTTGCTTTCTTACAGTGGTTACAACACAACCATATCACTCACCAGATGTTAAGAGAGTTATTGGGTTTGGATATATCTTGATGTCACAACTTCTTATGTGAGACACTAAGTTTTATTGTGTTCTATTAGGTGCTTTATGAAGCTTCGCTCCATTTTTTTGAGGTTCTGTCCGAGGACCCTAGCATCATTCTTCATCAATTGATTCATGTTTAGTGATGTCTAATTAGACTTATTGCATCACCATTTTCAAATTACATTATTTATATATCTCGAGGAGTCGAATCGGACTTCATGCAATGGCATTCTCATTCGACGTGCTTTATAAGGCCTCATGCATAAGCATTCTAATATATCGTAAGACATTGAATCGGACTAAATGCATCATTTTCTTATTAGGATTTCGTGGAGTTATTTAGCTCCTATTACACTCAATCTTCACGAAGGATTAAAAATACAATTTGGGGGACGTATCGGTCCCAACCGAAACCTATATGCATTGGTTTCGGTATCGGTTTCCGACGATACATATAAAATTTGATTTTCTCTTAAAAAAATGAAATTAAATTAAAAAAAATCAAATGAGTTATAGGAACCAAATTTACTAAATATAAAATCATAGGAAGCGACTCAAAGACAAAATAGCAAACATAATTACAATTACATAGTGAATTCAAACATTAAATAACTAATAAACGCCTTACACCATCCGGCCATCTCACAATCTGGTGCGACAGAAAATTGGTTTAATTTATATCACTAGCCAAACAATATTTATTTATTTTTTCCCGTTAATTGGATTGTCTTTGAAGTGAATCTTGATTTTATATATCAAACTAATCTTTGTTCATTTTTAGTTTACTTGAAATTTAAGGTATGACATAGGCTTATTGCTAATAATCTTTTGAGATCACAGTCAGTCAATCACTACACATTCCCTTTTTATTATAATTCATGACATACTTTTATTTTAATTTTATATTCTTTCCTTTTATTAATCATTTGAATATAATTTTTAAGTACAGGATCATGTATGGATCCTTGAGTCTTTACTCTTGATCACGTCTTACGGAGTGTGAATGAAATCCTATTTATCAAATAAAATAACGAGGCTTTATACTGAAAACAAATATTACACAAGATAGTTCTTTAAAACATTATCTGTTTATATGATATCTTAAATGTCTATAACCTTTATATCCCTACCGAATGATGTTGGGCAATTTGTTAATTCAAAGCAAATATAGTATTGTTTCCATTATGTTTCTACAATATACTTTCTTTCTTCATCTATATTTGACCATAGTTACCAGAGCGAGAAGCGAAAACGAGAAGCAAAGCGAAAGCGAGAAGCGGGAAACGAGATTAAAAAAAACCTTAGGAAACGAGAAGCGAGAAATGAGATATAGGTTCCTCATTCCCATTATGTTATTTATGGGTAATTATACCTTTGATTTTATCGTACATGGAGATTTTTGTAGAAAAGTAGGTGCCTTAGGTTTCAAACCGATGATACTTGCTTAGAATCTACATCCTAGGCTATACATTGTAGTCTACCACATCACTTCACATATACAACTCTCTTTCACTACTAGATGAGACGTGATGGAAGCGAGCTTCCTAGGAAGAGAGTCTGTTCGAGGAAACGAGCTTCCTAGGAAGCGAGTTTGTCCGAGGAAGGGAGTTTTAGAAACGAGCTTCCTGGGAAGCGAGCTTCCCACCTTGTACATAGCTTCCCGGCAACTATGTATTTGACTATAAATTTCAGAGTTTTTCCTTTCCACACAAATTTATCATATTTAATTATTCTATAAAACACATCTTTTTCTAATTTAGTCTTCTTTTAGTTCAGTTTTTGAAGCTTATGAGACTTGCTATTTCACTCTAACTAAATAATTTTCTTCTTTCTTTTAATATTTATAATTAATTGCAATTATTTTTGTATAATTTAAAAAGTGTGGGAAACAATGATATATGAATATAAATTATTTCCTATTTGGTAGAATCTTAAGATTTTATCTTTCAAAGAATTTTTAAAATTTTTGTTATTAAGAAAAAAATTAGTTAAATTATTTTTGTTATTATTTATCCTTATTATTTCTTTTGTTATTTCTGTGCATCGGACGGGTTTCTTACTGGTTTAGTTTGAATTGCAGACCTCTTATCATTGTAACCTAAGCGCAATTGAGTGCTTCAACTTCTTTGAATCCAGCGGATGATGCTTCTTGTGCTTCTTACGCTGGACGGAATGAACCCATTTCATTCAGACGGATAATCCTTAACAGATCTTTCGTCTTTTTTTACACCCATCGGGATTTTGAAATTTTGCGATAATAAGGTAAGTATATCTAATTTTTTGCTTATCATTTCTTATGAATTTTTGGAGTTATGCAAGATACTAAGTTTGATTGTGATCAACTCCGTACTATTGAAGATGTTTAAGTTCTTTGGATGCGATCAAGTGTATATAATGAAAATTTGAATAAAGGCAGCTAAGAGTTTTGTTAGAGAAATAAAAAAAGTTGTTTCTATGCTGAAAATATTTTCTTAGCATCCAATCAGTGGTCATGTCTAGTGCTTGGATTTTGTAATTTGTAATTGTGACACTTCTCTTTCTATATAACTAATTTAGTTGGAATTACAGACCTCTTATCATTGTAACCTAAGCGCACTCGAGTGCTTCAACTTCTTTGAATCCAACGGATGATGCTGCTGGTGCTTCTTACGCTAGAGGAAATGGACCCATTTCTATCTTGATGCCAAAATTTCACATGGGATGCACTATGTTTGATATTGGGCAGCTGTTTCTTGTTAAGAGTGCTCAAATTATTTGGATGCAATCTAGTATGTATGCTGAAAATTAAAAAAAAAATTACATTTAATAGTTTTTTAGAGAAACCAAAAAATTTCTTCCATTTTCACTTATTTTCTCAACACCCAATTAGGGATCTTTTAATTAATTTGAAATTGTGATGCTTCTTTTCCTTAATGAATTGTAGACCTTTTATCATTGTAATATATTTTTTGTATTCCGCTTTTTTTGTTAAAGATGTAATATAGCACCGCAAACAAGATTTTCATTAGGGAAACTAAACTTTTTTCTTTTCTTTTTGATTTGTTTTCATAGCATCTAATCAGGGGTTGTTCTCAAACACTAATTTAATTTTTATTGCAGGCCTTTATCATTGTGAATGATATATTGTGGTAATACGGTATGCATATCTCGATTTTCAATTATCATTTTATTTTTTTAATTTTGTTTTTTCTTTCACTTTGCTTCTTTTGTTACAGTGGTTACAACACAACCATATCACTTGCCTGATGTTAAGAGAGTGATTTGCTTTGGATATATCTTAATGTCACAACTTATGTGAGGCACTAAGTTTTATTGTGTTCTATTAGGTGCTTTATTAAGCTTCGTTCCATTTTTTTGAGGTACTGTCCGAGGACCCTAGCATCGTTCTTCATCAATTGATTCATGTTTAGTGATGTCTATTTAGACTTATTGCATCACTATTTTCAAATTACATTATTTATATATCTCAAGGAGTCGAATCGGACTGCATGCATTGGCATTCTCATTTGAGGTGCTTTATCAGGCCTCATGCATAAGCATTCTCATATATCTTAAGACATTGAATGAGACTAAATGGATCATTTTCTTATTAGGATTTCGTGGAGTTATTTAGCTCCTATTAGACTCAATCTTCACGAGGGATTAAAAATAGAGTTTTGGGGGACGAGGGATTAAAAATACAGTTTGGGGGATGTATCGGTCCCAACCAAAACCTATATGCGTCTGTTTCGGTATCGGTTTTGGGCGATACATATAAAATTTTATTTTATCTTAAAAAGTCAAATTAAATTTTAAAAAAATCGAATGAGTTATAGGAACCAAATTTACTAAATATAAAATCAAGGGAAGCGACACAAAGACAAAATAGCAAACATAGTTACAATTACACAATTAATTCAAACATTAAATAACTAATAAACGCTACGTGTAGCCTTTTCCGTATCAATATAAATATCATATTGGGGGTAACCGAAACCCTATACATATCGCCCGTTTCGTATTGATTTCGGCGATTTTTATTTCCATGCATCGATGTTTCTCATATCGTGATGTGTTGTATAAAGCTCATGCATTAACATTCTGATACATCCTGAGGTGTTGTACGTGTATCAGACTTCATGCATCGACATTCTCAAATTGTATTTTCATATATCTTTGTACGTTAAATCAGGCTTCATGCATTGGCGTTGTCATTCAGGGTGCTTTATCAGGCTTCATGAATAAGCATCTTATATATTTCAAGACATCGAATCAGACTTCACACATCGAAATTCTTATTAAGATTATAAAAATTTATTTGAGTCCTTTTAGACTCAATCTTTAGTGATCCTACCTTTTCAAGTGACGCATTTTGTTTCATACATCAATGTTTCCAATCTTCTGATGTGTTGTATAAGGCTTCATATATTAACCGTCTCAAATATCCTGAGGTGTTATATCAAATTTCATGCGTCGGCGTTCTCAAATATCTGGAGACATCAAATTATACTTAATGCATCGACATTCTCAAATTGCGTTATCATATCTCGAGGCGTCGAATCAGTCTTAATGCATTGACATTCTCATCTAAGGAGCTTTATCATGCTTCTTGCATGAGCATTTTAATGTTTCTCGAGACATTGAATCAGACCTCATGCATTGATGTTCTTTTTAGGATTCTTGGGAGTTATGTGAGTCCTATTGGACTCAATCTTCATTGATCACACCTTTACGAGTGTTGTATCCATCTTCATTTATTGATTTATATTTAGAGGTGTTGAATTAAACTTCATGCATTGATTTTCTCAAATTGCATTATCAATATCTCGAGGCATCAAATCAGACTTCATGCATTGACGTTCTCATCAAAGGTGCTTTATCAGGCTTTATACATAAACTTTCTCATATATCTCGAGTCATCGAATTAGACTTCATGCATCACTATTCTTATCAGGATTTTTTGGAGTTGTGGGAGTCCCATTGGATTCAATCTTCATTGATCCCACCTTTTCGAGTGTCGTATTAGGCTTCATGCATCAACGTTTCTCATATCGGGATATGCTGTATAAGGATTCATGCATTAGCATTCTCATATATTCTGAGGTATTGTATAAGGCTTCATGCATTAGCATTCTCATATATTCTGAGGTATTTCATTAGAATTCATGCATGGACAATCTCAAATTGCTTTATCATATATCTTTATATGTTAAATCTGGCTTCATGCTTTGGCGTTGTCATTCGAGGTACTTTATCAAGCTTCATGCATAAGCACTCTCATATATCTCAAGACATCGAATCAGACTTCACACATCAATGTTCTTATTAAGATTATAAAAATTTATGGGAGTCCTTTTAGTCTCAATCTTTATTAATCACACCTTTTAAGTGTGGTATTTGGTTTTATGCATCAATGTTTCCAATCTTCCAATGTGCTATATGAGGCTTCATATATTAACTTTCTCAATTGTCCTGAGGTGTTGTATCAAATTTCATGCATTAACGTTCTTAAATATCTTGAGGCATCAAATTAGACTTCATGCATCGACATTCTCAAATTGCATTATCATATCTCGAGGCGTCGAATCAGTCTTCATGCATATTGACATTCTCATCTTAGGTGCTTTATTAGGCTTCTTGCATAAGCATTCTCATGTATCTCGAGACAGTGAATAAGAACTAATGTGTTGACGTTCTTTTCAGTATTCTAGGGAGTTATGTGAGCTCTATTGGACTCAATCTTCATTGATCTCACCTTTACGGTTGTTGTATTAGGCTTCATGTATCAATCTTCATTTATTGATTTATATTTAGAAGTTTCGAATTAAACTTCATGCTTTGATTTTCTCAAATTGCGCAATATCAATATCTCGAGGCGTCAAATTAGACTTCATGCATTGACATTCTCATCAAAGGTGCTTTATCAGGCTTTATACATAAATTTTCTCGTACATCTCGAGTCATCGAATTAGACTTCATGCATCAATGTTCTTATCAGGATTCTGGGGAGTTATGTGAATCCTATTGGACTCAATCTTCATTGATCCCACCTTTTTGAGTGTCGTATCAGGCTTCATGCATCGACGTTTCTCATATCGTGATATGTTGTATAAGACTTCATGCATTTGCATTCTCATATATCTCGAGGTATTGTATCAAACTTAATGAATCGACAATCTCAAATTGAATTATCATATATCTTTATACTTAAAATCTAGCTTCATACATTAGCGTTGTCATTCGAGGTACTTTATCAGGCTTCAGGCATAAGCACTCTCATTTATCTCAAGAGTCAAGACATCGAATTAGTCTTCACACATCAATGTTCTTATTAAGATTATAAAAATTTATGGGAGTCCTTTTAGTCTCAATCTTTATTGATCCCACTTTTTCAAGTTTGGTATTTGGTTTCATGCATCAATGTTTCTAATCTTCCGATGTGCTATATAAGGCTTCATATATTAACATCCTCAAATGTCTCGACGTGTTGTATTAAATTTCATGCATCAGCATTCTCAAATATCTTGCATCGGCATTCTCAAATTGCATTATCATATCTCGAGGCGTTGAATCAGTCTTCATGCATTGACGTTCTCATCTTAGGTGCTTTATCAGGCTTCTTGCATAAGCATTCCCATGTATCTCGAGACATTGAATTAGACCTCATGTATTGACGTTCTTTTCAGGATTCTGGGGAGTTATGTGAGCTCTATTGGACTCAATCTTCATTAATCTCACCTTTACGAGTGTCGTATTAGGCTTCATGTATCAATTATCAATTATTGATTTATATTTAGAAGTGTCGAATTAAACTTCATGCATTGATATTCTCAAATTACATTATCAATTTCTCAAGGAGTCAAATCAGACTTCATGCGTTGACGTTCTCATCAGAAGTGCTTCATCAGGCTTTGTACATAAACTTTCTCATATATCTTAAGACATCGAATTAAACTTCATGCATCAATGTTCTTATCATGATTCTAGGGAGTTATGTGAGTTAGGCTTCAATCTTCATTGATCTCACTTTTTTGAGTGTTGTATCATGCATCAACATCGATATTTCTCATACCCGATGTGCTGAATTAGGCTTTATGCATTAGCATTTTCACATGTCCTGAGTAACTGTATCAAATTTCATGCATCGGCATTCTTATATATCTCAAGGAGTTGAATTAGATTTCATGTATTATCGTTCTCATTCGTAATGCTTTATTAGGCTTCATGCATAGGCATTTTTATATATCTTGAGACATCGAATCATACTTTATACATCGAGGTTCATCATGATTCTTGGAGTTATGTGTCATATTGGACTCAAATCATTGATCCTATATTTTTGGGTGTCGTATGATGCTTGATGCATTGACATTTCTCACATCTTGTGTGTTGTATAAGAGTTCATTCAACGGCATTTTCATGTATCCTGACTCTTTATTTGAGTCAACTAGTTTAAGATTCGGTTCACTCTGTGTTGCTCAGCTTATTGCATATATTATTTTTATCAGTGATAAATAAGTGAAAAATATTTCATTTACCCTTTGTTTGGTTGCCGAGCAAATAAGTGAAAACAAAATAAAGAAAATAAATTTGAGTTATATTAGGAAAATTAAATTTTATTTTCTTCTCGTTTTCACTTGTTTTCTCTGCATCCAATCAGCAGTTACTATTAGGGCTTGGATTTTGTCATTTTTAATTGTGGCATTTCCTCTTCCCCAAACAACAAATTTAATTAGAATTGTAGACCTTCTATCATTGTATTTGTGGACATACAATATGCATTTTTCATTTTTCGTTTATCATTTCTTTTGGATTTTTTGAGTTCTGCCTTTTGATTTCACTTTGTTTCTCTTATTACATGTTGCTAGAACACAACCATAACACTTGATTATGAGCTGCTGCTTATTGTGTAGGGTGGTCAAATTGTTTGGATGCACTTAGGTTTGTATACTGAAAATTAGAAAGAAAAAAAAAAAAAGCGCAACTAATAGTTTTCTCAGGAAACCCAAAATATATTTTCTTTCTCTTTTTCACATGTCTTCTCAACATCAAATCAAGGGTTTTGGTGCTTGGAATTTGCATCTTTTTTATTGTGATATCTTTGTTAGTGATATTATGTGGAGATACCGTACGCATATCTGATTTTTCGCTTATCATTTATAATAGATTTTTTATGTTTTGCCTTCTGCTTTATTCTCTTGTCACAGGTTATCCCCAATACAATCATAATGCTTGGTAGGCATTTAAGAATGTTGCTGGATTTAGATCTATTTTAGTACCACAACTTCACATTCGAGGCAGTGGGTAGCTACTTATTGTTGATGGTGGTCAAATTTTTTGGATGAACTCAGGTATGTATATTTAAAATAAGAAAAAACGCGTCTAAGAGTTTTATTAGGGAAACCAAAATTTATTCTCTTTTTCACTTATTTCTCAATATCCAATTGGGAGTTACTTTTAATTCTTAGATTTTGCCAAAACAAATATTGTGAAGCTTTCTCTTCCTCAAACAACCAATTTAATATGAATTGTCGACCTTCCGTTTACTTGGTACTTGCGTATAGAGATTATCACTTTTATTTACTTCATTGTGGATTAGAGATATCTATGTTCAAATTCATCACATTAGATCTCACGTCTATGTGTTTTGTGCCCAGCTTACCAACCAAGAAAAATTATCATATTAGACATGTTCCTAAGGGATAACCTTTTATTTGCTTAAATCTTCCAATAGAATATTGCAATACTTATCTTTCTCAAATAACTAATTTAATTTGAATTGCATACTTCTTATACTTGCGTGTGATATTTTTTTCGAATACGGTTTGCATATCTCATTTTTCGCTTATCATTTCTGAAGTCTCATATTTGGCTTTCATTTTGCTTCTCTTGTTACAAGATGCCAAAACACAACCATATTACTTGACAAGCGTTCAAAAAAAAAATGATGGGTTTGGATCTATCGTGGTGTCACAATTTCACAACCAATGTACTCAAATTATTTGTGGGCAACTGCTTCTGCTCAAATTATTTGGGTGAACTCAGGTTTGTATACGGAAAATTGTAAATAAACTCATTCAAGTGTTTTACACTTTTATTAGGGAAAATTAATTTTTTTTTTCTTTCCTGTTCACCTATTTTCTCAGCCTCTAATCAAGAGTTACTTTTAGTGTTTAATATTATGTTTTTTTATTGTGATACTTTTGTTTCTTAGACTATTTAGTTAATATATAATGCGAGCCTTCTATGATTGGAAATAATATTTTATTTCAATACGTTGTGCCTATCTCAATTTTCGCTTATCGTTTTCATATTTATTATTTGAATTCCGTCTTTTCTTTTCATTCTGCTTCTCTTATTATAAGTTGACCACAACACAACCATATCACTTGCCACTTGCCACGGGTTTGGGTATTTTTGTTGCCAGGACTTTACATGCAAGATACTAAGTTTGTTGAACCAAAAAAAAAAAAAAAAAAAGATACTAAGTTTGATTGTGAGCAGCCTATTGTTGAGGGTGCTCAATTTCTTTGGATGCACTCAGGTATGTGTACTGGAAATTTGAAAAAATGCAACTATAGTCTTGTTAGGGAAATCAAAAAAAGTTCTTCTGTTTTCCAAATGTTTTCTTGACATCCAAATTGTGATTACTTTTATTGCTTTATTTTTATATTTTTTATTATGACGTTTCTTTATCTCAAGGTACAAATTTAGTTATAATTGTAGACCTCTTATCATTGTAAGTGACATTTTTGGGCAATACAATATGCATATCTTAGTTTTCGCTTATCAAATCTTATGAATTTTTTGACTTCCACCTTTTGCTGTCACTTTGGTTCTCATGTTACAGGTTGGCCACAATAGAATAATATCACTTGCTAGAAGTTTAAGAAAGTTGCTAGATTTGTTCTTTCTTGGTGTCACGACTTCACATGCAAGATACTAAGTTTGATTGTGAGCAACTCCATACTGTTGAAGGTGTTTTAGTTAATTGGTAACCCGCGGAAAAAAAAAACTCTTGCGTAGCCTTTATACCCGGACTTCCCCTTTTGGCACAACAAAAGCAAAGGTTGGCAACCTAATGCAGCCCTAATAGCCGCTGATTTCCTTGTCAAGAGGGATCGAATGAGGCGACTAAGAATGCGGAGGACATGAGGGTCTTTGGGTCATTTATAAGCCCCTTTTATATCTTTTGTTTATTTCCTTTTTACCCCCTTATATTTTCTTTTGTATTCTATCCAGGCAGGGATATTTTTGGGTTTTTATAGATTTTACTTAAGTAGGCATGTGACTGTTTTAAGCGCCCTTTTTAATGGTCTAGATTAGATTGAATGTAGGGCTCAGATCTGATTTAAGTAGGGTTTTCTCAAGAGGACTATTTATATCCTTTGTAAGCCTTTAAGCATGAGATTCTGGGAGTAAGAAAAAGGTTTCTTCTGCTGTTCCTAAGCTGAGGGCTTCCAGCCCTGTTCTAGAGCAACTTTGGGTGTGTTTTGACTCATCTCAAGTCACTACATGAGCTCCTTGGTTCCCTCTCCTATTGCTGTCTATTTTTTCTTGATTTGGTAGCATTAACTCTTGTTTTGATAGTACTAAGCTGCACCAGTTTGTATAAGAGTTTTGGAGGTTGTTGTGTTGAAGATCTTCTCCATTTGTTCATGGCTCCTAGACGTGGATGAGGACGAGGTACAACAGCCATAGATCCTCTCGATACTGCTGTTCAAGGGGAAATATCAGCATTAAGGATGCAAGTTGAAGCCTTAACTCAGCGCTTAGCGCAAATGGAGAATCCAGTCCATGATGATGGCGATGATGAGCTGGAGGATGAATTTGAGAACCCATTTCATGACTGTGCTCCGCGAAGAGAGCCATATGAACGGGATAATCGAAGGTGGGAGTCCGGTTTTAAGGTAAAAATACCAGAATTCCATGGGGGCTTGAGGGCTGAAGAGTTTATTGATTGCCTGGTCATTGTCGAACGTATCTTTGAGTATGTAGATGTGCCGGAAGACAAGAAGGTGAAGCTGGTTGCATTGAAGTTAAGGGGCCAAGCTTCAGCCTGGTGGGATCATTTGACGGTAATGCGCCAAAGAAAGGGTAATCCCAAGATACACTTGGGAGAAAATGAAGAAAAGGTTGAGAGAGAGTTTTATGCCCTTTAATTATGTACAAACCATGTATCAATGTTTACAACACCTTTGACAAGGTAATAAGACTATTGATACATGGAGGAGTTTTATCAATTAATTGCAAGGAACAACTTGGTGGAAAGCGACGAACAACTAGTAGCACGATACATTGGGGGTTTAAAACCGTCCTACCAAGATGTACTCAATTTGCATTCATTATGGACTGTTTCTGAGGCCTAACAGCGCGCTCTGGTCTTGGAAAGAAAGCAGCAGAATAGAGGAGGTATTCGAGTAGGAAATACACATGATGTTGGGGTTCGATTGACTCCTAGGGCACTCCGGTTCGAGACACAACTATGGATGGTCGAAGTTCAAGATCAAGAGTGCTAGAAAACAGATCAATAGCTCCCATGAATCGACCTACCGCTACTGGTCAAACTGTTAGAAACCAGTCTAGGGGGTCGTCTTTCCGTTGCTTCAAGTGTGGGGATCCTAGTCATAGGTGAGTAGAATGTAGGAAGAATTCGAGCCGTGAGGGCAAGCACTTCTTCATTGGGGAAGGAGAAGCTGTGGAGGAAGATGATCTAGATGATGGAGCTGAATGTGATGCGTATGAAGATGAGGATGAAGGAGCTATAATGCATGGCGATGTTGGTGAAGCACTAATTCTCCGAAAGAGTCTCCTTGCGCCAAAACAAGATGCTCAAGAAGATTAGTTGAGAACCAACATGGCAACATCTTCCACACCACTTGCACTATTGGCGGGAAGGTGTACAAGCTCATCATTGACAGCAGTAGCTGTGAAAATGTGATTTTAGAGGAGGTAGTGACTAAGCTAAAGTTAGGTGTGGAAAGACATCCTCATCCCTACAGGTTATCATGGTTTAAAAGGGGAAATGAGGTAACTGTATCTAAACGCTGCCTAGTTTCATTTTCAATTGGGAAAAAGTACTTTGATAAAGTGTGGTGTGACGTAGTTGCCTTGGATGCTTGCCATTTGTTGTTAGGTCGACCATGGCAATATGATCGACAAGTTTTGCATGATGGAAAAAAAAACACCCATACTTTTTGGAAAGATAACATTAAAATAATTGTGGCCCCAATGAAAGAGGGGATCACACCTAAGCCATGTCAAGGGGAGGGTGTACATTTTCTCAACATGGCTAAATTTGTTGAGGAGGCTGAAGAAAGTGGGGTTGTTTATGCACTTGTGGGGAGGAATGAGCCATTAATTGAGACCATACCTAAAAGGGTTCAACCTCTTCTTGAAGAATTTAAAGATGTAATGCCTAAAGAGTTACCATCGGGACTACCCCCAATGAGAGACATACAACATCATATAGATCTTATCCCGGGGTCAAGTCTTTCAAGTAAGGCTCACTATCATATGAGTCCTAAGGAGAACGAGGAGTTATGTAGGCAGGTCAATGAACTTCTAGAGAAGAGTTATATATAGGAGAGCATGAGCCCTTGTGCTGTCCCTGCTCTGCTTACACCAAAAAAAGATGGCACTTGGCGTATGTGCGTGGAAAGTCGGGCCATCAATAAGATTACAATTAAATATCGTTTTCCTATTCCCTAGTTGGATGACATGTTAGATTAGTTGGCTGGTGCCCAAGTATTCTCTAAAATTGATTTGAAGAGTGGGTATCACCAGATTCGCGTTTGGCTAGGAGATGAGTGGAAGACCGCGTTTAAGATGCGGGAGGGTTTGTACGAGGGGATGGTAATGCCATTTGGGTTGGCTAATGCTCTTAGCACATTTATGAGGGTGATGAATCATGTGCTAAAATCATTTATCGGAAAGTTTGTTATAGTCTATATTGACGACATTCTCATTTATAGCCCTAACATTGATATGCACGAGCAACACTTACGGGAGGTTTTGAGAACTTTGCGTTGGGAACAATTGTATGCTAATGTAAAGAAGTGTTGTTTTATTACTGATCATGTTATCTTTTTGGGTTATGAGTTCTCGTCAATGGGTGTTCAAGCTTATTAAACGAAGGTGAAAGCAATTTGAGAATGGCCTCAACCTTGTAATGTGCATGATGTCCAGAGTTTTCATGGTTTGGCTTCCTTTTATTGTCGCTTCATTCGCAATTTCAGCATGGTAGTTGCTCCAATCACCAATTGCATGAAGAAGGGAGTGTTCCAATGGACACCAGAAGTAGAGGTTAGTCTCAACCAAATTAAGAGGATGTTGTCAGAGGCACCTCTAGCCTTACCCAATTTTGACAAGGTGTTTGAGGTAGACTGTGATGCATCAAGAGTAGGCGTTGGGGCTGTTTTGAGTCAAGAGGGCAGACCTGTAGCATATTTCAGCGATAAATTAAGTGGGGCTAGACTTCGATACTCGACGTATGACATCGAGTTCTATGCTATAGTGCAGACCTTGCAACATTGGAGACATTACTTGGTGCAATGAGAATTCATCTAGTATTCAGACCATGAGGCTTTAAAATACATAAATGGACAGCACAAGCTGTCGTCAACATGCGAAGTGGGTGGGGTGCTTGCAGGAATTCACCTTCATGTTGAAACATAAGGCTGGAATTCACAACAAGGTGGCTAATGCATTGAGCCGGAGATCTTCGTTGTTGTCTACTATGGAAGTGAAGGTTCTAGGGATTGATGCTTTCAAAGATCTTTATCCTATTGATGCTCACTTTGGCCGGACTTTGGAAGAAGTCACCACAAGGCAACGTTCTGATTTTTGTGTGCAAGATGGGTATTTGTTCAAAGGGACTCGATTGTGTATTCCTGATTGATCGTGGCGGGAGAAGATTGTAAAACGTTAGATTGTGAAGGACACTTCGAGCGAGACAAAACATTGGCTTTAATTGAGGCTGATTACTATTGGCTGAAATTGAAGCGAGATGTCACAAGACATGTTGAAAGATGCCATATTTGGCAAGTGTCAAAAGGAGGAGCTACAAATGCTGGGCTATATACTCCGCTACCCGTTTCTTCGTCACCTTGGACTGATGTTAGCATGGACTTTGTACTTGGTCTTCCATGGACCCAAAAAGGTATGGACTCAATTTTTGTAGTTGTGGACAGTTTCTCTAAAATGGCACATTTTATCCTGTGTCGGAAAACCATAGATGCTTCACATGTTGCTAATCTCTACTTCAAGGAGATTGTGCGCTTGCATGGTATTCCGAAGTCCATTACTTCAGACCATGATCGTAAATTTTTTAGTCATTTTTGAAGATCATTGTGGAAGAAGGTTGGAACAACATTGTGCTTCAGCATTGCCTATCACCCACAGACGGATGGTCAAACGGAGGTGGTAAATAGAAGTTTGGGTAATCTGATACGAAGCTTGGTAGGTGACAATCCTAAACAATGGGATCAGACTCTCTCCCAAGCTGAATTTGCTTTTAATAGGTTCAAGAATCAAACCACTCAATGCAGCCCTTTTGAAATTGTGTATGGGCAGAATCCAAATGGTGTTCTTGACTTAGCTCCCATTCCAAACTTGGGAAAGATAAGTGGGAAGGCCGAAGACTTGGCTGAGCACATTAAATCCATTCATGAGCAGGTTCGTCAACAAATTGAAGCCAGTAATGCCAAGTATAAAACAATAGCAGACAAACATTGAAGAAGGGTTGTGTTTGAAGTCGGTGATTATGTTTGGGCAGTATTGACTAAGGACCGGTTTCCAGTAGGGGAGTACAACAAGCTTGGTGAAAGGAAGATTGAACCATGTGAAGTGTTAGCAAAGATTAATGATAATGCTTATCGGTTGAAGCTTCCTAGCCATATCTCTACATCCGATGTGTTCAATGTTAAACACCTTAGTCCATACCATGGAGACACTTCCGAAGATGAGCTCAATGGAAACTCGAGGTCGAGTTTTCTCACACCTGGGGAGATTGATGCAGCCCTAATAACCGTTGATTTCCTTATCAAAAGGGATCGAATGAGGCGACCAAGAATGCGGAGGACATTAGGGTCTTTGGGTCATTTATAAGCCCCTTTTATGTCTTTTGTTTATTTCCTTTTTACCCCCTTATATTTTCTTTTGTATTCTGTCCAGGCAAGGGTATTTTGGGTTTTTATAGATTTTACTTAAGTAGGCATGTGACCGTCATGTGACTGTTTTAAGGCCCTTTTTAATGGTCTAGATTAGATTGAATGTAGGGCTCAAATCTAATTAAAGTAGGGTTTTCTGAAGGGGATTATTTATATCCTTTTTAAGCCTTAAGCATGAGATTTTGGGAGTAAGAAAAAGGTTTCTTCTGTTGTTCCTAAGCTGAGGGCTTCCAGCCCTGTTCTAGAGTAACTTTGGGTGCGTTTTGGCTCATGTCAAATCATTACACGAGCTCCTTCGTTCCCTCTTCTATTGCTGTCTATCTTTCTCTTGATTTGGTAGCATTAACTCCTGTTTTGATAGTACTAAGCTGCACCACAACCCAGGCTCTCTTCCATCAACAAATGAGTATGAACTTTATGCATAGCTTCATATATAGGCATAATTTGCACTTGTTTTTTTCGATTGGGATTTCCGAGTGGTTGGCCAGTTTTGCTTGATGTGGCTTTTGAGAATGCGATCAAGTACATAGACTAAAAATTTGAATAAAGGCAACTAAGAGTTTTGTTAGAGAAATAAAAAAAAATTGTTTATCTATTGAAAATGTTTTCTTAGCATCCAATCAGGGGTTTTGTCTAGGGCTTGGATTTTGTAATTTTGTGATTGTGACACTTCTCTTTCTATATAACTATTCTAGTTTGAATTGCAGACCTCTTATCATTGTAACCTCATCGCACTCGGGTGCTTCAACTTCTTTGAATCAGGAGTTTTGTCTAGTGCTTGGATTTTGTAATTTTGTAATTGTGACACTTCTCTTTCTATATAACTATTTTAGTTTGAATTGCAGACCTCTTATCATTGTAACCTCATCGCACTCAGGTGTTTCAACTTCTTTGAATCTGGTGAATGATGCTACTGGTGCTTCTTACGTTAAACGGAATGAACCTATTTCATTCGGACGGATAATCCTTGACAAATCTTCCGCCACTTTTCACCACACCATCCATCAATCAGCACAACAAGCTTAAATCGATAATTCTAGTATAGGATGTGCCAGTTTTTCTTTTGATTATTTAAAGGATTTCAATAGGTTTTGGTTTGAAAATTTTTAAGTTTTTGTGATTCACTGCTGCTCACAATCTCCGACAAAGAGGGACAACTGCAAGCGCCCAATTTTGGGATTCCCAAAGTTGTTAATAGAGGGTAGACCACGAGGAATCGAAGAATTACATATCACTGTACAAAAAGAAACTGCAAGCACCCAATTTTGCACCCTAGCGAGTAGGGCTGTGCATATATTGAGCTGGGGCCTTGGTTTGGGTCGTATAAGCCGAGTTTAAGCAGTTATTTCAAGCTCAAAACGAGCTAAGATATAATTTGAGCTTGAATACTCAAACAAACCGAGCTCGAGCCAAACCCTGTTTGATTTGGCTTAACTAGTTTGAGGTTCGGTTCACTCTATGTTGCTCTGCTTATTTTATATATTATTTTTATTGGTGGTATAGAATTGAAAAATATTTCATTTACCCCCTGTGTGGTAGTCGAGGAAATAAGTGAAAACAAAAGAAAGAAACGAAATTTGAGAAAGCGCCACTAAGAGTTGTATTAGGAAAATTAAAATTTATTTTCTTCTCTTTTTCACTTGTTTTCTGTGCATTCAATCAGTGAATATTGTTAGTGCTTGGATTTTGCCATTTTTAATTGTGAAATCCTCTTCCCCAAACAACTAATTGTAAGTGTTATTTTGTGGACAATACGGTATGCATATCTCAATTTTCGCTTCTCATTTCTTCTGAATTTTTTGAGTTCTGCCTTTTGATTTCACTTTGTTTCTCTTGTTACATGTTGCTACAGCACAACCATAAAACTTGACTCTGAGCAGCTGCTTATTGTGCAGGGTGCTCAAATTGTTTTGATGCACTCAGGTATGTATACTGAAAATTAGGAAGAAAAAAAAAACGCAACTACGAGGTTTATTTGGAAAACCAAAATTTATTTCTTCTCTTTTTCACGTGTCTTCTCAACGTCCAATCGTACCTGATTTTTTGCTTATCATTTCCATGGTTAAATCTTCACGATTTGCGATTCAAATCTTACGATTCGATTCGAATCCCAAGCAAAACGATTCAAATCGGAGGTGAAAATCTTAATTGGGTAAATCTCATTAGATTTGCGATTATGATTAGGATTTGCAATTCAAATTGTACAATTCATGCGATTCGAGCACGAAACCCCTTTTACATACCCATACTTCAAAAATATTTTTTTTTTTCAAAAGGTACTTTATGTCTTTTAAGAAGAGAGAATAAACAAGAAAAACCCAATTACAAACATACCAGAATCCCTATTTGGGTTTTCTCTTTGTTGTTGACATGCTGTGAAATGGGAAAAAAAAGGAGGAAGAAGAAAGATGGAGTTGGATTTTGGGAAAACTTGATAGTTTCACTTGATAATTTATTTTATTAGTCTTTTTATTTGTACAAGTCTTTTGATACTTGATCTCATATAACATAATTAAATGAGTTTACTTTATTGATTTGTCTTTAATGATATGGGTTTTTTTTTTTCCAATGTATGGAGTTCAATCACGTTTGTTATAATGTATGCAATGAAATGTTCATTACTTTCTGTTATCAATACATATGAATGAAATCTGTTGGACAATAGATTGTTTTATTTTTTTGATTTATCAAGTAGTTTTTTGAATTTGTTTAACAATTTTTTAAAAAATGGTTTGAATCTTACAATTTACGCTGGAAATCTTGATTTGAATCAAATCGATCCTAAAACGATTTTATGATTCGATCATGATTTAACAACCTTGATCATTTCTAATTGATTTTATATGTTTTGCCTTTTACTTTATTTCTCTTGTCACATCTTAGCCCCAATACAACCATATTGCTTGATAGATGTTTAAGAATGTTGTTGGATTTAGATCTATTTTTGTACCACAAATTCACATACGAGGCAGTGGGAGCTACTTATTCTTGAGGGTGGTCATTATTTGGATGAACTCAGGTATTTAAAATAAGAAAAAACATGTCTACGAGTTTTATTAGGGAAACCAAATTTTATACTCTCTTTTTCACTTGTTTTTCAATATCCAATTGGGAGTTACTTTTAGTGCTTAGATTTTGCAGGAAAAAAAAATTATTGTGAATCTTCTCTTCCTTAAACAACTAATTTAATATGAATTGCCGACCTTCCGCTTACTGGGTACTTACGTAAAGAGATTATCGCTTCTATTTGCTTCATTGTGGACTAGAGATATCTATGTTTACATTCATATCATTAGGAAGGGCTCGAGCCTGTTAACAACTAAGTACTACAAAAGACTGATATGATGGAGAGTAGTAACAATGAATATACGAGGCTCAGGACAAATGGGGCACAATATGCGACACCCGAGAGCGGAGGCTATAAACAACACTCCCCCTCACCCAAAGGATGGAAAGAATCAAATTCGTGACCAAATCGCAATTAGAGCTCTGATACCATGTTAACAACTAACTACTCCAAAATGGGGCGTGATACGCGCCACCCGGGAACGGAGGCGATAAACAACACTCCTCACCCAAAGGGTGGAAAGAATCGAACCCGTACCAAATCACAACCAACGCTCAGATACCATGTTAACAACCAACTACTCCAAAAGACCGATCAGATGGAGAGAGTAGTAACAATGAATATTTGAGGGTCATGGGAAAAATGGGGCGCGATACGCGGCACCCGAGAGTGGAGTCGATAAACAACACTCAACAAAGCTTGTACCTCAATCTCACGTCTATGTGTTATGTGCCCAACTTACTGTTAACGACCAACTACCCCAAAAGATTCTGATACCATGTTAACAACCAACTACTCCAAAAAATTGCATTATCATATGTTGGGCGTCGAATCAGTCTTTATGCATTGACATTCTCATCTTAGGTGTTTTATCAGGCTTCTTGCATAAGCATTATCATGTATCTCGAGACATTGAATCAGACCTCATGCATTGACTTTCTTTTAAGGATTCTGGGGAGTTATGTGAGTCCTATTGGACTCAATCTTCATTGATCTCACCTTTATGAGTGTCGTATTAGGCTTTTTGTATCAATCTTCATTTATTGATTTATATTTAGTGGTGTTGAATTAAACTTCTTGCATTGATATTCTCAAATTACATTATCAATATCTCAAGGCATCAAATCAGACTTCATGCATTGGCGTTCTCATCAGAGGTGCTTTATTAGGCTTTATACATAAACTTTCTCATATTTCTCGAGACATTGAATTAGACTTTATGCATCAATGTTCTTATCAGGATTTTGGGGAGTAATGTGAGTCAGTGTGTCCCATTGGACTCAATCTTCATTGATCCTACCTTTTCGAGTGTCGTATCAGGCTTCATGTATCGACGTTTCTCATATTGTGATGTGTTGCATAAGGCTTCTTGCATTAGCTTTCTCATATATTCTGAGGTATTGTATCAGATTTCATGCATCGACAATCTCAAATTGTATTATCATATATCTTTATACTTAAATCTGGTTTCGTGCATTGGCATTGTCATTCAAGGTACTTTATGAGGCTTCATGCATAACCATTCTCATATATCTCAAGACATCGAATTAGACTTCACACATCAATGTTCTTATTAAGATTATAAAAATTTATGGGAGTCCTTTTAGTCTCAATCTTTATTGATCCTACCTTTTCAAGTGTGGTATTTGGTTTCATGCATCAATGTTTCCAATCTTCCGATGTGCTATATAAGGCGCTTCATATATTAACATTCTTAAATGTCCTGAGGTGTTGTATCAAATTTCATGCATCAGCGTTCTCAAATATCTTGAAACATCGAATTAGATTTCATGCATCGATATTTTTAATTTGTATTAGCATATCTCGAGGCATTTAATCAGTCTTCCTGCATTGACGTTCTCATCCTAGTTGCTTTATCAAGCTTCTCGCATAGGCATTCTCATGTATCTCGAGACATTGAATCAGACCTCATGAATTGACATTCTTTTTATGATTTTGGGGACTTATGTGAGTCCCATTGGACTCAATCTTCATTGATCCCACTTTTTTGAGTGTCGTATCATGCATCATGCATCGATATTTTTCATATCCTAATGTGCTGAATTAGGCTTTATGCATTCGCATTTTCACACGTCCTGAGTAACTGTATCAAATTTCATGCATCGACATTCTTATATTTCTCAAGGTGTCGAATTAGACTTCGTGCATTAACGTTCTCATTTGTAATGCTTTATCAGGCTTCATGCATAAGCATTTTCATATATCTCGAGACATCGAATCATACTTCTTACATCGAGGTTCATCAGGATTCTCGGAGTTATATGTCACATGATCCCATATTTCGAGTGTCGTATGAAGCTTGATGCATCAACATTTCCCAAATCCTGTGTTGTACAAGAGTTCATCCATCGGTATTTTCATGTTTCAAGACTCTTGTATTAGATTTCACACATCAACATTCTCATATATATTAAGACATCGATTCTGACCTCATGCAACGATATTCTTATGTGTGTTATGGGGAGTTATCTAAGTTCTATAGGCATCATTGTTTATCGATCCAACCTTTTTTGTGTGTAATATTAAGCTTTATGTATCAACATCCCCATATGTCAAGTCAGAATTCATGCAACGACATTCTCATCCTTCTTTTATGCTTGTAGGTGTTGAATCTTACTTCATGCATCAACATTTTCGTATCTATTAATAGCTTATGCGTTGATATTCTCATTCGCGCTCTGTTGCACCATGTAAAACTCATAGCTTTGGTCCAAATCACATATGATACAAAACAACCTTCGCTACACCATCTAGCTACACCATCTATCAATGGATCTATGGACGAAAGAAAAAGCGGCCGAGAGAGAAAAGAATGAAAGAGAGGCTGAGAGAGAAAAAGAAGAAAGAGATGATTGAAGAGAAAAAAGAGAAAGAAGAAGAGATGAAAGAAAAGAATCTGAAAAAGCAAAAGGGTACAAAATTATCAATGGATCGATGGAGGACATCTTTGAGCAGGTTAAGAAAATAGAACATTTCTTCTTTGAACGAATGGGTTCACAAGGAAAAGCATCCGAAGAAGACTGGGATGAAGGTCAGAATGGTCAGAAAGTAGGTTTAGACCAATCAGGTATTTTCTCTTGTGAAGGTAATGAAAATTCAATCTACCCTTTGAGGGCAAATGAAAAGGTGAAGAACTAGGAGGTGGTTCCCATCTTATGGCGCAAGCTCGACCATACCTCAATGGTTCCCCGAAAAGCAAGGTTTCATTACATGTTGGGTTAACACCTTCGGCCTCGGGTGGTGTTAATTTAGAAGGCCACTTTTAAAAAAATATATTTCTTTACTAGGTTATTTTAAAAAAAAAATGTTTTTATTCACTAGTATTTTGTTTTTGTTTTGAAAAAAAAAACCTTTGGAAAAATAGGATGAAAAAATGAAGGAAAATGAGAAAAATGGATCTTCTAAAGAAATCTCAGATTTTTGGATCATCATGAGAAAGGCATTAAGAGTTAAGACCAATGTAGGAGAATCTTAATCCAAAAGCCTAGGTTCAGAGGAGAAACCGAAGATGGTGACCATAAAAGACAGTAAGCTAATGTGATTGACATTTTGTTTGGTTATATGAAGACATGCAGATATGGGATCCTGAATGAAATAACTTTAAGAACAAGCAAATGTAAGCACTACGCGAGCAGTTCAAGATCACCCATCACAATTCCTCCTGATACAGACCACAGGTGAATGGAGCCATGGAAGCAGCAAATAAGAACCTGAAGCGGATAATTGAAAGATGTTCATGCATATTGAATATCAGGTGATGCAATTCTACGATGAAAGCCAAAATATGATGACACGAGTTTACCTTAAAGACGATGTTGCTTCCAACACAAGTTGATTCACATTGAGAATCCAAGCCAAATCATCACTACATAACCAGAAAGGTGTTTTCTAGTGGAGCTCTCATCATGACAGACGAAGATCTTCCTGAGCCAAGTAATCTTAACTCTATCGAAAGGTAGTATGCATAGTTCAATTTTCAGTTACATGGTTAAATTTTAAAGGAAGAGGTTAAATTTGAAAGGGGTCGTGGAGGAAGTTTGGAATTCTAGGGAGAGTTAGGGGCTAGCCAGTACAAGATTTGGTTTCAAGCTTAAGGCGCTCAAAACTAGCCTTAAAGCCTAGAATAGAGAAGTTTTTGGCGATATTAAAGCTCATCTAGCTAGGCTTTTACAGGGCATTAGGGAGTTGGACTTAGTGGAAGATTCAAGATCTCTCTCTACTGAGGAGACCCGCTCAAGGAGGATTTTGACGAAGGAATATCTACACACGGCAAGATTAGAGGAGATTAGTTGGAAATAGGAGGCTAGAATCCATTGGTTTAAGGAAGGTGATCGGAATACTAAATTTTCTCATAGAATAGCTAACTATCACCAGAAAAGTAATTTTATCTCCAGACTTAAGGTGGATGGTGTGTGGAGGGAGGACGTAGTTGAGATAGCGGATAGTGTGGTTTTCTTCTACCAAGATTTATATAAAGAAATGGAATTGTGGCGTCCCAAGTTGGAAGGTTTACCTTTTGAGAGTCTTCCTGCTGAGCAGAGAGAGTCCTTGGAGGGAGCTTTTGAAGAAGAGGAGGTCCTAGGGGCCATCGGGAATATAGCTGGGGATAAAGCTCCGAGCCCGGATGGTTTTACTATTGAATTTTATCGATCTTGTTGGGACATTATTGGCAAGGACTTCCTAGCAGTAATGAAGGAATTGTAGGAGCTCAGGAGTTTTGATAGGGTGATTAACAATACTTTTTTTTGTGTTGATTCCAAAACAGAGAGGAGTAGTGGATATCAGAGATTTTAGACCGATTAGCCTTGAAAGCAGTGTGTACAAGATTCTCTCCAAAGTCCTAACAGGCCGCCTTAAGTGAGTGATGGGGTGTATTATCTCTCCCCAATAAGGAGCCTTTATGGGGGGACGACAAATTCTTGACGACATCCTAATAGCCAACGAATGCATCGGTGACAGACTTAGAGTTAAGGAGTTGGGCATTTTGTGTAAGGTGGACATGGAGAAAGCTTATGACCACATAAACTGGGAGTTCTTGGACTATGTGATAAAAAGAATGGGTTTCGGTCTCAGGTGGAGACATTGGATCCGGTTGTACATTTTTTCTGTGATATTTTCCATCCTCATCAATGGGAGTCCAGGTGGTTATTTTCGAAGTTCAAGGGGTTTAAGACAAGGTGACCTCTTTCCCCCTTTCTTTCAGAAGCTGAGCAGAATGTTGTCTCATGCCGACGGAGTGCTATTTGAGGGCTTTTCTCTAGGGAGAGAAAGATTAAGGATTTCACACCTCTAGTTTGCCGATGACACTTTAATCTTTTGCAAAGCATCCCATCAAGATCTAGGTTCTCTAAAGGGTCTTCTTCATTGCTTTGAAGCCGTTTTCGGATTGCGAGTTAACATATCAAAATCTGAAATAGTGGGCGTTAGGGAGATCTCAGACATAGACTCCCTAGCGGAGAGCATCGGCTGTAGGGTTGGGTTCCTCCCATTGGTTTACCTAGGGGTTCCCCTCGAAGCTCGTTTTAAATCTAAGGCAATGTGGGCCCCGGTTCTAGAGAGGTCTATTAAGAGATTGTCAAGGTGGCAAGTGTCCTTCTTATCCGAAGGGGGGAAGTTAACTCTGATCCATAGTACTCTGAACAGTCTGCCAACTTATTTCATGTCTACTATGGTTATTCCCCGATCGGTGACGGTGACCCTCGAACAATTGTAGAGGATTTCCTGTGGCATGGGAAAGGAGATCAGGCTAAGTACCATTTAGTTGAGTGGAACCGGATTTGTCGCCCAAAGAGGATGGGGGCCTCAATTTGAAGTGTTTGTCTTCGGTCAACAAGACTCTCTTAGGAAAATGGATATAGAGGTACTACGGGGAGGAGAGAGAGTCTTTGGAGATCAGTCATCATTGCCAAATACGGGGATGACACTTGTTGGGTTCCTAAGGAGGTGTCAAGGCCCCACGGGGTGGTGTTGTGGAAGGGGATCATGGCAGTAGCTCGCCTAATTGTTCCTTTTTTCAGTTCAAAGTTTGGGATGGTTCTAAGGTCAGCTTCTGGACGGATGTGTGGAATGGGTTTTCGAGGCTACAGGAGAACTATGCCACTATCTTACGGTTAGCTTTGAATAAGTAGGCGACGGTCAGGGACTATATTGATAGAGGCAGTGGAGGGGCCACATGGTGCCTTATTTTGAGAAGAGGGTTGAATGACTGGGAAATTGTTGAGTATGGCAGGTTGTTAGAGAGTTTGGGGTCTCTCCCTTTACTTTCTCAGGGCCAGGGTCTAGAGACAACAAGGGTCGTTTTTCAGTGAGATCTCTAGGTCAATTGCTGGAAACTGGTCCTTCCGTCTCTTTTCCTCATAGAGCTGTGTGGAACCCAGGTATTCCATCTAAAGTATCATTTTTTCTATAGAATGCGGTTTTCAACAAAATCTACACATGTGATCACTTGAAGAGTCGAGGGTGAAGGATGACGAATCAATGCTTTATGTGCCTCCAAGCGGGAGAGTCGGTAGATCACCTTCTCTTGCATTGCCCTTTAGCTCATGAGATTTGGAGTTTCTTTCTTTCCTGCTTGGGCGTGGCATAGGTCTTTTCCTTGTCCTTTCACAACTTATCTTGCTGGGGTGTGGTTAATGAGGAAAGTTCTAGGTTAGTGTTGTGGAAGATTCTCCTGGGCGCCATAGCTTGGTCGATCTGGAAAGAGAGGAGTAAGAGAGTTTTTGAGAATTCTCCCTTTTCTTTTCCCAGTATTTGTAATAGAACCAGGTCTATGGTGGTGGAGTGGGTTTCAGCTGGGCAGGAAGGGGTGAGCTTAGACATGTTGTATGCTTGACTTGGTTTGGTGTTGGGGGTTAGCTTGGTGCATTTTGCATTTTTTGCTCCCTTCTTTGGTTCATAACTTCATGAACCGTAACGCGCTTTGCTCCTTTGTACTTTAGTTGCTCTTTTAGTAATATATTTTCTTGGTTTATCGATAAAAAAATCATATACCATTTAGTTAGCCCATTTGAGGCTTAACATTCGTTTCACACCTAAATTGGGACATTTTGCACCCACACTGGGGCATTTTGGGAACAACCGAGTAAAGCCGAAAGTTCCAGTTACTCCAGTATCCATACACTGGGGCAGTTTTTGTACACCCTTGATCAATTATGAAATAAAAAAAAAAGTCAAATGCTTCCGCCAAAATTCAAGGTACCCCAGTGTCCGTACATTAGGGCATTTTTTTTGTCCCCTATGAAAAAAAAATCAAAGCAATACAAGTGGGTAAAAGCCAAAAGTTAGAGATACCCCAGTGTCCATACATTGGGGTAGTTTTTTAATGCTATGGGAAAAAATTGGAAGGAAAAGCAAGACAAATGGAAAAATAGCCTAAAGAGAAAAGGAACATAACCCAAAAGCAAGCAAATGTCTCAGTTCTTCCCAATTATCATAATCTTTGAGCATTCATCCTTTCTTTCAAAAAACTCTAACCATAGCCTACATTTCGTCCTACCATTAAAGTCCTCTCGAATCAATGATAACCATGAAATCTTAAAATTGGACTATGCATATGCATACATGAGTTCAGGCAATGACGGATTAGAGTGACTGAGAGAAATCTATAAAGAAAAGCATGACTTCAAAGTGCACAATGAAAACCCGAAAGGGCGTTGCGACTAAAAACATCAAGTCATGGCAATAGCAAATTACTACGGGTATGATGAAAACCCCTTTAGGGCGTCAATGCGCAAAAATTACGCAGGCCAGACCTGTTGAAAACCGTAACTGGCATCAGGGGCAAAAAAGGCAAAAAAAAAAAGGAAAAAAAATCAACTGCAGCAATCAATTTTACATTGTCACTAGTACTCAGGTTGGGAACACAAGCAATTACAAGTCGGACAATATCATATTGTTGTTGCGCCATTGAGGTTTTATCTAAAGGACCAAGGCAAATGTGATAAAATGAATCCTATGTTGGTCTAAACACTCCGAAAGTGACTCCGAAAGTGGTTAAATCATGCCCATCAACTTTAATCTTATCATAATTCTCATCATCATAATTTTCAAGGGTAAAAAAAAAAGTGACTCCCATTTCAACTGGATCTACAATTTTTTTTAATAATATTCTTCATTTGTTTTATTAAAAATTACATACAAAATTAGAAATGTAGAAAAGGTTCTCTAGATCTCTTCCAATGATTCTTGGCTCTAGTACAGTTAACTTCAGCCTGACACCACGTCCATCAGCAGCCTCTGGCTTTGTTGTGCTTCGTCCACCTGCAAAGGCACAAATACAGGGAGTTAAATTGCATTGTTCCTTTTTAACATAATAATACTGCATGAACTGATAACTTTTAGGGAATCAAATGACCAATGTCAAGATGTGAACATACATTTTTTGAAAGAAATATCAACTAACTAGTATTTACCTGTACAGAGTTGGGAGCTGCATCGAAGTTCATATTTGG
The DNA here is from genome assembly GCA_015143295.1 of Tetracentron sinense. Taxonomy (NCBI): domain Eukaryota; kingdom Viridiplantae; phylum Streptophyta; class Magnoliopsida; order Trochodendrales; family Trochodendraceae; genus Tetracentron; species Tetracentron sinense. The sequence continues at coordinate 51,732,830 of CM026551.1, forward strand.
GTCGAAAAAGTACTTTCAGCTGGAGCTCAATGCTCCAAAGTGTTGGGATGCAAGATCGCAGCGGAAGAAGCAACCCCGTTGTATCCGGTTAATAAAATGAGATATAGAAGTAGAGCTATAGCCTCTCTGAAGGATATGATCGAGCTAGGATTTCTCAACAATGGGATTTCATACAAAACTTGGGTGTGTGGTTGATCACACTTGAGCAAAACTCAAGTTACACAGGGAATATCCTCAAGAGAGACAAAATTTTCTTCTTTCATACAAATGGAAAGTCTCCACTTTTGGTTTCTTGGTTGCATTCTTTCCTCGTTAGCCAAGGGGATTTATACACCATCAAAGAGAGTCGTTAGACTCCTCCATAATTATTCCCTTCTATCAAGCAATTAGAATCTGGATCAATGGTCCAGATTCAACCACATTTAGATCAAATAATGGCTTTAATGGCTCTTTGGAGTCTTAATGACTTGGTCAAACTAGCTGTTAAGCCTTTGACTAAAATCCAACGGTCACCCTTCACCAAGATACCCAATCTGGCTTAGAGATGATCCAACACTCCATATCTCACAATATTAACATGAAACTGTGCACAAAAGAATGCATGATGTTGAATATAAATAGATATCATATAGTATATTTGGAAAACATGAATATGCATGTGTAATGATGTGCATAAGTGTGATGCATGTGAGAATCCATATCATTGAGGTTAGATTTACCCATCAATGATTATAGCCGTTTGATCGAGTGCTCATAGCCACACGATCTCAATATCTAACATCTCCCACTTGGCTATAAGTTTGAGATGTTTCTATATCAAACCCATAGAGGCTATATTGTCTTTGAATTCTTTAGTTTGACCTCTTTGACCGATTTCCCCAATTTTAATGGTTTTATTGCAGCCTCATTATCACAATATATGTGAATATATATTTATCAATTCTTAAGTCATTTAAGAATATCTATATCCATACAACTTCATTTGATGTATCGTTACAAGCGATGTATTCCGTTTTCATAGTGTGTCTATCAACACATTCTTGCCTTTCACTTGACCAAGTAATGGTTGCACCACCCATCAAGAATACATATCTTGAGGTGGATTTTCTATCATCGGGATCTCCTGCGAAATCTGCATTGCATAATCCCATAACTTCCAAATTATATTATTGAAAAAATTAATTCAAGGTTAATGTACTTTGAATATATATATATATTTCAATACACATTTTGCAGCTATCCACTAGGATTTCTATGGAATTTATTAATTAAGTCTACTGCAAAATTGAGATCTGGTCTAGTAATTAATATGTCATCTTATCATCTACATAAAGAGATATTATTATGTAATGACTCCCAGTAATCCAAGTATCTCTATAATAATCAAAATTATATAGAATCATCTGGTATTTCTTCATTTATCATTGTATAACAATCTTTTGAATAACTAGAAGGCTTTCTCTCCCGTTGTATTCTAATTATAGTAATTTCAAATACTTATAGCATTTTATTTGACTTCTTTTGTTCTAAATTGTCTTTCGGAAAAATAGGCATATCTACTGTCTGTCATTTTTATAGAACCATCATTATGATGAAATACAATTAAATGGATTATTTCTAATAGTTCTTTCACCCTTAGCAAAAAAATTTCTTGTCATATTACCAATTATGCAAGATTCACATAGCTTTAGGTTTTCGTCTTATAATTTCATCTTATTATATTTTGTATGCTCAAGTCTTATGTGTCATAATATAAAATTAACATTCACGAAACACTCATCAATATAAGTAGATGAATTAGAAATTTTATTAGAAAACATTTAAACGGTATAAGTCATCTGTTTTAGTTCCCCATACAAGAATACGTCCGTGTTTTCCTATTATTGACACTTTTGACGAACGGAAACGTATTTTAAAACCCTTGTCATCTAGACATGGTATAGACAAAAGATTATGCCTCATTCCGGACGCATACAATACATCAATGAGGATGGGGTTTGTTTCTCCGGGCAATGCCAACTTGAGAGTTCTGATTCCCAGAACCTCAAAGTATGTTTTATTGCTCATATAGAGCTTGTGGTCGCCGGCTTTGATCTCTATGAAGCTCTTTTAGTCTTTGCCACGTGTCTTGATGAAGCAGAGTCCACCCACTAGGCTTCAGAGTCACAATCAGCAAGAAGCGATTCTGACACCACACAAACAATGTGTTTAGATCCTTGTTTATCATTTTTAATTTGAGGACAATTGATCTTGTGGTGGCCTAGCCTTCCACAATTATAACAATTTCCAAAAGTTATGTTTGAAATTTTTCTTGAAGGATTTATACGGTTTTGTCTTAGAAGATGATGCGGGAGTTTCTACCATATTGACTTCATTAATTTTCTTCTTAGCTCTTCTTTGAGCTTCCACTCCTAATAGCATAGGAAGAGTTTTCATAGTAACTTGTTTTCCAGATAAATTAAAGGCAATCACAACTGATTCCCAAGAATTTGGTAAGCTATATAAAACAGTTGAGATTTGCATTTTATCTGGTATAGGATTTTCCACAGTAGCTAATTCTTTAGCTATTACTATCATTTTATTAACATGTTCAGTTATATTTTAACCTTCTTTCATCATAGAAGTATTAAACTGTTCTATTAATAATTGAATATATGTTTTAGATGCACTACCATAGGCAAGTTTAATGGCATCAAACATTTCTTTAGCTATTTCATGTTCTTCAAATATTATTTCAAGATCTGGATCCATGAATGTGAGCATTATGGATCTTGCCAATTTATTATTCTCTATAATTTTTTCATATACATTTCTTGCAGCTTTTCCTGCCCTTAGAGGGGGTTCATCAGGATAAGGAGTATCAATTACATACACCACTTTATCTTGATATAATATGTGTCTTATTCCCTTTTCCAGGTTGAATAATTATTGTCATTAAGCTTTTCAGTTTTACACAATTCTGAGCTTACTGCTCAAGAAGACATTATTTTCCAAAACTATAATCAATGAACCAAATAATATGTTTCAACAGATCACGAAAAAATCCCAGATGTTTGCAATGTTAATTTTTGCTCTAATAGTATGCTAATTTGTTATATAGAATTAGATATGTTGCTATATTGTATTCTATTAATTTTTAATCACAATAAAATCAACTGACACTATATTTCAAATTCCTAAATTACTGATTTTTCAATAAATAAATGATATTATTTATTTTCTAGCAAATAGCAAATTTTTACGGATGTTCCAGCAATATTCAATGATTCAGAAATATACTAATAACCAATAAATTAGTAATATGGAATAAATGCACCTGATTTTATTGAATTTGAAAAAATTCCCAAAATCATGAAAGTCTTTGATTGACTCTACTGTAATGAGTTGAGCCTTCCACCTTTCCTTGGAAAAATATTATGCAAAACAGTAGCTTGGAAAAAATTACTAGCCTCAAGCCAACTGGATAGTGTTTGAGCTGGACATCGATTGATGAAATCTCCATGATCCGATTCCGATCAAGTGCTTGTCTTCAAAATGGACGATCAGTTGATGCACGAGAGGGATGCCGAAAGATGGAGTTAGTGAGGATTGACACTAAATAGACGACTGGCAGTGAGATCGGCACTATCACGTGAAGGATCTCTCGTTGTTTCGGACTTGCTGTAATGTGTTGAGTGAGTAAGCTTTCTTGTTCTCAGGGAGGGCAGAACCCCTGAAAGCTTCGATCTACTTATTGTAATAGGAAAAAGCCCTTTTCTCTAAGAGAATAATAAGATGCTCTTGTGGAGTAAACTTTCGCTAAAGGACAAAATAGAATGATATCTTGTTTGACTAAGGGATTTTTGGAAAAAGCTTTCTCTAGAAGGAAGTGCACAGGACGTGGAGAAGTCTCTTAGGAAACAAAATAGAGTCTTGATACAACATTTCTCGGCAAAGGCGATACGGTGAACCTACGCTCTGATACCAATGTTGGGATGTGAGATCGCAACGGAAAAATCAACCCCGTTGTATCTGGTCAATAAAATGAGATATAGAAGTAGAGCTATAGCCTCTCTAAAGGATATGATCTAAGTTGAGCTAGGATTTCTCCACAATGGGATTTCATACAAAACAGGGGTGTGTGGTTGATCACACTTGAGCAAAACTCAAGTTACACAGGGAATATCCTCAAGAGAGACAAAATTCTCTTCTTCCATACAAATGGAAAGTCTCCACTTTTGGTTTCTTGGTTGCATTCTTTCCTCCTTAGCCAAGGGGGAAAGAATTATTCCCTTATATCAAGCAATTAGAATCTGGATCAATGGTCCAGATTCAACCATATTTACCATAGCTCCCTTAGATCAAGTAATGGCTTTAACGGCTCTTTGGAGTCTTAATGACTTGGTCAAACTAGTTGTTAAACCTTTGACTAAGATCCAATGGTCACCCTTTACCAAGATACCCAATCTACCTTAGAGATGATCCAACACTCCATATCTCAAAATATTAACATGAAACTGTGTACAAAAGAATGCATGATGTTGAATATAAATAGATATCATATAGTATATTTGGAAAACATGAATATGCATATGTAATGATGTGCATGAGTGTGATGCATTTGAGAATCCATATCATTGAGGTTAGATTTACCCATCAATGATTATAGCCGTTTGATCGAGTGCTTATAGCCACATGATCTCAATATCTAATACAGAGCAACAAGAGAATCAACAATGAGTAAAAAAAAAAGATTTTTTATGCATGCTTACCTCGCCTACCTGCAGTCAAGTAATGGTTGTACGGTTGGAAACCGTATTACATTAAACTTTAGGTTTTATTTTCGAATTAATATGCAAAGCAATCGACAGTCTGATTCACTCCATAATCATGATTGTTTGACCATTGCCATTATGAAAAATGATGTATACATCCCTCAATTGAGTTAAAAAATTTGAGAAAAAAATATTTTGAAAATTTGTTTAAAAGCTCTCAAATCTACCTTATTAACTACCACATTTGCATAGGTTCGGATCGAACCCGTGAGGGAGATTGAGGTCCATGATAGTGCCCACGTGCTGGACCCATCTCCGTTTTTCTTTTTACTTTTTCTTTCCGAGTTTTTAAATCATTTTGAAAAATTTTATTTTGAAAATGTTTGACTCAATCAAGGATGCACACACCATTTTTTGCATGCAAAATCGGCTTCTGTCTATATTCTTTGTCATTCTTTGCAGCCAAATCCGGCAAAGAGGGGTAGCTGTAGACACCCAATTTTGCACGTCTCAATGACTTGTTTCACTCGAAGTATCGAAAGATGAACTCAAAGAAAAGATCCGAACTCCAAGCAAACTCCAAAAAGTTGTAGGAACCCAAAACCAACCCGAGGCCCAAGGAGGGCTTTCTTTTTTTTTTGTGGAAAGAAACCGGTCTTGCCGTTTAAAACGGCGAGTAGTATGAAGAAGACCCTCTCACCCTTTTAAAGGGCGAAAATCCATTTCAAGCCCATTTGTTTCGCTTCGCCTTTTAAAACGGCGAAATTAGGAAAACCCTAATTCCAAACTTCGGTTCGCATGCCAAATCATTTTTGGGTTATGGGAGTTTGTCCCACATCGGAAAAAAACAAGAAAATCCATTCTTTGCATTATTATAAAAAGGCATTCACCCCACACTCTTCATCTTGAAAATTCTAGGGAGAACCTTTGGAGCCTTAGAGAAACCCTACATCTTGAAAAATAAAGAAAAACCCTAGTCTTGGGAATACTTTAGAATCTCTACAATTTGGAAATCATATTGGAAAATTCCCAACCTTGGAAACCCTAGTGGAGAAGAGAGCAAGAGCTTGCACCCTAACCCTAGAGTTCGGATCTACCTCATTACTTTCATCTTTAGGTGCTTGGAGCGTGAGATCACTGGAGCGCAATCAAAAAGGTTTGCAACATTTACTATAGCCTCTTTCTACCCATCCAAGTCCCTTCTTCCTTCGCTCTTCCCTAGTAGTCCAAAGATTTCCCTCCAAACGGTCGTGAGGTAGTGGAAATCCGGACGAAGAAGAGAGTAGGAAGAAGAGATCTTCGATTTCTTCTCATTTCATTGTATTTTTATTGTTAGTTCTTCCCTTTTCCACTAAAGTAGGCGGGACCCCTCTCGATTTGGTCAAGGAGAGAGTGTGGTCGTTCACCAATTTAAGGAAAGGGTATGCCGCTCCAGTTGAGAGAAATCACCCCGATTCGGTCGAGGAGGGTTGAATTTTCAATCTCGAATTTAAAGAAAAGCAAGTAGAGAGAAACATCCTAATTCGGTTGAGGAGGGGTGAATTTCCAATCTCGAATTAAAAGAAAAGCAAGTAGAGAGAAATCACTCTGATTCGGTCGGGGAGGGGTGAATTTCCAATCTCGAAATAAAAAGAATAAAAAAAGAAAGAAAATAATTTTTTAATTAAATTAATGGAGAAATGTTAAAAAGATAACCGTCATTCGACGGATGAGTAGGGGTGCCTTACACCTTCCTCGACACATAAAAAGAACCCATGAATCCGATCTCGGTTCTTGAATCGAGGATTTTATTTTGGGTGACCAATTACACCCGTGGATCTTGATTGGTGGCGACTCTGAGATCTCGGCTTCTCATTAGTGCGAAAGCATTAATGTGGGGGAGGAGATCGACCTGGGACGGCCATCGCACAATGTCTAATCAGACTTATTGCATCACCATTCCCAATTTGCATTATTATATATCTCGAGGAGTCGAATCAGACTTCATGCATTGGCCTTCTCATTTGAGGTGCTTTCTTAGGCCCCATGCATAAGCATTTTCATATATCATAAGACATTGAATCATCAATTTTCTTATTAGGATTTCGAGGAGTTATTTAGGTCCTATTAGACTCAATCTTCACTGATCCCACCTTTTCGAGTATCGTATCAGGCTTCATGCATCGACGTTTCTCATATCGTGAACAGTATAAGGCTTCATACATTAGCATTCTCATATGTCCTGAGGTGTTGTATCAGACTGCATGCATTGACATTCTCAAATTGCATTTACATATATCTTTATACGTTAAATCTCAGGCTTCATGCATTGGCATTGTCATTCAGGGTACTTATCAGGCTTCATGCATAAGCATTCTCATATATCTCAAGACATCAAATCAAATTTCACACATCGATGTACTTATTAAGATTATAAAAATTTAGGTGAGTCTTTTTAGTCTCAATCTTTATTGATCTCACATTTTCCAGTGTGGTATTTGATTTCATGCATCAATGTTTCCAATCTTCCGATGTGCAATATAAGACTTCATATATTAACATTCTCAAATGTCCTGAGGTGTTGTATCAAATTTCATGCTTCTGCGTTCTCAAATATCAAATTGTTTTATCATATCTTGAGGCGTTGAATCAGTCTTTATGCATTGACGTTCTCATCTTAAGTGCTTTATCATGCTTCTTTCATAAGCATTCTCATGTATCTCGAGAGATTGAACCTCATGCATTGACGTTCTTTTCAAGATTCTGGGGAGTTATGTGAGTCCTATTGGACTCAATCTTCATTGATCACACCTTTCTGAGTGTCGTATCAGGCTTTATGTATCAATCTTCATTTATTGATTTATATTTAGAGGTGTCGAATTAAACTTCAAGCATTGCTATTCTCAAATTGCATTATCAATATCTCGAGGCTTCAAATCAGACTTCATGCATTGATGTTGTCATCAAAGGTGCTTTATTAAGCTTTATACATAAACTTTCTCATATATCTTGAGGCATCAAAATAGACTTCATGCATCAGTGTTCTTATCAGGATTCTGAGGAGTTATGTGAGACTCAATATTCATTGATCCCACTTTTTTGAGTGTCTTATCATGCTTCATGCATCAATATTTCTCATATCCCAATGTGCTGAATTTGGCTTTATGCATTGGCATTTTCACATGTCTTGAGTAACTGTATCAAATTTCATGCATACATTCTCATATATCTCACGGCGTTGAATTAGACTTCGTGCATTAACGTTCTAATTTGTAATGCTTTAGCAGGCTTCATGCATAAGCATTTTCTTATATCTCGAGACATCGAATCATACTTCATACATCGAGGTTCCTCAGATTTCTCAGAGTGAGTTATGTGTCACATTGGACTCAAATCATTGATCCCATATTTTTGGATGTCGTATGAAGCTTGCTTTATCGACATTTCTCACATCCTGTGTGTTGTACAAGAGTTCATTCATCCGCATTTTCACGTATCCCGACTCTTGTATAGTTGTATCAGATTTTACACATCAACATTCTCATATATATTAAGACATCGAATCTGACCTCATGCATCGATATTCTTATTTGTGTTATGGGGAGTTATGTATGTTCTTTAGGCATCATTGTTTATCAATCCAACTTTTTTTGGTTGTAATATTCAGAAGCTTTATGTATCATCATCCCCATATGTCAAGTCAGACTTCATGCAACGACATTCTCATCCTTCTTTTATGTTTGTAGGTATTGAATCATACTTCATGCATTGACATTTTCATAATAGCTTATGCGTTGATATTCTCATTCGTTGCACCGTGTATGACTCATAGCTTTGGTCCAAATCACATGTGATGCAAAATAGCCATCACCACACCATCCATCAATCAGCACAACCAGCTTAAATCGAATATTCTAGAGTAGGATGTGTTAGTTTGTCATTTCATTATTTAAAGGATTTTGACAGGTCTTGGTTTTAAAATTTTGGCTTTATAGTTTTTGTGATTCACTACTCACAATCTCCGACAAAGAGGGACAACTGCAAGCGCCAATTTTGCACCCTAGTGAGTAGGGTTGCGCATATGTCGAGTTGGGGCCTTGGCTCGAGTCATATAAGCCGATTTCAAGCAGTTATATCAGGCTAAAAACAAGCTAAGATATAATTTGAGCTTCTGTATTCTAACAAACCGAGCTCAAGCCAAACCCTGTTTGATTTGACTCAAATAGTTTAAGGTTCGGTTCATTCTGTGTTGCTCATCTTATATTTTATATTATTTCTTTGCTGATACATAAGTGAAAAATATTTCATTTACCCCTTGTTTGGTAGCTGAGCAAATAAGTGAAAACAAAAGAAAGAAAAAAAATTTGAGAAAGCGCCACTAAGAGTTGTATTAGGAAAATTAAAATTTATTTTTTTATATTTTTTCCTTGTTTTCTCGGCATCCATCAGCGGTTACTGTTAGTGCTTTGATTTTTCCATTTTAATTGTGGCATTCCCTCTTCCCCAAACAACAAATTTAATTAGAATTGCAGACCTACTATCATTGTAAGGGATATTTTGTTGACATACGGTATGCATTTTTCATTTTTCGCTTATCATTTCTTTTGGATTTTCGAGTTGTGCGTTTTGATTTCACTTTGTTTCTCTTGTTACTTGTTGCTAGAACACAACCATAGCACTTGATTATGAGCAACTGCTTATTGTGTTGGGTGCTCAAATTGTTTGGATGCACTCAGGTATGTATACTGAAAATTAGAAAGAAAAAAAAAACAAACAAAGATTTTTCTTGGGAAAACCAATATTTATTTTCTTTTTTTTTTCACCTGTCTTCTCAACATCCAATCAAGGGGTACTTTTAATGCTTGGAATTTGCATTTTTTTATTGTGATGCTTCTCTTCCTCAAGCAATTGGGTTTAATTTGAATTGCAGACTTCTTATCTTTGTAAGTGATATTATATGGAAATACAGTACGCATATCTAGTTTTTCGCTTATCATTTCTAATAGATTTTATATGTTTTGTCTTTTGCTTTATTTCTCATCACGGGTTAGCCCTAATACAACCATATTACTTGATAGACGTTTTAGAAAGTTGCTGGATTTAGATCTATTTAGTACCACAACTTCACATGCAAGGCAATGGGAAGCTACGTATTGTTGAGGGTGGTTATTATTTGGATGAACTCAGGTATGTATATTTAAAATAATAAAAAAAACTCGTCTACGAGTTTTATTAGGGAAACCAAATTTTATTCTCTCTTTTTCACTTGTTTCTCAATATCCAATTGGGAGTTACTTTTAGTGCTTAGATTTTGCGAAAAAAAAATTATTGTGAAGCTTCTCTTCCTTAAAGAATTAATTTAATATGAATTGCCGACCTTCCACTTACAGGGTATTTGCGTACAGAGATTATCACTTCTATTTGCTTCATTGTGGATTAGAGATATCTATGTTTACATTCATCACATTAGGAAGGGCTCAACATTGTGGATTAGAGAGATCTATGTGCCCAACTTACCAACCAAGAAAAGTTATCATATTAGAGATGTTCCTAAGGGATAACCTTTTATTTGCTTGAATCTTCCACTAGAATATTGCGACATTTGAATTGCAGACCTCTTATTCCTGTATGTGATTTTTTTTTTGGAATACGGTATGCATATCTCATTTTGGGCATCTTGTAACAAGAGAAGCAAAATGAAAGCAAAAGGTACCATATCACTTGACAAGCGTTCAAATTGGTTATAACCAATTATGGCCTAAATAATAGCATTTAATTACCGATTAAAATAAGAGATTATAACATAATCGATAATCAGTATTAGTGATTATAATTGATTAAAAAGTAATCGAAAAAATTTGATTATTTTTAATCACGCCGTCTCAACTTCATTTTACTTATCTTTCTATCATTGCCCCTTCCATTCTTCGCCCTTCTTTTTTCTCTGTTAATATATTTGAGTTTTTCAACTCAATTTCTCATGTTGACTTGATTTTGTTTTCAATCCATGCTTTTCTATTCGTTGCTAAATGTTGTAGATAGCACACATTCCAAGGGAGTAGATCTGATATTATAAATTTTCCTTCTAAAGTTCTCTGACATTTAATCTCTTCAATTTTAAGGCCCTTCTGAATGTGAGAAGTTTCAAGACTAATCTAGGAAATTTGGTCAATGTACCAATGCCTACAAACACAGTTCCTCCCAAGTCTCAATCATGTACAGTAACTATATTCAAATTAACCATAATGGCTAATGAAAGAAATGAGCTTATAACAAACTGATAGAAAAAGAGCATCAGGATATAGTTATGAAAGTTTGATTTCAACTGGAATTACGAAACACATTTTCTTTGAAAGAAATCCTGCTTGGGTTTCATATTTGTGCGATGATATTTATGATACCAGTAACAGAATTGACAATAGTACCTAACACTAATTCAGCTTCCACGCATCAAATATTTTCTTTTGTTCTAATTCTTAAATTTCTTGCATACATAAGTTCACCAACAAATTTAATTCAGATATACTCTTATTATGGTCAGAAAATAACTTTTCCAAGTCTTCTGATAATTTCAGAATGGAAGATGGTATTGAATCTATGGATAAACACACCTAATGAGCGTTTTGGAAAACTCTTGAGATGTATTCTCAATTCATGTTTATGTTTATGTTCAGATATATTCTCAATTCATGTTTATGTTTTATCCATAACTTTTCTCATAAACAGGAAAACTCACATTGTATCATATATGACATTTACGATTCAAAATGTTGTGGAAACACCTACCAGATTCTGGGGTCACCATTTCATAATGCCAAACCTTTATTTTAATCTGTCTCGTGAAAAAACATGCCCATGGATCCCAGAGAATAGGGAAACCAGAATCCTTGTTGAGGCATAAAGGCAATAAAATTGGCAACATATGTGGAAAGAAGTAAAAGACCTTCCTAAATGACAGTTGGGAGCATTTCAGGGGATCATAAAGCATAAAACTAGTAACGATGTAGCGTTACAAAAAGAAATATAAAGCACCCTTAAGCTTCAAAAGATATGACTAGGATTGCAGCTTAAGGTTTTCTGGCAATAGTAAAGAAACCAGGAGTAGGCTCTACTACCACTGTAACAGCTTTCAGCCTTTACCTTTTCTTATGGTCGACATAAATCAACATCAAGAATGGAGTATGAGTTCTACTTTTTATTATTAAAACTTCTTGATGGAAAATTTAACATTATTACATTTGCCTATGCCATTATATATGGATATGATATAAATTTCATAAGATAAGGATATACCAGATGAAATGCTTACTAAGAAAATTTAGTTTTCTTATATATTGTTTAAATATAGTCCCAAATTCACCAGTCCATGCTCATAGAGTTTGCTGGATCCAGCACTCCGTACCCGTGTCAGATTTTGACACTCCTACCTGTATAAAAGCAGCCTAGCTTTCATCTTTTGTAATGAATAGGTCATTGATGTAGTTTATTGAGATCCTTAGTAGAATAGTGGTGTTATTTCCTTTTCCTCCATTTATTATGACTCTGCAGTCTGCATATTGTAACCGGACGAAATTTGGTGATTTCTTATTATTTAGGTCTTACAAATTACAAAATGCCATGCTGGAATAATTTGTTTCATTCATCTCTCTAGCTGATATGTTTCTCTTCTTCTTACAGTCAAAATCACCAGGGAAGAGCTTTGCCATTCAGAAGCATGATTTGACAGATCATGGAGTGGCCAGGTGGGTAAAAAAAAATGTTCTATCCTATTAAAAAGATACTCTGTCCATGCCATATGATTCTAAGTGAAAAGAGAAGTTTGAGAGGCCTGAGCAATCTCAAATTAGACATTCTCCCAAAGACATAGTTGAATGATTATGGTCGAGGCCTCATCAGTGATAATAGGCCTGCCTCAAGCTTTGGCAATCTCTCATTTTCATCCCAAGCTCGGAGTTCCACCCCAAAGACTTTTCCTAATGGGGAGACCAGTATGTCAACCCCTCTTATATTGCTGTAATAATTGTGTTTTAATTCTTCTAATGACCCAATAGATCCTTTTAGAAACTGTTTTGATTTTTAGTTTCTTAGGATCTCTTATGATAATAGTTTAATTGGAGGTCAGTGTTCACGTCTCTCTAGAGACCGTAAAAATTCCAACCGGACACCCTTCTTATGCCCATTATATTGAACCCTGACATCTCCCCCACCATCCCATATGGCCATATGCTCCATAGAATCAAAGCTCTATGACTGTGTTGGTTGCATCTAAATATCCTCCTGGGGAAAATATATGCCTCTTGTACTCTTCAGGCTCTTGAGGGATGGGCTTAGTTTTAAATATAAGGGTGGAAATGGGTCATTCCGCTTGAAGCTTGACCTGGTTTCTTGCTGCTCGGACCTAACACATGAGATAGGTTACCCAATAATTAGTGGGATGTTTTGTAGTCATTAAGTTGCTTGTGTTTAATTTGGTGGGTTTAGCTTTGGTGCAGTTATACACAACCAAAACCTGACCAGAATAGAAACTGTTTACTCCTTGGCTAACCTTTATGTTGGGGCCCTGGGGGACTCCATTCCTATCCAAATTCTCAATCAGACCGATGGTACCACCCTCCTAAATGATTTTTCATTGCATTATGCTATGATACGCCGAAGAAGAATTTATTTTTTATCAAATAATCATATACCCTTCAATAGGCTTTTGCCACAAGTTTGGGCCTTAAGAGAAAGATTGCATCTTGATTACTAGTATAAAATTCTGTGGCTTGTTCGAGTTTTTTTATTTTTGTTTTTTACACACACACACATATATCTCTACTGTTATAATGAGAGAAAGGGGTTAAATAGTTGGTTGATTTTTTTTCTAATATTCCTATTGAGACCCAATTTTATGGTATCTTACTGTGAAAATAGTTAGTAAGGTCAAATTTTTTTATTATTCCTATTTTATCCATAACTCCATATAAAAAAAATTAAAATATTTTATTATCTTATTTTACATGAGAAAAGTTAGTAGGGGTATTGAAGTAATATCAACTACAACTAACAATAATCCCTCAATATCTCCTCGATTTCTTCAAATCCTTATTATCTTCTCTCATGCTCCCTCCTTGGTCTCTCAACAAAGAGGCACACCCTCTCTATGTTGTAATTACTTTTCAAGAGAAAAAGTAGGGACATGTGTTATGAGGTAGTTTCAACCCACTACTCCATCTTTTTAAGTTAAAATTTTGAACGAAAATTTTTAAAATTCCCTCACTAGAGTCCCTCTTCCTAGTCTCTCTCCCATTCCTCTCTCTCTCACGTGCATCGCACGTGCCGCCCACTACTATATATATATATTAGATAATTTGATTTGATTTTTATAATACTTTTGTCAGTTCTTACTGATTTATCTGATAAATGTTGAAGATCGAAGGACATGAACTGCCTGAGAATCATGGAGTGTATTTCAGGAGTTAGCACCTGTAGCAGGCACCTCAGAAGTGTGGTGCCATCTCCTTTTGCATATCCTAATATCCTAATAAATTGCTTTGATGAAAAGGTATCCATCTCCTTTTTAGCATTTAATATGCATATATGTGCATATATATATACATGCAATCTCATAGGAAGTTCTCAATATATTTGGCAACTTTGACAATCTCTCCATTTCAGGTACGGGTTAACTGCTGTAAATAAATAATGATTAACTGTTTACCATGAAACTTCTTATGCCTTCTTGAGAATGCTTGATTCTGTTGACCCTTCTAAAGCACATGGTTCTGAGTTCTGATTGAAATTAATTTCTTTCCACTTGCCATGTCAGATTTTTGATAGTGAATAGGAGCATAAAACTAATTGACTAGAAAATAAAGATTTATGTGATAGTTTTTGAAGTTGCTCTTCATTATATCAATAATGTACTCAAATAGAGAAGTATGTGAACATGGTATTGGCGGATACATTTTTTCCTTTCTTCCCATAATCTATTCCATCAAAAAACATTCAGTGTAATTCTCTTGATCACAATTTTGTATTTATCTGGTTAGAAGCATTGTGTGTATGCATATCTCAACTTGCTGGCTGTATATTTGATCATTGTCATTCATTATAAACCACATGGGCAGAGACGCACCATCATTCTGTGTCTAAATAACAAATGCCCTTGTGAGTTGTGACATCCATTATGGTGCATTCATAAGCATTTTTCCAAACTTCCTCCTAAGATTATGAAAGCACGAACATAACAAACCAAAAGACTAGGAACAATATTCCGCATCAAGAGACATGTTATTCAACACTTATTTGGGTTGGACTCCAGTCCGGGATATATTTAGTAGTCAATTGTTGACATAAGCCCGCTAGATATCCCTCTTTGAATTTCCATTTGACTTCTTTTTATGCCAATTTTTAACAGTTTTTTGACATTTTCCTTTCCAATTCTTTACCACAGGTTACTGATGCAGAAGACATCCTTGGATTGCTTATGTCAATCAATGTAAAGGACAAAAATTTTGATCTTTTCAAGATATACATTTACTTAGTTTGGACAGATAATTGGCGCTTATCTGATCCTCTGTTGGTAGACAAATCAATGATTTTCAAAATGTGGGGGGTTTGTCTTCGGAATTGTTGGCTGATATTTTGAAGGCTCAGGTCATTAGTTGTGGAGGCTTGGATGAAGTGCTGGCTTGCTACATTAGGGTGTCAATACCACAACTTCGGTTCAAAATCCATCCTTCTCACCACTTATTGCTAACCCACTAGCCACCATCTAGCCACCACATATGCTTGGCTACACAAAAAAATGGGAAAAAGTAATGTGCCTGGAACAGTTTCATTTTTGTTATAGCTGCTAACTTGGCTTATATTGAGAAGGGGCTAGTCATTTCTTAAGAAGGCTTGTGTAATAACCCAATTTTAATTTGGAATTTTTGGGTTTTGGATTTGTTAGTCCTCACTCTTGCGGGGCCCAAAGAAAGAAAGCCCTTAGTAGAGGAGGCTTAGATGGACCAAGCCCATACACTCTTAAGCTTTGAGTGATAGTTTAAATTTTATAAAAATAGGGAAGTATGAAGGGATTAAAGTGGGGTTGAGAGAATTGAGGGAGTGAAGAACTTCATATTTAGGATTTTTCTTTTGTTTTCATATTTTCTCTTTTAAGTCCTAAACCTAAGAAACAATTCATGTTGATGATTCAATAGCACAGGGAAGCAATCAAGAAGGTGGAGAAGAAGATCATTAAAGACTCAAGATCAAAGACTTCGAGTGACGAAAACGAGGTAGGAATCTAACCTTGTCATGCCCCCAAAATTAGCACACACAATCTCATTATTGTGTGGATCCCGGGGGCGTGAACTGGAAACAAATCCCCAAGGATACTGGAAATCATAAACTTTAATGATCTGTTAACAGAGAATAATATCAAGCAATGTCTTAAATTCTCAATAAAAGAAATACTGAGTAAAACATAATTTCAACGTTTTAACACAAGTGTACCTCACTACAGGTTCTTACTCTTACTAATAGGAAAAGAAATAACTAAGGTTTCGTTGCCTCTATGTGGAACAACCCTCTATCTTCTTTAGATATCTCCTGAAAAGTAAAATCAAACAAGACTGAGCACAACGCTCAACAAGAGAACACAACCATTAATTGCACACAAATATTTAGTGTGTGTAATAATTTAGAGTATCTTAATGTCGTTATTACATTGTCTATGTATGCAATAACAATCAATTGGTATAATTGTACATTTTCAAATATGTAATTTTTTACTCATTTTTACTTGTCATTAGGGATTGTACAAAACTTTATCCTTTTGTCAATCATTGAGGACCATACACAACTTGTCGAATTAGAAAACCCAGGTATGTACAAAACTTCACCCGGATAATCATCCTTTGTGATCTTATGGTTGATATATGTAATACCGGGGGTATATTTGTAAAATGACATATAGACAAAACTTCATCCAGATAATCATCCTTTGTGATCTTACTGTTGATATATGTAATATCAGGAGTATACTTGTAAAATGACATATATTTAATGTTCTCTCTTTATAATATAATATGCTAGTAGGATTCTCTAATCCCTAACTAAGCAATTTCTCCTAATCTCTCTCTTTTCTCTCTTTTCCCACTTTCTCTTCTCTAAACCCTAAATTCTTAAAACCCATTCTCCAACAAAGGAAGAAGTAGCTAGATAAAACCAAAAGTAAGCACTAAAGGAAGAAAGAGCTTCTATGACGTCACCAGTCGTACGGCTGACATCAGTCATATGACCTAGGATGCTCCTCGGGGTACTCTAAAGGTATTTTTTGAGAGATCTTGATTTTTGAGGATTATTGAATCCTATTTCGTGAGATTTGATTAAATATTGATGAAGTTACAATGATTTAAATAAAAGATTTAGAAAAATTCAAAAAAAAATACTGTTTTGGTTCATAATTTTTCCCACTTGAATGGGTTGATACAATGATTTAAATAAAAAATTCAGAAAAATTCGAAGAAAAATACTGTTTTGGTTCAAAATTTTTCCTGCTTAAATGGGTTGTTCCTTCCGTTGTTTATTGGTCATGGTTATACCGTTTTTTTATAGGAATATCTTGAACCTATTTTTTCTTCGTTTGGATGAGATTTAAAGTTGTGATGGTTTTACAACTCCTTTTCACTACCCTTTTTTGCTAAAAAAGGTTTTTTACACCATATTTGCTTATAACAGCAACTTAAGTTATCTCCTTGGTAATCTTAATGTCATTAGATCTTTTGTTGTTGATATTTTTGATTGATTAGTTGTTTGCCCCTTGAGTTTCTTCTATGAATGCTAAAGTTCTTACTTCATCGGCTTTTTTTGACTCCGTTGTCCATTCTATCACCAATATTAAATTCAATGATGATAATTTTCTTGCGTGGCGATGCTCGGTTGAGTTTTATATCGAGGGTCGCTCTAAGATGGGGTATCTTGATGGTAAGACCCCACAGCCGGAGATAGATATTGCTGAAATTGTTAAGTAGAAGACAAAGAATTGCATTATTGTGGGTTGGTTATTCAATTCCATGGAACCTCAGATTGCCATAAATTATATTTTTTATAAAGATTGTCATGAACTTTGGGAGGCTCTTATTCACTTATGCCCTAATAGAGAATGATGCTCAGATTTATCAGTTTACTCGTGAGATTGCTCACTTTCAGCAAGGGGATCTGTCTTCAGATTATTTTGGGGCTCTTCAGGATCGTTAGGAAGAATTGAGTCATTATGAGTCTCTTTTTGAATTATCTACTGTTTTGTCAAGATTATGATGAAGCGAATTGAGCATCACTGCATTTATGATTTCTTGGGAGGTCTTCAAGCAGTTGCATACTCAGATTCTTGCCACATCTCCTTTGTCATCTCTCTTATCTGTGTACTCCACTGTGTTTGGTGAGGAACATTATCGAGCTGTTATGTCTTCGAGCATCACTCCTATACCCTTTCAGATCGTACCGTCTTTGTTACTGATTTGTGTCCTGTTGCTGGCCGTGGTAGGGGGAGTGATAGGAGTCGTCGTGGTCGTGGCGGTCGTGGTCATGTCAGACCTACTACTCCTTGTAGTCATTATGGTATAGTAGGATACGATCATGATCGTTGTTATCGTTTGCATGGCTATCCTGAGAATTACCAGCCTCGTCCTTCTGCTCACTTTACTACAACTCCTGTTGTTGATCCTCAGTCCTCAGTTGTTACTAGTGATCCTTTGGAGTCGATGAGAGCCCAGATTTATGAGATGATCTGAGCTAAGTTTCGTTTGCAGAGTGATTTTCCTGATACTATTGTTTCATCTGCCATAGGTATCCATGCTCCATCAGCCTATGCCGCCACTACACCGTCTTCTTCTCCTAGCTGAGTTATTGATACCGGAGCTACCGATTTTATAACTGGTGAGTCATATGGTTATTCAATTTATTCACCTTCATCGCCTACTGTCAATGTTCGTTTGTCTGATGATTTCTTTACTCCGGTCTAAGGAGTAGGACACATTCTTGTATCTCCATCTCTCTCTTTATCTCATGTGTTTCATGTTCCTTATTTATATTCTAACCTTCTTTCAATGAGCAGTCTTACTACCAAACTTAATTATTGTGTTATGTTTTATCCTTCTCATTGTCTCTTTCAGGACCTAACTATGAGGAATATTATTGGTAGAGGAGTGGAAAGAGGTGGACTTTATTACCTTGACACTGATTATTCTCCTGATCGAGTCTCCTCTACTGTTGTTACTGTTTCTGTTTTTCTTTTTTCTTTTGATGCAATTCTTGATACTTATTGTTTATGGCATGCCAAGCTTGGGCATATTGGATCTAAGACTGTATTTGTAGAGACCCGAATCTTTTTTCATGCCTTTAATGCAATTGATATAGGTATAATAGTCTTTTGTCATGTTTTTATGCATATTTAATTATATTTAAATGGTGTGATGTGGTGTAAATGATTTAAGTGTTAATCTTTATATAAGTGCTTACTACTCGTCATTCAAAGAGGCTATAGGAGAGTAATTTTCGGGCATCTGCCAGCAGTACTAATCCGTTGCCCATGTCCAGCTCAAGTACAAGTAACAATTTCTGACCTCACCAGTCAAATTTAAACTAAGGAGCCAAATCATCTCCGGTGATAATCGGATTTGGCAAATCCGGTTATCACCCCTAGAGGTCGCCATGTGTCTCCTTTGACATCCCTTAACCATGGGTAAGGTTCACCGACCCCTAGGGTTCACCTACCCATTTTTTTTTTTTTTTAATATTAATTCTTTTTTTAAAATTAAGAAACTGTTTTTAATATTAAAAAAACTCTAAAAACAGTTTTTTAATTTTTAAAAAATAATTAATATTAAAAAAAAACCCAAAAATGGGTGGGTGAACCCTAGGGGTGGATGAACCTTACCCACGGTTAAGGGGTGTCAAAGGAGACACATGACGACCTCTAAGGATGATAACCGGATTTGCCAAATCCGGTTATCACCGTAAAGGATTTGACTCCACTAACTAATAGTACTCTTGATTGCTGACTGATATGCAGTTAGGCCGCAACCCGGTTAGAAGTTAGAGTTAGTGGTGGGTGGAGAGTATACAACACTCCCACCCTCTTGGAAATGGATCCTAGGCCAAGTGTATGGTGACTAGCACCACAACCAATGGGGCAAGCTTAGCTTCCCTGGGAAGGATTTGATCTGGCTCTCGCCAGACCAAAATCATCCGGCCTCCCATTTGAGTGTGACATGGGGTGATAAAATGGGGAGAGAATATCAAATGGAGAGAAGTCAAAAATTAGGGGGGAAATGAAATGATTTCTTCCCCTTTTTCTCGTCACATGCCGGATGTTTTGTGGAGGCCGGATGATTTTGGTCTGGCGAGAGCTAGATCAAATCCGACCCCTACCTTCCCTTTTTGTTTCCTTAAAACAGTACTAATTAGGTCCACATTTCGTTGGACACCCTTTACTCATAATAACAGGCCTCGGATTGTCCCTGGCGAAGCCAGAAAAGGCTCTCTCGGGTTCCATACATTGTGCGACAGTTGGCAGAAAAATGGGGAGAAGTCATTTCATTTTCTCCCCTTGATTTTGACTTCTCCCCTTTTGATATCTTTTCCCCTTATTCTCACACACTGATTTTGACTTCTACCCAAATTGAAGAGAAAAATAAAGGTCTTAACGTTACATTTATAAAATGTTATCTAAGACTTGTTAGTGCTACTTGCATGGATGGTACTCTCAGCTTAAAACTAAAATAGGACTCAATATGATAATAGAATCAAGAGTAATTTTTTTTTGTTTTTTTGGTTTATTGGAGGCCACATGGACCTATGGGCTACACAATGAGGGGTAGCCCTTTTTTTCCCATAAACCCCCCAACCCTGATGTAGGTGGGATTCGATCCCAGGTCTCTGGTATGATCCCAAGAGCCTTTTCCAATTTATTTTTTTTGGTATGAGACACACGGTTAGGACGCAACCCCGGTTAGGTCTTAGTATCTGATCTAAGTCAAAGTTAGGTGGAGATGACACTCACACCCTCTCGGGAATGGAACCCGGATCACAGGAGTGGTGAGGAGCACACACTACCGATGGGGCAAGAAGTTATACTTTTTAGGGAAAAAACTCTCTTGAGAGTTAGTGAATAACACCCCTACCTTTTGCACCAGTGGTGGGGTGTGGCATCTCAGTTGAGGGAGGTCTGGGATCCAATCCCCCCGGATTTGAGTCGCAAGAGCTCCAATTCCCAAGCTAACTATTAACGTAGGTAAATGCATTATTATCAAAATCGGATCGGACTGTCAGTCGAACCGGAAAAATCGGGAACTGGCCTACCGGTTCCCAAAACCCCCAAAATTGAAACTCTTTAATCGGTAGAACCGGTGGTAGAATCGATTGAGAACCTATCAGAACAGGGTAAAAATGAAAAAAAAATATTTTTTAATTAAAAAAAAAGACATGGTCGTACCGGTGAAACGGGAACTGGCCACCCCAACCAGTTCGACGACGGTTATGAAAACACTGGGAAAATGACATAAAAAAACTCATCTTCTTTACTATTATAATGGGAGAGGCAGCCGTAGATGATTTTTCTGAAATTCCCATATTACCCTTATATAATCTTTACTATTATAATGGGAGAGGCAGCCGTAGATGATTTTTCTGAAATTCTCATATTACCCTTATATAAAAACAAAATTTTGATTTAATGTTTTGCTTTAAAACCCAAACTACCCATTGCTTTGATTTTATTTCCAAACTACCCCTTGCTCATCTATCTATTTAGAATCACAGCCAATCACAATTGAACTCGAGGAGAGTTCAATCGCATCCGTGGGTTAACACGTGTCCTTTTTAACTCCTATTAACTGTGGTTAACTCCTTCCCCTCGCTCTCACGTGCATCACACATGCCACTAGCAAGTTCATTCACACCCGCGGATTAACACGTGTCCCTTTTAACTCTTATTAACTGTGGGTAACTCTTTCCCCTCGCTCTCACGTGCATCGCACGTCCCACCTGCAAGTAAACATAACGAAAGAGAGTGCTAATGGCATTATTATAGAATAAAATAGATTAAATATAGAAGTGTTGACGTGACGTAGCATCGCTTATATTATCGAGTAAACCAAGAAACCTACAACAATACATTGCATTCAAAGTCTTTTATCC
This sequence comes from Tetracentron sinense, assembly GCA_015143295.1. Taxonomy (NCBI): domain Eukaryota; kingdom Viridiplantae; phylum Streptophyta; class Magnoliopsida; order Trochodendrales; family Trochodendraceae; genus Tetracentron; species Tetracentron sinense. The sequence continues at coordinate 51,754,729 of CM026551.1, forward strand.
TTTCACTTGGTCCCAGAACGGTCGCTACGATGTGCTCCTTAGAGAAACGCGGTAACATTTTCCTCCTAACCCTCACCGGCGACGGCGAGCACCGGTTAAACCCTGACCTCATCCACTCTGTTCGATCTATTCTGCGCCAAGTCCGAGCTGAAGCAACCCGCGGCTCGGCTCTGGTCACGATTGGCGAGGGCAAGTTCTTCTCGAACGGCTTCGATCTGGCCTGGGCCCAAGCCGCCGGATCCGCCGGCTTCCTAGATCGCCTCCACCACATGGTCGAATCCTTCAAGCCGATCGTCGCAGATCTGATCTCTCTCCCTATGCCGACGGTAGCCGCCGTGACCGGGCACGCCGCCGCCGCGGGTTTCATGCTCGCGCTAAGCCACGACTACGTCTTGATGAGGAAGGACAGAGGAGTCCTTTACATGAGCGAGATCGATATTGGTCTCACCTTTCCCGATTATTTCATGGCGATTATGAGATCGAAGATCGCGTCGCGGATAGCTCGTCGCGATGTGGTGTTGCGAGCGGCGAAGGTTAAGGCCGAGGAGGCGGTGAAGATGGAGATTATCGACTCGGCGCACGATAGCGCGGCGGAGACGGTGGAGGCTGCGTTGCGCCTGGGGGAACAGTTGGCTGGTCGGAAGTGGGACGGAGAGGTGTATGCGGAGATACGGAAGGCGTCGTTTCCAGAAGCGTGTGAAGTGCTGGGATTGGTTGGGAAGGCCGTAATCGCTTCCCGGCTTTGAAAAAAGAAAGTATTATTTTAAAATCACTGTTTTCGCCGGAGATTTCTGTGGTGGTGGTGGTCGCTGGCGGTGGATGATGATATGGTTTAGCTTAAGGTTAATATTGTAAGGGTCGTTTTGGTAAAATGAGGTGCTTTTTCATCTTTTCTTCTGTAATGGGAGAGCCTGAATTTTTCAAACTTCCCAAACTACCTGATATATAAATACAAATTGATTTAATGTTTTACTTTAATTCTCAAATTACCCCTGCACTTGATTTAATGTTTAACTTTAATTTCCAAACTACCTGTTACCTCTTGCTCATCTATCTATTTAGAATCACAGTCAATTGCGATTGAACTTGGGGAGAGTTCAATCACACTAGAGGGTTAACATGTGTCCCTTTTAACTCCTATTAACTGTGGTTAACTTGTTCCCCTCGTGCTCGCATGCATCGGACGTGCCACTAGCGAGTTCAATCACACCCGTGGGTTAACATGTGTCCCTTTTAACTCCTATTAATTGTGGTTAACTATTTCCCCCTGCTCTCATGTGCATCGCTCTTGTGCCACCCGCTAGTTTTCAAGTAAAGTAATATGATTTAACCTAGATCACAGTATTTAACTACATCACTTTAATAAGCTTTTTCATTTTCGCCTAAAATTAGGCACAGGGCATGTTTTTCATTTTTATTACTTAAAAATGCATCCTTTTGACATGTTTATCAAAAAAAGGCATGTTTTACATTTTTATTACCTAAAAAGATATGTTTTTGACATATTTTCCCCTTAGCTATGCAAATAAAACTCAAACACTAATAAGGATAATATTGGTATTTGTTAAAACTTTTCAAACTTTACCTTTTATGTGATATTCTTGATTTAGGTTAATTAAATGGCACTTATCCCTTTTAACTACATCACTTAAAATAACTGCGAACCCGAATTCAAATCGAGCCAACTGAGGAGCCAGTAACATTGTTTAAAACCCTCAATGCGGCTAGGACTAATTGATTCAGTCCTCATTAGTGTTAGATATTGTAGATACCGAAAGTTTACAGATCCTCTTATGAGAATAATAGAATCAAGTTTACATGAAGGTCCTGTATTATTTTAATTACTTCCCAGATTTCTCTTTCAAAGTAATGAATACTATTAGCTCCAATAATGCTGTCTAAAGTGGTAAAAAAAATATTTGTAACCCTATTTTACAAACAAATACATTAAATAATACATTTATACCTAAACCTATTAAATGGAACTAGGAAAAACTTCTAGAAGTCTGGATAGTACACAATGAAACCCAAACTCAAAATCTTGAAATTTTAGAAATTGAGAACATTATTGAACACTCATATGGTACTATAGAAATAAAATTTTCTTCTTCCAAAAGGATTTGTCTATACTCCTGACCTTCTTGTTCTTCTATATTTGAAATGTTTTTACCTTCATTTTTTACTTTGTGGTCAGCCATTACGTGACTAGAGTTAGAATTGGTTAGAGTTAGTGATCGGTTAGAATCAAGATTAGTTAGAGTTAGAGTTAGGGGTTAGTTAGAGGTAGTGGGCAGTTGTGAGGATGAATTCTCTATATTTAAACTCATGTAGTTCTGTAAATGGAATCAATCAATTGAAATCAAAAAAGATATTTATCTTAAGGAGACTTGTTACCTTCGAAGTAACTCAAAGAAGATGGTTTCCCTAAGGAAAACTAGAAAGTTACATACCATTGGTATCAAGAACCAAGTTGATTTGTTCTCAAAGCATGGACACTTATATTTGAAATGAGCTTCAAGAAGATTTGAGAGCTATTAATAATGATCTGAGGGGTATTAAAGAAAATTTTTCAGCCCTTGAAATTGTATTTAAAATATTTTTTACACCAGTAGAAAATGTTATTGAAGATGCAGTTAAGAATGGTGTGCAAGATGGAGTTGAAGATGCAGTAAATAGAGTCAAGAATGATGTGCAAAATGAGTTGAAGTTGCAGTAAAAGAAAGAGTTTTAATTGTCTAGATTCAGCCACAACCATCAATTAAGAAATCAAGACAAACCAGGGTGGGACAAGTTCATCCAAGGATGTTGTTTGAAGGTGAAAATTACCCTACATGAAAGCCCAACAATTGCTGCTTTTTACTTGGGGATTTTGGTTTATGTTAAAAAAAATTTAAATCTAGAGGACAAGATTTGTGCGAGGGGAATGATATGTTACGTGACTAGTGTTATGGTTGGTTAGAGTTAGGATTGGTTACAGTCATAGTTTAAAAACCTGAAAACTCGACTCGAAAGTTAGCTGGGTCGAGTAACTCGGAAAACTAGAAAAAAAAATCGACTCGGTCCAACTCGGAAAATATATGTAATAACTTGAAAAACATGGGTTAAAAGAACTCAAAGTAAGCTGGTTTTACAGTTCTAGCCTATAAACTAGGTTTAATAGTACTTATAGTAGGTTGTCTTTGTAGACAAAAAAAAAAATGATGCAAAAATAGTGTGACGTTCGAGTTTAGGTTTAAAAAAATGATAGAAATTCCCGTATGTGACTCGACCTAGTCCGGCGAGTTGAAAAACTCAGCTTGACTCGATCGAGTACCCAATTAACTCGGCAAATAGTGTCTCCTTCGAGTTTTGAGGCAACTCGACTCGAAATTCAACCGAATTGAATAACTCGGCCAAATTACTCGAATGACTCGTCGAGTTTTCGAACTATTGTTACAGTTAGTAATTAGTTAGAATTAGGAGTTAGTTAGAGGTAGTGGGTAGTTATGAGGATGAATCCTCTGTAATTAAACTTCATGTAGTTCTATAAATGGAATCAAAGAATTAAAATCAAAAAGAGACTTATCTCAAGGAGGCTTGTTACCTTCAAAGTAACTCAAGAAAGTTAGTTTCCCTCGAAGAAACTAGAAAGTACGTAACATCATCCTTACCTTTCTGTTGGAGGTTTTAGGAATAAGGCCTTCTTGTGGAATAGCATGAAAGTAGAGCGTTTCTTTGTGTGGGCCAAGAATTCTAAACTTTGTTGTCCTCTTAAATACTGAAATAAAGCAATCTTTGCTAAAGCAACCATCTCATCACATCTGCATTCAGTTCTTGGTTCTCTGTATTAGAGTTGGTTTTTTTTTTGATAATTTTAACTAACCACGCACACAACACACACAGCGCATACACACACGCCCTACAATCTCAACTTCAAGCTTATAACCACACACACCCTTCAAAAAAGAGGGGTGAGGTGGGAGTATTTAAAGGAGAAGGTTCCTACTGTTGGTAACCAAAGTGGGATTAATGAGCAAACACATACCACATTGTTTTTGTTCTTTTTTGATAATTTTAACTAATCACACACACAGCACACACACGCCTACAATCTCAACTTCAAACTTATAACCACACATTTATTACCCTTTTCTTTTCACTACTGGGGTTCTCCTACTACGGTTTTCATGCTGCCCACTTGGCTAGTACTGAGCTCTTGACATTACATTTTACATTGTCATGTTCTCGGAGATGCATTTTCATATATGCATATTGACAATGGTATGCTTATAGCTTGGTGAATCGGTCTGGTTCTCCTTTTTTGCCTCAGAGAGGTAAGAGCAGTGGTGGGATTTACCGATTCCAATTAATTCATCTTTTCACCAAAAGAGCACTATACGTAAGGGTCCTTTTTTCCTAAGACTTATAAATCCAACACTTTGCAAGTTTTGTCATTTAATAATATCCATTTTCTTTTGAGAATTAGATGTGTTGTATTTTTCATCTCTTAGATTGCAATACCCATGAGACTTCAACAGCAACAAAATGAATGATTTCAAATCTCACTAAAAAAAATGACTTAAAATTTCATGACATTAAAAATTAATTGTGTTAGAAATCTTGACAAAGTGACACAAATTTTCCAATAACTATCATGAAACTTTATAAGTCTCAGCAAAAGAACAGACCTAATACTTATTTTTCACTCTCCCTGTTTTCTCAAGTTGCCCTATTATTTCTCTTTGTTCTCCTTTTTTGATTTTTGATTTTCCTTTTCTTCTTCAATCCTATTCTCTTCCGCTCTTGCCTCAGCTCCAATTTTCTTCATATCTTCAAACCTATAAATCAAGTTTAAGGTTGCGGGATCAAAAATGGTAAATAATGAAATGTTTGGCCTATTATCACACTCGGCTTTTCTTTCTTACCAAAGTAGACATCTCGTACAGAAACACACTTTTATAAACAAGCACAAACTCTGTAAAGAAGTCTCTCAATTCATCATTCCTTCATAAGGAATTTGTCACAAGATCATAGAACAAATTAGAGTCTACAATGAATTAGTCTTTATTTATTTATCTTTATTTATTTATTATGATTTATTTAAATTGGGTTTGTTTGATTATAAGTTAGAATCTTGTCTTTTGTTCTAAAGAAAATAATACACAAAATACATCGCTGATCTGCTCCTTTATTTTGTTCCACCTAGGAACTTGCTGGATCTAAAAATCAACTAAATTGGGTTTCAATTTTTTACTTTAGGGTTAGGGGTTTTAAGGATGGGAGTTCCCGGATTATAACATTGTCTCAATGTTACGAATTTTAATTAATCCGGTTCAGTGTCAACTCTGTTTTTATAAATAGATTATGGTTTTCTTACTCTTTTTCATATTCATAGCTTCTATGTTAGGTGCACATCATGTCTATCCTCTTGTCATATATTCTTATTTTTCTTATTCTTATTCTTATCTTTTCTACTATTATAATGAGAGAAACGGAGTTAAAAAGTTGGTTGATTTTTTCTAATATTCCTAATAACTCCCAATTTTATGGTATCCTACTATGAACGTAGTTAGTAAGGACGAATTTTTTTATATTTTTTTATATTTTGTCTATAACTCCATATAAAAAAAATTAAGATATTATGTTATCTAATTTTACATGAGAAAAGTTAGCAGGGGTATAGAAGTAATATCAACTACAACTAACAATAATCCCTCTATATCTCCACAATTCCCTCAAATCCTTATCACTATACTCTCATGTTCCCTCTTTGGTCTCTCTCAACGAAGAGGCACGCCCTCTCTACGTTGTAACTACTTTTCAAGAGAAAAAGTAGGGACATGGGCTATGAGATGGTTTCAACCCACTACTCTATCTTTTTAAGTTAAAATTTTAAAACGACGCAACTCTTCACTCCATCTTCCTCTTATGTTCATTGATAATGATAATGACATGTACTCGGTGTTTGAATTTCAGCACTTTGTAAAATGGGTCTTAGAGAGCAATTGAGGGTTGGAAATATGATGTGATTTTCTTAAAAATCTAGAGGGATTTGGAGAATTTTTCGGTGATCACAAAACCCATTAATTGTCCTTTTAACTCAAAAATTAACCCTTACGGATTAATATTTTTCCTAAAATCAAGTTTAGATTGTTTAACCCTAAGAGATAGTTAATTTTAACCACATTTAACGGGATTTAAATGGACGTGTATTGGCTAAAAAAAACGGCGGACTTAAGTGGCAAATGTTCAACATTTATGATTTCTTAAAGTGCAATTCATGCCTATAGTTGGAAGTTGTGTGGACTTAAGTGGCATTAGAATACGAAGATCACATTTAAATTAACTTCATGGTATATAACTACTATTTAAGCATCATTTCTAGACTATCCTTTATGTATATAATACTTATATGGTTAACATCAGAAGAATTGAATTCACAAACATTTATTGGTGTCACTTGATCTTTTTTTTTTTTTTTTTTTTTTTGCATTCATTGGACACACGTGCATCGCATGTGCATTCCACTAGTATATATAATGAGAATTTCCTCCCCCACCCCTAAAACGTAAATGAATGTTTTCATTACCCTCCAACTATCATTATCATAATCATTATATAAGACACACACTTATTGAATGTTTGCTTAATTTCCATACCACCCCCTCTCTCATCTCTATATTAGACTTCCCTATGGTTATAACCGGACTCCTTGGAGTCCAGTTATGCCACTAAGGTCACCATGTGCCCATTTTAACACTCTTTAATTGTGGTTAAGTTTCACCCACTGTTGATTTTGATTTATTAAAAACAGATTTTTTAATTGATTTTAATAAAATAAAAGTTGGGTTTTAATGATTTGGAAGAAAACCATTTGGTTGGATTTAAAATGGTGTTTTTATACTAGTGGTTTTGGGGAGAAAAAACCATGTTTTCAAAAGAAAATTGTAGTGGCTTTTATTAGTCCCACATCGGTAATTAATGAGAGTTGAAACCAATTAATAAGTAATCCCCTCTCCTTAGAGATTGCTCTCTTATGTGTGCTCACACACCAAGTGTGGGTGCACTAGCGAGGTGCATCACACCGAGCGCGACATGCGCACGTGTAGGGGCAATGGGCGCTATGAAGTGCACTTTGCACTTCGCACGACGCATCGTCTTGAGACCCCTATTCTTTTCAAGAATAGAAGTCAGATCAACGGTGTAGATCTGATTGGGATTGAGATGGTGGTTCGGATTACGTGATCCGTTACTGATCATGGGTGTGTATACAGGTTCATTGAACTTGGTAGGCTATTGAATGGGTCCATTGGGGAAACTCAAGAGACTCAGTGAGTGGGTCGGTTAAGAAGCCCAAGTGTCTCCCAAGGTTTAGCCCTCGCCCATATAAGGTGAGGATGAAGAGGAGAATTTTACAGAAGTTGAAAATCATATCAGACCTCTGCGAGATTGAGCCCAGAAAGAGAGCCCGAACTAGAGAAGAAAGCTCCAGAACTCCATTGGAGATCTCAAGCTCATCTCAAGGTTGAAGATGACTTAACCCAGTAAGCCAGATCACGTATTTAACCAGTCCGTTCGGATCAGTTGATTCTCTGTCACCAAACAGAGAAGTGATCTAACTATTAGTCTGGTCAATTGAGATCGCCCTGTAACCAAATAGAGCACTGTCCGAATTTACCAAGAACAAAGAACATAAGGAAAACTCGGTCAGTATAGTAATAGACTGACCTTTGGGCACTATTACCAAACAGAGCCCGCAGACAATCTGTTTCCAAACAGTGTGTCTTTTCGAAACTGATTCCAGAATTCTCAGAATCTGGTTTATAGAATCCATACAGATCTAATTCTGGAACTGTTTCAGAATCGCTCTTAGAGAGTAATTCTGTTTGACAATCACTTGTGATAGCCTAATTTGGTTTATACAATCTGTGTAACCAATTACTATCCTTGTAAAGGGATATATCAAACCTTAACTGAAATAACAATTTGTAGGCATCCTAAAAGGAGGTTTAAGTACAGTTCCTACTAGATAGTGCAAATCTATAGAGAAACGGATCGATTCCTGACTAGGTTGAATCCCGGGGATAGAGTTGCCTTAATCCCTTGCACAAACGGGAGACTCCAACTATCTTCAAGAAGCGTTTATCACACCTCTTAGCCGAATTTGATTTTGTGGTCATCGTGTGTAAGCTGTTTGAACTAATTAACCAACACTCACCCCTAGGGTTCATCCACTTATTCTTGGTTTTTAGAAAAAAAAAACCTGGTTAAAATTCACAAACTCCAAGGTTAATTTAAAAAAAAAAACCAAGGGTAAGCGGGTGAACCCTAGGGTGGATGAATTTCAACCACAGTTAATGTGTTAAAAGGGACACATGGCGACCTCAGTGGCATAATTAGAATTTTCGCCCTCTTGGCACTCCAAAAGAAGAACGTCTCACCAAGGCCCCGCCCGCCCCCTTTATTTGTTATACCCAAAATGCAAGTCTTTTGGTTTTCAAACTATCCCTACATCATATTTCTATAACCAACATGTCCCTCACAATTTTTTCTATCCACAACGTCCTTCAAGTTTCTATACCCAAAATGTTCCTTAATTTTTTTTCCCAAAATGCTCTCACTAGGGTCCCTCTTCTCTCTCCCCTTCCCCTCTCTTTCACGTGCATCGCACGTGATTTAATATTTTGCTTAATTCCCATACTACCCCTTGTTCTCTACTGTTATAAGTGGACTCCTTGGAGTGTGGTTAGATTCACCCACCCCTAGGGTTCACCTACTTATTTTTGGTTTATAGAAGAAAAAAAATATTAATTCTTTTAAAACCTAGTTAAAATTCACTACATCTTAGGGTTAATTTTTTTTTTCATATTTTTTTTCTAAAAACTAAGGATAGGTGGATGAACTCTAGGGGTGGGTGAATCATAACCATAGTTAAGGGGTGTCAAAAGAGACATGGCAACCTCAAGGTTGTAACTGGACTCCAACTGTGGTTAAGATTCACCCACTCCTGGGGTTCACACACTTATCCTTGGCTTTTAGAAAAAAAAATATTAATTTCTTTTAAACCCTGATTAAAATTCAATAACTCGTAGGGTTAATTATTTTTCATATTTTTTTCTAAAATCAAAGGATAAGTGGGTGAACTTTAGGGATGGGTGAATCTTAACCACAGTTAAGGAGTGTTAAAAGGCACACATGGAGACCTCAGTGACGTAATCGGACTCCTCGCTCTCTTGGTAAAATATTCCGAAAGAAGAACGTCTCGCCAAGGCCCTGCCCGCCCGCTCCTTTCTTTGCTATTCCAAAAATGCCCCTAAAGGTTTTTGGTTCTCAAAATGTCTCTACATCATATTTCTATAACCAACATGTCCCTCACATTTTTTATTAATCCAAAATGTTCATCGATTTTTTATACCCAAAATATTCCTTATTTGTTTCCCAAAATCTCTCCTCTTCCCCTCTTTGTCACGTGCATCGCATGTGCCACCCACTAGTTACTAATATAATGAGAATGCCCCCCTAAAAACGTAGACTAATTTTTTTTTAAAATTCCCAAACTACCCTTACTATAATCATATATATAAGACAAAATGTTTAACTTAATTCTCATACTACCATTTACTCATTATCTATTTATAAACTTGAAATTCTCTACTGTTATAATCGGAGGTTACAACACTGAGGTCGCCATGTGTCCCTTTTAACACACTTTAGTTGTGGTTAAGATTCACCCATCCCTAGGGTTCACCTGCTTATCTTTAGTCTTTAGAAAAAAAAAATAAACCTTAGGAGTTAGTTAATTTTAACCAAGGTTTTAAAAAATTAATATTTTTTTTCTAAAAATCAAGGATAGGTGGCTGAACTCTAGGGGTGGGTGAATCTTAACTAGGGTTGTCAACAAGCTGAGCCAGCTCAGCTCGACTCTAAATAAACCGAGCTTTAGCTTTTACTTTGGGCTCATTGAGCCGAGCCGAGCCGAGCCGAGCTGAGCCTTAAAAGTGAGCTCGAAAAATAAACAAGCCGAGCCTGAACAATAGGAGGTTCGGCTCGATTAATTTTATAATAATACCCTTTAAAAATTAAATTTATATTATATATTTAGTACACTTTTTTTTGTAAGATATATTTAACATACATTAACATAATTATTTCCGTATAAGTTTTAACTCAAGCTTTCACGTGAGTCACATGACATCTCAAAAAAAAATGTCCTTCTAATTTTTTTTAATTGAATTTAGTTCTTAACAAAGTATTTAAAAAAAATTATCGAGCCGAGCTCCAGCTCAACAATTTGTGGACAAGCTGAGCTCAAGCTGACCGTTCTGAGCTCGAGCTGAGCTTGAGCATCTGTAAAAGTCCAATGAGCCGAGCCCGAGCAGTGCCCAACTCGGCTTAGCTTGGCTCGTTGACACCCCTAATCTTAACCACAGTTAAGGGATGTCAAAAGAGACACATGGCAACCTCAAGGGCGTAACCGGACTCCAATTGTGGTTAAGATTCACCCAATCCTAGGGCTCACCCACTTATCCTTGGTTTTTAGGAAAGAAATATTATTTTTTTAAAACCCTAGTTAAAATTCAATAACTCGTAGGGTTAAATTTTTTTCTTTTTTTTTTCTAAAAACCAAAGATAAGTGGGTGAATATAAACCACAGTTAAGGAGTATTGTTAAAAGGGACACATGATGACCTCAATGGCGTAATAGAACTCCTTGCTCTCTTGGCAAATACTCTGACAGAAGAACGTCTTGCCAAGGCCCCACCCACCCCATTTCTTTGATATACCCAAAATGCCCCTAAAACTTTTTAGTTCTCAAAATGTCACTATCATATTTCTATAACAACCATGTCCCTCACAAATTTTTTATCATCCAAAATGTCCTTAAGTTTCTATACCCAAAATATTCCTTAATTTCTTTTTCCAAAATACCCTCACTAGCTAGGGTCCCTCTTTCTAGTCTCTCTCCCCGTCCCTCTCTCTTACGTATCGTACATACCACCCACTAGTTTTTTATTAAAAAGAAATATGGGGTGGGCTGCTTTTTGGATAGATTTTTTGTTATTTTATAATAACTTGAAATTCTCTACGTCTAATAGGTCAACACGTATCCCTTTTAATACCCCTTAATATGCAATAGATTTCATTTGGAGATGCCCGAGTTTCACTCGGGCGAGCCTCTTCAGCTGATGCAGGCAAAGGTGTTTCACTAAGGAGGTGATATCATGCATCTCGCACGTTCCATTAGGCAATACGTCCATATATCCTCAGCTCACCACGTGCATGTTCTCTTTGACACCTAATAACTATGGTTAAGATTTAATCACCTCTAGGGTGAAATAATCTAACCTTAGTGTGAGCAAGGGAATTTACCGCATTTCCTTCCCGGGTGGGCCCTACCGAGGAACGACGCTAAACGCCTAAAATAAGAGTCGTCACCTATTTCATTAAGGGAAAATAGGATCTCAAATATACAATGGATAAGGCCTAAGGTCTAAAATGAGATTCTAGGTAAGTAATTCTTTTAAGCCCCGGAGAAAGTGTTAGGCACCTTAGGGCCTCTATCCGGAGATGGTAACCTACTCCCTATATCTAAGTCAATTAAAGAAGAAATTCAAATGAAACTTAAGTATGTTTGATTAATTATACTAATTAAGCAAATAAAGTAAGATTAAGGGGAAAAGAAAAACTAATCTTAGGTGAGCTAGACTCGTTAGGGCTGCCTACTTACCCGACTTGGCGGGATCAAGTCATAATAGTTCTTACTAGCAAGCATGTTAAGTTGGTTGGTTGATGTAGGGTTGATTGAATGTTTTTGGTATTTTGAGATTTTATCATTTTTTTTTTTTCATATAGGTAATGTTTTGGCAAACTTAACTAAAGTCAAATTTAACCCAACAGAAAGTTAAGATATGTTAGGCTAAATGATCGTATTTAGGACATAAAGAGGTATTGTTGCATTATGAATAGTAGATGGTCTATTGTCAACACCCATTTTGTTGGATTGGTGTTGATAATAAATCAAATACCATTATCTTTGGTATGATTTATTTTGGATTATATCCTCTTTAAGTCCTTAAACCATTATTTACTCATTCAAAATAGAATATGAAGGAAAAAAAAAAAGTAACAAGTAGAGAAAATGAAAACTTATCCTCTCCCCTCTAATGTAGTCACTTTACACCATTATGAATGATGTAATGAGACTCTAAATATAAAATTGGAGTGAGAATAAGCTTTCCCAAAGAATTCTAGAGGAGGACTAGAATCTAAATGAATAAACAAAATAAAAAGAGAGGTGTAACTTTAGCTTCCACTCTCTATGGGCCTACCCATATCCACACTAGTGGATACATAAAAAAAGAAAGAAATATTTATATGAAAGGAAAAAAAGGAGGGCTTCTCCTTTCTTTTGAGGTGAGGTCTCTCTACACCATTAGATTGATGTTGAGAGACCCAACTAAACTTAAGAAGAAAGAGACCTTCCCAAATGGTTCTAGAAAAATACTACAAACCAAGAAAAAAGTCAAATAAATATAAAATAAAAAAGATGATGAAGAATAAAAGGAGGAGTGTCTACTCATCTAAGACTTATTTTCCAATACTCCAAGAGAAGAGAGATTTTAGAGTCCACAACGAAAGAGAGTTAGTGAAGAACTCTAGGCTTTTAGACCTAAAATTCTCTATACACTCTAAGCTTTAGCTTCTTCTTACTTTCTTCAAAGAAATATAAGGCGTGAGAGTCTTCTAAGAGAACATGAGGCCTAAGGGGTGTGTTGGCTTTGAGACTAGGGGATTCTTTAGAAGGCTTTTTGGATAGAGATGAGGAAGAGCTAGGGTTTCCACTTGAGATTTTGGAGATGAGAAAAATGGCTTGTGAGAGTTTTGTATTTATAGAATTTTCAAGGGGTTGTGACGATTTGATAATTAATAGAGAGTTTGGTGAGAAGAAGGGAGGTGATTGGTTGGGCAAAATGGGTATGGTTAGTGATTGGGTAATAAAAAAGGTGTGTACTTGGTGAAATGTGATTGGATGGTCAAAAAGGATGTAAGATAATTAATTATTTTATAAGAAGTATAAGAATGAGTTGTAAGAGAGTAAAGAAGGTGATTGGATGGTAAAAAAGGTGTGTATTTGGTGAAAGGTGATTGGGTGGTCAAAAAGGTGTGTAGACGCAAAAATGGGGCTATCTGGGATTTGAGGAAAAAATAAGAGGTCTTTTGTATGAAAGTGAAAAATAGGTTTGGGTTTGTGGGTTTTGGGATGTAGGTTGAATGAATATTAATATATGGATTAGATCTTATGGATCATGGGTTATTAGTAAATGGATCATGGGTTATGGTTATTGAACTTTAACTATGATAATTGGGCTTAGGCTATGGTAATTAGGCTTTGGGTAAAGCAATTGAACTTTGGCTAAGGCAATTGAACTTTGGCTAAGGCAATTGGGTAAATGGGATTGGTTACTTGGGCTTAGGTAATTGAATTTGATTGGGTTGTTTGGGTATAAGTTTGGTCAAATAGGCTTGGGCCTTGAGTGAACTTTGGAGCATTTGAGAAAGCGAGAAGAGGGGTAGGTGGGGGTGCTTACACTTAGTTTTAGAAGAAAATTAACCTTGGTTATGATTCACTCATTCATGTGGTTAATTTGTTTAAGATATTTTTTCCTAAAAACTAAGGTTAGATTATTTAACACTAAGGATGAATGAATCTTAACCACAGTTAATGAATGTCAAATAAGACACGTTACGAGCTAAGGAGGTGGCATGTACTGCCTAACGGAGCTTGTGAGATGCATGCTAAGAGCATTCCTGACCTTTTGGGCATTTTGGCGAGCCAGATAGCTAAAAAGTGTTAAATTACACCCCCCAACAGCCTCACCAATTTGATGTTTTCGGTTTGGTGAGTTATTGTACACTCACCAAAGTTAAAAATCTCTCTTTCCATCTTCTTTGTGGGCCCACACAAATAAAATAAAGGTTTCACTCTTCCTTTTTATTTTATTTTATTGTGGAAGTAACACAAATAATAAAATAATGAAAGTTTTGGCTATTTTGATGAGACTGCTGGGAGTGGTTTAAAAAGTGGCTCACCAACATGACCTTTTGTGAGTTTTGGCTATTTTGGTAAGTGAAATTTGGTGAGCTGCTAGGAATGCTCTAACAACTCTGTAGTGAAACATCCTTGCACACGTCAGTTGAAGAGGCTTGAGTATGATACACGACCATCTACCAGAGGAAATCCGCTGCCCCCTTAACATGGTGGAGACTAGATGAGGATAGCCAGGTTGGTTTTTCTATATTTGTTCCCTGTTTTGGCGTATGTATTATGTAATGGCACTATCAACTCATAAACTATGTAACATCTGTGGGTCCCACATTTGTCCGGGCAATATACTTAAATTTATACAAGGGATCTTTTCGGTTGCTTAGACTTATCCTTATGGCACCTTAGCGGCTACCTTAGATCTGGTATGTGTGCGCGTTTAGGGTGTGTGTGTTACATGATAGCTTTTCCATCCAAAAAAAAAATCTTCTCGGTAGTAGTTGGCGGAGAGATTATTGACATAACGAGGAACACCTACCTTCTATGCAAGTCAATCAAAGATGTGTAGGTGGCAGTTGCAGAGAGGATACTGGCGGTGGACCGCCACGTCTAAATTTATTATTTAAGCTAGGACCTACCATTTATGTTTTTGGGTACAAAAATCAGAATGGGTAAAAATGTTAGAAAATTTGTATAGAGAGTGACCAGCTTAGAAGATGCTTATTCTTTGACTATTAACCAAACAAGATTTTACATCTTATTTCTAATTCAGAATGATATCATCAAGCCGTCCTAACTGGAGAATCAAAAGCTCACCTACATATCTTTAAGCCAGCTTAACAATTAAGCATTCTCAAACTCTACCTAAATTTGAAAGCATTAGTCACATTTTTTTGGTTTTTTATTCAAAGGGAATCATAAGCATTAGGTTTAACATCCATATGATTTGCATGGGAGGTGTGAGTATTTCCTTGTATTTGCCTTTGCCTTCAGTCATTGCCTTGTGGTATGATTGAGTTTATCAAAAAAAAGTTTAAGATGGTGTTTGGTAACACCAATCTAAATAGATAAGAGTTTATTTGAAAATTGAGCTTAGTTAGATTTTTAAGTTGAAGGTTAATTGCATGTCTACATCTTTTTGAAATAGGAGTTTTACCACTAAAATAAAAAATAGCTATGATTCAACTTAACAATCTAAAGTCCAAATAAGCATAATTTTCAAACAAGCTTTGCCTATTTAGATGAGATTTCAAGTCTTACCATTTTATGATATTTAAAATAATTCATTTTGTTGCATTTAAACTCTTATGGGAATTACAATTCAATAAATAAAAAGCATCCATATATCTAATTCTCGAAGTGATTTAAAACTCTTGATAGAACCTACTATCGAGAGCTCTGCCCCGGATAAAAAAAACCAATGGTACCAAGGTATTAAGTAGGGCCCACCATTTAATGTATGTTAGGCTTATCACTGTTGGCTTTTTGATCCGGCGGTGGAGCTCTCAATAGCAGAGCTTTGTCAGTTACACAGGCAGCCTCACCACTCACTGCACGAGAGATGAAGATTAGCTTCGGTACTACATGCACTATATGTATGGCTGTTACATGGATCACAGGATGTTATATATATATATATATATAGTGGGCCGCTTGTGCGATGCACGTGAGAAAGAGGGGAGTGTGAGAGAGTAGGAAGAGAGACTTAGTCAGACTCATGTAATGCATGTATGTGAAAGGATTTAGGAAAAGAGATGTGGGAAAGTATGAAATGGGAGAAGTGTAGAGTGGAGAGAAAATTTTGTATAATAAAAATATTTTTAAGTTAAAAAGGGTAATATTGTTATTTTAAAATATTCAATTTATATTTTAACATGAGAATCCTCATTATAATAATTATTTTGGTTATGATAGTAAAGATACAATTGTAAGGTCAATTTTGTTCAATCATCATTTATAAGTGCCTTATTCGGTGTTATAATTGTAGAGAATATATAAGTATAAGATTTCCTACTTTGGTCCAACCTCTCCATCTCGCCATGAATTCCTATGTACTTCCTTTAACTGTGGTTAAAACTCACTAATCTTTAATAAATTTAACCTTAGTTTTTTGGGGAAAAAAATTAACCACCAGTTAAAAACTTCTTAATAAAAGAGTTAACCAGAATCAAAAGGTATTTAAAGGCTGGGCCAAAGTATTTTACTTTGGTTCCAGCCAGAGGAAATTCTGACCCTAAGTATAAGGGTAATTTTGTCTAGTGACAAAATTCAATCGGTGTTTTTAAGGCCTATTCTCCAAGGGTAAATTTGTCAATAGTAATTGTAATAGTAGAAATAAAAAAGATATGAAAGAATATTTTGTCATTCTATTATTATAATAGTATAAAAGATAAGTGTAGCGGTAATCAATAGTGACAAAATTCATTCAACAATTTTAATAACCTATTCTCTAAGGATAATTTTGTCATTCTCATTATAATAATAGAGAAGATAAATGCAAGGATAATTTGATCAATAGCAAAAAAAAATCAACGTTTTGAACAATCCAAATTATCTTTATATATATTTAGTGTCGCTAATGTTCACTTAGTGGGTGAACTTGGTAACATCTACTAAGATATATTTACTCTTGCATTTACTATCAAACTCTACTAAAATTAAGGATATTTTAGTCTTTTTACAGGGACCAGTTATTAAATGCAGGAGAGAGACAATACAGTTTGACTTTTCTTTATTTCTTCTCTCTTATTTAATGAATTCTCTTATGAAAATACCAAAATACTCTTGCAATTAATATATATATGGGTAAAAAAGTCTAGTGAAGGTTAACAGTTCACATTGAGTGAAAGATAGCATTTCACACACACACATATATGTATATAACACATGGGTGTTGCTAACGTTTACTCAGTGAGTGAATTTGTTAACATTCACAAAGACATTTTTACTTATGCATTAATTATCAAATTTATTAAAGTTAAGGGTAGTTTATTCTAATAAGGAGACTAATCATTAAATGCAAGAAAAAATAAATATAGTTCAACTTTTATTGTACCTTTTATCACCTCTATTTAATGAATTGCCCCTATGAAATTATCAAAATACTCTTATATTTGATAAAAATAATATTTAATACATAGGAATAAAAATACTAGTGAAGGTTAACAAGTTCACTAGTCTTAGGAAATGAAGAATGAATGCTATCCTTCACTAAGACTGGTGAACTTATTAACTTTCACGTCTTTTTTACTCCCTATGTATTGAATATCATTTTATCTTCTATTGCTAATATAATGAGAATAGGGGGTGTTAAAAACGTAGATGAATTTGTTTTAATTTCAAAACTATTCCTCATCTTATATGAAGA
Organism: Tetracentron sinense; assembly: GCA_015143295.1. NCBI lineage: Eukaryota > Viridiplantae > Streptophyta > Magnoliopsida > Trochodendrales > Trochodendraceae > Tetracentron > Tetracentron sinense. The sequence continues at coordinate 51,772,118 of CM026551.1, forward strand.
CAAAAGTTGATTTTATTTTGGTTTAATTCTAAAACTACCATACATTACCATCAACTTCTCTAATTTTAAAAAGGTGAATAATTTTGTTTAATTCCAAAACTACCACCCCTTATCTATCTATCTATTATCTATTACTAATATAATGAGAATAGGGGGAGTAAAAAATGTAGATGAATTTTTTAATTCCAAAACTACCCCTCATCTTATATAAAGACAGAAGTTGATTTTATTTTGGTTTAATTCCAAAACTACTCATACATTATCATCAACTTCTTCTCTAATTTTAAAAACGTGAATAGTTTTGTTTAATTCCCAAACTATCCCTTATCTATTGTCTTATCTCTAATATATAATGCGAATACACCACTTAAAAACCGTAGATGAAAATTTTTAGAATTCCCAAACTACTCTTTGCTCTTATCTCTATGTAATGAGCCTTGAAAACGTAAATGAAATTTTGCAAAATTCTCAAACTGCCTGTGAGTACCGGAATTTTAACCCCCATTTCCGATCAGGATTGAACCCGATGAGGAATAGCGATAAATTACAATTGAAATGAGAGTCGCCACCTATCTAATTTGGAGGGAAATAGGTTCCTGAAAATATTGGATAAGGCATAGTCTGAAAGTTAAAGGTCAGTGTAAGAGATTCAGTTGAGTTAGGGGAAGGTGTTAGGCGCCCTTAAACTCTCATCTAGAGATGGTTTACCTACTCCCTAAGTCTGAATCAAAATGGGAAAATCATAAGAGAAGCTTGAAATTTCATTTTTATACTAAGTAGATATAATATTAACAGTAATGAATGTAATGAGATTGACGTGATAGAAATGGAATAGGGATTCTATCTTAGGGGAGCTGAACCCGATCAAGGTTGCCTACGTATCCACTGTCGGTGGAATCAAGCTGCACATAGTTCCGGAGTGACTGATAGTTTGATTTGATTGATTGATGGTTGATTAAAAGATTTGATGGTTTAATATGATGGGTTCAATTGCTTGATTTGATGGGTTCGATTGTTTTTGCTGATTTGTGAGCGAAGTGACCTTTTAAGCTCGTGCTGAGGAGCGATGGGGCAGTTTAAGCTCTTGTCGGGGAGCCTAGTGTGAGCTTCTGAACAGGATTCACCTAGGGTTTAGCTAGGGATAAGTTTTAACTAAGGTTAAGCCAGGGTTTAACAAGGGTTAAGCATGAACCGGGATTTAGGCAGGAGTTCAACTAAGCAAGGCTATATTTAAACATAGATTTGGGCAGGGATTTGACTAGGCAAGGTTATATTTGAACAGGGATTTGGGCAGGGGTTCGACTAAGCAAGGCTAAACAATTAAAAGAATTTTAAAAAAGAATTAAAAAAACTAATTAAACTATGAAAAGACAAAGCAAGATAGGATTTTGGAGGAAAATTACCTTCATGGAAATCTAAAATGATTTCTGAATAGAGGTCCCGAGAATTCACCATTCGCAATTGACTTTCTCGAGAATCCAAGCTTTTGAAAAAGAAAAGGGAGAGATAGGAGAGTGAATGAGTGAGAACTAAGAGAAATGGGGTGGGGTATTTATAGTTTTTCAAAACAAGGGGGGTGCTACTTGTAGTACCGCCCCTATGGATAAAATCCCCGAAAAAAAGGGCGGTGGGGAACAGTGAGGCGGTAAAAAGGGTCCAAACAAAGTGGGCGCTACTTGTAGTACCGCTCCTATGGATAAAATCTCCGAAAAAAAGGGCGGTGGGGAACAGTGAGGCGGTAAAAAGGGTCCAAACAAAGTGGGCGCTACTTGAAGTAGCGCCCCTATTTGGATATTTTTCAAATATCGCGCAAAAGGTCCGTTTGAATAAGGGAATGGCATTTTTGTAAATACCTGGGGGCTCTACTTGAAGTAGCCCCAGATTAAAGGTTTAAAAAAAAATTGTTATTTGTTTGTGCCACGTGTCACCTCTGAGTTGGCCAAAAGCTGATTTTTGCATTTTGAGCCCGTTTTGACCTCAAAAATAGTCAAAATTGAACTGATAAAATCTAGGAAATATTTTAGATAAAATGTGAATTTTTAGGGGTATTTTGGTCATTTTGCACTCCAAGGGTAATTTGGTCATTTTTTACTGTTTTAAGCCTGATTTGATCCCAAAAATAGCCAAAATTGAAATGATAAAATCCAGAAAAATATTTTAGATAAAATGTAAGTTTTTCAGAACTTTTCAGGGGTATTTTGGTCATTTTCCACTTTCAAGCCATTTTTGAAAATCAAAGCACGTGGAAAGTGGGTTCTAAAAGAGAGTTTTAAAAAGTGTTTTTAAGGATGTGAAAAGAGACTAAAGAGGTGCAAAATTAGGGTGCTTATAGTGCCCTTATTATAATCATTATAGAAGACAAACACTTAATTGAATGTTTGCTCAATTCTCATACTACCCCTCACTATATATTAGGCTTGAAATTCTCTACGGTTATAATCAGACTCCTTGGAGTCCCGTTATGCCGCTCAGGTCGCCATGTGTCCCTTTAACACTCTTTAACTGTGGTTAAGATTTACCCACCCCTAAGGTTCACTCACTTATTATTAGATTTTGTAAAATAAATATGAAAACAAAATTATAGGAATTAGTGAATTTTAACTAGGGTTTAAAAATTATAAGACATGTTATGGATGTGGCCAGCAGGGACACATCAAGAAGGACTGCCCGTGTGGAGGTGCACAGCAGATGCAACAGCGACAAGGATTATAACAGCAGCAACCGATGCGTCCACAATATCCGTAGCAACAACAACAACTATCCTATCAGCCGCCACCACCTCAACAGCAGTTTCAATAGAGACCTCAACAACAGATTCAGCAGAGACCTCAGCAGCAATTTCAATAGAGGCCTCAACATCAGCAACAGGATGGTAATCAGAAGAGTTGCCTGGTTTGCCTCCTAGACGAGCATTAGAATTCGTAATTGAAGTGCAGCCTGGAATGGCTCCAATATCCATTGCACCCTACCGCATGACACCTATTGAGCTCTGAGAGCTAAAGGAACAACTCTAAGATCTCCAGGATAAGGGTTTTATCCGACCTAGCACCTCACCCTGGGGAGCCCCAGTCTTATTTTTGAAAAAGGATGGTACTCTTCGTGTCTGTATAGACTATCGTCAGTTGAATAAGATGACCATAAAGAATAGATATATGTTGCCACGAATAGATTACCTATTTGATCAATTAAAGGGATCCTGATTTTTTTCAAAGATTGATCTTCGATCAGGATACCATCAGTTGAGGATAAAGGAGGAGGATGTTTCCAAGACGGCTTTCCGCACTCGCTACGGATATTTTGAGTTTCTAGTTATGCCTTTTGGATTGACAAATGCTCTAGCAGCTTTTATGGATCTAATGAACCGGGTGTTCAAGCAATACTTGGACCAGCTTTGTAGTAGTGTTTGTGGACGATATCTTGATCTACTCGAAGACTCAGGAGGAGCATGAGCAACATTTGAGGATTGTACTACAAACTTTAAGAGATCACCAATTGTATGCAAAAAGGAGTAAGTGTGATTTTTGGCTTACGAAATTGCAATTTCTAGGATATGTAATTTCGGAGGATGGTATCTCGGTGGACCCAGCAAAGATTGAGGTTGTTCTGAACTGGGATAGACCGAAGAATGTGTTTGAGATCCGAAGTTTTCTAGGATTGGCAGGAAATTACTGAAGGTTTGTGGAAAGTTTTTCTCGTCTAGCAGCTCCCATGACTCACCTAACCAAGAAGGGAGTGAAGTTTGAGTGGAATGAGGAATGTGAGCAAGCCTTCCAGTTCTCATCGTACCAGTTAGTGGAGAAGGATATGTGATCTATAGTGATGCATCTTTGAGGGATCTTGGGTGTGTACTAATGCAGCATGGTAAAGTAGTGGCCTATGCTTCTCGATAATTAAAGAATCATGAACAAAATTATCCCACTCATGATTTAGAGTTGGCGGCGATTGTGTTTGCCTTAAAGATCTGGCGATATTACCTTTATGGTGAAAGGTTTGCATTGTATTCTGACCACAAGAGTTTAAAGTATATATTCACTCAGAAAGAGTTGAACTTGAGGTAGAGCTGGATGGAGTTCCTAAAAGACTATGACTTCACTCTACATTACCATCCGGGGAAGGCGAATGTGGTGGCAGATGCTTTGAGCATAAAATCTCAAGGACTAATGGCTAAATTAGCTTTGTAGAAACAAAAAATGTTAGAAATGATCGAGGACTTTGATCTATATGTGGGGAGGCATAATGTTGGGGCCTATGTGTTCAACTTGATAGCTCAATCGACTCTAGTCCAGAGAGTGATTGAGGCACAACAGAAGAATCGGGAGTTGGGGGATAGATGAACAGAGATTGAATCAAGAAATACTTCTAAGGATTATGTAGTGCATTCAGACGATAGTTTGCGATTTTTAGGGAGACTATGGGTACCGAATGATTCTCAATTGAGAGTAGATATCCTTGGTAAGGCTCACCATTCCAAGTACACCATCCACCCAGGAGGTACTAAGATGTACAAAGATCTAAAGCATCAATTTTATGAAAGGGAATGAAAAAGGATACTACAGAGTACGTGGCCAGATGTCTTACATGTCAACAAGTGAGGGCAGAGCATCAGAGGCCTGCAGGAATGTTACAATCATTGCATATTTCAGAATGGAAGTGGGAGCACATCACTATGGATTTTTTATCTGGGTTGCCGAGGACTCAGAAGGGGGAGAACACAGTTTGGGTAATAGTAGATAGATTGACCAAATCGGATCATTTCCTAGTGATAAAGACCACCGATTTTGAATGCTTTAAGTAGACTGTATATTCGAGAGATCGTAAAATTGCACATCGTTCCGTTATCGATCGTATCCGACAAAGATTCATGCTTTACTTCACAATTCAGGCAGAGCTTACATAAAGCCTTAGGAACGCAGCTTAGCTTCAGTTTTGCAATCCATCCTGAGATGGACGGGCAGTCTGAGAGAGTTATTCAAATCTTGGAGGACATGTTGAGAGCTTGTGTTGGATTTCAAGGGTAGCTGGGTTGAACACTTACTGTTGGTAGAGTTTGCCTACAACAACAATTTTCAAGCGAGTATTGGAATGGCACCATATGAAACACTATATGGGAGACCCTACAGATCTCCTATCTATTGGGCAGAAGTTGGAGAGTGCACATTACTCGAACCGGAGTTGATTCAGGAGACCACCGAAAAGATTCGTTTGATTCAAGACCGTCTAATCACTGCACAAAGTCGTCAGAAGAGTTACGTTGATCAACAGAGAAGACCTTTGGAATTCCAAGTTGATGACCATGTGTTCTTACGAGTGACCCCATGTAAGGGTGTATTTCGCTTTGGTAAAAAGGGGAAGCTATCTCCGAGATTCATTGGACCTTTCGAGATCCTCCAGAGAGTAGGAGTTATGGCTTATAAGTTAGCTCCACCTCCACAATTTTCAAGAGTACACAATGTGTTTCACGTGTCTATGTTGCGTAAGTATGTACTAGATTTAAAACACATCATTGAATGGCAGGAAGTGGAGTTGCGGGAAGATGCAACATATGAGGTGAGACCAATCAAGATCATAGACACCAAGGAACAAGTGATGCGCACCAGGACCATTCCTATGGTTAAGGTGTTGTGGCAACAACATGATGTGAATGAGGCAACTTGGAAGTTAGAGTCTGAGATTCGCGACAAGTATTGAAACTTATTCGACAACAGAGGTACGTCTTAATTTTGTGGACGAAATTTTTTTAGGGGGTTAGGTTGTAAGAACCGAAAAAAATATATATTTATATATACGAAGCAAGAGAGAGTTATGGGCCTAAAGTGGAAACCCCATGGGCTAAAAGCCTACCCTTTGTTTTAAATTTGAATTAAGGAGATAGAGACTGGTTTATATTAGGTTAGTTTGAATTAAGTAGTTTAAATTAATTAGCTTTCTTTTGGAGACTTCAAATCACAAAGAAAAACATAGGGAGAGAGAGAAAGAAAACGTAGGGTGGGGGGGAATGATAGAACGTTGGAGGTAGAGAGAAAAGAAGTAGAACAAAAAAAAAAGTAAGGTTTTCTTTTGGTTTTTCTTCTTCTTCTCCTTCATTTTTTTTCTAGGTTTTCCTCACTCCGATCCATCTTTCCCACATATTCTATCTTTTTAAATTTTTTTTATTTTTTGTGCATTAAAATAATATTCTCTCTAGGCGTAGATCAAGCCCGAGAAAACGAGTGAAGAGATCGAGTCGAAATTTTTCAGGAGGAAATCAATAATCGAAAAAAATCCACGTAGGTTTTTGTCATTCTTTTTTTATGATTAATTTGTAGTAAAAATCAAATAAATGTTGATAGTGATGATATTGTTACTGAAAATTCTAAGGAGATGATAACATGTTGTTTGAGATTTTCAGAATTTTATTAGTATTTAATAATTTATTTGTTTATTATTTCATAAAGAATGTAGAAATTTATAACATAAGATCTGTGAACAAATGAAAAATATGTGATACAATGATTGTTATGTTGTAAATAACATGTTATGCATGATTGATGCATTAAGTTCGGTTATATGATATCGTGGGTGAGAGCCCCTAAAATGATGAGCAAGGCAAGATCGTGGATCCTTGGGTGAAAGACCATAAAGTCCTCGAGAAAGATCCCTTGCTTGGGATAGTCAGTTTGACCGAACTGGTACTAAAATCGATTATAATAGTAAGGCCGAGCTAGTTCAAAATCATGTCATCATACTTGCATGAATCATAATGTTAATTTATATATTTTTTTAATATATTTATATTATATGTCTTTTTATTGTAAATTGATTGTAAGAAATGAAGTAGATTTTTCCGATTGGGCTTCATAACTCATTAGACATTTCATGTCAATATTTTTAGATATGGAGTAATGGATGTTTGGAAGTGGAAAAGAAATATGAAGATTTCTCTTATGATTTAGAATTAACTACCAAATTGATGGACCATGTTTTAGTAAATATTTTTAATGTTTTTGTTTTCTTAATTGAAACTAGTGAATGATGTATGAACTTTAGAAGTAAATTTATTTTCTGGAATAAGGATTAGTTTCATTTATATATCTTCGGAAAACATGGTAGGTATAGAAACCAAATTTTAGTTTTAAATATTTTAAATGAAGGTAATGTGACATTGTTGTTTTCTTGAAATTTTAAGTTTAGTTTCAAAAAAATATTTACAGAATATTTTCCCATGATCAAAAAGTTCTGAAATTTTATACCTAGTTCGTAGACTTATAAAAGTATGTCCATGTAAAATTTCAGGCCAAAATAATTTCGTTTACTATTTATTTCATAATTATTTATATGAAAAACGAATCTTAAAAAAAGTATAGAATCCGGAAAAGTCTCTGTTATACAACAATGATAATATTAATATTTTATAGTAAAAAATTTGATTACTTTAAATCATTTAATTTTTAATATTTTTTTTAAATATTCGATAATTGATCCAATTTTCAGACAAACAAAATTACGATACATTGAATTGAAAATAAATAATTTAGAAAATTAGAAATAGAAGGTTTAAATGTAGATTACAAAATTTTATTTTTATTATATTAAGTCTAAACTCCAAAAAATCAAATATCACGATAATCGATATGCAATCCTCAAGATTTAAAAATTTGAGTAGATGATTGTCAATTGTCAAGCTATGACACTTTTGGGCATAAACCTTTTGAGCACTTTTTTTTATTTTTTTGAATAAAAGGTAGGTAAACCTTTTGAGTACAAATTTGATTAAAAAGAAACTAAATTAATATACTTAAAATACCAATTATAAATTAAATTATTAATAATCCTCACCCCCGAATTCTAGATCTCAGGCCCGGCCATAGATAATAGGCAGAGTTGTGACTTTTCAGAAATCGAGGCATGACATTAGTAAATATTAACCACGGTTAAATAGAGTCAAAAGAGGTACATGTGGCATTAAAATGGGACCCGAGACGCACCTCCTCGCGTCACCGACTAAGGAGGTGATTATTTTCTTTTTCTTTTTTATCCATGTATTAATTGTGAAATACACTAAAAGTTTTTTTTCTTTACAGTAGGCTGGTGGTGCCAACATGAATTCAGCGTGGAAATTTGCATACCAGTTTCTACAATGGGCTCAAAAAACAATACTAGGCATGCATTTCCCCTTTCAATATAAGATAACATGTTTTGCTCACCCAGGCAAACTCCATTCCAGGCTTTCAGAAATACTAAGAACAAGGAGAAAGGAATCAAAGATCAAAAACTGTGACTATTGAGGTGCAGACTATGCCTGCATTGGACGAAGCTTAATCACCTGGGTAGGCCATACCTTGTTGGAGAAAAGAAAAAAGTGGGTTTTGGAAAATCTGATTTTTTTGTAAACTTTGATTCAAAATAAATGTGGGACCCACACAAGTTTTGAGGTGGGTCCAAGTGGATCCGTGTTCTCTTTCATGCGGAGATTAACGTAGTATATTTATTGTCCAAAACCGTTAAGAGGTGAATAAAAAATTGACTTCAAAGTTGATCACTTGAACATGCGTTATAAGTTGAAGAATTGTATAAAATAATAATCCCACATTAAAAAATTATTGAAACCAAAGTTGGTTTATATACCATTATCTTGAAGTAAAAGATGGGCCCTTGGGGCACTCAAATTTTATGAACTCGCCTAGGGTGGAACCAACCACACGCGCGCACGTGCCGCTGCCCACCCCAAGTTTGATCCGTCCGACCGGTTGGTTGGTTACTTTACTTGTGGGCCTTAAGCCCAGGCCCCTATATTTTATTTTTTAGGCTAAAGCCCATTCAACTTCAACAATTAATCCAACAATCATGTCTGTTCGGATTTAATTTAAACATGTCTTTTCTACTCCTCAACCTTTATTTAAAGGAATCTCTTCTGCATTATTTATTGAAGTACGAAAATGAAATTTTTCTGCTTCCTAGTTTTCCAATCCTTCTGCATACAATCAGTATCAGAGAGAATCTCAAACACTGCTGGTTCGCTATGCCTCAAAGTAACTAGTGATAGTTTTTTGAGGCATGAGTGATGTATCTTGGGAGACAAATTGCTACATAGACTATCACCACCATAACAGATCACCACCATAACAGAGCAGCAATAATTGTCTTAAGAACATTGAATTCAATTCAAGCCTCAATAAATTAAATGCACTTCATCTTCTGTTCTTTAATTTTAGTTTCTTATTGTGTAATTTGCATGTCTTAATGATAACATACAAATATTTTAGGAAATATATCCAACATACCTTCCTTCCTTCCTCCCTCCCCCCCCCCCCCCCCCCCCCCCCGAAAATTCATCTATACAAAACATTCCATCAATAAGGATTCCTCTTGGCACGGTCAGGGTCATGGCCACAATCTCATATCCTAATAAACAAGAACAATAACCTTATGTTTTAATTTGAGTTCCTGAAGAGTTTAGAGGTAGTGCAGATTACACATCACTTGTCCATCAATTAAAACACAATTATACAAGTAGACAATATTTGGATTTTCCAATTCTACTACCAAGATGGGGATTCAAGAACATGTACAGGAACTAAAGTCTTTACTTAGAACTACAAAAGTACAAAGCCCTATAGTGATAACTGCAAAATATATAAAAGGAAAGAACAAAAGACCCAGAATAGAAAAAAGAATAAAAGAGAGAATAGTAACCTTCCTTTGGGATTTGAGATTGGCGGCCACAGGCCACCGCAAACATAAGTAGAAACAAAACCGTGTAAGTAAAACAAGCCCATCGACTAACCACCCTTCCTTTTGCTCCTCTGCCATTCTTTTCAAGCCCCCTTCCTAGCTAGACAAATGCTTTACATCATCTTCTTCTACTCACAGCTTTCTGATCGATCCAACTGAGACTATCTTTGCGATCAGAGAAATAAAGCATAAGCAAAAAAACTAAACTTAGTAAACAAAAGAACCGAACTCCACAAGGCTCAGCCATCCAACCACTTGTGCCTGATATATATATATATATATATATATATATATATAGAATAACAAACACAGGTGATAAGAGGCCTGAATGCATCACAAAGAGGGCATCCTTCGCATCACATTCATCAACTAACAGAAGCCATTTCCAGGTTAAATGCCTTTATTCATGTGCCTGCTGGGTGAAAGAAACTGAGACTGATTAGCCGCCTCACATGCTCTGGTATCAGCTTGTTGATGAGCTCTGGAGAAGCTCCAGATAACTGTAACCAGAAGGGGGCAAACATGAAGAAAACGAGTCAATACTGAAGGGGAAAAAAAAAACTGAACAGCATTTTCCAGACATTTATGGAGGGCAGTGACAGTAATATTCAGAAGTTTTAAATAAGCATCAAGGATCTAGAAAATAATGCAAAATATTATGTGTGAGTGTGTATTTGAATTTATAATCTGAACAAACCAAGTTCTCAATTCAAATTCTTAATCTGAACTGCTTAACCCTCATAAAGTTATAGTGACCTGTCCATAAGGCACTAATCACACCAATTAAAATGATTCCAAACTTTGCTCTTTGCAGCCTGCAAACTGGTTGCTTGCTAAATGTAATCCTGAAATACAACTAAGTGTACAGGGCCTGTCATACACCTTGTGCTAGGAAAGAGAGCTCTCACTAAGACCCAGAATCGACTTCTAATAGTGCCAACTTATCTCTAATGTAGATTTTCATTGAACTGGACTTCTCCAAATTGATAACAAAATTTGGGGACCAACTCTGACCTGGAGAGTGAGAATTGTATCTAACATGCCCGCCAAATACAAAATAAACAGATGAGACTGGGGATATCCACAGTTCAAGAGGACTTAAAAGTGTGAGAACATTGCTAGAATTCCTCTAACATTCAAGTAATGATTCAGTCACGAATATTAATAAACGTTAAAACCATGCTATATTCGAAAAGTTTCTACAAACATGGTTGGGTAAGCCAAGATTTAGGTAAAATCTCAGTATCTCACCGATCTTATGCCCATGGTAATGAATAAGAAGTGTATAATCCATGTGACAAAGATGTTGGGATTTATCTCGAATTCTATTTATGTATAGTGTAGTCAAATTGTCTTCAAGGCAATGCCTAGGCCACTGCTTCGCCCAGCCAATTGCCTAATTGGGTCTAAGCGGGCACTTCAGAAGACAAGGCAAAGACAACATAATGTTAGATGTTAATTACAAAATAATATGCATATATAATAAACCATTTTTTCACTTAACAAATATTGTCTAGGGTTCCCAAATCTAGCTCTCCCCCTATCTCCAAACTATGCTCTTTATTTTCAATAACATACAAGTATTTTAAATTTCTATACTTCTAGTGTAAATAAAGTAAATTTTGGTCACCTAGGCAAGGCCTCGCCTTGGGAACCCCTATCGCCTAGGCATCACCTGGATGCCTTGACTAGGGCTGTCAACTATCCAAAAATTATCCAAATCTGCATCCGTTTAAGCGGATATTTATCCGAATAGATATCCAACGGATCGAATTTGGATATCCATTAAGGTATCCATTGATAAACGGAGCGGATACAAATAGTAGGCTGTCCACTCCACTAAATATCAGAACCGGTAGATACACTTTTCATATACCAAATATGTCATTATACTCTTTATAATCCTTTTATAAAAGTTTTGGGTTTAGGTGTAATTCTTTTACTTAAACAAGGATAATATTGTAATTCAGCCATTCAATTGCTAGAAGAGAGAAGGTTTCAAGCTCCAATCTACCGCCTGTGTCGCATTCATCTCCTCTCCTCCTCTCCTCTCCTCTCCTCTTCTCTCTTCTCCTTCCTCAACGATTTATGCCTCTCCTCTCTTCTTCTTCCTCAACGATTTCTACCGGAGCTAGGGTTTTGGGAGCTTATGTAATTTTAACCCATAAAAATTTGGGTTTTTGAAAGCTGACATTTTTGAAGCTAAGCGGAAGATAAGTGTTCGAAAAAAAAGAGGGACTTACAAGGATGATTAGGTCCTGGCATCTTTCTCAAAACCCAAATCCAGATTACCTTTTTTTTCTTTCCTCGTGAGGACCTGGGTGGATGTTATTTGGATATCCCATATGATATTCTTCATAAGACGGTTTTTGAATCTGATGCTAATAAGCTTTGGAAAATCGATCCATGGACTGATGGAAGACTCTAGGGCAAAAGGTTACACCCCAATTGCAGTCTTGTAGTTGTCCTAACGCGATGAAGTAAGCTTCAAGCCTATGCACAATCTGATTATTTTTACTTTTTTTTTATTTTAAAAAATCGAGAAACATGTGACAGGGAGTTAAACGGTTGGATTCAGATAATTATCCAAATTCGATTAATCAAACGAATTTGAATTGTTGATTTTACTATCCACCAGATATCGGAGCAGGTTCAGATAGCATATAGTGTTAATCGAATCGGATACGGATATAGCACTATCTACTCCGTTGACAGCCCTAGCCTTGACTACAGTAAGTGACACTATTATTATGGCATCATCCTAGTGGGGTTAGAATTTTGAAAATTCTTAATTCACAAGATATTTGGGTTTCGGACTATAAATATTTAAATAGACCTAGGGTGTAAGCCTATTGTATGACCGCAGATGTTTGAGTGAGTATGGCTCTCAAGGAGAGAAAGTTAATCTTGAGAAGAGCCTTAGACCTGGATCTCCAAGGTGAAAGTGGGTAGCCTCAAAGGATAGAGGGTAAGCTCCTTGAGGAGATCATGCTCACTGGTATCTTAGTGGCTCACGTAGAGAGTGAACGCCTGTCTTTGTCCTTGTCTTTGAGTGGGAACCCTTGAACCATATAATCTCTACATAGTGGAAGTACTTGGATAGTCTTCGACCATAGTTTGTCACTGTTACAAATCTCCCAAGAAATACCCAATTTCTCCCGAGAAAAACCGAAAAAAAAATATCTAAAGTTTAAAACTCCATTTTTATTGCTACATTTTAAAAATCTCGCGAGAAATATAATTTTCTCTTTTTATCCCATATATATCGCGAGATTTAGCCGAGATTTTAAAAATATCATGAGAAATACACAATGTTGTTGGTTTTAAGAATTTATAACTTGATGATATTTATTACTATTTTCTATAATTTCAATATATTTTTTTAATCATTGCCAAGATTTAGGCGAGAAATACCCGAAAAAAAGAATCAGATTTGAAATCTCCCGAGAAAAACTTTGGACGATAAAGACCCGAAAACTAGATTTGTAACAATGGTTTTTCAGTCACTCTCGTGATGAACCACGTAAATCTTGTATTGTAATTATATGCTCTTTATTTCTCTATTTTTCTATGTATTTTCCATGTTTCAACAATCCTACAATTACATTCCACACAACAAAAGATAATCCATTTTTGAAAATGTCAAGGTAACATATACTCCATGTTAAACACACATGCTGGACAAATCATTCTTATGAACAATTCCAAATTTATTTAATATACTATTTCCAGAAATCACTTTTATAGTTTTTTTATATACATTGTCCCTATATATCTCACTCCTATGAAGCCAAGATATTTTTAAAACACATCTCATAATATATGCAATCAATTGTAAAGATATGTCAGCTAATCCAGTTCGTATCCATGTCTCACATTGACAGTTGTCTGCGTCCAAGTTACAATGTATATGATTCTTCTTCCATTGCCTAACTAGTAATGTTAATTAATAAGCAAGCAACTGGATATGGAATAACATAAAAAAAAACAAATTCCTGTAAGCTCCTTGTGTATGCTGATTTAAAATCATTCAATAATCAGTAGGAATTGGAAGTTTTGCTTCACATGGGAATAACATAAAAAAAAAATTCCTTTATTCATGAAGAAAGCAAACAGGAATGCTAGCCCATATGCTCACTGGCAGGTAAAAGAACATGCTCCCTCCTTGTGTATAAAAGGTGTTATGGTAATTATATGTCCTTTTGTACGCCAGCACTCTTCAGAAGAAAATGTTTTAACCAAACAAATAGCACATGCAAATGCAATATATATATATGTGTGTGTGTGTATGTGTGTGTGTGTGTGTGTGTGTGTGTGTGTTGTGTGTAAGTGAAACGGTTCCCATTAGAGGTGCTCACTAGAGGTTCTAGTGAGCGGCCCCACTAGAATCTCAACACATGGCATGTCTTTTGGGGATCCGGCCGTTGGATATCAAGGTCGGTCCCATGGGAGACACGCGGTAAAAAATCAGACCAAACAAATGATTCTAGATCGTCCAATTAGACCCCAATTTGTCAGCATTAACCTCCTAGGGGTAACTAGACCCTACCTAGGCTATAGAAAATGCTGATTTTCCAACTTTGGATCGGGCAGTTTAGACATCTCCGATCAGGCTAACTTTTTGCCAGGTGTCTCCCAAGGGGCGTACCTTGACATCCAATTGTCAGATTTGAAAAACAAACCTACTATGTGTTGAGTTTTTAAGGGGCGGCTCTGTAGAGGTTCTAGTAAGCACTACCCACCAGAATGTCACCTATATATATAGAGAGAGAGAATAAGTTAAAGTTAAAGCTCTGAGGCATACTTCCTGTTTAAAGTTGAAAAGAGGGGGTAAAGGGCGACCATTTGGCAGGCGGGTATTGGGTTCACGGAGCTCATCAAAGAAAGGATGTGCACATGCTTCTAGCTGCAATGACAAAAATAGAGGTCAGACAAGTAGGACGGCAGTAATTATCCATCTCAATGAAGAAACTAATTGCTTTGGGTTTAGAAAGACTTCAAATTACATCAGAAAGCAAAACCGATGCCCCGCGAGAGGAAATGGCAAACATGAATGAGATCAAATATCCATTGATAAGTAAATGGTGAATCATAACGATATCTCATTACTAGAGGACTTGTTTTGGGGGACTTTAAACTAGGCAGTGATCAAATATCATTAAAAGAATAGAAACTGTAAACTCACTGCATTGCAACGAAGACTTGGTGAGTATTGAAGAAGCCGTGAAGCAAGATCAATCGCTTCAGGAGGCATCCGTTTGTGGAAAACCTGAAACAAAGAACTTCAAGGTAAATGCCTCCACTTCTAGTATGAGACGAAACAACACAATTTGCAGTGCTTTACTAATTTTTAAAATATACTGACTTATCCAGAAAAGCTGTAGACAAATCACAACCATTAATTATTATATGAGTAGCTCGGGACACAGAAGATAAACTTGGACAAAGAATCTAAAACCAGATAGGAACATGAAGAATGACTTTAAAATAAATACATAAAAAGGAAAACCTGATTTTAAGACGCTATTAAACTCAAACCCTTAGGTTTAGATTGACAAAATAATGTGAGGCCAGTATTTCAAACCACAAATACTAGCAATGCACATAATGACATTTCCTTCTTGATAGATCCACAGACACCTCAAAAAGTATGTTAACCTCCCAATGAAATGAGTTCCATGTGTGAAGGTGTTCTGGAACCTCTAATCCACTTTAACAATCACAACTTCTAAAATATCTTTCTCTTGCGAGGAAACCAATAAATTTTCCATACACTAATTTTTGGGAGACCACTGAAAAACAGAGATATATTAAAAGAGAAAAACATAAAATGCATACCTTGTGCCAAGGGTGAGCTTTTATCTGAGGAAACCTAAAGTCGGTATAATTTGGATTCATACAGCGAATTTCTTCCCGAGTTGGAGTACCAAGAACCTGCAAGAAGGCATCTACGATGTAATCACAAGGATACTGGAATTGCACGACATAAAAATATTGACCATGGTAATGAAGCTGCACCTTGATAATCTCTACAAGCTGGTCCACTGCACTTTCTCCAGGAAACAATGGCTATGAGAATTTTGAAGTTGAGAGAAGTCAGCAAGATAAATATAGGACCAGATTGGAAATACCTATGAGAACATTGTCAGGAATTGCAGAATCTAATTAGTTCAGTAAGTTGCTGACCTGACCAAGAAGAAGCTCAGCAAGTACACAACCAGCTGACCAGATATCAATCGAGGTTGTATATTCTGTAGCACCAAATATGAGTTCTGGAGCACGGTAGTAACGAGAACATATGTATGATATATTTGCTTCGCCTTTGACCTGATAACAATTGAATATTTGGTGAAAACAGGAAACATACTACAAAGATAATCGAGAGAAAAATATTGTGCCCACACTAAATGATAATGGAATCAATATTTTTGTAATAAAGAGTAATTTCTTTTGTAAAAATATTAGAAAATGTCGAGAATAAGATTATGGTACTGAGTATCCATGTAAACGAAGGGGCAGCTCCAGACTTGGCTCCTTGAGTGGAATAAATATGTAAGAACACAACAATTAGCATGCTATCTACTATTGAATTAGTGTTGATTGCATACTTAGATGACTTGGGAGCTTAATAAATGGATGAATCATCAAATAAACTGCTTTGGTCAACCCCGAGGTTAGTTCATTATGGGATGCAGTTGCTAGATCAATTCATCTTGTGATGAAGCACTAAAATCAACCTCAAATCAGAAGGGAATATATAACAGAAGGCCATAAATAATGGGATCTAGGGTAAGGCCGCCTCTGGGTTCATCAATAATTACAGCAAAACAACCAGCCCTAACAAACATAGATGGTTGAAACTATTGGGAAAAAACATATAATGACAATAAGGGTTATACAAAATAAGATTGTAAACCAGTGAAGGTAGGTGAGATGAAAGACCCTAGATCCAATTATATGGATGATGATTGAACATTTTTATCACGAAGCCCAAGGAGTTGAGACATCAAACAAAAGACCCTGACAATTTTGGATTCCATTTTTAAAGTGAGAAAAATAAAAGGTGCCAGAAGCCCAGGACAAAATTACAAGGATAAGGTTCCACAGTATACCCTGCTAATAAAACTAAAATAGTAGGAACACATTCTATGAAAATATCAGAACTGCGGGCAGATGTAGACACTCATATTTGTGTTGCAGGCCCAAATGATTGGGTATAAAAACAAGGATAAAATGGTTGGGAATAAAAGCAAAGATGAAGATGTTGCGACCCGAATGCTCATTGAACCAGGATATTTAGAATTATGGATGTCTTGATGAAAGATATCTTGGTTTGTATGCTTGACAATTATGAGACTATCAGATGATTACTAACCGACGTTCTTTCGTGTAAATTACATCGAGTATCAGGCAACAACAGCTGCATACAGTTGTCAGCAAGCACTTGCAAATCTGCTGCATACAGTGCACGCAACAAGCCCACCAAGATCTGGAACTAGACCCATGGCTAACTACACTGACTGGTGGCAACCCAAATTTTGCAAAATAACTACATTTTTTTTTTTGTTAATCGAAATAACTACATTAATGCAGACAAATCACACTGTAGATCGTAAAGCCAACACACTGACCAGCACTAGCGCTACCAATACGGATTTCATGATGTCCATCCCCATTTCGATGGCATCTAGTTCATGCAGCAAATTGTCTTACAGATGACAAAAACAGTGACACGATAGACAAACAACAAACGGTAAAACAAACACAAATATCCAGATAAAATACTTGCCATTGCCCTTGGTATAAAATATTTAGACTAAAAATGGGTATCGATACGTTACATATCTGTATTTATGGATAATGATACGAAATAACATTGGAACAACAAATATTTTGGGTATCAACCTTGTATCTTGAATATCAATACCAATATAGGTCTATGTCTTCAATACATTAGAATTCTTCTGTATCCAGTGATACGCAGGAAAAAATAGTTATATAATATTTTCTCAAAAATAACAATAATCAATTTTTTCTTCAATACTGATAGAGATTTTTTAAGTAACAAAATAAAATCGTATAAGAACTAATAAAATATATGTAATTAGTCTACAGATCATCTACAATATCCATATATTAAACTTTTTTTCTAGAAAAAAACAAAATTTGAAAATCAAAATCATTTATTCTTTTGTTACTGCAAACTTTAAATTCAAAAAGCATTAGTATTAAGCATTCTAAAACTCAATATTGTCAATAATGAGCTATGCTTGTACCTGTTTAGAATTATTATGGTTTGTGGTTTTCATAGTGATATATCAGCATAGCTCGCAATTTTATAAAATACTGTGATCTTATATCTCATATGAAAGGATATTTTTTTAGTTTTTTGTTAGCTTTTTCTTTGCATTAAAAGAAGTTCCACTTAAAGCTTTCAAGCTTATCCATGTGTATCTTAACGTATTTTAAATTTTTACCCAGCGATACTGATACTATGAACCATTATCACTATGAAAACTTCTATATATTTAGAATAAAAAACTCAAAATTTTTTAGTTTTTTGTTAGCTTTTCTTTTGCATTAAAAGAAGTTCCACTTAAAGCTTTCAAGCTTATCCATGTGTATATCTTAACGTATTTTAAATGTTTACCCAGCGATACTGATACTATGAACCATTATCAGTCTCTTTAACTTCTATAGATTTGGAATAAAAAATATTTTGGTAGTGTGGCCATTTCCTTAGCAACGCATTGCCTTTGGGGACCCTTATCGCCTAGGCCTTGCTTGCACACCTACAGTGGTGTGCACACAAATTGACATAACGGGCCTCTTATATACACCACACCAACAACTCATATCTGCATTACTGACAAACACCAATATCCAAGCTAATGAGATGAAATTGGGTACAGTTAAATAAAAAAGAACAGGGAAGTGTCCAAATAGAGTAATCATTGTCGGCAGCAGTTGGGCATCTTAATAATGAAGGACATTGGCAGATAGACGCTGAAAAAGACCTCAGGTTGAACATAAAATGCTTAGGTCCTATAGTCCTCAGAAGCCAACACCTATACATACAAGAAAGAAAGGACCCATAACATAAATTCAGTGCCACTAGTGACAAAATCCTATTCCTGACTCAATCAGAAAGTTGCATTGTACCATGAGAAAAACATCATCATTACACCAGTGGCTGAATTTTGCACTGCATGACAATTGACAAGTGTGACTAGAAAAATTAAATAATAATATATTGCATCATTCTGACATACGTTTCTAGTTCTGGCACAGCCTCTATGCTTTGTTATGCAAACACGCCTAAGCAACGGCTTGCCTAGGGGACCCCTATCGCCAAGGCGCCGCTGCACTGGCATGCACACAAATTGGCATATGAGGCGTCTTAGATATGCCACACCCATAACTCATATGGTGGTGGAAATAATGGGATGAATGCCTACACCCAAGTTAAGGGGATGAATTTAGGAACATTCAAATAAAAGACCTGAGAAGTGTCACAACAAAACAAATGAATGTGCATCACATGTACAGCACGAGATGCCATGGTTTATGAGAAGATCGCCCATCATACAAGTCAGGATCCCTCGCAAACTAAAGATGCCTAGAAGTGAGATTGCAAACAAACGATTTTATTTGCTCAAGCAAGAATGTAAGATGTATATCCAATAATTTACTATAACCCAGCTCAAAATAAACATAAGAATACAATTACATATAATCTTAAAACAAGAGGAAAAGCATACCAGTACTTTTGCACTCCCAAAGTCACAAAGCTTAACCTGATGCGTAAGAGGATCAACCTGTAGAATGCCCACAATGATTCTGAGAAACAATTGTAACTCCTTTCTTTTTTCTAGATAAACACAGTCAAAGGAGATCATACCAGAAGATTTTGAGGTTTCACATCCCTATGGCAAACCCCAGGAACAGTATGGATATAAGCCAGTCCCCTAAAAATCTGGAAGGCATCTGCCGCTTAATTTCAGGAAAGACAAAAAAAAAGACAATGATAAAGACCCTAAAAGAGAATAATACATACTTGGTATGTATAAAGTTTCACATAGATAAGTGGCATCCTCTGTTTCACATTGCTGTAGTGCTTCAGAACCCGATATACAGTCTCAGGGACGTATTCCATGACCAAGTTGAGGAAAAGCTCATTTTTACTCGTGGTGGAAAAGAAACAGTGCTTTAGAGAAATCACATTCGGATGATCCATCGAACGCATTAACTGCAGCTCACGATTCTTATACCGCCTGTCCTGCAAGACCTTCTTTATAGCTACAGTCTCTCCAGTTTCCAAGCATTTTGCCTGCAGAAAGAGTAAACCAGAAGTATTGAATGAGGGAGGAGATAATGGGAAGACAGAAGTTGCAAGAAAATTAATGTTTCTACCTGAAAGACAATTCCAAATGACCCAGTCCCCACAACACGCTCTGCCATATAACTGATGGTCTGCAAGAAGCATCACAAGAAACACCTCAGCTCTCTAAATGCGAGGAAAATTACTGTCTAATTGAAACCTCAGCACCAATTCAACTACTCAATGCTGCAATCGAGGTACATCTAATAAGCTTGTATCATTGCACATCATAGAAAGTGAAGATTTTAAAACAAATTAGGATGGGTTCTAAAACCAACGATATGTAATATGCTGTCAAACCTTGTGTAATGGCCATCAAGTATTGAAACGAGGCTCGAATCGGTTCAGGTATTACCAAAACCTTTACATTATTAACCTAATGTAACGGTTTCGGTGAGAATTATTACCATGGCCACAAGAACATAAATCTGGAAGATCTAGTCCAAACCTGTTTGGATTCGCCATTTTTGCCTCCTATGGTGGTGGAAATAATGTGACCGGTGACCGGATCATTCCCCTCAACAACAGCCGCTGATATCTCCTGCAACACACATCAACTTAAAAGGATTTAACCACACTATTTGCAGATAGCCAGACACACACACACGCACGCGCACATAGAGAGAGAGAGAGAGAGAGCGGCAAATGTCGTAATAGATATGTCTAGAAGAAGCATATTGAAATGGGCAATGGCTTTCAAGAAGCATCAAATAGCCAAAAACTTGCAGATCAAATGATAAGATCCTCTAAAATCATGGTTTTAAAAAACGCCGAAACCGTTACGTAATGCCCGTTACTTAACGGTTTCGGTGAACACCGTTACCCGTTACCGTTACATTACACCTACATATTTTATTTATTTATTTTTATTTATTGTGATTTTTTTGAATTTTTAAGCCAAAAAAAAACTCCGTAAAGGCCGAAACCGTTACGTAACAGCGTTACATAACGGTTTCGGCCGTGTCCGTTACGGTGTCCGAAACCGTTTTTTTGAACCTTGTCTAAAATAATAAATTATACCTTAATTTCATTAATGATATGACTAATATTCAGGAACCTGACCTTCATAGATGCCACTTTGAGGGGCCAAAACCTCCTTACAAGACTCATATTTCTCTGCATAAACCTTAAGTACCTAAGACTCATATTTATATACTAACTTCTAACCCTTGAAAAGGAACCCAAATAACAAAACTCTAATAAAATACATTAATCATAGTCTCAATCCTTATTAAAATCTAATTCATATCCACTTCTAAAATAGGGTTGTAACACCACTTCCCTTGAAAGAACATTGTCCTCAAGGTTCGGAAGCACATTATATGCTCATGTAAAAGCAATGGAAACCGACGTAGTTCGGATAAAGGTGGCCACTTCAAGGAAGTCTTCCTCCTAATAACATCTTCGAGGGGTTTTCCTTTAATATTTGCCCTTCCAACACCAGTCCTCCATTGGACCCACGACCTTCAGCCTCAGAAAGATAGAAAAAGATAAGATATTACAAAATAACAAAATAAAAGGATATCTACCCTGATTTTTATTGATGATATGACCACTTCAAGGGGAGCTGACCTCCATGGATGCCACTTGGAGGCTGCAAACCTCCTTACAAGACTCATTTCTTTGCTTAAGCCTAAGTGCCTAATACCCTTAGTTATAGACTAGCTTCAAACCCTTGCAAGAAAACCAAATAACTAAAACCTATAATAACATCCATAAATCCTAATCTAAATCCTTCTTCAAATCTAATTGATATCCACTTCTAAAATAGGATAGTAACATCAAACAGGAAACTATGAAGAGAGAATCCTCATGAAACAATGAAGAGTAAATTGAAGGGCAATTCACCGAAAAAAGGGGAGAAAAGCAATAAAAGTCAGATAAATCAGACTGTGTTAGATAACTTATATTCGAACCACAGATCGAAGTAGTAAAACACCGAAATGGTAAACCATTAAAAATCCCTAAGATCAGAAGAATAATATAGGAACAACCTTAATTCACACCAAAATCAAAGCAAATGTTGAAGATCCAACAAAAAAACGCAGCTACGATCAAAGCAAAGCAACCAGATATAAAATCAATCTCAAATCAACAGCAAAATCTGTTAAAAAATATCACAGATGGCACTCGCAAGCTAAGATAGAGAACGGATCAGACAAAAAATGAGAGAATCGAAAAGCCTATCAAAACCTAGAAGAAAAAAAGTCTTCAGAATAACAAAAATCAAGACAAGAAAGCTCATCCTCTGCATCACACCAAAATCTTGGTAGAAAAAATAACAATAAACTGGAGAGAAGTATGACGGACAAAACCAAAAATCGGCGGAGAAAGGCCAAATGTAGCGGAAAAACGTCAAAACAAAATCTAATTTGCAGGTTTCCGTCGCATCTACTCCGATCACCACAAAATGATGACAAGACAACAGATCAAAAGCAAAGAGAGACAAGGAACAGCTCCACCTCCTAGCATCAAAACGCGTCTCAGATGAAATTCCAGAAAAACAAACTAAATGAATAGAAACCAAACCACCAGGAAATCTCGACGGGAAATCCCAAAATAATTCTTCAGGTAACCTCGTTTCGATCTCCGAGCTAGAAGAAAACAACAAATAATGTCTGGCCACAATAAGAAGTGAGAAACAACAAAAACAAAAAAATTGCCGAGATCGCCGAAAAATCACCGCAGAAATGAAAAATCTCGAGCACACCGAAACAAATCCTAAATCGAAAAGAGAAAATGAATAACTGAGAGATCTTGGATCTGTAAAAATAGCCGGAAAACACGGAGATCGAGAGAAAGTGGCCGGAAATACCTTATCGTCTCCCATCTCCGGCCGGCGAGGCGCAATCTTCAGTTCCTCATTGTCTGGCTGATGAGGCCCCAACGGCAACGAGGCCATGTGGAGAATAGAGCTCTACTTTATTAGTCTCTCTCGTCAAAATCATGTAATATAGATATAAAACTCCCATCATAGAATATAAAAAATAAAATAGATAATACTCAATATTTATGGATGTACGGATGATTGGTTTGACGAAAATGCCCTCCGTTTCGCTAGGCCCAGCCTCCCGACAAAAGTGGCCTGAATCACATGGCGATGGAGGGGAGGTTTCTCACTTTCACGACGACTTTAGGTGGTAATATCGTAATTTGATTGTAGTTGGAAGGTAGTTTTGCTTTTTATGGCATGTAACGAATAATTTTAATTTGTCGGTAGAACAGAGTTTCGGGGAGTTTTATCCATATGCGGAACTGGGAAAATAACAGAGTTTTTGAATGGCGAAAATACCCCTAACTCAAGTTCCTAATACAATTCCCCCCCTCCCTTTCAATCACAACGAACGAATAATTTTTGAAAAAAACAAAAAAAAGAACTATCGATTTTTTTTACTTTATTTAATGTGCTAGCAAAAAAACAACAAAAAAATAGTTTGGAATTTAGCAACTCAGTCGTTAGTTTCATCCAAAAATTTTACTTTTTTTTATTTTTTGATGTAGACATCATTTATCTATCGTCACATGTTAGCTTAGGCATTTGAGGTCTTGCAACTCATATCCTTTGAGGATTTGATCCCCCGACCTCCCTCCATTGAAGGTCACACCCCTACCACTCATGCAAGATGTGGGGGTATTTTTCATCCAAGTATACTAATTTTGAGAAATCAATTTACCAAAAACAAAAACAAAAAGAAAAACTCATGATTTGTGCAGATTGATGATTCTATTAAATTAAAACCCAAAATCGTTAGTAGATTAATTACACTAAACTTAAATATTTGGTCGACTAAACATTGTACATATGTGTGTGTGTATATATATATATATATGAATGTTAGCACTACTCTCTAAATTATATACTCTCACAAATGATTCGACACATTTTTTTTGAATTGATTTCGAAATATATGTGTAAGTAATGAAATATGGAATTAGAATTTGAAAGATTAAAGAGAGAATTCCATCAATTGGCAAAATGACCTAACTTACCCAATGCATTATAAATGAGAGAAATAATCAATGTTAGTCCAGATATTTCACAAAGTAAGCAATGAATGAGGTTGTCTGCTAAGGCTCCGTTTGTTTGCACAAACTCAAATTGTTTTACGATGTAAATTATTTATGAAAGAAAAGCTTTTACGGTAAAAGGTAGATCTTCCATTCAATTTTTGTTTGGTTACATTCTTGAAATTTTTTTAATAAAAATAAATAAATAAGAAATTTATGAATTAAATGTATTTTTGTAATTT
This sequence comes from Tetracentron sinense, assembly GCA_015143295.1. Lineage (NCBI taxonomy): Eukaryota > Viridiplantae > Streptophyta > Magnoliopsida > Trochodendrales > Trochodendraceae > Tetracentron > Tetracentron sinense. The sequence continues at coordinate 51,796,460 of CM026551.1, forward strand.
TTAAAATATTTTTTGAAAGTTTAGTATTTTACGAAAAAAATGACTTACGAGTTTTTAAAATATAAGTCATTTTCTGTAAAAGTGGTTCTTTTCGAAATGTTTTACATACAAACAAACAAACACCCATATGATATTTTCCACACAATTGATTTATTTTCTCTTATTTTATGTTGAAACAAATGGAGCATTAATTGTGCATAACCATGAGTTCTGTTGCAAACTGATTTTTCTTAAGACAATGTGTGTAATTACAAAATAGGCTAAACTAGTTACTAACTTGCTAAATTCTCAATAAATAAGAGACGTTCTAGCCCTCCATTTCTAATTTATCTGTATATGAATTTGTGCTTGAAATTGGATAAGCTTCAAGGTCAAGCTAATCATCTCGGGCAATTGGAACTGTATTTGTAACTTAACGAGGTGGTGATGCTGGTACTGCTTTCACTAGATATACTAAAACTAATTAAACAGCTACGGGCTCAGCCAAAAACTAACACATGTTGAAGCAAGGATATGTGTTGATTTTTGGTTGAGCACGCAAGAACATATGTTGATTTTTGGTTGTAATACACAAAAGTAGGGCTAGCATGACTCAATAAATAATATGGAGAATGCAGACCAAGGTGCCAAATTTCGGTTTCGGACAAGCCCAACGACATCGAAATTGGATTTATTTCGAAAATCAGATTTCGGCCAAAATTTGAAATTTTTGGGTGAAATTTCGGATTTCAAAGATTTTGAAATTTCGGCCGAAATCTGATTTTTTTTTTTAATAGTTTTTTTATTGTTTTTTTATTAATATTCCGAAATATTCTGAAATATTTCGAAATTTTTACTGAAATTTCCAAAATTTATATATTAATTTTAAAAATAAAATAATAATATTTATATAAATATATAAAATTTTAATAAAATATATTTTATTAATATATATATATATATATATAATTAATAAAATATTAATATTTTGAATTCGAAATTTCACCAAAATTCCACAATATTTCAGGATTTCGGTTCGGGTTGGCTTGCCGAAATCGTCGAGAATTTCGAAATTAAAAACTTGATGCAAACATCACTTTTGTTGCATGTCCCTCTAGCTCATCTAGAGAAGTGTAACCCTCATTTGATGATGGCCTAGGATCGAGCATAAAGAAATAAATTTTTCCACACTGACGTGGCAAGTAAAAGGCTCACTTGCCATTACTTATTTATCTACTAATCATAGATAAATAATACCATGTAATAAAAGAAAAGTAAATCCAGAATCAGCCTTTACATAACTAGACCCAAGATGGATATGCAATTGTGGATCACCACCACAACACCTTAGAGTGCAATTGTGAATTTTTGCCTGATTAAATTTTGAATTGATTTTTGGATTCATATTAGGCTGGTCTTTCTTTTAAAATTATTGATTATTGTAGGTCTTCCACATATCTCAAAAAGTGCCTCCTTTCCTTTAGAAGGAGTCAACATTTCTCCCATTTTCACTTAAAAGACAAAAATCACTGGTAAACTAATACACTTAATTTACTAGTGTTAATCCTACACAATCAATGAGACAATATATGTGGGAAATGATCTCTTAAAATGGCTTATATTAGGTGATTCAGAACGGTATCTATTTGTTAAATAAGCATGTCTATTATGTTGGCTCAAATAATATTGGTCAGTGTCTCTGCTCATTAAGAAATGATAAACAATATATAGTCAAGTATGGTGTATTATCGAGTTGTTTGAATCAAATATTTGTCATACGGATATACCCATAGTTTTTTTAATACAAATATATACCCATAGTTTAGGTAGAGTTATTTAAACATTCGTGTCAAAAAATGTACAAAAAAAATGATACCCTTTTTTTTATTTATGTCCCTCTCTTTTTATGCCCACTTGGGCATTAATAGCTTGGTAGTGTTAATAGGGTCCACCTTCCTAAACTTCTTCTAGCTCATATGGGGAGGCATGTCCCTCACTTGATGTGGCCTGAATCTTGGTAAATTTCTAGGGAGGGAAAGTTTCTCCCAGTAACCAAACAAACATCACTAGCATGAGCATTAGGTACAAACAGTAAATAAATTATGTTTTGTGTAACAAAAAAAAAACTTCTTTTATATAACAAAAAAGACAAAAAATTTGCACCCCAAGTGCGGATTGCATGCTACAGGGCCTAGGTCAAACCATGACCCACTCTCACCTACAAGGATCATGCTCTATCCCTTAAAGTAGGGTCATCAATGGATTGGATCAAAATCCAATCTAGACAAGATCTTGATCCTATTTTAGATCCATTGGATCTAGGGCTGTCAGTAGGCCGGGGTATGTCCAAGCTCAGCCCTCACTCGTAAGGGTTTGGCTTAAGCCCTCGTAGGGCCTATACTGGCTAGGCTTAAGCCCTACTCTCAGGGTTAAGGATGAGCTTAAATTGGATCTGGGCTTGAAAAAAATAAATAACATTTTTTATTTGTAATGATATTTATCCTTTTTTTTTTCTAAACCACTACGGTTGATGAGTGACGACAAAAATAAGAAAGTAACATAGAGAATAAAAGAAAGATAGATTAGATAATTAGAATTAAAAGTCTCTCAGCTCGATGTTGAGTGATCTTTAAGCATAGGGATATAGTAGTAAAAATACTATCATGGCCTAATAAATATTCCGTTAAAGAAGGTCATATATGTAATTTTAAGTTAAAAATTTAAAATAAATAAATATATATATATATATATATATATATATATATAAGCGCCAAGTTCTAGGAGGTGTCGTCCAAGCCCAGCCCTCATGTAAGCGGGCCTAATTTTTCGGGCCCACTTGGGCCTATAGGCTTTATAAATGAAAAAAAAAACTCTCACTTTTGTGGGATTTTGAGGACTGAATCGAGTACCTTAACTGTGGGCTGAATTGACAGCTCTAATTGGATCGAATTCAGATCTATAGCGATATGATCCCATTCGATTATATTATATATAATAATAGTAATAATAATAATAATAAATATTCATATAACTTTATAAATATATTATAGTATTATTCACAATTTTTTTAATTAAAATATTAGTTAGCAAATATATTAATATTAATCTAATCGGATTGAAATCTTGACAAATAATCGAGTTTGAATTGGATAATTCAGAATATGCCCTCAATCAAATTTGGACATATCAGAATTTAAATCGGGCCGGTTTGGATCTAGGTAGATCCAATTCAAATTTGATCTATATACAACCCTACCTCAAAGGCCTAAACTAGTTAGACCCAAGTCCTACCCTCAAGGGCTAGGTCATGGCCGGGCCTAAAAAGAAAAATAATTTGTTCTCCATACACTGCAACCAGATATCAACCTGAAATCAACTATTTTCTTTATCCAATCTTAGGACGAATGATCCAATGCAAGAGCAATACGATGGACTTATTATTTTTTAATAAGTGGTGGAGTATAATGTTTTTCTTATGTCAAAAATAGTATAATGTATTTATTATATACTCTATATTTGTTATATGTCTTGGCTATATGTTTTTTCTTTCAATATATTTATTTTGAAACAATACTAACATATATAAAGCATACATAAATCTTATATTTATAGTCTAGACACTACAAAATTTAAGGTTTTTAGCGGCGTAAAAATATCGCCGGTAAAGGTATAAAAAACGCCGTTATTGTTATTACCGGCGTACTAGTGTAAACGCCGGTAATACCTGCGTCGGTAATCTATATACCGGCGGTTTTTTCCAGACGCCTCTAAATCTATAATCAATAACGGCGTTTTATATAATGCCGTTAATAATTAATCAATAACGGCGTTATATACGACGCCGTTAATAAGTAATAAATAACGGCGTTATATAAGACGCCGTTATTGGTGACTTGTACGCCGTTAATAATTGATCGATAACGGCGTGGTGTATAATGCCGTTAATAAATTTTATTCATTTCCGGCGTTATAAAAACGCCGCTAATAGTGCCAATTTAAAAAAAAAACTATTTATATGGAATTGGTGGTTTTTTTTTTTTTACCTGTATTATTTTGTACCTGTAAGCAGCAGAAATATTTATCGAGAGAAAAGAAATTCTAACATCCAATCTACATAAGACAAAAAGAAATTCATCCAAATAGTCGTAGTATGTACACATCATAAAAATATACATGTCCATATAAAAGTATCTGAAATAAAAAATATAAATCCTAAGTCTCTCCTCCCTCTGGCTGGCTCCCTCCTGCTGGTCTAAAACCAGAGTGGTGTGTGCTGGCTCCCTCCTATAAAGACAATAAAATAAAATTGATGATTAGAATATATCGAACAGAAAAAAAAAATTAAGGATTCCATAAAATTAATATGCAAAGAAACAAGGTCATGTTATATATTTCATACATATAGAGTTCAAACACTTAGAAGTGTAGCATTTCATCAACATACATCCAAATTCATCTCAAATTTCTGATACTAATAAGGTTTAATTATTAAAACACATAAAAGTTTAGAAATTTCATTACTAACGAGGCCGAATTCATAGCTCTAACATACTTTGGCCTAAACCTATAAACCCCCACCAAATCCAAACCGAGGGTCGGATGTCAATGTCATGTCTTCTAACGCATGTATTTCGACCCAATCAAAGTGTGGGAAAGAAAAAAAGGTCGGGGCCCTAAATCCCCAAATTTAGATTCTTTACCGGCGTTTTAAAAAAACGCCGGTATAGACCATAAAAAATCGCCACCATTCCTTTGGCGGGAAATATTTTCGTGGAACCGCCCATTTCTATAACGGCGTTATTGTAAAAATCGCTGTTAATAATTGATTAATACTGGCGTTTTTACATATAACGCCGCTAGAAATGACTCTTTAGTGGTGTCTTACAATAAACACCGTTAATAGTTATATTTACCGGCATTTATCTCTAAACGCCGTTATTTGTTCGCCACTATACACTTATAATTTCGTAGTGAGATTTTATTACATAATAATAACATAAGTCATAATACTAATTTTGACATAGTGATAAAATAAGGCATTTTAAATAGTACTAACATAAGACATAATATGAGAGTGTACCTAATTTTGATACATATTGACATAAGGCATATTACTAGTATATATCTAAATTTATCATAATACCAACGTCAAGACAGTTTGGTATAATACTACATAAGATACGATATTAAAGTTACCTAAAATACATATAATTAATATATGTATAGTAGATATCTTATATATAATATACAATATTGTACTGTATATTATGATGTAGTAGAGCATGTGGAGGGTCAAGTTAAGGATCGGGCAGGACAAGGCCCTCAAATTAGGACTTTTAAAAATTCGATCATATTCCACCAGAGTGTCTTGGGAAAGAAAAGAAAAAAACCTCAAATGTGCGGGCTTAAGAGGATCGGGCCAGGTACTCTCATTGGAGGGCTAGATTGTTGCCCCTCCTTGTAAGTGTCAAGCCCATGCCATGAAGGGCATGAATTGACTTAGGTCATCTAGGTCTAAGCTTGATGAAAGAAGATAAAGAAAAATATATTTGTCGTGATATTTAGTGAATTTGTTTTTTATAAATCACCACCAGTTGTCAACCTAAAGAACAATATTGCATGGAATCAAAGAGAGAAGTGACCAAAAAAAAGATGACAGTGAGAGATGACTGAAATGGGAGTCAAAATGAGGGAGGGTCGATTGAAGTACTCCTTGTGTAAGTTGTATGGTAGCGAAATTACTGCCATACTACCTGATGTAAGTCATTAAGGGAGGATAGAATGATAACGTTAGTAATAAAATTATATATACATTTACAAAGGGCTGGGCACGAGAAGCTAAAGAGTGTTGCTCAAACCTAGCCCTCATGTGCGGTCTTAAATTTTTTAGGGCTAATAGGGTCTACAGGGTTTAACAATGGATGAATGACAAAAAAAAAAAACCCGATTTTGCTTGCTTGCCTAAGAGGGTTGAGTACCCTTACCCTATATTTGGTTGCCGAGAAAATAAGTGAAAACATGAAAAAGAAAGAAAAGTGGGCAAAACACAACTAAAATTTGAATTACAAATTCAGAATTTTCTTTTATTTTCCACGTTTTCACATATTTTCTCAACAACCAGACAGCATTATGGAATGGCTGAATTGACAACATTAATGCTAAGTTAAGCCACACTGAACGAAATGACAAAAAAGTGAACAAAAAACAGAATGTACCCATCTTAAATGAACAAAATTAACCATTCATATACTTAGAAGAAATACTAGCCCAAACACATAATTTAAATTCTTTCCACCTATTTTGGATGAACTGTCAACGGGTTATGAGAAAAAAATTTTAAAATGAAAAATTCATGGTGTATATCAATTTTGAGAATAACTATAAAAGAGGAAGAGGAGCTCCAATTGAACAATCAAAATGGAGCACCCAAATTTTGTCTTGAGAAATGGTAGTTTCATAATTATGAACACAAAAGAAATGTATTTGTAAACAAAACATTTTTTTCATAAATACTTATTCCCAATGCATTATGAACACAAAAGAAAGGTATTTGCTAACAAAACATTTTTTTTCCTAAATACTTATTCCCAATGCAAAATTTGGATTGTTCTAACTTTTTTTTGGTTAAGATAACAACACTACAAGACGAAGCTACAGGTAACAGAAAGAAGACCACACACACCACAATTTTCAAGATAGTTGTGAAAAATTATAACACTTGCGGCTGCCACAGTGAGAGCTTAAAGTATGCCTCCCGAATTCCCGATTAAGCATTTATGAATGTTGAGAAATGCATAACGTCCTTTCTTACCCCCACCCACAAACATCCAAGGTAATTTCTGCATATACGAGATTCAAGGGGTAGTACCGTCAGACTACATAAATCAAGTGATTTTTGTGGTACTTGTTATTTTAAACTTTACACAGATTTTCTGAATTTGTCCGCGGGAAGGGGCCTATTTAAGTGGGACCCACATCGTTGGATATCATGATTAACGGTGATGAGGAGTCTACTTATCGACCACTCGACCCTGGTTTTAAGGGACTCGATCTCTCGTCTCATCCGCGCCTGTGTGAATGTGATACGGAGTTCTGTTAATGTTGTCGAGGAGGTAAAAAAGGTTAAAAAGTTAAAAAAGACTGGTTCACGCCTTCTTCGTTATTACTACTTTGACCGTGAACTTCGGGTCTGGCTTTTGCTTGCTGGTAAGTGATCTGCAGTGCAGCAGCCAGCTGGTACAAACTTCTGACAGTCCTTGACGTGTACAGTCAAAGTAGTGACACGTATGTTTGAAGGAGATGTTCAGATGTTTGACTAATGTAAATGTTCAAAGGACTAAGATCTAACAGTAGACGTTGTCAGCTGCATTGGATGGACGTCGTTTGATTCAGAATATATGCAAGTTTATATTTTAGTGCGGAAATTATCTTACTTTTCACCCCCCACTGGACAAGTAGTGTCGTTGCTGGAAATTAGATTACCAGACTGGCCCAAAGACAGCATAACCCCTCTTTTAGCCCTGTTTTTTCAGCTATTTGTCTATGGTGTTCATTGTAAATCGATGGTATTATAGGTATCTTGTGAAGTGAGCATTGGTAAAAATGGAGTCCATTTGGTGTGATTGAGATAAATGGTATATAGCTTAGCCTTGTGGTGTTGTTGTCTTGACCAAAAAGATAAAGGTTATATTGCTAAAAACCCTTTCATATGAATTTGCCCAACTTATATTTTTACTAACATGCTACTTCTATTCATTAATTAGTGGGGACACACAAGATCTGTGTGTAGAATTGCGCACACAAAATGTACTCATAAAATTGGGCAAATTTAGTAAGTGCTTTCTTTCTTTCTTTAATTGAAAAAACAGTGTAATCATAAATAGGAGCTTTGTTTCACGGTGTTGAGCGGAGCTCCCTTTCTACACTATCAGGTAACAATCTTGTAATTATAGTGTTTTGCAAAATTACCCTATCCTTTTTCATTAATTAAAAACATGTCACTAACATAGTTTAAAAAGGAAGTTCCGCTTCATCACCGTGAAGCAGAGCTACTACTCAAAATTTATCGCTTAAAAAAGTCAGATTTAAAAATTGTAGATCCCTCTCTCTTTTTTGTCAAATCCATACGTTAGAAAGGTTAGTATTTGTTTTAGGTTTAAAATGGGTGGAAATTTTAACACCCTCCCTAGACTTAAATTATGATCTCATGAGTAGTGCAATGTACACACTACCAATGGGGCAAGTATTGTTTCTATCTACAACAGAATCGAGATCCACTTATGGTTAAACTCCTGATATATAATTAGATAAATTTGTTAATATAAATATAACCAAAATGTCTAATTTATTACGCATTTCCACTATGTAATGAAGTGACAGTCTTCATTGGTCTCACCCCCTTTTTAACACCCAGTAAGGCCAAGATTCACTCACCCCTAGGATTACCCATTTAACATTGGTTTTTAGAAAGAAAAAAAATTAACTTTAAATTAGTTAAACTTAACCATAGTTAAAATGGATGAAATGGGAAGACATTTGATTATATAGTCATATGCCGGGTGGGCTAATCACTACTCATATATATATTTATGTTTAATATAGGTTTATGTTAATATATGTTTATTAAAAATCAAACCCCTTAGTTAAATAAATAAATAAATAAATATATATATATATATATATATATATCATAATTACAACAGTGAGAAGTGAAAGGGAGAAGCGGGAAACGAATTAAAAAATCTTTAAAAAAATGAGAAGTAAAAAATAAGATATAAGTGCTTTATTCTCATTACATTACATTGACCAACAATACTTAAATTTAATTTATATGAGATATTTGTAAAAAAATTAAGATATTTGTGGAGAATTATGTGTCTTAGATTTCAAACAAAATTTACTTGCTTAAAATATTAGATTACCTCAACTTCTTAGATAGATAACTCTATTTGACCACTAAAGAGGATATGATGGAAACAGACTTCTTGAAAAGCATGTCTGTGAAGCGAAATGAGTTTTCCACTTTGTATATAGCTTCCCTACAACTATGATATATATATATACTAAAATTTTAGTTAAATAAGCATTAATTTTAAGGAATTTATATTGACATGATTAATAATCTTGATTAAGATTTTAAAAAATAAGTAAAAAAATAACTACTTCATCCATGGCGTTCCCTCAATGGGTTAGCATTGGGTCAGCATTTGGACATGGAGGTGCTCACCCTTAAAAAGCAAAGCATTCTCCTTTAGGTGATTTATATTATTTATTTGAAATGAAATAGGCAGGTAATACATCATGCCCTGTCCCAGTAGTTGTGTATCTCCCTTTTGGGAGTGGGACTCGTGTTCGAGTCTTGATGTAGCTGTTGAGCGCCTACCATGAGTGCTAACCCCCTAACCCCAAACCTAAGTTGATAAATGATTAAGACCAATTCCAAAAAAAAGGGAAATGGAAAAAGGACCCAGGGTCAGCTTAGAAGTTGACCCCACTAACCTCATTGGTCCAAGTCCCTTTTTTCCACCCATCAATTGTGGTTAGTCTCCAAGGGTTAAGCAATCTAACCATGGTTTTTAGAAAAACCCAAAGACAAAAATTCTTATTTTAATTTAGTTAAACTTAATCATGGTTAAGAAGAATTAAAAAGGATAAGGGACACTGTGGTCAGCTTAGAAGAGGACCTGGGGTCCTCTTCTTCTTGGTAAACTCAATCATGCAACAAGGCGTCCTCTTCTCAGGACTCAAAAAAAAAAAAAAAAAAAAAAGTGCGCAGGTACAATTCGGATTGTAGGGTTTCCTGTTGGATTGAGTTCTTTGCGAAGAATCTGGATTTCTAACAGTACAAGACCGGGAAAAACTCTCCAGCTTTCACGTACACAGAGTTGTTTCATTACTATCCTTGGTTTAAAATCTAGTTTTAGTCAGCATTAATATTAAGAATTAATATTGACCAACTATAGTTAATAGGAATATGGCGCAGCAGAGTGAAGAGTAGAGAGTTTCTTTCCAGCTTGTGCTGTTGAAAATCCTTTAGTATTTTCCCAACTAGTTCATCCACTTAGGATCTTCTCCTATTGGTGCTGGCGAGCATCCAATTGGAAGAAGTCACACACCTCCTGATACCGGGGCCACCAGCCACATGACAAGTGATCCATCAATCCTTCCTCACTCGCAGGACTATCACGGCAATGACACGGTTATGGTAGGAAACGGCCAAGCTCTCCCTATTACCAACATTGGTAAAACTTTCTTACATACACCATCATCATCCTTTTTTCTTAAGGATGTTTTATTAGTTCCTGATATTAAGAAAAATCTACTATCAGTGGCTGCTTTTACACGGGATAATAATTGTTGCTTTGTTTTTTATCCTTGGGGTTTTGTGATTAAGGAACTTCGAACCGGGAAGGTTCTGTTGGAAGGACCAATTAGAGGTGATCTCTATCCCCTACCTCAGACTAAAGGAGAATTTCATGATGCTTTCGCTGCTCATCGGACCTCGCTTGGTGTTTGGCATCGTCGGTTGGGCCACCCCTCCAAATCTGTTCTTCGTCAGTTATTATTTCAGTATTCCTTATCCTCTGTTTCTAGCAAAACTTTGGACTCTTTTAATTGTATTGATTGTCGTTTGAGCAAGAGCAAGAGACTTTCATTTTCTGTTGTTTTTCATAATGCACCTCATCCTTTATTTTTAGTACATTGTGATATTTGGGGACCCTCACCATTACCTTCTGTATCTCAGTTTCGATACTATATCAGTTTCATCGACGACTATAGTCGATTTAATTTGTTTGGGTTTACCCGATGCGCCAGAAAAGTGATGCTCTTTCATGTTTCTGTATATTCCAAGCAACTGTTGGCAATTTACTAAATCAAAAGATTAAATTTCTTCAAAGTGATGGAGGTGGAGAATTTTGTGGTCGTCTATTTACTGATTTTTTGAATGCTAATGGGATCTTGCATCGTATATCTTGCCCTCATACGCCAGAACAAAATGGGATCGCTGAACGGAAACACCGACACATTGTTGAGACAGGGAATGCATTGTTGTTTCATAGTACTCTTCCCAAGCATTTTTGGGTTGATGCCTTCCTACATGCTACCTTTCTTATCAACAGACTACCGAGTTCTGTTCTACATGGTTGTAGTCCTTATGAGAAGCTGTTTGGACAAGCCCCGGATTACTCCCTTCTTCGCACTTTTGGTTGCGAATGCTTCCCTTTTTTAGGGCCCTATCGTGATGATAAATTAAGTGCCAAAACAGTTCGCTGTGTTTTTCTGGGTTTCAGTCCACAACATAAAGGATACCGATGTCTCAACCCTCTTACGGGACGTGTGTACATCTCACGGCATGTTACCTTCATTGAAGAATCTTTTCCTTTTTCTGATTTGTGCAAGCCATTACCAACTCCTACCATTGGTACTTCTTCAACTGATTTGATAGATGTTTCTGCTCCTCCGGCATTACTCCCTTGCTTCCCAGATCTTGGCTTGGTTGCACCTCCCTCACCATCACCTCACGATGCTCCTCATTCCCCTGCACCACCCTCTCCTCTATCCATTGATTCGCTGCCAACTGCTTCCGCCAACAACACAGTGCTCCCTGTTGTGTCCTCTTCCGATCTACACTTACCGTCCACAACCTCTGTTGGGTCTTCTTCCTTGGTTTCCACTCACCAACCGGTACTTGAATTGGTGGTGGAACAACCACCTATTTCGGCTCTTGCCTCCACTCCACATGGGACTCACTCTACAGTACCTCCTCACTCGTACAACACCCGCTTTCGTGATGGAACTCTCCGGCCTAAAGCTTGGCAATCTACCCGGTACCCTCTTCCCCTGGCCTTTTCATCTACTTTGCAGCACTCCATCACCGAACCAACCTGTTATAGTCAAGCTTCCAAAGACTTGAAATGGTGTTCAGCTATGGCCACTGAATTCATAGCTCTCATCCAAAATTGCACATGGTCTCTAGTGCCGTACAAACCATATATGAATTTAGTAGGTTGTCGTTGGGTGTACAAGATTAAACGCAAATCAAATGGTGACATTGAACGCTTCAAAGCTCGCCTCGTCGCCAAGGGGTTTAGCCAACAAGCAGGTATTGACTATGATGAGACTTTCAGCCCGGTCGTTAAACCAACCACCATTCGACTTGTTCTTTCTATTGCCGTCTCTCGCTCTTGGAAGATTCATCAACTAGACGTTAAGAATGCATTTCTCCATGGAATTCTTAACGAAGAGGTATATATGTCCCAACCACCCGGCTTTGTTTCATCTGATCATCCTCAATATGTATGTCGTCTTCACAAAGCGATCTACGGTCTCAAACAAGCCCCTCGTGCTTGGTTCACTTGATTTAGCAACTTTCTTCTTGAATATGGTTTTCGTGATAGCAAATCAGATTCCTCTATGTTTCTTTTTTCTGGTGATCGTGGCGTGATGATTCTCCTCCTTTATGTAGACGACATTGTACTTACCGGCGACTGTGACAATCTCCTTCATTCATTCATTCAGCATCTTCACCATAGCTTCTCTATGACTGATCTTGGGGAATTACACCATTTTCTTGGTATGGAGGCTACTAGAAATCAAGATGGGTTGTATCTTACCCAAAATAAATACTCTCTGTCACTTTTGGAGAATTCTGATATGAGTGGTGCCAAGCCTTGTGTAACACCAGTTACCTCTAATTCAAAACTTTCTCTTTATGAAGGTGACACTCTTTCTGATCCTACTCCCTATCGGCGAATTGTTGGTGCTCTACAATATCTAACCCTTACCAGGCCTAATATTACTTATGCCGTCAACCAAGCTTGTCAGTTTATGCACAAACCGACAACCACTCACATGACAGCCGTTAAACGTATTCTTCGATATGTTAAGGGCACAATTGGTCATGGTCTCCTTTTTCGCCCAAGCTCCTCCTTTGATTTATCCATTTTCTCAGATGCGGATTGGGCTGGTTGCCCTGATGATCGGCGTTCCACGACGGGGTTCTGCATTTACATGGGTACGAATTTGATTTCCTGGGGTACGAAGAAGCAACCAACTGTCTCTCGCTCCAGTACTGAAGCCGAGTATCGCGCATTAGCCACTGCCACTTGTGATGTTCTTTGGATTCGACACGTTCTTCGTGATCTAGGCATTTTTCTTTCCAAACCAGCTCGCATTTATTGTGACAATGTCAGTGCGACATATCTTGCTACTAATCCTATCTTTCATGCCCGGACAAAACATATCGAGATCGACTACCATTTTGTCCGGGAACGGGTTAACAAGGGTGATCTTCAGATACATTTCATTCCCACGGCCGATCAGACTGCGGATATCTTCACAAAGGGGTTACCAAGCACGAAATTTCGAAATTTTAGATCCAAACTAATGTTCTGCCCGCCATTAGCTTGAGGGGGAATATTAGAGTTCCGTTTATAGTAGGAGAGATATTCTCTCCAACTATACTGCTCCAATATAGTTTCCCCTTTTATGTAAACTCCTATATTTGGCTACTGTGCCAACTGTAATCACCCACGATAGATTGGGTTGTATCTGTTGTATTTTGTGTGTGGGGTTCTTTGGTGTTGTTGGTGTTGTGGGTGTGTTGTGTAAAAAGTGTAAAACTTAATTTTTGCCTTGTGTTTTTAGTCCCACATCGGAAAGAGAGAAAGTTGTGAAAGAGTTTATAAACTCTAACACTTTCATACTTGGGTAATAATAAAGGAGTGGGCTAGGCCCTCGCGCATGTGTGAGGCCCAAGGGGAGGCCAAAGTGGTTTCAATGGAAATTTGGCGAGCCGGGCCGGAAACCCTTCATGCGCGACGCGTTGCGGGTCGCGCCGGTGCGCAAACATCAAAGACACACACACACACGCGGCTGGGCCGTGCGCGTGGGGCTTGAATGGTTTTTTTTATTTATTTATTTATTTATTTTACTTCTCCTTGGCTTTTGGGTTACTAAAAGTTACCGTTTTATTACTGTTATAAAATATTTAATCACTCTATTAAAAACGGTATTAAGAATTTAATTTCCTATTTCGGTTTCAGATTTAAAAGAATTTCCTTTTGGTTTTTAGAAATTCTATATAAGTGTATTAGTTTCTGTAAACAATACACAACAAAAAACACGAATTTCAGAGTTCTCTCAAAAAGCATTCTTTTGTGATCTTCCGACTTTTTTATGGTTGAGTTCGCTGTGACCAGAGAAAGGAGAGTGCTCCCTTATCTCTGGAATAGATCGTTGTATCCTGGTGGTGCCCGCATTTATCCTACGAGCATCACAGGTTGAGAAGAACCTGTAGGGGCGGATTTCACCTTACGGTCAGCGTGTCATAACACGTGCCTCGATCTTCTCTACTGACGAGTTGCTGGTGATCTATAGATTTTTTGTTGCTGTTCTCAAACATACAGATTCTGGAATTCTTATCTACGGGTCTACTGCTACATACGAATTGGTGATCGGTAAACTCTGCCTTTTAGCATATAGATTCTAACAATCTTAAGGTGAAATCTTTCAATTCAAATTATCTGTACGCAAGCATGATGTCCAACTCTGAAAAACCAATTCCTTTTTATGGAAACAATTTCAAAAGATGGCAACAAAAGATGATGTTCTACCTTAACACCCTGAATGTTGCATATGTTATTATTGATCCAAAATCTTATGAGAATGAATTAGAACCTGCTAGAACACTGGTTAAGGATAAATGGGATCATGCAGATTACATGTGTAGGAATTACATACTTAATGGCTTAATTCCTCCTATTTATGATGTGTACTGTAAGGTGAAAACTGCTAAAGATCTATGGGAAATGCCAGAGAAAAAGTACATAACAGAAGATGCAGGAACTAAAAAATTTGTAGTTGGTAGGTACTTTGACTACAAAATGGTGGATGATAAATCTGTTATATCTCAAGTACATGATTTACAGATCATTGTACATGAGATTCTGGAAGAAGGTATGACCATTAGTGATGGTTTTCAAGTAGCTGCAGTGATAGAAAAATTGCTTCCCTCGTGGAAGGAATTCAAAAATTTGTTAAAACATAAAAGGAAAGAGATGACACTCGAAGACCTTATTGTTCGCCTCCGGATAGAGGAAAACAACAGAATTTTAGAGAACAAAGAAAAAATTGCAGAATTAAATTCAAAGGCGAATTTAATTGAAGGGATGTCAAAGAAAAAAATATGATAATAAAGCAAATGGTAAATCTGATTTTCACAAGAAGCGAAGTGAGAAAACCAAATTCCAAAAACCGGTTTTTAAGAAAACAACAGGGGATTGTTTTATCTGTGGGAAGCCGGGACATCATGCAAGGAGCTGTAGATTCCGAAAATTTGGTCATCCTGACAAGAAAAATCCAAGATCTGCTTCAGCCAATGTTGCAGAGACGAAGAGTTTTTCTGCAGTAATATCTGAAGTTAATTTTGTTGACAATATGAAGGACTGGTGGGTGGACACAGGGGCCACCAAGCATATCTGTGGTGACAGGAATGCTTTTTCCTCCTATGAAATAGTAGGAAATGAAGAAAAACTCTTTATGGGTAATTCTTCAACTTCAGCAATTGCAGGAAAATGATCAATGAACTTGAAATTCACTTCTGGGAAAATCCTTAATCTGAAGGAAGTCCTTCATGTTCCAGATATAAGGAAAAATTTAGTCTTTGGTTCACTCTTGAGCAATAAGGGATTTAAGTTGGTGTTTGAAGCAGATAAATTTGTACTTACAAAAAAATGGAATTTTTGTTAGGAAGGGTTATGCTAGTGAATGTCTTTTTAAGTTGAATGTAATCGTTGAGAAAATGAATAAGACATCTACTTCTTCTGCTTATTTGATTGACTCTCTTAATGTGTGGCATGATAGATTAGGACATATAAATGTTAAATCTATAAACAAGTTGATGCTATTAGGATTAATTCCTAAAATATCTACCGCCCATGAACAAAAATGTGAAATTTGTGTAGAATCTAAATTTTCTAATAAACCATTTAAATCTATAGAAAGAAATTCTGAACCTCTAGGATTAATTCATAGTGACTTATGTGATTTAAAAATCTACAGTCACTAGAGGTGGTAAAAAATATTTCATAACATTCATTGATGACTATAGTAAATTCTGTTATGTTTATTTATTAAAAAGCAAAGATGAAGCTCTAGAAAAATTTAAAATATGGAAATTAGAAGTAGAAAAACAGATAGGAAAATCTGTTAAAATTCTAAGATCCGACAGGGGTGGTGAATATGATTCACACTTATTTTCTGAATTTTGTGAAAACAATGAAATAATACATCAAACTACAGCTCCATATTCTCCTCAGTCTAATGGAATAGCTGAAAGAAAAAATAGGACTTTAAAAGAAATGATGAATGTCATGCTTATTAGTTCTGGTTTACCTTATAATTTGTGGGGGGAAGCAATTCTCTCTGCTTGTTACATTTTAAATAAAATACCTCATAAAAATTGTGATAAAACTTCTTATGAGTTATGACATAAAAGGCGTCCATCCTTTAAATATCTCCGAGTGTGGGGGTGTTTAGCAAATGTTGCTTTACCTACCCCAAAGAGAACTAGAATAGGTCCTAAAACTGTTGACTGTGTATTTTTAGGCTATTCTCAAAATAGTAGTGCTTACAGATTTCTAATAATTAAATCAGAAAATAATGGAGTAGATTCAAACTCAATTATTGAGTCTAGAGATGCAGAGTTCTTTGAGAACTGTTTTCCTTTTAAGGAAAACTCTAAAGGTAGAGATCCTTTGTTATCAACTAGTTCATCAACAATAAATCAATATGTACCTTTAGAAAATTCAATAGAACCTGTAGGTATTTCTAATAATTCTTTAGAAGAATTAGTACTCAGAAAAAGTAAAAGAGCAAGGAAGGACATAAACTTTGGTCCTGACTTTATTACTTTTTTATTAGAAAATGATCCTAATTCCTTTAGAGAGGCTATGTCTTCTCATGAAGCATCATATTGGAAAGAAGCTGTTAATGCTGAAATGGACTCCATTATGACTAATAATACATGGGAATTAGAAGATCTTCCTCCTGGAAGTAAAACAATTGGATGTAAATGGATATTTAAAAGAAAACTAAAAACTGATGGATCCATAGATAAATTTAAAACCCGGTTAGTTGCTAAGGGTTTTAGACAAAAAGAATGAATAGATTTATTTGATACTTACTCACCTGTAACTAAAATTACTTCCATTCGAGTATTGATGTCACTTGCATGTATTTTTAACCTTGAAATACATCAGATGGATGTTAAGACTGCATTTCTAAATGGAGATCTTGAAGAAGAAATCTACATGAATCAACCTGAGGGGTTTGTAATTCAAGGTCTAGAACATAAAGTTTGTAGATTGAAAAAATCTCTTTATGGTCTTAAACAAGCACCTAAACAATGGCACCAAAAATTTGATAATGTGTTAATATCAAATGGCTTTAAAATAAATGAAGCAGACAAGTGTTTGTACTCTAAATCTTTTGGCAGAGATTGTGTAATCATCTGTTTATATGTAGATGATATGCTAATTATAGGAACGAATAAAGAAATCATAATTAGCACTAAGAAATTCTTAAACAAGAATTTTGACATGAAAGATTTAGGAACAGCAGATGTAATTCTTGGAATTAAAATTCTAAAAAATTTTGAAGGGATAACTTTATCTCAATCTCACTATATTGAAAAGGTGTTGAAGAAATTTGAGCAATATGAGTGTAAACCTGTTAAAACACTTTTTGATCATAATTGTATGTTGAAAAAACATACAGGAGAGGGTGTATCTCAACTAGAATACTCAAGGGTAATAGGTAGTCTCATGTACATAATGAACTGTACAAGACCAGATATAGCTTATGTTGTAGGAAGACTTAGTAGATATACTTGTAACCCAAGTCAAACTCATTGGGATGCTTTGATCAGAGTATTGAGATATCTGAGACACACATTAGATTATGGTCTAAATTATAAAAGGTATCCCGCTGTATTAGAAGGATACAGTGATGCAAATTGGATTTCAGATTCAGATGAATCTAAATCTACGAGTGGATATGTATTCACTCTTGGAGGAGGTGCAGTGTCATGAAAGTCTACAAAACAGACTTGCATAGCCCGATCTACTATGAAATCGGAATTTATAGCTTTGGATAAAGCTGGTGAGGAAGCAGAATGGTTGAGAACATTGTTAGTTGATATACCACTTTGGAGAAAACCAATGCCTGCGATTCTAATACATTGTGATAGCCAAGCTGCTATAGCTAGAGCTAAGAATGTATCCTACAATGGGAAATCCCGACATATTCGTCGAAGGCATAATTCAGTTAAAGAGTTACTAAATAACGGAATTATTGCACTTGATTTTGTAAGGTCAAAAAAAAATTTGGCGGATCCATTGACCAAAGGGCTAGCTAGAGAGCTAGTAATCTGTACATCGAGGGGGATGGGGCTAAAGCCTATTGATAAATAATCACCTACAACAGTAACCCAACCTATGATTGGAGATCCCATGAATTAGGTTCAAAGGGAAAACAAGTTGTTGAGTGATTGTGTGAGAGCACTAATATGGAGAATTCTCCTCTCTCATCCCTATGGTGTAGTAGTGCTAATTGTAACGAGATGAGGATGAGTCTTTGACTCTTAATACCTTCTATAGCTGATTTTCAGTGGGATGTTATGTTACAAGACATTCTTGATAGAGGTACCTATATGAGTGTGGAAGTGGGGCCGCTTCCTATGAGAATTGAGGCTGTTTCTCTAGAGCACTCATGAAAACCGGGATATTGCACATGGCCGATAACGTGCACAACCGTTAGAACTCAACTGTAAAATATTTTTTATTTTGTGTTATTGTGCGTGTAATATATTATTAATCTATGAACTTAAGAGCTTGGTTCAAGACTCAGTTCACCAATCTCTTCGTAGATTTAATATATTAACACTAAGTCAAGGTTCAAGTCCAAAAGACACATTGTCTTAATCACAGTAACTTCGCATCTCTTTTTATCCGCTTTCTTAAATGATTCAAAATTATGTTTTATGTGGGGGATTGTTGTATTTTGTGTGTGGGGTTCTTTGGTGTTGTTGGTGTTGTGGGTGTATTGTGTAAAAAGTGTAAAACTTAATTTTTGCCTTGTGTTTTTAGTCCCACATCGGAAAGAGAGAAAGTTGTGAAAGAGTTTATAAACTCTAACACTTTCATACTTGGGTAATAATAAAGGAGTGGGCTAGGCCCTCGCGCATGTGTGAGGCCCAAGGGGAGGCCAAAGTGGTTTCAATGAAAATTTGGCGAGCCGGGCCAAAAACCCTTCATGCGCGACGCGTTGCGGGTCGCGCCGGTGCGCAAACATCAAAGACACACACACACGCGGCTGGGCCGTGCGCGTGGGGCTTGAATGGTTTTTTTTTATTTATTTATTTATTTTACTTCTCCTTGGCTTTTGGGTTACTAAAAGTTACCGTTTTATTACTGTTATAAAATATTTAATCACTCTATTAAAAACGGTATTAAGAATTTAATTTCCTATTTCGGTTTCAGATTTAAAAGAATTTCCTTTTGGTTTTTAGAAATTCTATATAAGTGTATTAGTTTCTGTAAACAATACACAACAAAAAACACGAATTTCAGAGTTCTCTCAAAAAGCATTCTTTTGTGATCTTCCGACTTTTTTATGGTTGAGTTCGCTGTGACCAGAGAAAGGAGAGTGCTCCCTTATCTCTGGAATAGATCGTTGTATCCTGGGGGTGCCCGCATTTATCCTACGAGCATCACAGGTTGAGAAGAACCTGTAGGGGCGGATTTCACCTTAAGGTCAGCGTGTCATAACACGTGCCTCGATCTTCTCTACTGACGAGTTGCTGGTGATCTATAGATTTTTTGTTGCTGTTCTCAAACATACAGATTCTGGAATTCTTATCTACGGGTCTACTGCTACATATGAATTGGTGATCGGTAAACTCTGCCTTTTAGCATACAGATTCTAACAGTATCTCTATTTAAGGTTGTGAATAGAACACCTCAAGGCAATCAAGATTGCTCTTGTGATTCATTATTTACATCCTTCACATTAATTAATGCATTGATTTGTATGCACATGTCTTGATAAACGAGCCAGTTGGTGTAGTGACTTCCTATTAGTGTTGACGATCTCCTAATCTGCACCAACCAGAGAATATCTCAAGTCATTTATAAAGGGATTGTGATTGGGTTGAGGGTGTATTTACACACTCAACTCAACACCAACATATGTAAGTTCATATAAGACTTGATCGTTGTCCTAAGAAGAATGTTACTAGTAATTGTATATGGGATAAATTATAGTAAGTTTATTGCAATTTATTTTAACTAATTGCACAAGTAACATGTAAAAATTAACACAGTAATTTGTTTTGCAAGTGAATTTCTTTTTTTTTGTTAGGCAGTGGACTGCCTAATGTTTCAATCTAACTTAACCCAATGCCAGCACATATAAGTTCATATTAAACAGAGTAATAATTGTCAATTTTCTAGAGAAGGAATGCTACCAATAATTGCATATGGAATAAATTGTTTAGAAAAACATGACACATTTATTTTTAACAGTTACTTGTGTAACTTTGTTAAAGAATACACGTGATTGTTGTTTTAATTGATTGCTTCATAAGGGGTGATAGAAATTTATTTTAATTTATTACAATTTTTTTTTGGTTCATTGGAGGCCACATAGACCTATGGGTTACACAATTAGAGTAGCCCTTCTCCTCTCATAAACCCTCCAACCCTGATGTAGGTGGGATTCGATCTTAGGTCTTTGGTATGACACCAAGAGATTTTAACAACTAAACTAATTTCACTTAATTGATTACAAATTACTGGTAAAAACTTATTCAAACATTTTTTGAGTGATTACTACTATTACTCTCCATTTTTCTTTTGGTAAACGTGGGTATCGTGAGCCGACTAGTTTCCTGTGATGCATAGATAAACTCCCAACTCATACATCCGATTTTGAGATTCAATCTCGATACCTCCAAGTTTACGGTTCGTTCTTTGACCACTAGCTACACAATTTGGGGAGCCCAGATTCAATCTCGATACCTCCAAGTTTACGGTTCGTTCTTTGACCACTAGCTATACAATTTGGGGAGCCCAGATTCAATCTCAAGACCTCCAAGTTTATGATTCATCCTTCGACCACTAGGTTACACCCCCCCGAGGGTTATCACTGACTTTGTATAACACAGAATAAGTACTACCATTTTTCTTTTGGTTAGGTCGAGAACTGCCAAATATCTCTCCCCTTTCCCTATTCTTTTAACACATATTAATGGAAAAATTACCCCCCATGAGGAAGTGAGTCATCTCACCCCCTTAAAAATTGTGACTTGTCCCATTTGATTTCTTTATAACTGTAGTTAAAATTCATTAATCCCCTCATGATTTTTAGAATTTTTTTAAAAACTAAAAGAGTTAAAACTTGTTAACTAGAGTACAAGGGATTTGGTTACTTCCGTCCTTGTACTAGGAGGGGATTATTCCTCATATTAAAATTTAGAGGTTTGACTACCCAAAAGACTAAATCGTCCAAGTCCATCAGAACAGCTGTTGCCATCTCTGTATGTTTGTAAGAGTTGAAAATTCAATGGTCTACAAAAGCAGCTTTTTTTTGCAGTGTGATAAGGACCGCCATGTTTGAATCCAGCGTAGCTCCTCCGTTTCCATGACATCGATGGTACTTTGAGAGTACGCCTCCTCCAGGACCACCACTACTCCACGACTCATCTGATCCCATGGTCCATCCCATGCCCATACATTCTTTTGCCCATTCCTTTCCCGAGCCTACCTTTTTACACTCATTTTTGTTTTTTATCTTTCTTCCATTTTTTTTTGTCAGGTTTTCTTGTTAACCAAACACCTGATTTTGAAAAGTGACTAAAAAAAACACCTGATTTGAAAAAACAAAAAAAAAACTCATTTTGCTTTATTGTGCACCACTTGCTTGCTAATTTAAACGAGTCTGTACTGTGGTTCTATGCCACCTCATATGTTAGGGTGTATCCCGGGTTTAGTCCCACATCACTTGGGAAGTGAACTTCCCAAGGGTATATAAGGAGCCATCTACCCTCCTAGACTTTTTGGAGTGGTTGCTTGGACTTACCTTTATGACACTTTAACAGTTACTTTAGGTTTGATTATGTGTTAATTTAGAGCGTGTGTTGCATGATAACTTTTGTATAAAAAATAATAATAAATAAAAACCTTTAAGGTCGTTTGGTGTTGTTTTTTGAGAACAATTTTCTTTATTCTTAAAACAGTCCTACAAACATGCCTTTCAAAACTCATTTTTAAGAAATTATTTTAAAAATTGATATGTTTTTCGCACAATTTCAATTTCAAAGGATTAAAAAAATACTTCTTAGAATTATACTCAAGAACGTGCTTAAGACAAATGAGATAATCGTGAAAACCAACTATATAAATGTAACATAATAAGACTTTGGATATTTAATGAGACTTATAAATATATTGAAGAATATAGTTATACATAATGCCTATAATAAATTTTATTTATCTAAACATAATTTTGTTGTTTCATTTTTAATAATTAAATATAATTGACAATTCTTTGCACACAATTAATTATAAGAATGAAAATTTATGAGAATTTTTTTCGGTATGAGAAAATCACCAAATTGATGTCAAACCAGTGAACGACTCGCTAGAATGTACCTTGCTAAACTACGAAACGACTTTCTACCCAAAAAAAAAAAAAAAACGATTACTCTTTTTCTAGAGCCTCATATATCTCTTGGACGAGCTTGTCCTCTAATATTTTTTTCTAAAAGTGGCTATCTACCTCTTGAAATTCGGAGATTTGAAGGTTGAATGGATGAGTTGTGACTTGTGAAGGAATCAATTGTTAGGCAGCCGCTAGCCTTTTTTCTCCCGAACTGCTAGCCCCATTTGCAAGCTTCCCAGACGCAAGGTGGTGGCAAAAAGTGTTAAGTAAATCTAGCAACACCACCCTGTTGCACCCACACTGCGTTTGTGGAAAAAACTGACTAGTGTGTCTGGCGCCAGCAGTACTCTGTGGTTTTCCTATCTCATACCTCAATTCAAAAAAAAGAACAGAATCTAGTGGGGCGTGCACGGTCAAGCCCATGCTTCAAATGAGTTTGTAGGGTGAGGTCCACAGCTCAGAGCTGGATCGTCAACCAAGCTTGTCAGTTTATGCACAAACCGACAACCACTCACATGACAGCCGTTAAACGTATTCTTCGATATGTTAAGGGCACAATTGGTCATGGTCTCCTTTTTCGCCCAAGCTCCTCCTTTGATTTATCCATTTTCTCAGATGCGGATTGGGCTGGTTGCCCTGATGATCGGCGTTCCACGACGGGGTTCTGCATTTACATGGGTACGAATTTGATTTCCTGGGGTACGAAGAAGCAACCAACTGTCTCTCGCTCCAGTACTGAAGCCGAGTATCGCGCATTAGCCACTGCCACTTGTGATGTTCTTTGGATTCGACACGTTCTTCGTGATCTAGGCATTTTTCTTTCCAAACCAGCTCGCATTTATTGTGACAATGTCAGTGCGACATACCTTGCTACTAATCCTATCTTTCATGCCCGGACAAAACATATCGAGATCGACTACCATTTTGTCCGGGAACGGGTTAACAAGGGTGATCTTCAGATACATTTCATTCCCACGGCCGATCAGACTGTGGATATCTTCACAAAGGGGTTACCAAGCACGAAATTTCGAAATTTTAGATCCAAACTAATGTTCTGCCCGCCATTAGCTTGAGGGGGAATATTAGAGTTCCGTTTATAGTAGGAGAGATATTCTCTCCAACTATACTGCTCCAATATAGTTTCCCCTTTTATGTAAACTCCTATATTTGGCTACTGTGCCAACTGTAATCACCCACGATAGATTGGGTTGTATCTCTATTTAAGGTTGTGAATAGAACACCTCAAGGCAATCAAGATTGCTCTTGTGATTCATTATTTACATCCTTCACATTAATTAATGCATTGATTTGTATGCATATGTCTTGATAAGCGAGCAAGTTGGTGTAGTGACTTCCTATTAGTGTTGACGATCTCCTTATCAGCACCAACCAGAGAATATCTCAAGTCATTTATAAAGGGATTGTGATTGGGTTGAGGGTGTATTTACACACTCAACTCAACACCAACATATGTAAGTTCATATAAGACTTGATCATTGTCCTAAGAAGAATGTTACTAGTAATTTTATATGGGATAAATTATAGTAAGTTTATTGCAATTTATTTTAACTAATTGCACAAGTAACATGTAAAAATTAACACAGTCATTTGTTTTACAAGTGAATTTCTTTTTTTTTGTTAGGCAATGGACTGCCTAATGTTTCAATCTAACTTAACCCAATGCCAGCACATATAAGTTCATATTAAACAGAGTAATAATTGTCAATTTTCTAGAGAAGGAATGCTACCAATAATTGCATATGGAATAAATTGTTTAGAAAAACATGACACATTTATTTTTAACAGTTACTTGTGTAACTTTGTTAAAGAATACACGTGATTGTTGTTTTAATTGATTGCTTCATAAGGGGTGATAGAAATTTATTTTAATTTATTACAATTTTTTTTTGGTTCATTGGAGGCCACATAGACCTATGGGTTACACAATTAGAGTAGCCCTTCTCCTCTCATAAACCCTCCAACCCTGATGTAGGTGGGATTCGATCTTAGGTCTTTGGTACGACACCAAGAGATTTTAACAACTAAACTAATTTCACTTAATTGATTACAAATTACTGGTAAAAACTTATTCAAACATTTTTTGAGTGATTACTACTATTACTCTCCATTTTTCTTTTGGTAAACGTGGGTATCGTGAGCCGACTAGTTTCCTGTGATGCATAGATAAACTCCCAACTCATACATCCGATTTTGAGATTCAATCTCGATACCTCCAAGTTTAAGGTTCGTTCTTTGACCACTAGCTACACAATTTGGGGAGCCCAGATTCAATCTCAAGACCTCCAAGTTTATGATTCATCCTTCGACCACTAGGTTACACCCCCGAGGGTTATCACTGACTTTGTATAACACAGAATAAGTACTACCATTTTTCTTTTGGTTAGGTCGAGAACTGCCAAATATTTCTCCCCTTTCCCTATTCTTTTAACACATACTAATGGAAAAATTACCCCCCATGAGGAAGTGAGTCATCTCACCCCCTTAAAAATTGTGACTTGTCCCATTTGATTTCTTTATAACTGTAGTTAAAATTCATTAATCCCCTCATGATTTTTAGATTTTTTTTAAAAACTAAAAGAGTTAAAACTTGTTAACTAGAGTACAAGGGATTTGGTTACTTCCGTCCTTGTACTAGGAGGGGATTATTCCTCATATTAAAATTTAGAGGTTTGACTACCCAAAAGACTAAATCGTCCAAGTCCATCAGAACAGCTGTTGCCATCTCTGTATGTTTGTAAGAGTTGAAAATTCAATGGTCTACAAAAGCAGCTTTTTTTTGCAGTGTGATAAGGACCGCCATGTTTGAATCCAGCGTAGCTCCTCCGTTTCCATGACATCGATGGTACTTTGAGAGTACGCCTCCTCCAGGACCACCACGACTCCACGACTCATCTGATCCCATGGTCCATCCCATGCCCATACATTCTTTTGCCCATTCCTTTCCCGAGCCTACCTTTTTACACTCATTTTTGTTTTTCATCTGTCTTCCATTTTTTTTTGTCAGGTTTTCTTGTTAACCAAACACCTGATTTTGAAAAGTCACTAAAAAACAACACCTGATTTGAAAAAAAAAAAAAAAACTCATTTTGCTTTATTGTGCACCACTTGCTTGCTAATTTAAAGGAGTCTGTACTGTGGTTCTATGCCACCTCATATGTTAGGGTGTATCCCGGGTTTAGTCCCACATCACTTGGGAAGTGAACTTCCTAAGGGTATATAAGGAGCCATCTACCCTCCTAGACTTTTTCGAGTGGTTGCTTGGACTTACCTTTATGACACTTTAACAGTTACTTTAGGTTTGATTATGTGTTAATTTAGAGCGTGTGTTGCATGATAACTTTTGTATATAAAAAAATAATAAATAAAAACCTTTAAGGTCGTTTGGTGTTGTTTTTTGAGAACAATTTTCTTTATTCTTAAAACAGTCCTACAAACATGCCTTTCAAAACTCATTTTTAAGAAATTATTTTAAAAATTGATATGTTTTTCGCACAATTTCAAAGGATTAAAAAAATACTTCTTAGAATTATACTCAAGAACGTGCTTAAGACAAATGAGATAATCGTGAAAACCAACTATATAAATGTAACATAATAAGACTTTGGATATTTAATGAGACTTATAAATATATTGAAGAATATAGTTATACATAATGCCTATAATAATTTTTATTTATCTAAACATAATTTTGTTGTTTCATTTTTAATAATTAAATATAATTGACAATTCTTTGCACACAATTAATTATAAGAATGAAAATTTATGAGAATTTTTTCGGTATGAGAAAATCACCAAATTGATGTCAAACCAGTGAACGACTCGCTAGAATGTACCTTGCTAAACTACGAAACGACTTTCTACCCAAAAAAAAAAAAAAAAACGATTACTCTTTTTCTAGAGCCTCATATATCTCTTGGACGAGCTTGTCCTCTAATATTTTTTTCTCAAAGTGGCTATCTACCTCTTGAAATTCGGAGATTTGAAGGTTGAATGGATGAGTTGTGACTTGTGAAGGAATCAATTGTTAGGCAGCCGCTAGCCTTTTTTCTCCGGAACTGCTAGCCCCATTTGCAAGCTTCCCAGACGCAAGGTGGTGGCAAAAAGTGTTAAGTAAATCTAGCAACACCACCCTGTTGCACCCACACTGCGTTTGTGGAAAAAACTGACTAGTGTGTCTGGCGCCAGCAGTACTCTGTGGTTTTCCTATCTCATACCTCAATTCAAAAAAAAGAACAGAATCTAGTGGGGCGTGCACGGTCAAGCCCATGCCTCAAATGAGTTTGTAGGGTGAGGTCCACAGCTCAGAGCTAGATCTTACTGCTGTTCCCCCATTAAACAAAAATCGTGAATACATAAAAAATACTTCTAAACTATATTTCAGCTTAATTAGTTTAGTTGGTTTGGGTCTTGGGAGAGATCCCCATGAAGGTCTCGAGTTCAATTCCTCCCGAGCTTACCCTCACAGGTGCTTGCATGCAGTCTAATGGATTAGTCATTCATTGTCAGGGTTGGGACATCTTTCGTTACCAAACAAAAAAACATGAAGGTGTGATGGCAAAGGATAAAAAGAAAATATTGCTTATGGTGGTAGCCATATTTAAATCTTCCACCAAAAAAATATATATATATATATATAAATCAATCAGACTAATTACTGAAACAGTCACTGCTACAATGGGCATACTTTCATTGATAGACCAATTTAGGACTTTTGAGTATCGAATACGAGCCGAGCAGTCTTTGATCAACCTTACCACATTGGTAGGGCTATCAAAGGACATAGCCTAGGTCCAGCCCAAGCCCTAACCAAAAAGGCCAGGCTTAAAAAAGAGAAACTTTTTTTCCGCACCATTGGATATTAACTTAAAATCAACACCTTTATTCTATCTTGAGATGGACGACACAGGGAGCAGCACGACGCAATTTTGATTTTTTTTATTTGTTTTAATTGGTGGTGGAATAATTTATTTTAAAGTTGAACATAGTACTATTCTTTTCTAATCTTTACTATTATAATGTGAGGCATGAGTAGATGATTTTTTCAAAATTCTCTAATTACCCTTATATAAAAACAAAACATTGATTTAATGTTTTACTTTAATTCTCAAACTACCCTCGCCTTTGATTTAATATTTTACTTTAATTCCTAAACTACCCCTTCCCATTTATCTACTTAGAATCACAACCAATCACGATTGACCTCTAGGAGAGTTCAATCACACCCGTGGGTTAACACGTGCCTCTTTTAATTCCTATTAACTGTGGTTAACTTCTTCCCCTCACTCTCACATGCATTGCACATGCCACTAGCAAGTTCACTCGAGTGTCGTTAACTCCTTCCCCTCGCTCTCACGTGCATTGCACGTGCCACTAACGAGTTCAATCGGGTGTCGTTAACTCCTTCCCCTTGCTCTCATGTGTATCGCACGTGTCACCCGCTAGTTAATTATAATAATATATTATATATTTTATTATGTGTTTCAGTCATATCATCTTCCTTTCCTTTTAATTAATTTTTAATTTTAACATAGTAGTAACATTTTTTTTGGTGAAATGTTATCATATAACTAACACACTACTATATATATATATATATAGATCTTACATGTATAATATATATCTTATTAAAGTGTCAAGATAAGTACAAACCAAGGCTTTATCCCAGTGGTAGTGTATCCCCTGCTTTGGGAGGAGGTACCGGGTTCCATTCCCAAGAGGGTGGGAGTTTGTTTATACTCTCCACCCGGCCACTAACTGAACAAATACTAACACCTAACCGGCGTTGCGCCCCGAACGTATATCTCGAACCAAAATAAAAAGTGTCAAGATAAGTTAAGAGTTCTAAATTTGACATAGTGATAAAATAAAGCATTTCAAAACACACAAGGTATATTACTAGAATAGAATGTATTAATTTTGATTCAATAATGACACAAGACATGTATTAATATATATCTAAATTGAGCAAAATACCAACATAAAGACGTTTTGATACAATAATAACATTGGACCTAGTATTAATGTTACTATGTAAAATATATAAATTTAATATATGTATGGTATAAAACTTACATATAATATATTATTATACATTTATAGAAGTAAATAGTAATAGAGCATGTAAAGGGTCGGGGCAAAGTCCTAGCCCACCCTCAAGTTAAAGTTAAAGGACTTTCTAAACCCCTACCCAGGTGCAGGCCTTGGAAAAGAAAAAAAGTCAACGACTTAGTGGACTTAAGAAGTCCGGGGATGGTATCCTCCAATGCCGCAGGCCTTGGGACAGAAAATAAGTCATGGACTTTGCGGGCTTAAGAAGGCTGGAGTGGGTACCCTCATTGGAGGGCCGGATTGCCACCCCTACACATTAGTGTTCGGTTTTGAGTCCAAATCCAGTAGAAGCATAACATTGATGAATTCAGGACACTAGCCACTACGAAATGATCCCATTTCAATAGGTATAGCCCTGGCCATATCTCAGTTTACAAGTCTGAAAATCAACTACTTAGCTAGTAAACAGTAAAATATCTAACTTACAAGGAATGGTAAGTAGATCAAAGTTCGTGGATCAAACCCAAATTTCCGAACCACGAACCTGGGAGATCACTAGAATTCCTTATCCGAGCAAAGGCCTAAAAGATTACAGCCTCTAAACGAACTAAAATTGTGCAGAGATCTCTCAATGGTTAGCTTTGGAAGTGCTCAGAGATCTTTATGGTCAGCTTAGTTCAGTTTTTATACACTTGATTTACCACACTCGTTCACTGTCGGAGTGGGAGATTTGGGAACATGGCAGCTAGAGCAGCTCCCTACCTTTGAAGTTGGCCTGTGATGCTTCACAAGAGGGACCAGTGACTGCACGACATCTGCCATCAGTGGCCTGTAATCCGCCTCTGGTTGTACACACATAGCAGCGATAGCAGCCACCTGAACGACCTCCTTCATTGAGTACTGACCATCCAAAGCTGGATCCATAATCTGTGCAACCTTCTCTCTATCTGTAAGCCGTGGCAAAGCCTTTTGCACATTAAAGCGGAAAAGACAAAATAGTGTAAGAATTCAGGGGAGAACAGGAAAATAAAAGAACACTGACAATGGGCTAGAGCCAACCATCTAATAAAAGTGAATAGGCTTGTTGTATAACACAGTTTTTTCACTCAGTGAAACTAACCACAGGAGAGATGAGGAACCCACCCAAGATACAAGAACACCTTCCCCAGGAGCCCTCTTCATATCAACTGGAACCCTGCCTGTGAGCAACTCCAAAAGCACTACACCATAGCTGTACACATCTGATTTTGTAGTCAGATGCCCAGTTAATGCATACCTGTACAGGGAACCACTCCAATTTCAAAATCAGGTACTAAATCGCGACATGACAATTTGTCCATCAAATATTAATAAAAATTTATTGGAGAAAAAACATTCAACCATTAGATAGCTGAAGAGAATATATTTTTCCATATGATAGAAAAAACATCTAACAGTTAATACCTTAACTTTTTTTTTACCAATAATATATAAATAAACCTTACTTTGTTTTGATCAGTAATAAAAGAAAATTCATTGAGAAATAGAGGCAATACAAGCACGAGAGTCACCAATGAATGAACTCTATGAAAGAAAGCAAAAGGCTAAAAGAAGGGGGCCAAAAAGCTCCTACCTAGCATCCTTCCGGAATACAAAAACACGAACTACTCATATTTAAACAAACAGCCCACATCTAAGTCGGCAAGGTTTGGCCTAGATGAACACAATTGATAGAATTACTGAATTTGATTTATAGTAAGAGACCAAAAAGCACAAAGAGAGGATGGAGAGTTTCAAAAGACCCTATTATTCCTCTCCAAACTCCTCCCAAATACTCTAACAAAGAGCCCTCGGAAGCATTTGCCACATAAACCTCATAGAATGCTCTATGTCATGAATGACCCACCTAGATAGAAGATCCCCGAGATTCTATGTTACACAAGCACAGACATGGGTATCAATGTTAGACTAAGATATGGGGTGTTGGACACGGTAAACAAAAAAAAAACGAGAACAATGGACAATATTTTAGTTTTATATTTTAAAAATTAAAATATTTTAAATGTTATATGAATAATACTATATAAGATTTTTTTTTAAATTAATTATGAAAGCAAAATTATTGCAAACAACACCAAATAATGTATTACAGATTGCAGTTCATCAAAAAATATAAATAAGGCATGAATTACAACAAATGAACTAATGAAGTAATTGACATATAATAAATCTAGGGTGTCAATGGCATGGACTTGATCTTGCATCTTTGAAGATTTTGAATAAGCTCGGCTAGAATCTGACCTGCTTATAAGAGATTTTTGTGGTCCAATTCAGCCCACTAACCTCTCTCTCTCTCTCTCTCTCTCTCCCTCTCCCTCTCCCTCTCCCTCTCTCTCTGTTTTTTTCTTTTATGTTACAGGGATCACTAATTTCTCCTATTTTCCTTTTTTTTCCCATTGACATATGAACCATGGTTCAACCCTTCTTTCCCTATTGGCTTCTATTTTTTGATGATAAGAGTTAGAAAGATTTTGCTCAAATTTAGCTAATTATATATAGTTGCATTCATTTTTTGAATAATAAACCCTAACTATCTGTGTTCAAACTCCAAAATGTATGGATTCTTATTGATGAGTTATAGGAGGTGTGTCCATGTCCAAATCCGTGTTCACACGATTCTATGCGATATGCCTGCTCTCTTTAAGAACCCATTTAAAATAGCTGAGATTGGTAGGAAATGCCAGCGCAGTCCCCAACTAGATCTAAGAGGGCCCATAGATATCTAGCTAGAGCCAAAGAACAGTGAAGCAAATGGGATAAAACCTTAATGAAGAGGATACTTTTCTATATGATTGGAACTAGCAGTTTGTTGGTGGTTCTTACTCAGGTGCGACGTATCCCTGGGTGCCCAACACTCGGGTGGAAACATGCCCACCAGCTTTGTCAGATCCAAGCTTGGCCAATCCAAAATCAGAAACTTTGGCATGGAAGTTCTTGTCCAATAGGATGTTGCTGCTTTTAAAATCTCTGTGAATCACAGGGGGGCTGACATGCTCATGAAGGTATTCTAGACCTTTTGCAGCTTCCAGAGCTATTCTCAGCCGGGTCTCCCAGTCCAACTTTGAAGCATCAGCATTGGAACCTGAAATTTAAAATAGATCACTAAAATTCAACTAGACAATACTTGTTTAAGACATGATCTGTTGTACAGAAATACTAATGGGAAATGGAATAACAGTGTAACAATAATAATGACAACCAAACAAAAACACAACAATAACTCTAACAACCAAACAAAACATAACAATAACCAGCTCAAAAACACGACCGGGATAATGCCTACAGCTTGCCTTGACCATCCATGCAAAGTACATTTACCTACACATGCTGACTGGCTTATGACAGAGAATCAACATGAATATATATGCTTCAGAAAATATAACAATCATCTATTGATATAACCCTCTGTAATTTATCAAAATAATCTAAAGTCTTGATCATATAGGTGCATGGAAATAAAAATCACTGAAACCGATACAAAACGCACAATACGTATAGGCAGTGTTACCTAGGCACGTGGTATGGGTGCCAAGTGTCCAAGTGTCTAGGGGTGTTCGACACGACAAACTCTGAAAATCCCAATACGGCGGCACGGACGTACAATTTTTTAAAAATGATTATATATATATAATTCAAAAAATTTAAACAACAATAATAATAAAAAGAGGAGGATCACAAGTCTCCAATTTTTGTTTTTAAAAGTATATACCTAAGTTATAAAAAATATTCATATAAGGAGTAGAAATGAGCAACAAGAGAGAGAAGAGAAGAGAGAAGCGTACATATTGATCGTTGTTGTTGCCGTTGCTTTCCTAGTAAAATTTTGTTTATGTTTCTAAAAAAGTAACGCAATTTGACAAAAAGTCCATTGCAATTGTATTTTAAAATGACACGACATACTTGAAGTACCATGTGCCTAATCATAATGTTGATGTCATCGTGACATGGTATAGGCACGTACCAAGGAGTGTCGTGTCGTGCCAAGGAGTGTCGTGTCCAAGTGTCGGCACGACAAAATTTGGGAAAACTGAAGTGCCTGGGTAACACTGCGTATAGGTATCGGTAGTTCATATTTATATAAAATGGGCTATATGTATCATTTATTAATTATTTATGTTCTAATACATTGTGTATTTGTAATTGTGTTTGCTACTTTGTTTTTTAGTAGCTTCTCATGACTTTATAATTGGTTCCTATAACTCATTTGATTTTTAAAAAATTTAATTTAATTTTTTCTTTTAAATTATATGTATCATCCAAAACTGGTACCGATACGTATGGGTTTTGGTTGGGACCGATACATCCCCCAAAAATGTACTTTTAATCCTTGTATAGGTGTGATTAGATAGAAAAAGAACAGAAAACCACAGTGCTAGTTACTAGAAAACTCTTAAGGCATGATACAGATGATCATACGATTTAGATTTAGCATGACTGAGAAAACAAACCTTCCATCATCATTTGACATATTTACTTTACGCAGATGTTCAAAAATGTATCATGAAGTGACTAGCACGTAACAGAAAATCAACATGAAGGATGCATGTACATGGCTTAGAAAACATAATTACCATCATTTTATTAGTACATTTACAATTTGTCAGAAACATGGGCAAGAAAAATCCTCCATTATTTATCAGAATAATCGCAGGGTGGGTAATACATTTCTAATTTGAAAGAAAATAATAGAAAATTACTCTGATATTTATTATATAACTTTAAGGTGGCCGACATGTTCAGATGATTGTCATCCGTAAAGGAAATTACTGTAGGGTATGGAGTGTACATGTTGGTCACAATACAAAAAACCCTAATGGATGTAAGACAAATTGAAAGCTGAGTATTAAAATATGGATCATGTTGTCCACAGAGATGGGAATTACCATCTGCAGGATCAGAACAGTTTACCGAGAGGCATTTAAAGCCGCATATGTTGATTAATTATATCACCCATATCACTGAAAATTAATTTGACATCACATTGAGACAATAAATTGTAGAGAATTTTTCCACTGTCCAAAATTGTTGAAAGTGAGAGACAGACGCTATGATCAACATCATAGCCAAGATTTCCTAAAAGGAAGCAAGGGTTCAGAAGAATCACCAACATTTTCCCAGAGGATCTATATGCCTAAAGGCAAAATTACCACTGTTCACATTCTAATTAACAAATCATTTTGCTCAAGCTGTGATTAGGTGGGTTGCTCACATTGTACTTACAACTGTTCATTTTAATAGAAATGGGGAAACACAAAAAGTCGTTTCGACCCCACATTTATATCATTCCAGCTCATTCGATGTTATCATGAAATGAAACTTTCTATAAAGAAGACTACAATGGTGTCCCACTATAATTGTAACTTTTGTGAAGCAAAGGAGCTATAATATCTCCTAGTATTCAACATATATAGTATCTTCAACATAGTAATTCAGGGTAGCTAAATCAATGAAGATAAAACAACATAGTAAAAGCCCACCCACCTCTGTCCGGATACAGATGTTCCTGCAGACCACCATTCGCCATAAACTCATAAACCAACAATTTATGGTTGTCGTCCGAACAGTACCCAATCAAAGCTAGCAAATATGGAGATCTGAGGCGACTCAGCAAATCCACCTATCATTCGAAAAAGCTAATCATCTCCAAGTAAACAAAAACAAAATCTTTTTAAGGAAAAAGCAAAAAAAAAATTAAAAAAAAAATCAATTAGACCTCCATTTTGAACTCATCTTCTCCCTGTTTTCCTCCAAGATCCATTAATTTAACCGCAACTTTCCTTCCGTCATGAAGCACTCCCCTGTAAACTGACCCAAACCCCCCATGTCCAACAACATTAGATTTGCCAAAACCACCAGTAGCCGAATGAAGCTGCTTGAAAGTAAACACCTGATGCCCATTCTCAGTTGCAACATGCACATTTGCAAAGCCAGATTTTTCTCCGTTCTCAATCCCTTGGAAGAAATAAAAATAAACGAGAAATCAGCTAAAAAGAAAACGAAGAACCATAGAAAATTCTAGGGTTTCAAATCTATGCATTGTAAGCCAAAAGCCAAATAGACCATAAAAGTAGTCACCTTTCTGGTTCTTCAAGCGCTTGGAGACCTTGTTCCTGATGTAGCAGTAGTAGCTAAAGGCGACAAGCAACGAAACCACTGATAGAGCTGCAAGAACAACGATTACAACTAGAGCAACACTCTCCTTCCTCCTATCGTCCGATGTTTCCATTTCTTCGAACCAGTGAAAACCCTAACCCTAGAAAATCGCAGTAGAAGGAAATAGTAATACTGGTGACATTTAGAGGAGAGAGAGAGAGAGAAGAAGAGAGATTCGAGATTTGGACATTTAAGGTACTCTCTCTCTCTCTTGGACTCTTCCCTCTCTCTCTCTCTCTCTCTTCATGTGGAGAATAGTATTTACATAGGAGAGAAGGGTTTGTATGTTGTGATTGGACGCGACTGACAGATAGTGGAGTAATAATAGAGAAAATGAGAGAAAGACAAAGGAATCCCATTACCCTATGCCTCAGAAAATTCTTCAAAAGGCTGCAACAAAATAGAGTGACACTCTCATCTTGTTCGTGAGAGAGAAAGACAAAGGAGTCCTTGCCCTATGCCTCAGAAAATGCTCCAAAAGACTGCAACAAGAGAGAGTGACACTCTCATCTGTTTTGCGTGTGAGCAGCAATCTTCGGAGTTGATACAGTACAAAAGTATTCTCTCCCTCTTCTCTCTCACTTTGAAGGTCGGGTCGGGTCACAGTGATGGTGACCGGATAATTCGTCTCTTCCTGGGCTTCTCTGTGTTTTTTTTTTTACTGACTGCAATTGCACGTGAAGAATTGCGCACGAATTCTTTTCCGAAGGTCACACACCAAGTTGGGTTGGTTCGGGTCGATCAGGTCGGTGCCAACCTGCTGGGCGTTTCCCCCAAATCGAGATCCCCAGTCTTCACCTTTATGGGAGAAACAAATCCGAATCCAACTCATTAAAAAACAGAAGAATTTTTTTTTAAAAAATAGGTAACGTATTCGTAGTTCCCATTTTGTAAGGCAATGGCCCGTCCTCATTAGTCTACCCTCCGATATTAAATACATTCACTCACCCCTAAGGTTAAGCAATCCAATCATGATTTTTAAAATAAAAACAAATCTTGGTTGTAATTAGTTAAACTTAATCAAGATTAAAAGGGTGTTAAAAAGAACATGGGAACACGGGGAAAAATATGAAACAGACCCACGGGTCGCTAAGCAGGGCTCAAAAAAATTACATATTAGGTGCTAGTAGGGGTGATATCGAGCCGAGCCAAGTAATACTGTGTTCAAGCTTATTCGTTTAATAGCTCGAAAATTATGTTCAAGCTTGACTCAGTTTTTAAATAAATGAGCTCGAGTTTTAATAGTCAAACTTGAACCGAGCTTGAGTAGTTCACGAGTATCTTGGTTTGTTACATATAGATAGGGGTGATACTGAGCCGAGCAAAGCCAAGTAATGGTGTGTTCAAGCTTGTTCGTTTATTAGATGAGCTCGAAAATCATGTTCAAGTTTGACTCGTTTATTAAATATAAATGAGCTCGAGCTTTACTAGCCGAACTCGAACCGAGCTCGAGTAGTTCACGAGCAGCTTGTTTTATTGGATATAGCTATTTATATTAGGTAAAAAATCACTTTATTATCCTAGGCAAAGAGATTGCAGTGTTAACTAAAATTTTAATATAATATTATAATTACATAAATGGTATTCTTATCATATAAAATACATTATATACTATTAATCTTTACTACTATATAATACATATACTTCATTTTAATATTTAAATGAAATAAGTATATTTTAGTAGGTTAATATGTATATATAATCAAACCGAGCTTTTATCAAGCAGAGCAGGGGGTGTGTACAAGCCCGGCTCGTTTACTAAACGAGTTCAAAAATGGTGTTCAAGTTCGGCTCGTTTACTAAATAAACGAACGATACTCGAGTTTTTAACGAGCCAAACCCGAGTAGTTCACGAACATTTTGTTCAATAACCACCCCTACATATAGCTATTTATATAAGGTAAAAAATTCACTTTCTTATCCTAGGCAAAGAAATCACGGTGTTAACTAAAATTTTAGTATTCGATTATAATTATATAAATGGTATTCTTATAATATAAAATACATTATATACTATTAATTTTTACTAGTATATAATACATATACTTAATTTTAATATTTAAATAAAATAAGTATATTTTAAATATAGGTTAATATGTATATATAACTTAACCGAGCTTTTAACGAGCGGATAGGGGTGTGTTCAAGCTTGGTTTGTTAATTAAACGAGCTCGAGAATCATGTTCAAGCTTGGCTTGTTTACAAAATAAACGAACAAACTTGAGTTTTTAACGAGTCGAGCTCGAGCAGTTCGTGAGCACTGTGGTTTGTTGACCACCCCTAGCTGCTAGGTTTATCCTACTGCAAAGAACAATATTATGACTACTTACTTTCTCATTCACTTTTTTTACAATTGAAAAAAGAAAAAAAATATGACAATTTTTCTGAGGTCCACCACTTTATTTTTGTCTTCTTGTTCATATAAGAGGAAAATAAATGTGAAAGAAAATTGACCTAGTATTACTAGAGCAAATACACTTGTATACATATACAGATTGACAAATTAACTAATAATTTATCAAATGTTAAACAAAGAGTCACAATCATTACTTTTTTTTTTTGTTGAAATTCTAATCACTTAACCCTGTACACACACGGTTAGGCCAACACACACACAGCCCTATGAGACTAAAGCCCAACACACTTCTTCAAAAGGGCCTATCTCTTGAAAGGGGGAGGAGCCTTCTATAAGGCACAGGGAACACATCAACCCAGTCGATGTGGGACTAAGACAAGTTGGTTATGATCCAACCGTCTGGGCAACATGGACAATATAATCCACTCTTGTTTTTTTGGTTGAAATCCTAATCACTTAACCCACTCACACACAAGGTTAGGCCAACACACACACATGGCCCTATGAGACTAAGCCCAACACACCTCTTCAAAATGGCCTATCTCTTGAAGAGGGGAAGGACAGAGAACACACCAACCTAGTCGATGTGGGACTAAGATAAGTTGGTTATGATCCAACCGTATGGGTATGGGCAACAGGGACAATATAATCCACTCTTGTTTTTTTGGTTGAAATCCTAATCACTTAACTCATTCACACACACGGTTAGGCCAATACACACACACGACCCTATGAGACTAATGCACACACACCTCTTCAAAAGGGCCTATCTCTTGTTGGTTAGCCTTTGTTTAAAATTGTTAATAAAATGACTATTATCCCCATAAGATATTTCATAACCTCACAATGCCCTCTTTTAACTACCTCTGAACCATTGTTAACAAGTTTTAACTCCTATGATTCTTTTTTTTCTTCTAAAAATTGAGGTTATAGGTGTTTTAACCATAATGGTTAGTGAATCTTAACCAAAGTTAAAGGGGATTGAAAGGGGATACCCCTTTAATTGTCTTTAAACTACGGTTAACAAGTTTTAACCCCTCTGATTTTTTAATTTAAAAAAAAAAACAAGATTAGAAGCTTTAACCCTAAGGGTTAATGATTTTTAACCCATTTAAAGGGAGTTAAAAGGAGACCCCTTTAATTGCCATTGAATTATGGTTAATAAGTATTAACCTGTGTGGTTAAATTTTTTCTAAAAATCGATGTTTTAACCCAAGACTTAGTGAATCTTAATCACAATTAAAGGGAATTAAAAAGAGGACACGTGTCACAACGGTATTGTAAACCATGAAATGTCACAAGGGTATTATTGTCACTTTCTAAACATTTTTTAGTGCAATTCAACAGAAGTGGGAGAATGAGGTTATTTGTCTAACAATTGAACAATGGTGAGTAAATTTGTAAATCAGTTACACATAAACAACGTATTTGCAAATTTGGATAAACTTAGCAGCTGATATGCCCCCAACACACAAAGACAAATGATCTTCTAAGTTTGACACGCGTTTGAGAGTTGTCATGAATATTAAAACGGTGTCAAAACTATTTAAACTGCAAAGTTGTTTCAAGCTTGTGTACTAAGCTAGACTTTACATTTATATTGGGCCTTAGATGCTCACATGTATGCGGATAACTTTTAAGCTTATATGGGATTTGTAGATTTGTCAATGATATAACTGTTGTATAAATGTGGTTGTATACTTAGATGAGCTATGTAGATTTGCCCCCTTGTTTCTTATATACAGTGTATAAATGTGATTTTAGATTTATGTGTTGTATAAATCGGTTACTTGGTGTATAATTTGATGGTATATTTAGGTTTTCAGATAACTCAAATGTAATGTAAGATAATATTAAAGATCTATCAATAATTTTATTGCGCTTTATCTATCCGTAGTTTTATAGTGATAGATTGAGATGACTTCTCGATGTATCACTACAAAACTATCAATCTAAAATACGTAATCATTAAATTTTGCCTATAATTTCGATTTGGAAACTCGAGATAATTCAAATTTCAAGGCAACTTTTCACCTCGAAAAAAAGCATTTAACCATCTTGAATCTATTTCCCATCGTAGTAGCTAGTAGAGTATTGGTATATGTATTTCAATCACAATCTATAAAACTGTAACATAATTTGAAATTTTAGTAACATTAATACAATAAATTTATGATATCCAAACAACAATATTAGATATTCGTGATCTATCGACATCCCATGTCAATA
Organism: Tetracentron sinense; assembly: GCA_015143295.1. Taxonomy (NCBI): domain Eukaryota; kingdom Viridiplantae; phylum Streptophyta; class Magnoliopsida; order Trochodendrales; family Trochodendraceae; genus Tetracentron; species Tetracentron sinense. The sequence goes on from CM026551.1 coordinate 51,836,007, forward strand.
GATAGATATAGATTGATACCGTAAATTAAAATATTAGTGCAGGAATCAAATGAAAATGGTCAAAACTAATGTAGAAATATCAATTAATACAAAATGAATATCGGAACAATAAACCTAACAAAACCAAGATAGGAAAACTCTTTAAGTTCGAAGAGTTTCTCCGACCTGTAAAATTGACCATACGGTCTGCTAAACGGATTAAACCGGCCGGAGTACATTCCAATTTCAAAACATTGCTAAGAGCTGAGCTAGCTAGGCAATCCCTAATCTCTGCCAAAACCCAATACCTATCTATACTTTCAATTAAAAACCAACACCTATCATGACAGGTGTTGGTTTCATCCATAAATTTTATCTAACTCTCTTAAATGGCGCTTGTTTATTTCTTAGTCCTATTTCAATCTTAAATATTTTTCTAAATTTTCTCTCAACTCTTAAATTTGAGAAAATTATGATGTGAGAAAAAAAGAGTAGCACTTAAAGAGTTGAAATATAATCTTTTAATGACTCTTTCTTAATCATTCGGTGGCTTTACTTTCATTTCTCTTTCTTAAATGGACACAATCTTCTTTAATTTGCATAGCTTGCATTATATCGTTAAAAAAATATATAATTTTCAATTTTAACTCCTTAAATTGTAGTGCAGTACACACATTTTTTTAATTATAATTATAACATGAACAATTCAGAACGTCTACGATTGCACTCCATTAAGTCTGGTTAGTGCAATGACACAACAAGTGTCCAACGAGCAAAAACATTTGGTAGCTTTTGTTTGTCTTTCTTTTTTTTCAAAAATCAATTAGGATTATAATTAATTTTAGAGTTAATATTAAAAAATTAGAGTTAATGGGGACATGTATCGCAAAGGTGCACTAACTAGACTTAATTGGACGAGTTTCAACCACAGGGGATATTGTGTGCAGGTCTGTCAATGTATCATACATTCATACCAGGATCCGATTACGAATCAGATTGTAATTGGATTGAATTTGAATCTATGTGAGCCGATCCAATTAAGATCTGATTTGTTTGTAATACATTTTTTCGGATACATAAAATATACCATGCTTGTTTTTATTTAAATTATTTATGATTTTTAATTTTTTTTATATGCTTAAAAATTAGTTTTAAAATTCAATATTGAATAGACTAGATTGAGATTGAATTTAATTCTTAAATAACTATATGGTTGCATTAGAACTGAAATTATCCAATTTATAATTCAACGAAAAATCAAATTTAGATATGTCGGATATTTTATCTGATCGAATTAGGATATACATGAATCGATTGAAATTCAATCCGTTTAAAGCCTAACTTGCGTGTTATAAAATGTTCCACCTTTACTGTCCCTGGCTCAAAAATTACAACGAGAGCATAGTCAATAGGTCAGTAGATTCCATCTTCAAGACCCTTTTGTTTTGTTATTCATATTGATATGGAAAGATTGATCTAGTATCTTTGTATATCTATGTTTACTTTTCAACAATAAAATTTCTACCTTTTATCGAAAAAAAGGATAGTAGATCACCTTTTAGGATAATTTAGAGATCATTTAGACCAATCTTTGACTTTTTATTTTTCTGGTATTTGTATTTAAGTAAATTAATAGTTAGATTAGTAAATTAGCGGAGACCCCACTGGAACAGGAAGTCAAAGATTGGTCTAAATTAGCGGAGACCCAAGCTTAACTCCTTCTGTATTATCGTCCATAAATCAAATCCCCCAATCTCTCACGTAGAGAAATCAGTGGATGCAGAGATGGTGAGATTGGCTATATATACCGCGATGGGTCTGGTGGCTTTGTATTGTGCCTGTATCTGAAGAAGCTCAATGTCTATGTCTGGATCCCCACCATCCCTAAGATTCAAAAGGTACCTCATTTCGATGTTTATCCTTTTCATCTCAATTCCCTCAGAAAAAGACTTGCATCGATGTAGCATGATTTAAAACCTCGCCCATTTTTTTTTCCCGATTTCGTAATCAACAATGGGGATTTTTAGGACCCAAATCAAATAGGGATGGCAACGGACCTGGTTTGAGTCGAGGCACCCCAACCCTACCCCGCCCCTAATGGCAAGACTCTTACCTTGTTCCCGTCCCAAACCGGGGCCCGCCCTCGCCACCGACCTGCCCCATTAAGCATTGGTCGGGGCGGTCTATTCGATACTGAGTAATGCTATGTCCGCTTTCCGGCCATTCACTCTCCCCAACTTTTATTCAAGAAAACAAAATAGTGTGATACTTTTGTGTGGGTCCCATCACTTTTGTTTTGTCATTTTGTTTTAAATTAGTGAAAATAATTGGAGTGTGGATGGCCGAAAAGTAGACGTAGCATTGCTCGTTCGATATTTCATATTATAAGTAAATAGTTGGTGGCACGTGCCATGCATGTGAGAGAGAGAGAGGGGAAGGGGAGAGAGACTTGGGAAGAGGGACTCTAGTGAGAGAATTTTAAATTTTTTTGTTTTAAAATTTAACTTAAAAAAAAAAATTTAACTAAAAAAGATGGGGTAGTGGGTTGAGGGAATTATAGAGATATTGATGGATTATTGTTAGTTGTAGTTGATATTACTTCAATACTCTTACTTAACTTTTCTCATGTAAAATAAGATAACATATTATCTTTTTTTTTAATATGGAATTACGGGCAAAATCTTTACTATCATAATGCGAGAGGTAGGCGTAGACTTTTTTCTAAAATTCCCAAATTACCCTTATATAAAATACAACTTTGATTTAATATTTTACTTTAATTCCTAAACTACCCTTTGCTTATCTATCTATTTAAAGAATAATATCACAGCCAATCGCAATTGAACTCGGGGAGAGTTCAATCGTACTTGCGGGTTAACATGTGTCCCTTTTAACTCCTATTAACCGTGGTTAACTCCTTCCCCTCGCTCTCATGTGCATCGCACGTGGCACCCACTAATAGGAAATATATAAAAAAGTCACCCTTACTAAATCTAAGATACCATGAAATTGGGACTCATTAGGAAAATTAGAAAAAAATCAACAAACTTTTTAACTCTGCTTCTCTCATTATAATAGTAGAGACATATTTAAGTAATTTTATGCTTAATTTAAGGGTGAAATAATAATTCTGAATTATAAACAGGGTGGGGTAGGGTGATTTAAATCCATTTCCGACCTGAACCCAAGTCGGGTTTAATCCTTATTCCTAATCCCGTCCTTACCCCATTTAAGAACTCCCTAAACCCATCCCAATAGGGACGGGTTACCCAATTAACCTAGCCCGTTGCCATCCCTAAATGGGAACCCACCGACCACCACCATTAGAAGTCCCAGTTGCAAAAAGCAGTCTCAAATTAGAGTCTCCTTTTTTTTTGGTAGTTAGATATCATTAGGCGGCAACCCTAATTAGGGTATTGGGACGGGTTACCCAATTAACCCAGTCTGTTTTGAACCAAAAAAATAAAAAATTAACCTAGTCTGTTGCCATCCCTAGGGACCCACCGACCACCACCATTAGAAGTCCCAGTTGCAAAAAGCAGTCTCAAATTAGAATCTTTTTTCTTTTTTTTTGGGTAGTCAGATATCATTAGGCAGCAACCCTAATTATGGTTGGTTAGCAATTGTCAGTGGTTGCCCAACTTAGAATCAGGCTAAATGGTTAGTGGTTGGCCAACTTAGAATCAGGCTAAACATGATGGGTGTATCAACCGCTTCCAAAGGAAGTTAGGTATTACTAGGGGTGTCAATGGGCTGGGCTTGAACTTTATTGGTTTTTTGAATAAACCCACCCAAGCCCAGCCCGTTTACAAGTCTCAATTTGGTCCGTTGACACCCTTTGGTGTCGGTACTTTAGTCACTCATATTCACTCGCATCTAATGCGCGTAACTGGCCTATTTTTGTTCGTATGAAACGTAGAAAAAGCTAAAAGCACTTTGGATTTTTCAGTTGGCAGCAAATCCTCTCCGGTGATAACCGGATTTTGCAAATCCGGTTATCACCCCTAGAGGTCACCACGTGTCTCCTTTGACACCCATTAACCATGGGTAAGGTTCACCCAACCCTAGGGTTCACCCACCTATTTTTGTTTTTTTTTTTTAAATAATAATTCTTTTTTTAAAATTAAAAAACTGTTTTTAATATTAAAAAAACTCTAAAAACAGTTTTTTAATTTTAAAAAAAGAATTATTATTTAAAAAAAAAAAAAAAAAATAGGTGGGTGAACCCTAGGGTTGGGTGAACCTTACCCATGGTTAATGGGTGTCAAAGGAGACACGTGGTGACCTCTAGGGGTGATAACCGGATTTGCCAAACCGGTTATCACCGGAGAGGATTTGCTGCCTTTTCAGTTATAGTCGGTTAGAAATATTGAGCCCATATTGGTAATTTCAGCTTTTAGTTGGAAGGGGCCACCAAGCCCAGAGAAGCATTCATCTCTGTTAGCTCATCTTTTAACACACGCGTTGCTCCGTTTCTACAAATTTCCCTCCCTTTCCAAGTTCTCCAGTGGTCTGTAATGGCGTATTCTAGGGTTTTCTCCTCCCTCTTCCTTCATTGAAACACTTCGATTCGAGTATGGAAATGCAGAAAGATCAAACTAACGTTTTATCAGTTTGGTGGGAAGTAGCTGTTGAAATGTGATTCTTCACCCGATTTTCTCAAAATATCAGTTTTCTTTGTTTTAAAATTTAAATTATGGTTTATTCAAATCGAGCTTACGTTTTGTTCAAATCTCGCTTCCTTCATTCAAACACTTCGATTCGAGTATGGAAACGCAGAAAGATCAAAGCACCGTTTGACCAGTTCGGTGGGAGGTAGTTGTTGAAATGTGATTCTTTGCTCGATGTTCTTAAAAGCCCGATTATTTTTAATGTTAAATTAGGGTTTGTTCAAATCACGCTTACGTTTTACTCTTCATTCATCAGCACCAACTTCTTAGCTTGTCTTGGAATCCAAAGCTTGATGTTTGCATTTTATCAAATATCCTTCTCGTTATAGTAAGCAATTTATGCCATCAAATGTGAATTCTGCTCGTATGTTTTAATGGGTTTGTTGTTCGGTTTTAGAGTTCTTTAGTTGTCTGCTCTATGTGTGTATGGTGATCGATGAATGGTAGAGGTTTGAGTGAAACTGTGTAGGAACAGAGGTTGATGCAATTCTCTCGAATCTGTGGTAATTTTTGCTTAGAAGTGGTATTAGATTTTCATGGGGGTCTTATTGTTGGGAGCAATGATTTGGTGCTGCGAAGGAAAAGAGGCAGTTGCATTAAGTCTATTTTCTAATGGTGAAGATACCCGGATGAGGTAACTCTGAGTCTCTGACAGCTCGAAGCTGCATAGAGATTGTGGTTTAATGGGTAAGCAAGCGTCCCCCAGAAGTCCACGCCCTCCACCGCTGAATGTTGACCTCTCGTTTGGGCTTAAAGACTATCAGAGCAGATGCACAGAAACTGTATCAGGCATAGATCCTTCTTTTGGGAGGAGAACGTTAGGGAGAGATTATTTATGGCACAAAACTGTGATGCTTCAAGGGTTGAAGAGTGATACTGTAAAACTTGGTGCTTCTAAAGGCATCTATAGTGGGAAAAGGCTGGTTTGGCTTCGTAAGCATGTTAGATTGATTGTTTTTGTGTTTGGGTTGATGGGTTCTCTTTTCCTGCTTGATTCCCTTATGTTCTCTATTGTTCATTCCATGAATCTTAGGAATGGTTCACCCCAGAGAAAATCAAGTGAATTGCAGGTATGATTCTGCATTTCACTGTGTTATATACTTTGGACTTTGGAGCGAATTACTGTGTTGTGATGTCAAATATTTATTTTTTGGTCAACTATTATTGTATCCCTGTGTAGGAGATTAGTTTTGGATAATGAGAACTTGGAAATTGTACCAAGCGTATGAATTTTGTTTACATTAATAGTGTATAGAATTTTTGTTATGTAACATGGATCATGACTTGTAATATTATTAGCATGCATTATAGTAATCAATTTGTGCTAAAAAAACAATGCCAACTAAATTGATATTATTATTTGTTACATGAATTCCAGAAGGATGAGAGGAGTGGTTACGTTAGCGAAGAAAAGTCAACAGTCCTGATGTATAGTCGGCTCCTAAATTTGGCTTATAGTGCTCTTGCAGAGGTTTGCTATCCAACACACATAATGTGGATCTGTTTGTGTATATATTCAATAATCTTTTTTGACAACAAGATTGGGTATCTATAATATCTGGTACCTTAATTATGCAACAGAAGGAGTTTAGACGTTATTCATCAAATTTCTGGGTGGAGCCTTATAAGCAGGCATCTGCATGGAAACCTTGTGCAAATAAAAGTACTCCAATAAATCAAGGTAATTTTATTTCCAGTTTTTTGGACTTCGTGCTGATTTATGAGGAATATTGATGATTAGCTTATTTTGCAAGAATGACATGGCTTGGTGATTGATAACAATCTTATCAAGTCTAAGGGAGTTTGTTGATAACCAGTTTCTATGATAATTTTGTTGATATGGAAGTTTCTATTATAAATTCCAACTATGTGCATCTGTAATTGGTTTATGTTGTTGGGACAGGGAATCCCACCAAAAACACTGGCTTTATATTGGTGAGCGCCAATGGTGGTCTTAATCAACAACGAGTTGCTGTAAGGATCTAAACTCCTTTATTACTTTTTCTTTCTTGTTGTAGAATATAGCAAACTTTTGAAATCAAATCAAGTCTTTGGTATTCTCTGCGCAACTCAAATTAGCCTTGCAGACAGAAAAATAAATCTCGGAGATTCTACAATAAAGGATTTTCTCCTTTCTTTGGATTAGATAGTTTTCTGTATCATTTTTAAGAAATGATAAATGGGCTTGAGCCCGTTGCTCAATTGGTCGATGTACTGCATGGTTGGTTGCGTGTTTGGGTCCAGCTTACCCACCAAGAAAAGTCATTTATCAGAGATAGGGAAAGTCCATTGAGAACCATCTTGCATTTCTTTGTGATGTTCTTACGTAATAGTTGCCCTTCTGTTTTTCAATCCATGTATTTCTCATTTTCTGGTTGTTCATCCTTATAAAATACAATGTGCTAAATTCCGATCGTCTATCAAATGGTTGAATAACCCATCCAATTGAACTATCATAGCAATCCGATTGGTGATATGGTTTGAAATTTTGGGAAAAGATTGAAAATATTATTTGTAGCTTTGAAAACAGGTGAAGACTTGAAACACTTGGAATACTAAAATATCAAGATGGTGTATAGCTGTGGAACTCATTCTTAGCAAGTTCTCATGAATGATAAAACATTTAAAATGGATCTTTCATTTCAAATGAAACTCATTCATGAGCTGTTGTCCTTTCAACCCACCTTAGTCAAAATACCAAGGTTCTATCCAATAGGAAGGGTCTTTGGAGGAAATGGACTCTGTTGACTACCCAGACATTTGATTGTCCTCTAACGCAGTTCTTTGGTGTGTTTTAGCAAAGAAACATGTGGTTTATTGAATTCATTTGCTCGAGGAACACTAATATCAACAGTTCTACCAGAACTATTGGCCTTTGCTCTCACAATAGCTTACCCAATATCTTTTTGCCTTTGTAGAAACAGACATCAGGTGTACTTCCTCCAAATACGGATAATCGAGCAGACTGTCATTTTTCTAGATTGTATGCACAGATTATTTTCACTACCCTGCAAAAATGATCGCAGTCTGCTGATTCAGTAGTCCAACTATATAAATGGATCATATAAAAACGATTAGAGCAAGCGTTATGCATTGATAGAGTACAGTGTGTAGCTGTTTGTGAGGAATTTACTGCAACAGAATAGGACCTTCTCTTTATATGGTTTTCATGTATGCTTCAGCATTGCGAGTTAGGTTATTACTTGCTAGTAACAATAGTATGAATATTTGCGGAACCTTAATCTTGTTTAAATCTCATAGTTTGCCAAGTTCTTTGACATGCCGCTACTTTTTTTTTCTTTTCAATAGAAACAATTGAAAGTACAAACTTTTTAGGATCATAAGAGAATAAGTCCAATATTTTGCACATAATCTTGAACGAGCGAGCCAATGAAAGACACAAGTGGGGCCTTATGTACTTATTAAAATTGTTTGCCTCTTAAACTATTTAACTTAGGCAACGATACATGTCTTAGATTTCAGACACCATAACTCAGGTAAACCCAACAGTAGGGCATGCCCACAAGTAATAGGATAATATGAAAATTTGTGTGTGTGTGTATGTGTAATTACAAAAGTACCTTGATGTATACATTGCTTGGACACACTTGATATTAAGTGCCAGGTACACTACCTACCAGGCTACCACAACCGTGGAAATAAAAATCGTTGAAACCGATACAAAACAGGTGATACGTATAAGTATCGATAGTCCCCTGTACGATATTTATACTAATACGAAACGGGCGATACATATTGTTTATTAATTATTTATGTTTTAATTCATCATGAAATTGTAATTGTGTTTGCTACTTTGTTTTAGAGTTGCTTCCCATTACTTTATATTGGTTCCTATAACTCATTTGATTTAAAAAAAATTTAATTTGATCTATTTATTTCTCTTAAAAAAAATTATATGTATCGTCTGAAACCGATATGTATAGGTTTCGGTTGGGACCGATACATCCCCCGAAACTGTATTTTTAATTCTTGACCACAACACATGCATACAATTTACTCCATATTTAATATAGGCGATTATTTAGATAACTTGTTTATTTCAAGTTTACAACATTAGAAGGGATATAGCTAGGTAAGCTGATAGGTATGAAGGCTATATGAGTAATGGTGGGAAGCAAGAATTTGATAAACTAAAGTATATCTTAGTAAGAGTTCGACGTGTCTAACAAATGAGCATGAAAAAATCAAATTTAGTATATCAAAAAAGTAAATTTCCACCAAAGCAGAACATTTATATAACACTAGAAGATAGAAGAAATATAAATTAGGCCTATAGATGGGTAGATGTCTGACAAGCTTGTCCAATACGTGTCTGAAATGGAAAAACTTTTTTGGAATTAGATGTTATGTTTACATCACTCTAAATAAAGAATATAGGAAAAGTTTGAACCATATGAACTTGGTTCCTTGATGTTATATGGGCATCTGGTTTAGCATCCCTTCAACTTGCGATACATAAGTAATCATTAAATGCCTACTTGTATTAAATGCCTATTTATTTCTCTTTCAATGAACATAACTGATCAGGTTAGTTTTCAATGTTTGCAGGTTTGCAATGCTGTTGCTGTAGCATCTCTTCTTAATGCGACTCTTGTTGTTCCCAAGTTTCTTTACAGCAATGTCTGGAAGGATCCCAGGTGTGACATCATATCTGACGTTATATTTCCTATATTTATTTCTTCTGTCTTCTTTTGATTTTTAGTGCTGATGCATCTATTATTATCTGAACTCTAGCCGAATAGACAATCCTTTCATTTAGAATCCTCAGAGGTTGCAGTTATTAATCTCTGGCCAGTTCTATAAAATATGCTATTTGCTTTCTTGATCTTGTCTTTGTCTGCTTTTCCTGCTCTCAGATTTGATATGGTAGCCTTGTATTATTCAAAAAAAAAGTAGGGCTTCAGTTAGAGATGCTACAGCAACATTCCACCTTCGATGTGAATGTGTGGGTTGGCCACGTGATAATTCTATACTTAATATTGCCTTCTGTTGGTTCAAACTTTAAATTCTACTTTGTTGGTGTGCCTAGAAGATGATCATGGTCTTCTTTCTCCCTCATTTCAGTAATCTCATAATTGTTTTAAATCATATGACTTCCAATTTATTTTACATACTTGTACAAATAACATTTGAATTGACTCCCACTTTATCCACAAAGTATCTGGGGGAGATAGAACTTATTTATGTGGTGTCACATGGCCAGGTAAGTATATCTTTACCAAGGCTTTGCTGAAGGTTTCACATGCTTCATTGTGAAAAAAGTTTTGCTAGTATACTATTTTACACTGCTGTACCATTACGAAAGCGGATTTGGTCCTTTAACCATTTGAGTTGGCTTTCCCCCTTAGGGATCTTATTTAAACAAAATATGTAAAGTGAAACACGACTTCAGAATTTCAATGTGAAATCACCACTGCCATGATTTGGACATGGAGGTCAATGCCATGTAGCATTTTGGTTGGATCATCCTGATGGATTACCCATAGTTTCAGGGAAGCTATGCACAATGCTCGCTTCCATCACATCTCATTTAGTGGTCGAAGAGGACTATGGATGTGGGATGTGAATACATATGGAGTTTAGGGTTAGAGATTTAGGGTTCAGAGAGAAGAGTTAGGTCTAGGTTTCTTAGGGAAGAAGAGAAAGAAAGGAAATAATAGAGATTAAGGTAAATTGCATAGTAAGGGATAGAGTATCTTACTTGCATCTTATATAAAGAGAGAACACTACATATATACACTTTTACAAATATACCCACGACATTACATATATCAACACTCCCCCTCAAGCTGGAGCATAAACATTAAACATGCCAAACTTGACAGTGATATCCTGGAGAATAGCAGGGCTAACAGGCTTGATGAAAAGGTCAGCAAATTGTTGAGAAGACGAAACATGCTGAAGAGATAATGAAAAATCCCGAGCTTCCTCTCGAAGAAAATAAATATCAACTTCAATGTGTTTTGTCCGCTCACGAAGCACAGAATCAAAGACAATCTTCGCGGCAGCCTTATTATCACAATATAAAGACATAGGGCCTTGAACAGGAAACCCTAACTCATAGAGGAGTGAACGAAGCTACAAAGTTTCACAAGTGCTATGAGCAATAACTCGATATTCTGCTTCGACACTAGAGCGAGAAACCACAGGTTGCTTTTTGTTATTTCATGCAACCAAGTTGCCTCCAAGAAAAGCACAATAGCCCGAGGAGGAGCGAAGGTCAATAGCAAATCTTGCCCAATCAGCATATGTATAGCCGGAGATCTCGAGGTGACCATGTGAGCGATATACAAGTCTACAACTGGGTTTAGACTTGTTATATCAGAGAATATGATGAACAACAGTAAGGTGTGAAGCACGGGGAGCATGCATGAATTGACTAACCATGCTGACATCAAATGTAATATCTGGATGTGCGAGGGTGAGATTTATCAAGTGACCCACAAGATGCTGGTAGGTATGAGGATCAAAAGGAAAATCACCCTCACTATCATGCAAAGAGAGTTTCGGATCCATGAGAGAAGTAGCGGGTTTACACCCACTCATACTAGTATCGCTCAGCAGAAAAGCATACTTCTATTCTGACAAAAAAATTCCCTTCTTAGATCGAGCAATCTCCTGATCAAGAAAATACTTCAGATGCCTAGATCTTTGACATCAAAGGTACGCCCCAACTCATGCTTAGCATGAGAGATGAAGGAGGAGTCATCACTAGTCATGATGATATCATCAACATATACCAGAAGAATAGTACGGCCTGAGGTGCCAGAATGGATGAAGGTAGTATGATCGGAGTGACATCGCTGAAAGCCCATGCTAAGAACCACTTCACTAAAGCGATGGAACTAAGCACGAGGTGACTGTTTTAAACCATATATAGACTTCCGAATTCTACAAACCTTTCCAGACTCCCCCTGAAGCAGGAAGCCAGGAGGGGGTCCATATATACCTCCTCGATAAGATGCCTATGAAGAAAGACATTCTTGATGTCCAACTGATAGAGATGCCAACTCTGATTCGCCGTAAGAGAGAGAAGGACACGAACATAAGTTAGTTTTGCCACATGAGCAAAAGTAGCATCACAGTGAAATAGGGGTGTCAAAGGGCCGGGTTGGGGTAGGGCCGGGGTCAACCCTAGCCCTACCCTTCCTTATAAGAGTAGAGCCCTAGCCCGGCCCTAGCCCTTCAAGGGCCGGGGTTGATTGGGCCCTAGCCCGGCCCCTCAAGGGCCGGGGCCAAGCCGGGCCGGCCAAAGGGCCGGAAGAAAGAGCGGAATTTTTTTTTTTTCATCTAAGATAATAAATTTTTTTTTACTACACCGATTGTCAACCTTACATGGAAATGGATACCCTCCTCTTTTATTCGGGTTTGGGATCAACATTGCAACAAAAAGAGCAATGACAGAGTTAAAAAAAAAATTTCCTTATCAGTGACAGTCATGCATAATAAACCAAAACATAGTATAGGTAAACAAGTAGAATAATAAAACTATATAGAACAAAATTGAAAATATGTTTAAATATAAAATTGAAAGTAGAGAGTAAGATATGAGAGAGAGAGAGAGATGATCGATGAAGAGCCGAAGTGGTATGTGGCCTGTGCGATTGAAGTTGAAGAATGAAGAGGCAAAGTCTTAGAATGTGAATACAAGTTAGGGTTTGGTCTGTGTTAGGTTGGTTTTTATAAGGTCTTTAGTTGGCGCAATTACAAACATAGCCCTATTTTCATAACGTTAATGAAAGGTTAAAGGGAGCATATTAGTAAAATTATTAAAAAATATTTATCTTAAGATAAAGTAGGGTCGGGCCGGGCCGGGAAGGGCCGGACAGGGGGAGCCCTAGCCCGGCCCTAGAGAACAAGGGCTTCCAATTTTTTGGCCCTGCCCGGCCCAAGGGCTGGGGTAGGGCTGGGCTTTGGAGGGCTTTGGAGGGCCGGGCCGGGCCGGGTACCCTTCTATATGGGCTTTTTTGACAGCCTTAACAGTGAAGCCCATAGGTCAAAGTAAAGTCGTGGGCAACAAGACGAGCCTTATACTGAGCAACACTGCCATCAGAGTTATGTTTGACTGTGAAAACCCAACGGCAGCCCACAGGTTTCTTCCCAGATGAAAGAGGAACCATATCCCAAATATGATTAGATTAAAGGGCATTCATCTCGTCAACCATAGCACCCTTTTACTCAAGATGAAGAAGAGCAGCATGAACAGATCGAGGAATAGTCACAATGTCAATTGCTGAGAGGAAGACTTGGTATGAGGGAGATACAACATGATAACAAACATACTTGACAAGAGGGTAAGGGGTAACATAGGAACGTACACCCTTGTGATGAGCAATAGGCAACTCAAGATCAAAAGCAATATAAGGAATAATAGTAGCGAATGAACTGGAATAAAAGAAGGTGGAGAAGTACCTTGTAGAGTGGCCTGAGGAGAAGACGGTGGTAGAGGAGCATCGGAGAAGGAGCCAGGCAGTCCTCGACTAGAGTACATGATAAACTCCCTCTGTTGTGGAAGGTTCCCTAGAACAAGTAAAGACAAAGAGATAGTAGGCACAATAGGAGTAGGAGAGAAGTATGTACTGTGTCACGCCCCAAAATCCCCCCTAGGAGAATGTGAGATCTTTGGCACATGACTTAGTTATCATACCATTTTGTTCGAAGCAATAAAGGCATACTAAATTATGGACCTGGAAATTTCTTCAATGAATTAACATTTAATATCTCAATCGAACATCAATTAAAATTTGTAATTAAACTGAACATACATAATCTGAATCATCCTCATGATTCTCAACCATTCATTAAATCAAAACATAAATCAATAATAAGTCAATTACAATTTCTCTGGAATTTAAACAATTTATTATATAAACTAAAATAATAGTAAGACCCTCAATCGAAACCCCGTTCCTCTTCGGAATGATCACTTACAAGATTTTCATTTACGTACTCTTCAACTCAAGGCTCTTGGGCACAATTATCAAATCCCGAACTTGCCGACAACAAAGTTATCGCTTATCGGCTCAGTAACAAGTTACTCCGCGTATATTACAATCCATAGTAAACAATATCATAACAATAACATGCATACGTTTAACAGTTCAATTCCAGTTCACATACATAAATCAGAGTGCGGAAACATCTTTTCTTTTGCAATTCTTACATGTGACCCACTTGTGCTTGTTTCTCTTACTTTTCTAACTTGTCTTTCTTGTCTTACTTTATTGACTTGTCTTTCTTATCTTACTTTTTTGACTTGTCTTACTTTTTCGTGAATGAATCAAACAACATGCACTGTGCAATAACTTAAAATAACTCTACCCCATATATTGGGTAAAAACTAACATATACCCTACTTACCGAGGTATTACATGGTTTGCACATTATCCGGTGCATACGGCTTGTTTGCACATTATCCGGTGCATGCGACTTGTCTACACATTATCTGGTGTATACAACTTGTCTGCACATTATCCGGTGCATACAGCTTATCTTGCCTAGATCTTAGGCTTGTTGGTACTGGAACAGTGCAAAACTCAATCATGCATTCATTGCTTTCGTGTGTACTTGTAATCTTTTTTTTATCATGCTTGTATATATTCATTATCTTGAGTGAATGCATGGTAATATACCATTGGTTAAATTATACCTAAGACTATCAGTCAAGGGTCATAGGAAATCTCATTATAGCGTTTCATTCCACTATTTTAACCAGACCTAGGCAAGCAAAACTCTCATCAAAGGTTCTTTTACCCAACAATATATCACGTATAACAACATAAAAATAAACACACAACAACATTCATATTTCCAATAATTTAACAACTTTAATCACAATTTATTTTCAATATGCATAATTCACAATCTAATTTAAATATCAAGACTCCCTTTTTAATCGAGATCAATATCATAATTACACCACATAATTTATCAATTATAATTCTCATAGATTATATCCACAAAGCACACTAACATGTAACCCTAATCTCACAAAGAATCTACATCCATCATTCAATTATTTCATACATTCCATTTAACTTCATAAATTCATCCATTCCTTCATTTTCAATCCATACATACACCACAAATTTCATTCCCTTCTCCCCTTGTTGATATACATAATAAAAATCATAAAGAAAACATTTCTAAAAATCATAAATATCTTTCATAAGAAATATACATAAAATAACATGCCTTGATCTTGTTTCTTACTTTAAATCTAAACTATGTCTTCTTATTTATATTAATGATCATCCTATTGATAGATGGGAAATCCATACTTAAGTTATTCATGAAAACATTGCATGAGGGGTGATCAAAATCCCTTTATCTTCTTATTAATTATGTTTTTTACTTAGATCTTATCATTAGCTTCATACTTTAGATTAATAGTTATAAAATTGAGAACTAGGAAAAATTATTTACGTTATTCACATCCTAATCATATTATTCACATCTTACTTTAACCATTCATGAAACGATACATCAAGGATAATAGAAATTCATAGATCTTGCTTATATTCCCATTCTTACTTAGATCTATCTCTTTTAACTCTTTCTTTAGATTAATATTCTAGATATTGACAACTAGGGATCATTATTTACCTCTCTTGATCGCTTCCCTATGATCTTACGCTTGCGAATGAGTTTTGATCTAAATCTTCAAGTCTCCTTCCTTCTTTTCTGATTGAATATTGTGATCTTTAGGACCTCCCTCTTTGGATCTCTCAAAATACTCTATTCTCTCTCTCTTTTATGTTTATGAGGCTCTAGGAAACCTAATTCACGAGTTAAGGAGATATTTACAGAGTTGGGAACCCTAGGGAAGGTCAAAAAGTCAAAAATTCGCGTTTCTCGGCAAAAATCATGTTTTGGGCGATCGATCGTCTCTAGTGGGCGATTGATCGCACTTTTTTTTAAAACCCGAAACTGTCTTCGGTATTTTACCCTTAACTTTTGACTTGGTTATTGGAATTAGACGATTCAACTTGTGTTGGACTTGAAATTCAAAGGGGAACAATTTCTTATCTAATAGACAAGTCCTAATTTTAGGTCATTGGAGGTCAAAATGTCCCATCAAGTTGAATGAATGAGAGAGAGGACCTCAAAACAATCGGGTTAGAACTAAAAACCCAAGGTTTGAACCCTAGACTCCTAGAAGTTAGAAAATAAATATGTTAACCTCGTTATAGGTAATGGGATGCTCCCGTAGACCTAGAACTTTTAATTTAATAATAATAATAATAATAATAAGTTGATGACTATTATTATCATATAAGGAGTTACTATATCTAGGCATTCCACATTAATTCCTATAGGAAACACATGTATTTTAAAATTAGACTCATATCCTAGGAAATTAATATAAATGGCACGAATGCCGAGGAATTAAATTCGGGTCTCTACAAACTGTCTCGAAAAAGGTAACATCCAAAGAGACAAAGAAATGACGAGACTAGGGATCATAACACCGATAGCTTTTAGATGCACTAGATAACCAACAAAGACACATCTAATAGCCTTATCGTCCAATTTCAGACAACTGAGGTGAAGATCTTGAACCAAGCAGGTACAGCCAAACACCCGTGGCTCAATGAGAAAAATAGGAGCTTGAGGACAAAGAAGTTGATATGGTGAGAGGCCAGCAAGAATGCGAGAGGGTGCCCGATTAATGAGAAAACAGGGAGTGAGAAGAGCCATGGACCAATAAGGCTTAGGCACTTGCATGCCTCACAACAAAGAGAGAGTTGACACTGACTAAATGACGATTCTTGGGCTCAGCAATACCATTTTGTTGTGGTGTGTAAGGACAAGTAAGCTGATGAGCAATATTGTGAGTTTGAAGAAACTGGACAAAAGGAGTAGAGAGATACTCACCACCATTATCAGATTGAACGGCCTTAATAAGACCACTATATTGGGTAACAATCATAACGTGGAAATCTTGAGAACATTTCATCCTTAAACTTAATAAGGTAAACCCAAGTAGCCCGAATGTAATCATCGATAAAAGTAACATAATAACGAAAACCATCACTGGAGGTAACCGAAGATGGACCACAAACATCAGATTGAACTAACTCAAAAGTAGAACGACATCTATGCATGCGAGAAGGATAAACAGTGCAAACTTGTTTAGTAAGCTCACAAGTATCACATTGAAAAGTAGATGAAGAACAAAGTTCACTAAAAGGAGGAATCAAAGAACATAAAGTCTTAGATCTAACATGCCCAAGCTTGACATGCCATAAACGATAAGTATTAAGAGTAGCATCAATTGAAAAGGAAAAAACATAAACAATAGCAACAACAGATGGGACACGATTTGGAGCATAAGCAGTGTCGAAGTAGTACAATCCTCCTCTTTCCACGCTTCTACCAACAATCCTCCTCATAGCCAGGTCTTGAAAGAGACAATGAGAATGATAAAATATAGCACAACAATTGAGTTTGGTAGTAATACTGCTAATTGAAAGAAGATTAGAAGATAAACGAGGAACATGTAAAACATGAGATAAAGAGAGAGAGACAGAGATAAAGGAATATGTCCCACTTCTAAAATAGGAGCAATAGAGCCATTAGCCAAACGAACCTTGGCAGTAGGAGGTGGAGGTGAATAAATAGAGTAACCTTGTGACCCACCCGTCATATGATCATTAGCTCATAAATCAATAACCCAACTAGGGGAAAAAGACGATGTAGTGGCAACATAGGCTGAGGGAGCATGTGTTGCGCCCTAAAATCCACCCTAGGAGATAAGAGGGACTTTGTGCTTGACTAAACATATCATGATGAACCAACTTGCGAAATATACAAAGCAATAATGTAGCGGAAGCGTAACAAAATTTTTCTTTTATATATATACCAACTGTATTCCAAGTTCCAATGTACAAAACTAATGCCTTAAGACATACAAGTAACCCCCAAAAGAATTCCCAAAATACATTTCACTCTCTCTCTCATCTTTCAATAATACCTCGGATAGGGCCAAATGTCAAGATCCCTATCACCCTCAAGAAAGCCGCCTATCGGCTCTTCAACATACTCCTTAATCCATGGTTCCGGAACACATATATCAAAAGAACCCATTGAAGATAATAGTTCGGCTGAGTATGGAATACTCAGCGTATATAAAGACTAAAGTAGCAAGTAGTAGACATTAATAATAACATACTTTACAAGTCAAGACAAAATGAGCAATTCAATGAAATAGGCGAAACAAGCATACTTGAATATTCTCATACGGAAACTATGACACTTTTCAAAATATGGTATGTGCAAGCTTTTCAAAATCTTTCTTCTAAACAATACTAAACAAGCACTAATTTGAGACATTCCTTTGAAAACAAAGTGTTTCCCTCCTCAGAACACCTTATGAGACGAGTTCTTAAAAGACAAAGTGTTTTCCTTCTCGGAACACCTTATGAGACGAGTTCACTTTACAAGTCAGACTTAAAGCCCTTGATTTCTTTGAGTATCTTACATCAAAGTGTTCATGTTCGGAACACCTTTGAGACGAATTCCTCTTTACAAAAATTTATAAGCAAGGCATCAAGCCCTTGATTACGAAACTTTACAAGCAAGGCATCAAGCCCTTAAGTACAAAACTTTACAAGCAAGGCATCAAGCCCTTGAGTTCTTTCAAAACTAAATTATTACTATGAGAAAATATTCACTTTGAGACAAAACTCATTTTCAAGCCAAAATCATTCTTTAAGACAAAACTCATGTTGATTCAAAACGAAAATCTCAACATAGAAGTGCACGTGATAATTTGTGAGTAATAACAAGCAAAATCCCTAATCGTTTAATAACATGGTCATAGTTTACAAAAATCAAGATCATAGACCTTGATTTGCCAAGAATCAAACAAACCTAATTTCTATTAATGAAATACAACAAGCTAGGTGTATCTACCTCTTTGAGCTTGAATCCTTGTGGTTCTTGTGTTTGAGAAGCTTTGGAGACGAGATTTGGGCCTCACCTTTGATCCTTGAGAAAATCCTTTCCAAAACCCTAACTCCTTCTCCTTTTATCTCCCAAAATCTTTTTTAGGTTTAGTGTTCATCTAAACCCCCCGAAAATGGCCTCTATTTATAGCCCAAGGGGTTGAAACCCTAAAAATCCCGCATTTGGGGCTTTTTCGTGACTTTACTGTGCATGACCATTCGAATGGTCTTTTGATCGTTCAAACAGTGGTGTGATCGTTCGAACGGTTATGCCTACTGTTTTTGGTTTCCGAAATTCTGATTCAATATTTACTAGGATTATTCGAACGGTTGAGGTTACTGTCTTCGGATGTTGACGTTTTTATTCATCATCCACTGACATCGTTCGAATGGTCACCTCTGTTTTCTTCTAATTTTCTCATTTTCTTTCTCATTGGCTTAGACCTTTACAGCTTTTAAACATTACTAAGGGTCCTTAAGACCTTAGAACACACGCCATACACATTTACACGATTGAAGCCACAACCCTCCTTCGCATTAACCAAAGTAATGACAATACAAAAGGCTTCAAGCCTTGGGACACTATTCACCGACTATGAACTAGAGTTTCGGGGTTCTATAGCATGGATACCCATGACACATGAAACAGCAGTATCAAAAGAATCACTCTATAGATGGAACTCAACTCGGATCATCTTAGCAACCTGGGATCTCATGGACTCCAGAGCCTCACTCGCAACAACTGAGACTACAGGCAGAGGATCTATAGCAGGAGTTGTAGCAAAGTGAGTAGCAGGATGAGACTGGTAACCCTCGAGATAGCGATGGAGATGATATCAATGATCACGATCATGTCCCACTATACCACAGTGAGCACAAGGAGTAGTAGATCTGCCACAACTGCAACCGCCTTGACCACGACGACCCTTATTAGTCCCCTTACCACATCCTCTAGTAGGACGAAAATCGGTAATAAAGGCGGTATGATCCGGATGGGGCATAGGAGTGGTGCTCGAAGACATAACAGCCTAACAACGTTCCTCACCGAACACAATAGAGTACACAAAATGAAGAGAGGGCAGAGGAGACGTGGCAAGTATTTGAGTGCGCAACTGCTTGAATTCGGCACGAAGACCACGCAAGAAATTATAAATGCGATGACGCTCAATTTGCTTCGTCATAATTTTGGTAGAAGTAGTGAAAAATTTAGATAGAGGTTTATAATGTTTCAATTCTTCCCAACGACACTATAGAGCCCCAAAATAACCAGAGATAGGCATATCCCCTTGCTGAAAATGAACAATCTCATGGGTGAGCTGATAGATCTGAGCATCGTTCTCCACTAGGGCATAAGTCTGAATAAGAGCTTCCCAAAGCTCATGACAACTCTTATAGATAATGTAATGTTTGGCAATCTGAGGTTCTATAGAGTTCAATAACCAGCCCAAAATAATGCAAGTCTCAGCATTCCACTCAGCAATCTCAGGAACACTTGTCTCCGACTTTGGGGTCTCACCATCAAGATACCCTATCTTTGAACGACGCCCAATATAGAGCTCAACAGAGCATCGCCACACAAGAAAATTATCATCATTGAATTTTTAATTGGTGATAGAGTGGACAACGGAGTCGGAAAGAGCTAGCGGAGTAAGAACTTTAGCATCCATAGGAGCAACTTAAGCAGAGAATTATGAAGTCATGCCTCCAAGCTTACAACCCAATTCCAACTTCAATAGATTCAAAGAACAATGGAGTCACACCTCCAGTCAATCAATACCTCATCAAAAACTTGTCCATAGGTATTAAGATTACCAAAAACAATGTTGTCGTAAGCAAACAAAACATAAAAAACACCTCCAACAGTGATAGTGAAAGGGCTTGGAAAAAGCATCATAACACCTTCAAATCTCATTCAAATGGAGTAAACTCAGTTTTAAAATGTTCCTTACAAAAAGGTGGTTCACCCATGACCAATGAACAACATTAACAATGACCCATTCGAGCGAAAAAAATTCTGAACTTAAACAGTTATTTTTTCCCCCAAATTTTTATGTATTTTGCCTTCGAATCTTTATAACTTTATCAATATTGAACCAAATAATACAATAAAGTATTCGAAAATCCTCTAAAATCAAGATCTCTAAAAAAATACCTTCAAAATACCCCCTATAGGCAGCTTAGGCTGTACGACAAACGTCAGTCGTACGACTGGTGACGTCACCCTCGAGTTTCTCTTCTTTGATAGTTGGTTATGGTTTTATCAAGCTTCTCCTTCCTTCTTTGTGGCTTTGATACCAAGATGGAGTTTAGGGTATAGAGAGAAGAGTTAGGTCTAGGTTTCTTAGAAAAGAAGAGAGAGAGGAAAGAATAAAGATTAGGGTAAATTGCATAGTAAGGGATAGAGAACCTACTTGCATCTTATATTAAGAGAGAATATTACTTATATATCATTTTACAAATATACCCACGATATTACATATATCAACAAATACAATAGAGTGGTGTAATAAGGTGAGATGAGATTATGTATTTTTGAATTTTAAATTTGAATATGATTTGATTAGATTAGGATAGGGTTAGATTAGATTTGATTATGGGTAGTTTCTATCTTTAGATCCCATCTTTATATATACCCTATGGGATCATTGTAAAGATTGATCCAATACCAATAGATCTGTTTATTTACATGGTATCAGAGCCATTGATCCTCTGGTGACCTCTAAGTTCTCCATTAGTTTTGGCGGGTGGTGCCGCCACTACCCACCAGTTGTGAATGATCATTTTTTTTTGCTTAAGTTCTACTGTTATCTTTTTTCCCATTATTGCTCTAGTTGAAATCTCTCTATACATTGATACATGTGAATTCTTTTTCCCCGAATGACCGACTTCTTTTTATGTGTTATTGGAAGATATCATGATGATCTAATCTAGTGGGCCACTGGCTCCGACAGACTCTAAGATGAGTAGGAAGAGACAATGATGGACTTAACAGATAGACGGTTTCCACCAACATGCATGATTGGATGTTTCGTTGACTTATTAACAAAGTTAAAATAATCATGGGGCTGACCACCAACACGCATGATTGGATGTTTCGTCGACTTATCAACAAAGTTAAAATGATTATGGGCTGCTTTTTGTAACCAATTGCACGATCCTTTTTCAAAGGACCATGGAAGTGCAGGAGGGTATTAGAGATAGTCTTTGAGATTACAATAGAGTGGTGTAATAACATGAGATGAGATATATCTCATCTCTAGGTAGATTTGAATTTAAAATTTGAATATGATTAGATTAGATTAGGATAGTGTTAGATTAGATTTTTATTGTGGTTAGTTTCTATCTTTAGATTATTACATCTTTATCTACTAGCAAGAAGCCCATGCGATGCACAGGAATGCCAAAAGAAATGAAAAAGTTTAATTTTAGATTTATATAATTGTTTTAAAATGATTAACTTGAAATACATTAAAAATTGTAAAGAAGAATGGTAATAGAATAATTTGGAGTGCTTGCCCCACTCTCTTACTAATTTAACACAAAATTGTTGTCTTTTTTGCCCCGAAAGAGGAGAGTGCATTAGAAGAGAGGGAGGCAAGCTAAACCCAAATAATTTTTTTGGATACAAAAAGTAAAAATATCACTCCACATGTAAGCGACATGGGATTGTCTCTGGCAGATGCCAGAAAATGGTCTCTGGCTTCCCACACATCATCCGACATGTGGCGATAAAAAGGGGAGAAGTCATTTCATTTTCTCCCCATATTTTTGACTTCTCCCCACTTGATATCTCACCTTTTTTATCGCCACATTTCCGATGATGTGTGGAGCCAGAGACAATTTTTCTGGCATCTGCCAGAGACAATCCCATGCCCATGTAAGCCTACAAAATTGAAATTACAATACACATGTTCCGTATACCTCTCATGCCCAAGCATATTATTTGCGTAACATGATGTATATAATGCCTCTAAACAAGATATTTAGTGAAAAACTACCTTTTAGTAAAAGTGATTACGGGCCCTTTCAAGCTTGCATTGTTGATGGTTTTAGTTTGTGTAAATCCTCTTTTGCATTGACAGCCAATACCAAGTTGCGCTTATACTAAAATCTTTGATATGGGATGGAAAAGAGACCCAGTGGAAGAAATACATGAAATATGTACTTATTAGTGTTGCCATAGTCTACATGAATGTGTGTTCTGGGTGGAGGTCTGTGTACATGTGTAGGGGTCAGAGGTTGGACCTTTTAGCATAATCGAACATCAAAGCAATAGCAGAACCAAATATCAAAACAAACAAAAAATGCAAAGGTATGACTTTATATTTGCCAGAAACCTCTACACAAAACCACTTAAACCAGTGAATTAAAGAAGTGACAAAAAACATATAAATAGTAATATGGTGACAATATAAAGTAGGAAAGTGACCTCTCATAGAAGACAGAAACCTTGAAAAGATGATGACATTACAAAGTCATCTCGTTAAAAATAACCAAAGAACTCAATAAATGTAATGCTTCCTGCTATCTGAAATACAATAAGATCTCTAAGCCTAATGAGAGATGGACATACTCACGATGGAGACCGCGAAAAAATGATGACCAATACAGAGCCGTTAAAATTAACCAAAAGAACCCAATAAATGTAATGCTTCCTGTTTGCTGAAACCAGTCAGATCTTTGAGCCTCATGAGAGATGAAACATCAGACAACAATCCTCATTTATTTTTTCTTGAAATCCAGTGGTTGATTTGGACGAATTTATGGTAGAATTGTGTCTTTTGATAGAGATTGTAAAGAGTTGCTTTGACCTCACAAAAAATGAACAACTGCGCCTTATGGTAGAGTTGTGTCTTTTGATAGAGAATGTGAATAGTTATGATGCCCCCTCAAAAGAGTAAACAGTTGCATCCCTTCCCAAAAAAAGTTTGTAGAGTAACCATTCTAAGTGTGAAAGTCATAAAAGGAATTCAAGAGGAATAAAAAAAAACGGCTAAGGGAAGAAAAAGGGTTGCAACTCTTGAATTGACCAAACAAAGGGTTACAACATTTTATAAAGTTACCATGGTTAGGGGAAGAAAAAGGATTGCAACCCTTGGGAGTGACACACGCCCCTTCTCTCCCTCTCACTCGTCTCCTAGCAAGAGTCGTGATCACCCCAAACGAAGAGGTGGGTCGTTTAGAGAGAGTAGTGAATGGTCCGGTTAAAACTGAATTGTTTAAATTGGGGAAATCAATGTGACACGTGTCATAAGATGGTAATATGGTAATCCTACATGGTAGTGGCAGAAGGGGAGAATAGATTCTGGCATAGTATTAGTTAATAGATACCTTATGGGGTCATTGTAAAGAGTGATCCAATTATCAATAAATTAGTTTATTTACAAATATGATGGGCTAGACCCAAGTCTACAGCCTAGGGTGTAGGCCCTGGGAAAGTATCGTTGGATTGGAATCTAAGGCGCCTACTTCTTCATACATATCTCATGTGAGACAAAATCTAAGGTATGATTGCCCATATTAGGCCCCATACTAATATAAAGGCGTGAGGCGCATACCTTCTCGTTTCCTAAGGATGTTTCGAGTCTCTCTTCTTGCTTCTCACTCTGATAACTATGGGATTACCACACTTGCCGCTAGGTAGATATTAATGGCGAGTAGAATTTTTTTCTAAACACGAACTATGGAATCATTGACCATATATTATATTTTATCTAGATTATATTAGCTGGTATTCAACAAATGGGCTTAACAAGCTTATCTAAGATTGCATGCTATCTATGGAACAATCGTAAAGTAACTAAACTAAATCAGCATAACTGGTATGCTATATGATTGGAAGTTCTGTTTTAGGATTACATGATTTTTCGTCATATAAAATGAAAAACCCATTATGGTTCATGTGATTCAGTAAATGACAATGAATAAGTGTACCTGCTGCAATGAATGATAATTAAATTACATGTTTGATTCTGGTTTCCTACTGCCTCTGCAAAAAATGGTCCCCATTTTTATACATGCATTTGATGATTCCTCAGCAGAATACTTATGCTACGTTTCATTTGACGAGAGTGCAGCCAGTTTGGTGATATTTATCAAGAGGAGTATTTCATGAATATTTTGAAGGATGAAGTGAATATTGTAAAGGATCTGCCTCATCATCTTCAATCACTAAATGTTGAAGCAATTGGTAGTCTAGTATGAGCATTTCCTCTTGCTTTATATTATTTAATAAACAGCACATATTTTAAGGATACAGTCTTAACCCTTTTACCTTTCTGCTCAGATTACCGATGCAGATATTATGAAGGAGGCAAAACCTATTGAGTTTGTCAAAACCGTGCTTCCTCTCCTACTACGGAATGGAGTTGTTCACTTCCTTGGATTTGGCAACAGACTCGGCTTTGATCCATTACCTTTTAAACTTCAGGTTGAGGATAGTCCTTAGAGGTTTAAGTATTGCAGGATAGATTTTACTGCCGTGGAAACTAAACCTGATTGTTTTCTAAAGTTAAATTCTGCATCCTATCATGGTTGAAACCCTAATGAACCATCTTAAGTTCCTTCTAAACACTTATTAGGTTTTGACTGTAAGCTATGCCGCATAAATATAAAAGTGCATTAGATGTTGTACTATAGAAATACTCTCTCCCCCCCCCCCCAGGAAAAAAAGACTCTTTATCTTGTGTCCTTTAATTATCTGGGTAATGAAGATTATTATGAATACACTAGTGTGCATATATTTTTGGAAATTGTAGCTTGTAAATATTTGTAACTAGTTGCAACTCTTGGGAGAATTGAAGATACATAGATGTAAATTGTGCATCTAACTGTATTTTAAGAGAAGTTCTTCTCAAACATTATTAAATATTGATTGCAATGTGTTTCTGGTACCAATTTATGGCGCTCAGATTTTTGCATAGAATCTTAGAATGTTTTACAAGATATCCTTTGCATATATATGTGGGCTAAATCTTATAATTATTTACAAGATATCTTTACATCCATGTGTGTGCTAGATCTTATAATGTTTTACAAGACATCCTTTACATCCATATGTGGTGCTCATGAGTGTCCTTGTATGTGTGGGCCGTGTGTATTTTTAAATTTTGTTTCAGAGATTAAGGTGTGTAACTTCTTTGCTTGCATGTAAATTGTAATACATTTATTCGTCATATAATATTTTTCAATTTATTGCAGAGATTAAGATGCAAATGTAACTTCCATGCTTTGAAGTTTGTACCAAAAATTCAACAAGTCGGTTCATTGTTGGTCAGAAGGATACGAAAATACGATGCTGCACAGAGTATGTTGGATAAGCAACTTCTTGGAAAATTCATGCCCGATATTCCGTCGAAAGGGAATGATGCTGCAAAGGGCCCATCCAAATTTCTTGCTTTGCACTTAAGATTTGAAATGGATATGGTGGCCTATTCGTTATGCGAATTCGGTGGAGGAGAAAATGAGAGAAAGGAACTCCAAGCCTACAGGGAAATTCATTTTGCCTTGCTTGTTGAACGCTTGAAGAAAACGGAGTATGCTTTTTGTTTTTCTTGGTCTTACTAATCTCTCTTTTCTAATAAAGTTTTGATCACCATCTCTTGGTACGGTACCAACCCCTTCTATTCACATTTGTTGCAGGCCCGTTTCTCCAGCAAAATTAAGAAAGTTGGGGAGATGCCCATTGATGCCAGAAGAAGCTGCACTTGTTCTATCTGGTCTTGGCTTTAAGCGTGGCACTTACATCTATCTTGCTGGGTCTTATATATATGGAGGGAAATCCAGGATGCAACCCTTTACTGGCCTTTATCCCAATTTGGTTACAAAAGAAGATTTCCTCACGCCAAGTGAACTTGCGCCCTTTAGGAATTACTCTTCTCAGGTACACTGGCAGTAGCTGGTTCATTTAAATTTTAAAGGATCTCTCTTACTATCAGAAACTTTAGTATTTTATTATGTCCCTTTCATCAGTGGAGCTTTAGCAGTTCGTTCTTGGAAACAATAAGTTATAGTTTATACATTTATTGGTTTAACAACGAACTGGCTGTACAATATTTTTTTGAACCACTTGCAGGGTGTCTACATTACACTAGTACAATAATAAACCAGAGGCGGCCATTTAGGGAAGATCCACACTTTGATGATAAGGAGGCATATTGTTACTGGATGCCGCAGGCCTTTGCTTTTGATTTTCTAGGATGTTAACTGAAATTTTATGAAAACCTAAAGATTTGATCTTTTAGAATTATACCTTTCGAACAAATATATGTAATTAAATAGGATGTATTTCTGTTAGAATCTTGTAACATACTTGGGAGGCGATCTCTATAATTAACTGTATGTGGAACTATGGATATCCTGGGCTTAGTTATTGAGGGCCTGGGGCGGCTCCTAAGAGTTGAAGTAAGCGACTTTGTGACCTGGAAATGTTGTCATGTTTAAGATGAAGATAGGACAGACTCTAGGACTTGATGGTGTCCCAATTGAAGCGTGGAAATGTGTAGGAGATAGTGGTTTGTCCTGAACTCCTGATCGACAAGCTGTGTAATAAGATTTTGATGATTGGGAAAATGCTAACATGTGGAGTACTCTAATACTTATATACAAGAACAAAGGAGATGCCCATAGTTGCACCAATTGTCGCGGATCAAACTTATGAATCATACTATGAATTACAAGAGTGATGACACAAAGACTAATGCAAGTAACTGAGGTATATAAACCAGTTTGGATTCATGCTGGGGAGGTCTACCATTGAGGTTATCTTCTTAATTCCTACTCAGGCATTGGATAGAGAAGTTTAGAGAAAGATGGAAATTCTGCTTATGGTCTATAGACTCTATATTGACTTTGAAAAGGCATACGACAAAGTTCCAAGAGAGTTACTCTGGTTGGTGTTGGGCAAGAAAAGATTTCCAAGAAATGAGGGTGAGATAAATGAGTTCCCACTTCCCAGTGATATATAGGTTTAGATAAGGGTGGGTTAACTCTTAGTATCCATCTTTTTACAATTGTTGACGGCTCATTTAGTCATATTAAAATGAGGTTCCTGGGTGTATGTTATTTGCAAATGACGTGGTATTGGTTGATGAGACTAAAGAGGGGGGTAAATGCAAAACTAGACAGTGGAGGATACCCTAAAATCTAGGGGTTTTAAAATAAGTCGGACCAAGAAAATTATATGGAATGAAACTTTAGTAAGAGCATGAATAGGGGTGAGGTGTTACTTAAGATTGATGTCCATGAACTACCTCAAAGCAACCGATTCTAATATCTTTGCTCAAGTATTCATAAGGTTAGGAGGATGTTGCACTATAATTAGAGTTAGGTGGCTAATGTGAAGATGTGGTTCCTGAGAGTTATATTATCAATGTTTTCCATATAGGACAACAAAACTAGCTATATTTTATTGATCAAAATGTGTGGCAATCAAAAGAAATGTATTCATAGAATGAGTGTAACTGAGATGAGATATTGACATGGATGAGTGGAAAGAAAAGGAAAGTTAAGATCCGTGTTGAGCATATTCGAGAATTTTGGGAGTAGCTATGATATTTGATAAAATAAATGAGAGTCGATTGTGATGGTTTGGACACGTTCAACGAAGACAGTGACTCACCAGTGAGAAGGAATGAGTTGGGGCAAGTTGAAGTCCTTAGAAGTGTAAGGAGAAGGCTGAAAAAGACATGGATACAGTTAGTAAGAAGATTTGATAGCACATGTTCTAATTAAAGATGTGGTTCTTGATACACTAGAATGGCGGAAAAGTAGGATGTGTATGTGGCAGTGGTATCTACCGTCAAAATAAATGGCGGTGAGACAAACATGTTTCCTTTGAAAATAGGTTTATATTGGGAGTCAACTATAAGTCCGCATCCTTTTACACTGGTTATATATTAATTGATGATTAACATTGAAGGAGGTTCCTTAGTGTATTTTATTTTGTAGATGACATGGTATTGGTTGATGAGACTAAAGGGGCGGAAAATGCGAAACTAGAAATGTAGAGGGATACCCTTGGAATCTAAGTTTTTTAAAATAAGTTGTACCAAGACAATACATGGATTCGTACTTCATCAAAAACACATATAACCAAAGTGAAAACTTCCAATTCATAAGGAGCATAGTGACAAAGTTGGGGTTCGGGAATAATTCGGCAGAGGTCAAGTTCGGAAAATTTTGGGAAATTCGGTAAAATTCGGAAAATATTCGGAACAAATAAAAAATAAATATAAAAATATACTGAACAAGTTGATTAAAAAATATATAAAACAAGTAGTTTTTTTGCCAAGTTTGAGAAAATAATTTTGAAAAATTCGGGAATAATACGGAAAATTCGCAAATAACAATTCGGGAATCCAATAATTCACGAATAATTTGACAAAGCAAAAATGCGCGAATTTTTGAAAAAAACAGAGTTTTTTGTTACAGAGATAAGGAAGGAGATATTGAGGAGGATGTTGCCGTAAAATTGATTTGGGTGGAGAGACTTGCTTTTGGAGTATTGTGTGACTGACGCATTTTGACTAAATTGAAACAAAATTTTGTCGGACAACAATAAGACCAACTATACTTTATAATGCAGCCTATTGTCCAATCAAGAAGCAAAATATTCATAGAATAAGCTTGTTGAAATGGAGTGCAAAGACTAAGAAAATAAGATAAGCAATGTGCACATTCAAAAGAATTTGGGAATAGCTCCAACGAATGATTAATTGGATGAGTTGGTCGAGATGATTTGGACAAGTTCAACAAAGACTAATAATGGCATCAATTAGGAATGACAACGGGTCGAGTTTGGACCGGGGGCCCCCCCAACCCTACCTTGACCCTAATGGAAAACTCCTACCCCATTCCCGTCCCAAACTTGGGGCGGGGCGGTTCCAATTTATCAAAACACTTCTTAAACCTGTCCCCATCCTGCCCTGTCCCGTAAGTACTAAACGGGACCGGACGGGTCGGGACTATATTTCATATTATAAGTAATATATTAAGGCAATTTTAGGATTAAATTAGAGGTAAAATAGTGATTTCACAATATAAATGGGACGAGGCGAGGCAGGGCAGCTTAAACCCATCCCCGGCCTGAACCCGACTCGGGTTTAACATTTCATTCGCAAACCCAACCTTACCCCGTTTAAGAGCTCCCCAAACCCGTCCCAATAGGGGCAAGGCGGGTTACCCGATTAACCCGGCCCGTCGCCATCCCTAGCATCAGTGAGGAGTGAATTGGTGCAAAGCAAAGGTTCTGAAAGGGCAAGGAAAGGCCGAAAAGAACGTGGATGAAGATAGTGAATAAAGATTTGATAACACACGCATAACCGAAATTATGGCTCTTGATAGAGTAGAATGGAGGAATAGCTGGGATAATGCATTGAAGAAGAAGACAGTTCTATTATCTCTCTTCACCAAAATAAATGAATCCTGGAGTGAAGTGCAGCCAATTCTAGTTCATATTTAAGTTTTCATTTTTCACCCTCTTAGAACCAGGACCTTTGCTATCGCAGTAAGCTAAGTTATATTGGTTATGAAAACATCATACTTGAGCCAACAAGAACCTTTAATGTAGTTTGTCTTATGTACAGACATCCCACTCCTAATACTGGTATTCTTATAACAGTTTATAAAGTTGATATGTGCGTTATATTAATATATCTCGTGAATAATGATGTTATTTTCATCCGCAAATAGATGTCCATGTGAGGGGTGACCCTCATTGATAAGCTGTGTTAGGACAGCCTGCGTGCATTTTCTTTTCTCATGTAGAGCACCGTCTGCCTGTGTGCACGAATCCTTATCTTTACTATTATAATGCGAGAGGCATGCGTAGATGATTTTTTGGAAATTCCCACATTACCCTTATGTAAAAACAAAACATTGATTTAATGTTTTACTTTAATTCCCAAACTACCCTTGCCTTTGATTTAACATTTTACTTTAATTCCTAAACTCCCCTTGCCATATATCTATTTAGAATCACAGCCAATCGTGATTGACCTCAAGGAGAGTTCAATCACACCTGTGGGTTAACACGTGCCCCTTTTAATTCCTATTAACTGTGGTTAACTACTTCCCCTCGCTCTCACGTGCATTGCACGTGCCACTAGCGACTTCAATCAGGTGTCAATCAGGTGTCGTTAACTCCTTCCCCTCGCTCTCACGTGCATCGCACGTGCCACCCGCTAGTTTATTATAATAATAGTTGCACCTATCTAAGATTAGGACAAACAATTGCACCTATCTGATTGTCAAGCTTTAGAGCCAACTCTTTACACCCCTAGGAGAAAACGCCTCTAATTCCTATGTTGTTTCCTTAAGTGATGGAGACTGACCTTTTTTTTAAACTTTATCTTCTTACAACTTTCTTGATACAACCATTTATAATTTCTGAAAAGAAGAGCATGTTATAATTGCAGTTGGCAGCGCTGGACTTCATCGCCTGTGCAACTGCTGATGTGTTTGCTATGACCGACTCGGGGAGTCAGCTATCATCTTTGGTCTCTGGATATCGGATCTACTATGGTGATGGCCGTGCTCCAACCTTACGGCCTAATAAAAAGAGGCTTGCAGCAATTTTGTCAGAGAATGACACCATAGGATGGAACTCTTTTGAAGAAAGAGTGAGAAAGATGGTAGAGGAAGGCCAAAGGGTGCGTGTGAGGGGTGTTGGTCGAAGCATTTATCGGCAGCCGACGTGCCCTGAGTGCATGTGCAAGTCCCATTAGGATGCCCCCTCCCTCACTGCGACAGCAACATTTTTTTTTTAAAGGTTTTATTCTTAATTTTTTGGCCAACGACATCATAGCTTCAGAACTGCAGCCAGATCATTGTCCACAAAGCCAAAGGCTCTTACGGGTCTATGATGTTCCTTTACTTTTTGATTGCCTGAGATTGTAAATTTCCCTTTTAAGGGGCCAAAATGCATTTGTTAAATCACATCTTTGATTAATATATGAAAACCTTTTATTTGTGGCTATAAATAAAATTATTTCCCATTGTTTGGTAATATAAATGTCTCTTTTCTTTTTGTCGCTCTTCCTATCTTCTCTTTCGTCTCAAAGCTTCTCTATTTTTCAGACTTCTTAATAAGGGCCCAAGTCAAGTGCAACTGCATTCTAACTTGCTAATAATTTTGTTTGGAGACAGGTTAGTTCGGGATACTGTAAAGCAAATGTTATAAACTATTTTTGAGTTTTGGCGGAAGGAAATTTTAATTAAATCCATAACTGGAAGTTTGTACCTGGTTTGTCCGAGCCATCGGTTTTGATGGTTCACAGCCAAAAATCATGCCAACTCAATCACATACTTTCTTTTCTTTTTTCACAGTTTCTGTTCTCAGACCCATTTTCTGGCCATCCAAATGGAGCCGATGTTTAGCCAATCTACTGAATTTGGATGGTTAGAAACACATAGACAATAGTATTAACCATATAATGCTCTGAAGATGTCATCCCCTACACTGAGTTGACAAGGGAGAAAATAAATTAGATTTATTCGATTAAACCCGGCTCATACATACAATAAGTGAAAAAAAGAAACAAAGCAGCTAGGCCATTATGATGTTACTCTGAGTCAAAACATAGAAATCCCAGCTCACTCTTCCTATTTCATTAGGATTGTGATCATCATCATAATCCTTCTCTGCAAAGACTTTTCCTTTCTCATTTTTATTCAGTATGGCATTGCATCATGACGGAGGGAAGAAACGGTTGAGGTTGAAAGGGAGGGTGTAGAACTCTTCATTCCGGCAGTCTCCTTTGAATGTCCGGAATCTGTCCCACCATGGCATCCCTCTGTCTTTGGCGCTGGCGCTATCCTTGTAATCAAGTGTGTTGTCTAGGAAAACGGCAACAATCAAAGCGACAGTGGGGGAGGAGAAGAAGACAGTGTTGAGGAAATCATTGAACTGCACAACACCAAATCCAAACCTGACTTGTGAATCAACTCTGTGGGTTGTTAGCATAACACCTCTGCTATATAATCTAGCCATAACAGGTTAGGTCAAACCCAAACATGCGACAAATTATCCATTATATTGTCTAAAGACCGTCTGACTGTTCCGACGTACATGGGAATATGACATGTTTATTCAGATGGTCAGAGACCATCTTCAGAAGAGCTGAATGATGGGTAAGTAATTTGAGTTGGTGTGCTGAATGAATGGATGATAAAATGGCAAGCAATATGAGAGCAGAGGTCAAACCCAATCTCCATGTGACAAATTGTCTTCTGTATTGTCATAGACCATCTGACTGTTCCGATTCTAAGTACTGTTTGCATAATTAGATGCCTAATGTACATGGAAATATGGTAAGGTCATTCAGATGATCAGACCATTCTAAGAGCTGAATGGATGGTAAGTAATTTGAGTTGTAGGTGTGCTTAATGGATGGTAAAACAACAAGCAATATAAGAGAAGAGGTGTGAATATTTATAGTGAATTTGTTAATCATTCACTAGTCTTTTTTTACCCCCTATGTAATGAATACCATTTTATTAAAGAGTGTTGGTACTTTTGTATTTTCATAGGGGATATCATTGAATGTGGGAGACAAAAAATACATGGAAAGTCAAACTGTACTTCTTCTCTCTTGTATTTAATGGTTGGTCTCCTATGAAAGACTAAACTATCCTTAAATTTAGTGTGTGTGGTAATTAATACATGTGGAAAAATGTCTTTGGTGAAGGTTACCAAGTTCACTCACTGAGTGAACATTAGCAACACCCATATATTTAGGGAGAAACTGAGTGGTTATGATTTTAGGGAGAAACTGACTTTCCTTAAAACCGAAAAACCTTAGCAACACCCATATATTTGAGAGAATAATGTTCCTATTAGCACCGCTGATAGGAATGTCTTGCAAGCAAGATAAGGAAGGCAAAAACAAAACAATGAGTGGTTATGATTTTAGGAAGAAACTGACTTTCCTTAAAACCGAAAAACCCTCTTACTCTCTCCCACCCCCCCTCCTCTTACTCTCCCACCGAAAATTCCCTTGTTCTCTCAATGTTGTCTACAAGCTTTGGTCCTTAACAAGTGCCACCATTGGATTACCAGAGTTCTTCGAATAATTCAGGCATTAGCAGGTTAAATTGGGTGATCTTGAAATTTTATTTAAAAAATTATGTGCACTATCACTGTGCCACATAATTAACATATGTTACTGAGCAATGTGCTTTATTAAAGCATAGTTCACTAGCTCTTGTTATTTTTCTCTTTTGACATAATTTCATTATTACAACAATCGCTAGCTGAATGACATATTTAAGTGTTTGTAAAGAAAAAGAATGTAGCGATTGATATTGATATAGATTTAGAAGATGAGAAAAGGTCAAAACAGTACTTCCCTAGTGAACCGATAGATCAAATACTATGCATAAGATGAAATTTCAATCACTTGAACTCGTATGACTTTAACAATACGTATGCTGTCCCGGGTTTTAAGTGTTCGGAAAGGTGGTATATGGTACAAAACAAATTTGAGTTATTCAAAGTTTATTTGTTCGAAGAAAGGTTCTTGTGACAGAAAATGAATGGATAAAGACGATGCTAAAAAGGCAACAAAAAACAATCACAAGATGGGGTGCATGGCAGAGGTAGAATTTTAGATAAAGGATATAATTTATAAAGTCTATAAATTTATAGATGAGCATAACTATATGCTAAACACTCCAAAAAAAAATAATCTTGAGTGACAATACAAAGAGATAAATCAGAAGTTGAAAAAAAAAATTGGTATAAGTCCATCTCAGTATCACAATCTAATGGCAATTGAAGCTGGTAGATATGACAAACTTGGTTTCAGTGCAGAATATATAAGGAGACCTACAGAACAATTGCTAATTGTATGTTGAATTATTTTAGAAGTAAACAAGCAGAGTCCTACTTTCTTCTATTGTGTCTATTTAGATGAAATTGGACAATTATGTAATTGCTTTTGGGTCGATGTTAGAGCTCGTGTAGATTACTTTTATTTTGGTGATGCAATATTATTTGATATCACATACAAGAAGAATAAGTACTTAATGCCATTTGCACGCACATTTTCCTGAGGTTAACCATCATCGACAATCAATTATTTTTGTTATTTCTTATTGATTATGATATATAAACTTCTTTTGTGTGGTTATTTAGGGAATGACTTAGGATAATGAGTAATCCGCCTCTCTCTGCTATTGTTACAACTCAAGATTCAGTGAGAGCAGCAATTGAAAAAGTTTTTTCAAATACAATTCATAGATTTTGTTTGTGAAAAACCTAGTTTCAAAGATAAATGAGACAAATGCATTTATGGCATTTTTGAGGAATTTGGAAAATTTTAGATTGAAATGATTGAAGAGTTTAATCTTTAGAACGATGACTGACTGTAGACCATGTAGAAATTTCGTCAAATGTGTAAAGTATCATGTTTAGACAAAACAAGCTTTTTCCGCTTTTATAAGAGGTTTTATGCACAGTCTAATAGTAATACAAAGGGAGTAGTATTTCACTGGTAGTAACCCAAACAAGTATACAAAAACCTTAATTTTCATTTATGTCTACAAGTTTTACTCCTACACAAGATAGGAATATAATTTCAACCCCAACAATCATCATCAGACTTAAACAATAGCAACCAAAGAGACAAAAGAAATGAGAAAGAGAAATACCACTAAAATAGAAATACTACTTGTTACTTGGGCATATGCGTGAATAACTAAAATAGAAATACTACTTGTTTCTTGGGCATATGCATGAATAATTTGTCATTTGGCACAATGTTTTCAACCTATTGGCTCTCTCTCTCCAACACTGCTAGCTCCCTGATTTTGGGCTTTAAGTGCTTCTTCTTTGTTCATTTTCTCACATTGAAGAATATTTTGACTTCCTCCATCATATTATGAGTCATTCAAACATTGTCCCTGTCATTGCAAATTTATTTGCTCAATACATGAGGTTATTGTATCTCATAGATATCATATTTTTCGGTGATTGAATTTCAACACCATGGATATCATGTATAACCTCAATTTTTGTCTATAGTCTATCTCTTCATAATATAAAACTCTGATAGCTCTAGGACATGTTCTAGTGTAAATACATTAAAATTATGTTAACAAACAATTCCTTTAAGCTCAAATTTTCCACACTCGCTATTGTTCACCTTCAATGTATCAAACTTGTCACATTCGCTAATTGTTCACCTTCACTGTATGAAATCATATACGTCTTCCTCATATTGACATCATGTGTGATTTCATACCTTTGCACTGATCCATCATGTTTAACAAATCTGCTATAAGAACCAATAGTCTCAATTAACTCTCGCTGAAAATTTTGAACATCTTATGTGTGAAGGCATCAATAAGTTGCTTTTCTAATCTAGTATTTGAAGATCGTACATGTTGTTCATTTAATGATTTATATAATCTTGTCTAGTTTCTTGCTCAAGCTATTTTTGCAAAGTCATATCGTAATGTCTTAACAAAATTCCTTAAAAAAAAAAAGTCTTAACAAAATCTTTTGCAGTTGTATACACACATTCAACTAATTTTTGAAAAAATCATTCATACTTTTACTTCGTTGTGTCGTGATACCAACACAAATTATGTCTTTTATATAAACAGGCATCTATATTTGCCAAAGTTCTCATATGGAATGGTAAAAAACCAGTCAACATTCTGAAGATTAAACTCTGAATTATTTTCGTCAAAAAATTCTCAAACTCTTCAAGAAATTTTATACCACAAATGCTCCAATTTTTGAAACTATGTTGTTCTCTATATATAGACTCCAATTTTTGTTGTACTTTTTGCATTATATGCCACAGACAAAATCTATGAATTGCATTTGAAAAGATTTTTTCAATCACTGCTCTCGTAGTCGGATCATGATCTGTAAAACAATATTAGAGAGATGCCGATTACCCATTATTTATCCTAAGTCAATCATTCCCTAAATAACCACACAAATAAGCTTGTCTCATCTATTAAAAAGAACAACAAAAAACATTTGAATCTTGATGATGATTTTTTTGATCGGTAATCATGAGATAATATATCATATAAAAGTAGTTACATACTTTGTAAAGAAAAACTTCGTTTTTCTAAAAAATCGTGAATTATTCATGCATTTTTGCTTTGCCAATTATTGGATTCCCGAATTATTGGCGAATTTTCCGAATTATTTTCTCAAACTTGGCAAAAAAACTACTTATTTTGTATATTTTTAATTAAATTGTTCGGTATATAGTTTTATATTTATTAATTTATTTTTTAATTGTTCCGAATTTTTCCCGAATTTTTTCCGATTTTTCCCGAACTTGACCTCTACCGAATTATTCCCGAACGCCGACTTTGTCACTATGGTTACATAAATGAAGCCGAACAAAGCTAAGAGGTACTGAGGAGTAAACTCAAGAGCTAACTGAAGGAAACTACATACTAGAGATTACGCTACCATTGCTTACACAACTACCACAAGTTCCGAAAATTAAGATATACTTTATCATATTAAAGCCCCCAAATCCATATCCATGTGACAGATTGACAACCATTCCAAGAATGATTGCCTGATCCACGTGCATATATGCTAGCCACAAAGGACGGAGAGTCCTCAAAAACTCTAATATTCATGTCTTTCCATAATGCCCAGGCAACAACCCCAAACAAAATTGACCATATTGTCGCATGGTCACTATCTGCAGTTACTCGAGACCAAAAGGATAAAAATTTCCGGAAGGAGGCAGGGAAGACCCAGAATAATACCCTTAATCACAAGAGGAAATGACCCCAAATATCGAATGCAACAAAACTGTGCATAACAAATGATCCACCGACTCTTCCGTAAGTAGGCACAAGAAACAACAGTTAGCCATCCTCCACCATCTTTTTCTCAAATTGTTGCCAGTGAGAACATTATCTAGAGTTGCAGTCCAAAAAAAGAAGGTTATTTTTAATGGAATTTTGGAATTCCACATGGACTTATAAGGAAAAGAGCATGGTGAAAGCCCTAGCCCAAATCCTTAGATCTCTGCTTTGTGGTCGAGGAACAAAGGAGAAAACGTAGGAGACAGAGAAAATCTTCGATTTTCCAATCATTCAAATCTTGCCTCAACTTCGAACTCCAAACTATCTCTCCATTTCTCATTTCGAAACAATCTGCTACTGACATGTCTTGTATATAGGGATAGAAGGAAAATATTTCTAAATCTATCCCTGAAACGACCCTCCCCACACAACGCATCCTTCCAAAATCAAACCTCCACCCCATTACTAACCTTGAATTCAAAAAAAAAAGGGGACAAACAAATTGCCACCACCATTGATTACTTTCCACATCTTCCTAGGATTTCAGCATGATGGCTGAGTATATTTGGACACTATCACTCTTCTCTAAAGGCTTCAATGATGATTGGCTATATTTGGCAACTATCACTATCACTCTTCTCTAAAGGTTTCAATGATGATTGGCCATATTTGGCAACTATCACTATCACTCTTCTCTAAAGGCTTCAATGATGATTTGGCAACTATCACTCTTCTCCCTGAACCTCCACACTCACTTCCTTAGCAAAGCTTTATAAACGGACACTAAAGGTTTAAGATTTAGGCCACACCCTGGAAAAGGACAACACATTTGATCCCACGCCAACCAAATGATATTTGAATTTTTCCCCTTTATCATTCCGCATGAATTTCCTTTGAAGACGGGTCCAACAATCGAACTAATTTTCTAGGGATAGTTAGAGTGGAGAGATAGTATGTCAGGTTCCTAAGGGTTGCTTTTGATCAACGTCAACTTTCCCTCTTTTGAGAGGAAATGGGATTTCCACCGAGCCAATCTAGATGTGAATCTTTCGACCACTAAGGGTGAACCCAGGGACTCTAGATTTGGGGAAAGGTTGCCAACTACTTTGCACAGTGACTTTAGATTCAGGATCTCACCGACCCTAATCATCTCACTCTTTTCCAGATTAACTTTCGAATTTGACACGACCTCAAAACATCTAAAGTAGACACATGAGGTAAGGTAATTGAAGATCATCAACAAATTAGAGACAAATTAGAGATGAGCTATTTGAAGATTCTTCTAGCCCACTGAAAAATCCTCAAAGACAACCCCATTAGCTGAAGCATCCTACTCAAAATGCTTCCGAAATTATGATGAATAGGAATAGGGAAAGAGGGTTAGAAGCATTCCCTGGAACTTTTGAAGTATCCTGTTGGATATTTATTAATGGGAATCGAGAATGACATTGATGAGATGCACTAGTAAATCCCATTTTTCCATTTAAGGCCAAAAATCATTTTCCTCATCACACGATCGAAGAAATTCCAATTGACATGATCTTAGGCTTTCTCCATATCAATTTTGCACAAGACTCCAAGGAATTTTTGATCTAAGATGCTCGTGCCATCTAAGATTTGTCTACCCTCCACAAAGGCTGATTGTTGGGGGGATATCACTGGATCTAGGACTGAGATACTAAGACTAATATAGGATCTTGTAGAACTACTAACCAAACTAATTAGAAGAAAGTCCTTTTAAGTCTTAGGCGCCTGGAATCTTAGGAATTAGCACCACAAAAGTGCTATTCAACACACCATAATTAGCACCACTATATCCCAGCAAGACCTATAGAATTCTATCGAGAATTCATCATGGCCAGGGGCCTTATCTCTTGCTAAGCTAAAGAGGGCACTTCGAACCTCTTCTTCACTAAATGGGCACAATCCAAATCTACACTCTGCTATGAGGACAACAAATCATATGAGAGACCAACCAAATGAGGTCTCTAAGAGCTACTCTCCTTATACAAATTCTTATAAAAAGCGACTGTGCTATTCT
Source organism: Tetracentron sinense (assembly GCA_015143295.1). NCBI lineage: Eukaryota > Viridiplantae > Streptophyta > Magnoliopsida > Trochodendrales > Trochodendraceae > Tetracentron > Tetracentron sinense. The sequence goes on from CM026551.1 coordinate 51,875,456, forward strand.
CAAATTAGATTTCCTACAAAAGTTGACCATTCTGGGAAAATATTTGGTATTTCTATCTCCTTAAGCCAACAAATTCCCGATTTCCGTCTCCAACTTGTCTCCTCCATTCTCAAAAGATTTGCATATTCCAGATGCCAAATCTCTTATTGATTACCCTCCTTAGTCAATAGAGAGGACTAATTTTTTGAGAAGCACACTCTTTTTCTCAATAATGTCACCAAAGAATTCCTTATCCAAAACTTTCAATGACATAAGTACTTGTTCTTCTTATATGTGGTGTACCAAATCACCAAAATAAAAGTAATCTACACGAACTCTGGCATTGACCTAAAGGTAACTTTCAATGTCATTTTTTTTTATCAATAGCACGCTTTATTAAAAACAAGCAAAAACAAAACCACTACAAAGACCAGACAAACAGACGCAGAGTTTACAAGTTAATAAACTCCACATCCACCACCAAACCTGGACCTCTAAGGGCCGCTAAAACCAAAAACCAAACACTACGAACTAAAAACAAAGTTAAGCACTTCCTCCTGAGGGTACACAGCCCCCACCCACTCGAAGACCGCCACCCAAATACGAGCACACAACCGAGGCACTGCTATGACTTTGTCATCAAACACTCTCCCATTTCTCTCTTTCCACAACAACCAAGATATCACTCCTGGAAGAACACCCCAATTCTCCTCCCTAACCCTTCCTCTTTCCCACTGCCAACTTTCCAAAAACATCCTCAAGGTCTGTGGAAAAATCCAAGACACACCCAAGCAAGACATAAAATAACTCCACACCTCCCTCGCTACCGAACAATGCAAAAATAGATGGTTCACTGTCTCTTCCTCTTGGAGACACATAATACACCTATTAGCCAAGCACCAACCCCGCATCTACAGATGATCTAGCATTAAGATTCTCTCCAAAGCCGCTGCCCATAAGAAAAAAGAAACCTTAGAAGGCATACCTAAGCACCAAATCGCCTTATGCGGAAATGACTCTTCTTCCTACTCTCGCAACGACTGATACAGAAATTTTACAGAAAATCTTCCTTGTTCCTCTTTGCTCCACAACCGCCGGTCTCTAATCTCTGGGGAAATGTCAATCGCTGAGATGCGCTCCAGAAGCCTAACTAAATCTTCCATCTCCCAATCATTTAGGTCCCTTCTTAACCTCGGGCACCAGACCACCCCTAATACACTACTCTCATAAGAATCCGCCACTAGCGCCTCCCTATCTACTACTAGGCCGTAGAGGTCTCCTAGCTCGGAAACGAAAATAAGGCACAAACATCTCTGCCATGGCCATAATCCCCTTCCCACAACCCCACACCGTTCGATCCCCTAACCTCCCTTGGCACCCAACAAGTATTCTCCCCATACTTGGCTACTATCACTTGACGCCAAAGACTTGTCCTTTCCTCCCCAAATCGCCACACCCACTTCCCTAACAAGGCTTTGTTCATAAGAATTAACGACTTCAAACCCAACCCTCCCACCTCCTTCCCACGACACAGCTGGGACTAAGCCACCAAATGATATTTAGCTCTTCCCTCCTTATCATTCCAGAGGAACTCCTTTTGTCTCCTCTCTATAGCACCGGCCACCGAACGAGGAATGGTAAGAGAAGAAAAAAAATACGCTGGTAAACTTTGTAACGTACTCCTAATCAAAATCAATTTCCCCCCTTTGGATAAATATGCCGATCTCCACCCTGATAACCTCTTCTCAATCCTATCTAAGACGGAGTTCTACATAGATTTCTTCTTATACCTAGCTCCTAGAGGCATCCCAAGGTACACTGATGGAAGAGATCCCACACGACAATCCAAACAAGCAGCCAGATGATCCATAATAGTAACCTCCCAACCTGAATAATCTCAGACTTCGCCAAATTGATTCTCAATCCCGACACTGATTCAAAACACCGCAGAATGCACTTAACATTGAGGAGGTCCCTTCTCGAAGCCCAACTGAAAATAAGGGTATCGTCCACAAATTGGAGATGAGAAATCCTCTGGCCCTGATCTCCAATGCTAAATCCTTTGAACAAAACTCCTGCTTTTTTCAACATTCTATTGAGCGCGTCCGAGACCATAACAAACAAGAAAGGGGAGCGAGGATCTCCCTGCCTCAGCCCCCTAGAGCTTGGGAAAAAACCCACCGAGCTCCCATTCACCAAAACTGAAAATGAAATGGAAGAAATACACGGCCTTATCCACCTTCTCCACTTCCAACCAAACCCCATCCTTCGAAGAATGTAGAGAAGAAACTCTTAGTTGACATGATCGTATGCCTTTTCCATATCAATCTTACACAATATGCCCAGATTCCTATCTCTCACCCTTGAATCAATGCTCTTGTTAGCCACTAGATTCCCATCTCCTATTTGACACCCCCCAACAAACGCACTCTGCTCTGGCGAGATCAAGGATGTCATCACCACTTTGAGGCGAGAAGCTAACACCTTCGAGAGTTATAGGTCTAAAATCTTTGAGTTCCTCAGCCCCTTCCTTCTTAGGAACCAAAGAAATAAACGAACAATTCATCACCCTATCAAAACTCCCAGAAACAAAAAATTCCTACATCACCGCCATGACATACCTCCCCACTATATCCCAACACCCCTTATAGAATTCAATAGTAAAGCCATCTGGGCCAGGAGCTTTATCCCCTTCCATGCCTTTAATCACGACAAGAACCTCTTCTTCCACAAACGGGGCCTCCAAGGATAACATCAGATCCTGAGTCAATCCCTCAAAAAGAATCCCATCTAACTTCGGACACCACCTCTCCCTCTCCCTATACAGCTCCTTATAGAAAGAAATTATACTCTCCTCCACCTCACTCTTCTCTTCCACCCACCGCCCCTCTACCTTTAATTTAGAGATGAAATTCCTTTTCCGATTAAAGTTTGCCATTCTGTGAAAGTACTTAGTATTTCCATCCCCTTCTTTAAGCCAACGAGTTCGAGCTTTTTGCTTCCACCTCTCCCTCTTGCTCTCTCTTGTCCTTTCCTCTTTAGCAGAAAGCTCCCGCAACTCGGCCACCTCATCCACCTTCTCTATCTGTCTAAGCAAACTAGCCAACCTCTCTTGAATCCTCCCGAAAACCTCCTTATTCCAAACTTTTAGACGCTCCTTCAAAAACCTCAGTTTAAAACCAAAGCGAGCACTAGCAGTTCCCCTCCTGTACTCCTGCCTCCATGCTTCAACCACCTCCCTGAACCTCGCATCCTCCATCCACATATTCTCAAATCTGAATGGGCTTGGCCCCCCCCACAAAGCGCCCTAACTCGAATAGGAGCGGAACGTGATCAGAAATGGGCCTAGGTAGAGAGGACTGAGTCACATTAGGGAAATGCTCCTCCCAACCTTGATCCACCAGAAAACGATCAATACGACTAGCCACCCCATTGATACATGCCTGAGACCAAGTAAACTGGGCTCCCCTCAGGGGGTAATCTATCAATCTGTGTCGATTAATGAATTTACCGAACCTCCTCATCTTAGCGGTGACCACACTTCCCCCTCTCCTCTCCGAGGAGAAGCGGATACTGTTAAAATCTCCTCTGATACACCACGGCAAGCTCCAACGAACACTCACATCTTCCAATTCCTCCCAAAAAGCCACATCATCTGCCCTACCAACCGGGCCATACACCCCTGAGAACACCCAAGGAAAAGCTTCCCCTTTCAATTGGTATAAAATGGAAATCGAATACGCACCTATCTCCGAATCCAACACTTCTAAACTCAACTTGTCCCACATTAGCAAAATCCCTCCCGACGCTCCTAGAGACAGAAGCTCGAGCCATCTAGGATTCATGATACCCCCACTTGTCCTTAATAAGGAATTCCTTTATTGCTATTGACTTAGATTCTTGAAGGCAAACGATTGACGGTTTCTTGGAGCAAATAAATTTTTTCACTGCTAACCTCTTTTCTAATTGCCCCAGACCCTGAGTGTTCCAAGAGAAGATGGAAATCCCCGTCATCTAAGCATCCGTCTATCCTTAGTCGAATTCACAGAGCAGGATAATCGCCTGACCTCCCTCTCGGAGGCCCTCCTTCTACGTACCTTCTAGCGCTCAAAGGGACAGCCCCTGACTTCCTCCTGCCTCCCTTCGAGCCTCCTGAATAAACTCCTCGCCTCCGAAACACGATCCTCTACCGAAACCCCTAACTCAACCCCTACTGCCTCCACCTGGTTCACCACCCACTTGGAGATCACCTCCTGACTCATCAGAGACAGCAAGCGCTGCTTAGCACCCAACAAGTGACTAAACGACCTTTCTCCCCTGTTCTGCCCCTTGTTGCACCTCTCTAGAAACCTCCTCATCGGAACTACCTAAAAACAGAGCTCGCTGCACCTGCCTCTCACCACTAAGTTCCACCAGAGCTTCCGAAGCTACCTCTCCTCCCTTATTCGAAGCAATCAAACTCAAAAGCTCCTCCCCATGCTCCTCTGCCACTCACCCTACTAAGCTCTCCTGTGCCAGGGATTGACCAGCAGGAGACCCTGGAAAGTTTCCAAAGACGCCTTGATCAGAGTCCCTGGATATCTTACCTGTATCGACCTGCCTCGAAATCGTCTTCTCTACCTCCATCTCCCCGAACACCAAAGGGGTATACTGCTCGAGCTCCGACCCTCCTGAGCCTTCTTCCCAAAACATCCCAACCAATCGCTCACTACTGACGACTCGATTCCCATCCCCCAATTCACCAACACACCCCACCATCTTCTCTGCCGCATGCAAAACGCTGCTCCCACCCTCGACCACCGAATGATCACCATGAATAGGCATGACTAGTACAGAACCCCCCTCAGAAATCGGAGAAGACCAACGGGAGGGAGCTACCGACGGGAGGGAACTTCTTTCTGCCCTTCTGCCGAAGATCCGAGGCTCCCGAAAGCTCTAAACTTCATCCCCCTGAACCAAATCCTCCTGATCACGCTTCGACTCCTGCATCCCTCCCTTTGATTTGAGCTGGACCTCCACCACCCATCCTAACTGGAACTCGGGCTCCTTACAAGCCCCTCTGAACTTTAGATTTCGGCCCGCCATACCCTCCTGGGCCTCACCCACCAGAGCCTTTGCACCAGCCCTCTCAGCTGATCCACCACCTCAAACCGAGCCCACCTTTCCAAATGCCTCTGGACTCTTTGGGCCTACACTGGCACTCCCCGGCCCACTCACCCACAACCCTCAAAAACCTAACCCTGAGTCCAACCCACCGACCTCCCCTGCACCTCGTCTGGCATTACTAAAAATAGGGGGTTCTACAGTCCCCACCGACTGACTCTCTTTTTCCTTCTTTTTCTTCTCCCACCTCAATCTCCTTCTCCTCCAGTTCCATTTTTTATTTTTCTTCAACGACCTCCTCCCCTCACTCCATTCCATATTAGTGAAACACCCTACCACACAGGTACGATCGTCCACCTAGGATCCAGCCCTAGCCTCTGCCCCAAGCCGACCGCCTGCCTGCACAACCTGCAAAGTCTCCACCTCCTTTCCCCTTAGAACGGGTGCCTCTACCTAAAGCCCCTCTAGCCTGCGCCCACCTGTCCACACCTTATTGGAAGCTCTCCAACCCAGCAAATTTGAATTTGTCTCTACCACCGCCTACCGGAAAGCTCTCACCGCCGGAAACTCCCACTACCTCCTCGGACAACACCGAAAAGACTATCCGAAAAGCTTTGCCTTCGTCTGGAACAAACAACGCCCTTGGAATATTCTCCCTCTGAACAGGGACAAGCTGAATCTGAGCTTCCCTAAGCTCCGTTAGCAAGGAAGTGTTTACCGCCACCCTTTTGAGCCCACCACATGCCTCCCCGATCCATTGAAAAGTCTTCGAGTTCCATAAGTGCAAAGGAAGCCCTTGGATCCTAATCCAAAAGGCAGAGCAGAATGACGACTCTGGGATGGAATTCGACTGAGGCCACCATCTTTGACAATACAGACACCCTCCTCCTGCAATTGGCTAAGGGGCCCCCTCACACAAGTCTACCATCGAGGCCAAATCCTTCACCACCAATAACCCCTTACGGTCCCCAATTGGAAGGAACTTGGACTGCTTCACCGAGGGACACAACGACTCTACAACCTTTCCCAATGCTAACTAGCTGAAAACAGGAAGGGTATACGATACTATTAATGCCCTCTCCCACCAATCTCTCGAACCTTCCTCGACTCCTCCACGGAAAACAGGTCCTGCAGGAGACCTCCGTACTTGTTCTTCTTATATGCGGTGTACCAAATCACCAAAATAAAAGTAATCTTCACGAACTCTGGCATTGACCTAAAGGTAACAACTATCCAATTGTCCAGTTTCATCTAACTATACAAAATAGAAAAAAGCAGGACTCTCTTGTTGCTTCTTCGAAAATAATTCAATATACAATTAGCATCAATTACATGGGCCTCCTGAGCAGTTTCTCTAATGTATCTCTTTCTATCTTCTTCATTGAAATCATGTTTGTCATATCCACCAACTCCAATTGCCATCAGATTATAAACACTGAGACGACCTTATACCAGATTTTTTCCTCTTCGAATTATCACTCAATTTCTTCGATAATCAAAGTATATGTTTTTTTAATGAGGTGTTTTAGCATATGGTATGCCCCTCTATAAATTTGTAGACTTTACAAATTTCGTCATTTATATAAAATCCTACCTTTGTCATGCATCTTATGACTATTTTTTTTGTTGCCTTTTAGCATCATCTCTATTCATCCATTTTCAGTCATGAGAACCCTCGTTGTACCATGTATATACTACCTTTCCGAACACTTTAGCCCAGGACTCTGGCATACATATTGTAAAAGTCATATATAAGTTCAAGTGATTACAATTCCATCTCTATCCATGATATTTGATCTATTGGTATGCTAGGGAAGTGCTATTTGGACCTATTCTCATATTCAAACTTTGAAATCATGTCAATCACTATATTCCTTCCCTTTACAAACACTTACATCTGTCATCTCATATTCTCATATTTTCAAACGATAGCGATTGCTGTAATAATGAAATTATGCCAAAAAGAGAAATAATAAGAGCAAGAGAACTATGACTTAATAAAGCGCATTGTTCAATAATATATGTTAATTTTGTGGCATAATTTTTGAAACAGTTTCAAAAATACATAATTTAACTTGCTAATGCCTGAAAGATTTGAAAATTTATGGCAATCCCAAGGTGACTTTTTAATGACCAAAGCTTTTAGACAACATTGAGGGTTCAAGTATTTTTATTTATTTTTGATCAATAAACCAGAAATTGCATTGAAGAAAATAAAAGAGCTACAACAAGAGTTTACAAGAGAATAAACTCAAAGCAAGAAGGAAAAAGCCACCCTAAAACCTAGGCATAATTCACGCCGTAGACAAAGTCAAACCAACATAGTGCCCACCGTCCACCCTATCTCGGCGGATAGAATTCCAATCTGCCACTAGTCTGCGAATACGATGAGAAATGCGAGGCAGGGAGGAGGGAGAATCATCAAAGACCCTCCTGTTATGCTCTCACCAAATCGACCAAGAGATGGCCCAGGGAGAATCGATCAGATAGCTTCCCGCACACTGTCCACACTTACCAAAGACCAACAGGATAAGAAGCTTAGAAAGGAAGAAGGGAAGACCCAAGCCACCCCTACACGAGAAAGGAAGAAACCCCAGATCTCTCCCACAATAGGGCAATGCAGCAGCAGATGATCCACCGTCTCTTCCACTTGGAGGTATAAGAAACAACGGTTAGCCAAACTCCACCCTCTATGTTGCAAGTGTTCACAAATAAGACTTTTATTCAACGCTGCATTCCATAAGAAAAAAGATACCTTAGAGGGAATACCCGGGTTCCACACAAGTCGATGAGGAAAAGAGCACAAGGTACTGACCCAAAGGATTGAAACAATGATCTAACTAAGAATCTGCCAGCGTTGCCTCTGACCCAAATCCTACTATCTCTGCCTTGGAGACTCACAGTGGAAGCCCTAAGACGTAAAAGAAGCTGACCCATCTCCTCTATTTCCCAATCATTGAGGTCTCGCCTCAAATCGGGCACCACACCACTCCCTCAGGGCTCAACTAGGCATAGCTCCCCACTAAGGTGTCTGGATAAGCCGCTAATAGGAAGAGGTTATGGAAGTCATCTTCTAACTTTGTTGGACTGTACCATAGGTCTTTCCAAAATCGAACCTCTAACCCTACACACCCACCTTGAACCTAAACTTGGGAATGACAAGATTAGTAACTGCCATAATACCTTTCCAAAGCCCAACCCCATGCGAGCATTTGACCCTCCGCGGGATCCAACAAGAATCCTCCCTGAATTTGTCCACTCTGACCGCCATAGACTCTCTCTTTCCTCAACAAACCTCAAAACCCATTTCCCTAAGAGGGCTCTATTGAACTGGACTAAAGATTTGAGGTTAAGGCCTCCCCCACCCTTGGGCCGACAAATGCTATCCCAGGCAACCAAGTGATACTTAAAGCTATTCTCCTTGCCCTTCCAAAGGAACTCCCTCTGCAGTTTCGAAGCCGCAACTGATCTCGGTATGATAAAGTTAGACAAGAAATATGTGGGGAGACTATTGATGGTACTTTTGATAAGTGTATGTTTCCCTCCTTTGGATAGACTAGACGATTTCCACCTTGAAAGACGTGAGGCAAATCTCTCTCAGACCGGAGCCCACACTGACCTGGCTTTAAAACCCGCCCCAAGGGGCATACCCAAATATACTGAAGGAAGAGCCCCCACTTTGCATCCTAGATAGGCTGCTAACCTCTCAACCTCCACCACCTCCCCCACCGGCACTATCTTGGACTTTCCCAAATTCACCCTAAGAACCGAAACAGCTTCAAAGCATCTAAGAAGGCATCTGACAGATACCAAATTTAGACCTGACACACCACAGAAGATTAGGGTGTCGTCCGCAAATTGGAGATGAGAAATACGAAGAGTATTATTTCTTACCGAGAAACCATAAAAAATAGGGCCATTGGCTCGACTCAGGCATCTGGCTGAGGGTCTCAGAGACAATGACAAAGAGAAAAGGAGAGAGAGGATCCCCCTTGCCTCAAACCCCTGGAGCTTTGGAAATTGCCCTAAGAGCAGCCATTGATGAGAATAGAAAAGGAAACCGAGGAAAGACTCACCTTCATCCAATGCCGCCATGTATATCCAAATCTCATTCTCCCAAGGACATAATCCAAAAACTCCCAGTTCATATGATCACGACTATGGTTAGTTGACTCCTTCAAGAAGAATATGTGCCCTTTGGGCCATTAAGAGGAGAGAAGAGGTGCATTTTTAAAGGGTCATTATATGCATGCTATGGAGCAAGGGTTCTAGGTCCTGGTTGCTCAAATTATTTGGGACCAAATGCAAAAGTTCTATGATGATATGGTCGAACGGGAAATGAAAGCTGTAAATCATGGGACCTTCCATTCCCCAACTAAATCACTGAGATTCTGCATTATGATGAATATGAGACCGATGACTCGAGACAACCCACTATTGGTTTATCCCAATGGAACCAGAGCATGTAATGAATGACTTAACCGATAGGTCCACTTCCGCTCCCTCAACAGCCGCCTCCACAACCCGTAGGGGTGCATTTTTAAAGGCATTATTATATGCATGCTATGGAGCAAGGGTTCCAGATCCCGGTTGCTCAAATTATTTGGGACCAAATAGAAAAGTTATATGATGATATGGTCGAACGGGAAATGAAAGTAAGCAAATCATGGGACCTTCCATTCCCCAACTAAATCACTAAGATTCTGCATCATTATGGGTTTGTATATGATAAATATGAGATTGGTGACTCGACACAACCCACTATTGGCTTATCCTAGCTTGTAACGAATGACTTAACTGATAGGTCCACTTCCGCTCCCTTAACAGCTGCCTCCGCAACCCACAGGCCCTTTTCAGATGACATCCATTCGATCATATCATCATAGACCTTTTCCATTTGGTCCCAAATAATTTTATCAACTGGGACCCAGAACCCACGCTCCATAGCATATAATGCCTTTAAAAATGCACCTCTTCTCTCCTCTTTATGGCCCAAAGGGCACATATTCTTCTTGATGATCCAGTCAACTAACCAGTTGTGGAGGAAGATTTGCACGACGAGTACATGTGTGGCTGCCATCACCATATCGCCGTTCGCACATGTCGTCAATCCTAGCTTGTACAGACATGTCTTGAGGGACTCACTGCATCGGACAGGGTGACTTGCAAGACAACCCAAAAACAGTAACAATAATAGTGGGTGTGATGGTATAGGTCCTACCATCAATAGAGACATCGAGTAGCCCCGGGTTTGAGAAACTTTTAGTCATGTTCTGATAGAACAATTTAATAATCCGGGGGTAAACTATCGTGTTAAGACAAAAAAGGCCACCCAGTTGGCGCCTCTCAAGCTCTTGCACGGCCCATGACGTTCATTGTCTCTAAACGCTTCATCCACCGCGAAACTAGTTTGGTAGCCCATCTTTTTCCTCTCCCAATCGGACTTGAGTTTCTCTTTAAATGGCTTACTCGGCTTTTTACTTGTTTTTGAGTATTTCATCTTCAAAAATTTTGTTGGGGCTTTTTATCTTTTTTTTTTGTTAGATTGGGGCTCAAGGCCCATTACACAAGGACATCCCTAAGCCTAGCAGCCCCTGAGACATCAGAAAAAAGCAACGAGCTCAAGCCAACAGGATGAGAATCATACACCCTCAAACCTGGTCCATGAGTCCCACTAGAATTAGCAAGCCAATCAGCACTAAAGTTAGCTTCTCTGTAAACATGTTTAACACAACAAATCCAGTCCCGATGCATCAAATGCTGACATGTAGCAACCAACCCGAGATTAGGATGGAATTCAGACACTCCTTCATTAACCATTAACATCGAACATTCAGAGTCTGACTCCACCAACACCTTCCGAAAACCTTGGTCCCAAGCTAATTTAAGACCATAAAACAAGGCCCATAATTCAACTTGATCATTATGACACACTCCTAAATTTGTAGAAAAACCCGCCCTCCATTAGCCAAAGGCATCTCGAATTAAACCCCCTGCACCCACCAACCCAGGATCAGAGTCTGACTCCACCAACACCTTCCAAAAACCTTGGTCCCAAGCTAATTTAAGACCATAAAACAAGGCCCATAATTCAGCTTGATCATTATGACACACTGCTAAATTTGCAGAAAAACCCGCCCTCCATTGGCCAAAGGCATCTCGAATTAAACCCCCTGGCACCCTCCAACCCAAGATTTCCTTTTGAGCACCCATCTGTATTTATCTTAAACCATCCCAACTCTGGAGCCTTCCATCCAATAAATCTTTGAGTTTCGAACACTTGGTGGGCACCACTTTTTAATCTTCCAAACACAAAACTTACTAGTGTAGATGGTGACCAAAGATCTTGATCCAAAATCTCCAAACTCACGCCCAACCTCCAAACCGTGCTCCAATCTTGGTGTACACCCCAAACTCTTCAAGATCACTTTTAACCAAACCTAATTTTGAAGCTTCACAACCCAAAATTTTCAAATTCACATTAACCTCTAATCCTTCAAAATCACAATAACCAAACCTTTCAAGATCTTCCACAATATCCCAATTCTTCAAAATCAATAACCAAACCCTTCAAGATCTTCCACAATATCCCAATCTTTGACTCACAATAGAGAATGGAACAAGGGGAAAGATAAGAGAAGAGAAAACAAGGGCTCCGTAGGTTTGGTTGAGAGGAAGGAGAGATGGTTTAGAGACTAGGAAGCACGGATACGGATATGGGATACGGGTACGATACGATACGGATATGGCGATACGGCAGAACCTAAAAAAATAAGATACGGGTATGGCCAGGATACGTTTGTAATTTTTTTAAAAAATAATAATTATACTATATTTTGTATTATAATTACAAAATAACCATTGGTTTAGTTCTGTTTATGTATAAAAAATACCATGTCCATGCAAAAGCAAAAGAAATAGGGTCATCTCATCATCCACTAAGCAAAAAAGAAAGTCATCCTATCATCCACTAAGCAAAATATAAAGAAGACCATGTCCATGCAAAAACAAAAGAGATAGGGCCACACCCCCGGGTCTCCAAAAATACAAAAATAAAAATAAATTATTCATGGCCGTATCCCGACCATATCCTGGCTGTATCCCTGCGTATCCATGCCGTATCGGAGCTGTATCCAAATTAAAAAACATGTTTTGTAATTAACAGGATACGTCTCAGCCGTATCCCATATATATCCCGCCGTATCAGAGGCGTATCTGTATCCGATACTTATCGGACGGGTATGAATCCTTTTGAAGTATTCGTGCTTCGTAGTTTAGAGAGAATGGGTTAGAAAAGGTTTTTTTTTTTAATTTGGGACGTTTCCGGTGCACTGCTTGGGCGGTCGCAAGTGGGTTTTGCAAAAAAAAAAATTTAATAAGGCAAATGCCCACTCGAGCGCTCCTAATGACTGCCGGAGCGGTTTGGGATAGAGAGTTTTATAGAATCTAGGATTTACTAATTCGTTTTATGTTTATTTTTTTTCTTATGTCTACTTATCTATTTTATTAAGGATTATTATGGTTTATACACTTACTTTTTGAGCATTCTCCTTTATCTCATTGACATTTATGGCTACTAACATCTTTTAAGGTCCAGTTTCAACAAAGTTTGGGGGATGTGTTTATGTGTTATTTCTTACTCCCCATTTTCATTGATTGATCTTATGTTTCCAGCATTCACCAAATGGGGTAATACTGTTCTTGTTCTCATCTGTGTTTCTTACATATTCTATTTTACATTGAGGACAACGTATTGTTTAAGTTCAGGTCTACTAGGTAATTTTTACGAGTGCTGAACAGTTGGTAACTAGATCATAATTCAATTTTTATTGATGAGTTTAAATTCGAAAACACATGATCACACAATTAGCGAATATAATTATTGTTCGAACCATTTATGGTTGAGTAATAAATGAGTCATTAGTACACTTTGAACAATGCATGAGTGCTCTTATATTTGTTTTGTGGGGCTTGAAGCTTAGTCATCTTAATCTATATTCTTGTTATCTCATAAGGAATTAAATGACCTAAAAATTGATCAACCTTGGCAACTTATCTATTATCACTAAAAATAAAAAAAAAGGCAACCTCAACCAAGCTTGACCAAGTAATCGGGCCTCTTGCCTCAGTAAGCAACGAGTGTTCACGTCAAACAGTGAAAGTTCTGGAATGGATAAAAGCCTGTGTGCAATGAGTGTTCATGTCAAACAGTGAAAGTTCTGAAATGGATAAAAGCCTGTGTGTTACTAGTTTAAGTCTGAAGCTTATTAGACTCGAGTTAATAAGCCCTTAGGAGTGTCTTGACACCTAGTGTCTTCTGGTTTGGGAGTCATTGGCCTAACACTCACTACGTGGCTTGTCTAGAAAGCTTAATGGACTTAATCACTGGACAATACACACATAAAAAAAAAAAGTGTTTAAATCTCATGATTGATAAGTTAAATGCCTTGGGTTGTTTAAATTGATAGTGATTCTAATAACTTGTGTGATGACATAATATGTGTTTTGAAGCAAAGTTGAGGCCACATATTCACTACATACCAAAGAAAATAATGACAATTCTTTGAATGAACATAAGGGTTCGAATTTTAATTGAAATTGAGTGAAAGTGCGATTATGAAGATTTGAGTCTTTAAACTTGTTAATAACTTGAGAATTACAGTTTTTGTGTTACAATTATCTTATTACTACATGTTCTAGCAATTGTTTGGGTTCGAAAGTCTTGATTGAGCATTTTTGCAGATGTTAGTGATGATGTTTGTGGGTATCATCTCTGGTAAACCCTCACGAGACTACAACTCGTCCTCTAAGGACACCTAGAGGATTAAAGACTTGTTACATATGCTAAATGCAATCGTGAATCCCATGAAAGTAGATGTAGACTAGTTTCATTAGCAACGTGTAAGTTTGGGGGTGTGATCAGTGACGAATGTTGCACATTTATGCTCCTGAATCTACACTTGTTAGCTCTTTATAATTTAATTCTTGTAGTTTTTATTCACAATTCAAAGTTTTTAGGACCAAGGGGAGAAAAGACCATAATTCTCACGTTATGATATGAAGGCTTTGGAAGACTTAGAAGAGTCCCAAACAGTGAAAGAACTTGAAGAAAACAGGAAAAGACACAAACAAGTTCATAAGTTCCGGGGATGATTTTCATCAGAAGAAGAGTCTGAAGAAGAGCTTTGGAAGGTCTTGGAGAATGGAACCTTCATCATCTAGGGCTGTATTCAGGCCCGGCTCGGCCCGAAATGAAGCTTGAAAGCGCGGCCCGAATTGATTCAAGCTCGAGCCGGGCTTGGCTTGGCTCAAGCTCGGCTTGAATACTTTTTTAAAAAAAAATATTTTATATTATATATATATATATATATATATATAATTTTTTATTTTTTTTAACAATATTTGAGCCAAGCCGAGCCGAGTTCGGGCCGAACCAAGTCTCAATCGAGTCGGCCTTCGAGCTGGGCTGAGCCGCACAGGGGTTGGCTCGAGCTCGGCTTGATTGAGTTTTTGGGCTTTTTTTTAGGCTTCTCTTGACCCGTTTGAACCTAAAATTCGGGCCGATCTTGGGACGAACCGGGCCGAGCCGAGCCGCACCAACGGGCCGATCAGGCTTTGTGTAACCCTAGTGGTTACTCCTTCCCCCATGATCAACTAATCTCTCATATGGGGTCAACAAACCAAGTAACTTTGATTTTTGTGCAGCCCTAGTGATTTGCATACTTTGAGGGTTGCCTTTGGCAATTAATTTTAATTTTTGGATTCGATCTTAATAAAGCTATTCCTTGGTCTTGGGAATCTTCTTCTTTTCGATTGAAATCAATTCATATGTGATTTCTATGATTTTATGTATGGATTATGATCTATGCCTAGGAAAGACGAATCGTTGCCACAACCATAGGTTAATTAGAATAATGTGGACGATTCGTGCCAACCAAAGATAGGTCATGCCTAAGATTCGAGTACTTGATCTTCTTAATGTAAATAAATTGAGACTTGTAGTCACAATTAATCGTGATCAAATTGCAAATAATAATTCCTGGATTTAAATCTTCTTAATGATTTAAAGCTATAGGTCTCTTTCTCTTGATTTCTCATTACTTTTACTTGTTTTTGACATTTAGAATTCAATTTTTATATTTAAGCAATACAACCAACGTAGTCTTCGTGGTTCGACACACTCAATACTCAGCACTAGACTTCTGATGCTACTACTACCATGTCATTTTTGAGAAAACAGACACCCTAAAAATCCTGTCTATCTATGCCTAGGAAAGACGAATCGTTGCCACAACCCTAGGTTAATTAGAATAATGTGGACGATTCGTGCCAACCAAAGATAGGTCATGCCTAAGATTTGAGTACTTGATCTTCTTAATGTAAATAAATTGAGACTTGTAGTCACAATTAATCGTGATCAAATTGCAAATAATAATTCCTGGATTTAAATCTTCTTAATGATTTAAAGCAATGTTAGGAGGCTAGTGGTAAATTCAATGCCCTAGGTCTCTTTCTCTTGATTTCTCATTACTTTTACTTGTTTTTGACATTTAGAATTCAATTTTTATATTTAAGCAATACAACCAACGCAGTCTTCGTGGTTCGACACACTCAATACTCAGCACCAGACTTCTGATGCTACTACCATGTCATTTTGAGAAAACAGACACCCTAAAAATCCCGTCTATCTAGCATGTCATTTTATTAAACAAACAGAAACACCTTTAAGGAGGAGGGAGGCGATCACACTTCACACTACATACCTGCTGATTTAAAGCTTTTAGCTTGGGAAAGAGAAGGTAGAGAGACCTTGAGATGAGAGAGCTGGGCGATTGGGGGCAGATGACGAGCGACTATTGGATTAGTATTGAGGGCGGGCTCTATATATATTAAAAGGTCCTTCTTGATCCTCCAAACTAACGTGTGATTAAGATCCTGTTGAGATTCTCCAATCAGTGTGATTGAGCTTCAACCAATCCATTGATTTGAAGAACAATCACAAGGGTGATAGAGAATGGAGTATTAAGGAAATAAATGTAAGATGCGATACATTGTATCATAGCTGTATCTCATCACAATCAAAATTTTGGATCAATATCGCTAGTATGAGATTAGAATTATCAATCAAAAATTTGGATCAATATCGCTAGTATTAGATTAGAATTATCTTTAAGGATATCTTTCCAAATTAGGAGTCTTGGGTTATCTGTTTAAACCATCTATAGGGTCATCTTTCCAAATTAGGAGTCTTGGGTTATCTGTTTAAACCATCTATAGGGTCATCTTTCCAAATTAGGAGTCTTGGGTTATCTATTTAAACCCTCTATAGGGTCATTGTAAATCATACAAGAATCCTTCAATAAATTAGTTTCTTCACATCCGACGGGTGGTACGCCACCACCGGCTGGGTGTAAATTTTTAAAAAAAATTAAAATTAAAAATTCTGGCCTCCTATATATCTCTACATCCCCCCAATTCTTACACTCATGCCTCACATCTTTTTTTTTTTTTTAATCATTAATTGAAGACCTATCCAATGAAAGTTGTTCTACAAAGCGCCGGATCATATTTCATGTACTTTTGGGAGAAGACAACCTGATCTAGTGAGCCACCGACTCCGACATAAAAAATGATCGGGATGCGACAGAGATGGACTTCACAGATTGACAATGACCACCGAGCATATTTGGATGTTCTAGATATTCTCATCAACAAATCACAAAGTTTAAGGAAGGTCAATGGCTGATATTTGTAACCAATTGCACGCTTCTTCTTTAAAGGACCATGTAATTGTTGGAGGATGATAGAGAATGCAGTATTAAGGAAATAAATGTGAGGGGGAAAAATACTGGAAAGGACACACGTCAGCTGCAAATGTTCACCTCTGGTTTACTGGTAGAAGGTAGAAGTTGGAGGGTGTGATACCCTGACCTGTACTCCGATGATAAAGTAAGTAGATGAAGAAGATGATGAACAGTAAAGCAAATAGGAGCACTGAAAAATATGTCTATCTTTCGATCCCTGTAACACTGAAATTCTCGGGGTATTTATAGGTTAACCAAGGTTAACCTTGGTATGGCCATAGATGACCATAGATGCCCATACCACGTGCCCTGCACTCATTACCAAATATGTCAGTAAAATCCACCACCTGTTGCATCACACGTGAAAGCCTACCATTAGTTCAGTCGGTTGAGTCTGACAGCACACAGAAGTGACCTGCATTAAATGCCGAGGCAGTGCTTTCGGCCCACTTGTCAGAACAATCGATCGCCTCCTGATTATCTCCTCCTGCGAGTCGGTCTCGTTGTTGACTCGAGCTCGAATACGTTGTATATGTCTTAAAATATGACCTGGACATCCTTATCTGAATTACGACGAGTTCGTTGTTCAATTAACACCGGAAACGTTGTTGAGAATACAACGTCTACGTTGTTTCGCAAGACCACGGATACGTCTTAATGTGTACAACGTGAACGCTATGCATCAGATACTGCGTATCCTTCTATTTTAAGCACGTGACTCAAACATACGTCCACGTGTTACCTTCGTGCACAAAACAACAAAAGCCAGCTCGTTTCCCAACATTACACAGTTTTACGAATTTTATCTCTTACAATTTGCCCCTTTATGAGGCTTAGAACGTAGTTCGAAGTGTCATAAACGGACAAAAGAGCGACAGTCCATACCTCAATCTTCTTCCAGAATCTGGATCGCTACGTGGTTTACGCTGAGAAGATAGAACGCCCAAGCCAGCTGGTTTACGCCTGCGAACCGTCACGCCTCATTAATGCAAGACAGGCTGTCATCATTACCGTTTCGGAATTCAAAACGCTTTATATCTCTGACGATTACTCTCTTTACGTGAAACGTCGATCCTACCACCAGTCCTTCCGGCTTCGACACAGGTGTACGGCTCTGATGGAGGGTATTCTGGTCTTTTCATTTCTCTAAGGTATCTATAAAAATCCCTTTTGGCTGCTTCATTTCACTTATCTTGCCATTAAAGTACTGTTACTCTGCCTCACTTGCGTCTCAAGCGAAAGTTCAAGCTCTCTTCAAACTCTCGTTTCTCTTTGCGGTACGTTCTTCTCCTTTTTCTTACTCTCTTCACTGATTCTGCTTCTCTTTCTTTCTCTTCTTCTCTTTCTTTCTCTGTCGTCAGTCTGCCCATTTTTTTTCCTTTTCCTTCCTATTATTCTTTGTTCCATTCTCCTTAACCCATGGCTGCCGAGACACCCATAGAATCCCTTAGGCTAGGTGAAGTTAGAGGCCAATCCGAAGATGAAGCTAGCTGTACTGGTAGTGCACCGTATGGTGCCTACATTGAGAAATCTTCTGCCCTACGCCAACAACAATTAGCATACCTTAACCATTTCAAAGAACGTTTCGAGTTCCCCTCCCACGTCAATCTTCACTTCAAAAGAGAAGATGCCTATATTGACAAACGATCAGCATGCATTGTTGTCTATCTCTCCCAACTCGAAGCTGGTCTTCGATTTCCCCTTCATCCCGTTCTGGATGAAGTCCTTTCCATCCTACACCTTGCCCCAGGGCAAATGCACCCCAGCTTCTACAAGTATATGTCTATGATGATCAAATTCATCAAGGACGGATACCCTATAGAGGCTAGACACCTTTTTCATTTCTGTCACGCCGTCAGATGTCGAGGTACTGACGATGGCCCACACAATTATTATTCCTGGAACAAGAAGCCGTTGTACCCAGACCTCGTTTCCGGCATCTTGGACAGAGAAAGAGGGTGGAAAGCAACTCCCTTCGTTGTCTTTGGGGGCTGGAAAGCTGAAACTTCCACTGTGCCCAATGTTTTCCAAGATAAACCAGGTATCAAGATACCGTTGTCCGTTGTGCTTTTACTTCTTCCGTCTTTCCGTCCCATCGTCCGTTATCTGTTTACTTTCTTCATCCTGCTCACTCTCGTTGTCTGACATTTTAACTTTTACTTTTGCAGTTGAAGGAAAGAAACTTCCATTCAAAAAACTCGCGCCTGAAGAGGAAGGTCTTCTTACCAACATCAAGCGTGCACGAGGAGGGGAGTACATCCGGTGGACACCACTACCACCTGATACTTGGAGCCTTTTCAGCAGCTCGAACCCGTCTCCTCAAAGGCAACAAGGCACCTCTTCCTCCTCACCCGTAATTGACCCAAGCTCGGAAGAAGAAGATATGGTCGGCACCAACCCTCCTGCGTTGATCCGAAAGCCAAGGACAACTCGTCCTGCAACTGCGCTGCCCCCTCTTCCACCTCCTCCAAAAACAATTCCATCCACAACGGGAGCGTCTTCCGAACCGAAACGGAAGGCCCTGACCCAGGCCGAGTTCGAGGCCAGAAAGAGAAGAAAAGAAGAACAGCGCCGAGAGAAGGACACTGCTCGTGCTGCCACTCCTTCCCCTTCTGCTCCCGCCACGCACCAAGGGGCTAAGGCTGCAACGGGGACGCCTGTAGCCAGCACAATGCCTGCTGCTACTCCTACTGTGGCTGCCCCAATTGCTTCGAGCTCCGCCCTGGTCACTGTTGCCACAACGGAGACAACCACACCTCTTCTCCCACTCGGAGCACCGCCTTCAGATGAGATCAACTGGTCACCCGACTTCACGCGCTTCGGGAGGCCCACCATCCACGACTCGGTGCACCTCGGAGAAGGTTGCTAGGGCCTTGACGCACTCCATGAGGCTCCCCCAGGATATTGCTGATGCTGGCAAGATGTCCTTGCCTCAGGTTTCTTATGTAGCCTGCCAGTCCATGGCCTCGGTATGGCTTCTGTTCTTTGTTCCCTATTTACTTTATTCAATTCTCGTTGTGACAAACTGATATTCTCGATCTTGTGTATCATAGCTGAACGTCCTCTTCCACGAACTATGTGATCGTAGTACCTACCGCTACAATCACCTCAAGGACTCCATCAGCTACTGGCAAGGAAGGACTGAGGTGCTGGAGCAAACTCTCACTGAGGATCGCCTCAAGATTGAGTTTGATCTGTCTCAAGCCCGAGCTGAAGTGGTGCGGGTGGAGGAGAAGTTCATTGCCGCCTTCAAGGGGCAAGAGAAGGCTGAAGGCGAAGCTCGAGCAGCCAAGGAGGGAGAGAAGAAAGCCAAACAAGAAGTGGAGAACGCCGTTCTCCGGATCAGCGAGTTGGAGCTCGTCTCCCAGACTCTGAGCAGGCAGCTAGAGGAAACTGAGGCAGCGAGAGCCACACTGATGGAGGAGCTCGAGGAAGCCAAAAGAGCTGAAGAGGCCATCGAGCAAGCGGTGACCACGAGACTGCAACAACACTATCAGTCGCAGCTGGACACTCTTCTCGACGAGGACAAGGCAGAGACCGAGAAGGAGGTGATCAATATGCTCCGTCAACAAGGTCGACTGAAGGAAGACAACGAGGAGGACGTGACTACCTTCTCCGAGCTCCAGAGCAAGGATGTCATCGACCTCGACAACGAGCCCGAGGTTGAAGGAGTTGAGAAGCCACATCCCCTCGAAGGCCCTGCACCTCTTCCATCTGAACCATTCTTTGAACCAGCTGCTCCTGAAGCTCCTCCAGTTGCCGAAGTTCCTCACTTTGCTGCTGAAGCTGCTGATGTTGCTGATCCTGTCTCTCCTTCCGCTGTCCTTGCTGCTGCTGCCGACTTTTGACTTCTTCTCTTCTTATTCTCTCTTCTGCTAGTTGTAATGCATCATCTTCTTCCCCGAGTTATGGGGTTTTCTGTACATTTTCTCTTTCCCTTTTGTTTTTCTTTGTATTAGAACTCGAAGTTGCAGAGCTTGCACAACGTATACATACATGAAAGAATGTAATATAAGTGTATGAACATGTTTTATGGATCATAGAATTAGACATGATCATAAATAACTCATAACGTAGGCACTTTGAGCATATATAAAGGAATCCTTTTCGTGACGATTGATGCACATCGAACAAAGCACTCTAAACCATATACACAACGGAAACATTCATACAACGGAAAAGAGACATAGGCCTAGATACATCTCTATGTAGTTCATTGTGAATGTAATCTGACAAATAAAATTCCATAAGATGAACATAAAGTAACTCAGTTTCGAGACACTTGCTCAGAGGATGTCATTAGGATAAGCCACTGGATTTGCTCAGATGATATCCTTAGGATAAGCCACTAGTGTCTCGTTGTGAGTATGATGTCCAAGCAAAATTTTATTCGATTTTTGCAAAACATTCACAATATTACACTGATGTTCCAGACAACGAGTTGATGTAAAAACTTCAAAGCAATAATTTAAATGCTCATGTAATAATACTGGAAAACTTTTTATTGCAACAACTCATTTATTCACCATAGATTCTATTGAAAGAATTGCCACAAGTTCATAATGTTCCAGGATTTATGGATGAGATTACCTTGCAGATCTTTCAAGTAGCAAACGCCTGGACTCCCCAATCGTTCTACGATATATGGTCCTTCCCAATTAGGTCCCAACTTGCCACTGTTGACCTCCCTGGTATTCTGAAATACTTTGCGGAGAACGAGATCTCCGACCTGAAGGATTCTTCACTGTACCTTTTGGTTGTACGCCTTCCTTAGCTGTTGCTGGTATCTCTTCGCCTGAATGCTGGCATCTTCTCGCTTTTCTTCTAACAAGTCGAGGTGAACGGCCATGAGCTCAGCGTGCCTCTCTTTCTCTCCACTCTTCTTCTTGTTATGCCAAGAGCGTATTGTGGGCAAACTAATCTCAGTAGGAATGACAGCTTCCATGCCATAGGCCAAAGAGAAAGGTGTTTCGTTTGTAGGACTCCTCGATGTCGTCCTATACCCCCATAATACGTTGTGCAGCTCGGTAGTCCACTTCCCCTTCGAGTCTTCCAATCTTCTCTTCAAGGCGTTCAATATATTTTTATTAGCTGCTTCAGCCAAGCCATTCCCCTGAGGATAATATGGAGATGAAAAAATATGTTTGATCTTTAACTCGCTACAAAACTCTGCAATGATAGGACCTGTAAATTGTTTCCCGTTGTCAGTGATAATGGATTGAGGTATGCCAAACCTACAGACGATATGCTCCCACATGAACTTCTTTACTTCTTGTTCTCTGATACGAGCAAGGGGAACGGCTTCAATCCAACGGGAGAAGTAATCGGTTGCCACGAGGAGAAAAATGAGATTTCCTGGTGCCTTAGGGAAAGGTCCCACAATATCTAGGCCCCACCGTGCAAATGGCCAAGGTTGAGAGACAGTGTTAAGTTCTTGAGCTGGAGCATGAATTAAACGAGCATATCATTGACACTGACTGCACTTCTTAACATACTTCTGAGCATCAGCTTGCATATAAGGCCAGAAGTATCCTTGCCCCAGGGCTCGATGTGCTATCGTTCTCCCGCCTGAATGTATGCCACAAATCCCTTCATGAAGCTCAGCAAGAATCCTCTCCACATCTACAGGATGAACACACTTCAACAAAGGTCCTCCGAAAGATTTTTTATACAACTCTCCTTGCATCAGGACATAACGAGGTGCCTTGAATTGGATTCGTCTTGACTCTTTTGCAGTGATAGGAAGAACTCCATCTCTCAAGTAGGCCGTCAACCCTGTCATCCAACTTGGTACTGGATTAACAAAACATACTTCCCGCTGAGCCTAGAGTACTATCGAAGGATATTCTTTGTATTCCATGAGAACGGCTTTGGGTTCATCAGACTGCATCATGGAAGCAAGATAAGCCAGAGCATCAACATGCCTATTCTCATCTCTTCGGGTATGCTTGATCTCCACAACGGTGAACGCTTCACACTGCGAACGAATGAGTGCAGTATATTAGTTTCATTCGATCATCCTTGCATTCATAGTCTCCATTCACCTGATTCACTACAAGCTGTGAATCACAAAAAACTCTCAATTTAGAAACCTGCAGCTCGCGCGCACTCTGAAAGCCAAGCAGCAATGCTTCGTACTCAGCTTCATTGTTGGAGGCAGTAAACCCAAGACGTGACATCTTCTGTACTTTCACGTTCTCCGGACTAATGAGCACAACACCAAGTCCTGAACCACTTGCATTAGAAGATCCATCGACGTACAACAGCCAATCAACCCATCCGGAAGATTTATCTCCATCTACAGCGATATCATCGTTGTCAACCTCATCGGGGAGCTCACGAAGATCAGCAATTACCTCCTCCTCCTCCACAGGGAAGTCTGAAAGGAATCCTGCCATTGCCTGCCCTTTCTCTGAACTTCTCACTCTATATTGAATATCGAATTCACTCAGAGCCACAGCCCACTTCGACATTCTTCCCGCCAACTCGGGTCGTCCCAACACGACTTTCAAATGATACGTTGTGATGACAACGATAGTATGAGCATGAAAGTAAGGACGAAGCTTTTCAGCAGAAAAAACAAGAGCAAGACACACCTTCTCGAGCTTGCTGTAATTACATTCTGCCTTAAGAAAAGTTTTGCTGATGAAATACACAGGTTTCTCGACGCCGCTACAACATCTGACCAAGACTGAGCCAATGGCTTACGCTGAGACAGAAAGATACAGGTACAAGACTTCACCTAATTCAGGGACAGAGAGAATAGGGGCCGAGCCTAAATACTCCTTCAAAGCAATGAAAGCTTGAGAACATTCTGGCGTCCATGCGAAAATAGAATCTTTCCGTAGGAGCTCGAAAAGAGGTTTACAACGATCAGATGACTTTGAGATAAAACGGTTGAGTGCAGCGATACGTCCTGTCAACTTCTGGATCTCCTTCTTTGACTTGGGCTCCGGCATGTCCAGCAGAGCTCGAATCTGAGCTGGATTAGCTTCAATATCTCGCTGACTCACAAGATACCCCAAGAATTTGCCAGAGGTAACCCCGAAAGTACACTTCTCTGGATTAATTTTCAAATTGAAAGCTCTCAGAATAGAGAAAGGCTCAACAAGATCCGTCACTAGGGTATTCCGAAATCGGCTTTTCACAACGATATCATCAATGTAAACTTCAACCGATTTGCCGAGGAGTAGCCCAAACATGAGGTTCATAAGACGCTGATATGTGGCACCGGCATTCTTCAGACCAAAAGGCATAACGCGATAGCAGAACAAGCCACGCTCTGTAATGAAAGTGGTCTTCTCTTGATCTTCTTCCACTAGAAGGATTTGATTATAGCCCGAATAACCATCCATAAATGATAACATTTCATGGCCAGCAGTGGCGTTGATGAGCCTGTCAATTCTTGGCATAGGAAAAAAATCTTTGGGACAAGCTTTATTGACACCAGTGAAATCAATACAAACTCTTACCTTCCCATTCTTCTTCGGTACAACTACTACATTAGCTATCCAGGTAGGATACTGCACTTCCTGGATGAACCCAAACTGGATCAGCTTGTCTATCTCTTCATTCACTGCATCATGATAAGCAGGGGCAAGTCTCCGAGGTTTCTGCTTCACCGGAGGGACAGCAGGATCAACATTGAGGTGATGGCAGATAATGCTTGGATTGATGCCTGTTATATCTTTATGCGACCATGCAAAGACATCAAGGTTCTTCTTCAAGAATTCCAGCAGCTCGCCCTCTTCGTCCGTTGTCAAGCTCGTCCTGACCTGCAACACCTTTGGCTCTTCTTCCGTTCCCAAATTGACTGCCTTCGTGGGCTCAACGGACAAGGGAGCCTCCGAGCTCTCTTCCACAACGGAGTCGACCTGTAATTGCTATTTAGGCAAAACGGAAGGAGGGAAGTCACACTTTTGCGACGTCAATTGATCCCCTCTGATCTCCTGGGGTCCATCCTGTGTTGGGTATTTCAACACCTGATAGTACGAGGAGGGAATAGCCTTCATCTCGTGGGTCCACCATCGACCCAAAATCGCGTTGTAAGGCGATGGAGCATCCAGAACGAAAAATCTGGTTTGTAGGACAACGGGTCCTGCCACAACGGGTAAGACGACGTCTCCTAACGGTTTCATCGAACTGCCATCAAAACCCAAACAGCGGAGTCTGAGCAGAGATGAGAACGGACAGATCCAACTTCATCTGATTGAAAGCATGAAGATACAAAATGTCTGCCCCACTCCCGGAATCTACAAGCACCCTTTTGATGTCGAAATCTCCTATTCTTATGGTGAGAACAAGAGCGTCATAATGAGGCCAGACTACCGTTGCCAAATAATGAGCAGAGAAAGTAAGCACCTGTCCCATGCTTCTTGCAGGCATCTGCACCTGACAAACCTCAGCTTCGTGAGACATCTTCCTCATCTTTGCTCTGAAATCTCTCTCCACGTCCTCCTCTGGTGCTCGCATTCGGCAGATGACGTTGATAGTGCCTAAAGGGGCTCCCCCTCGTCCTCCTCCGCTGGTACTTGGATTACTGGCAGGTTCTCCTGTACGAGGTTGAGATAACGGTTCTCTGGTACGCACCGCATTATCGTTATCAAAACTGAGATACTCCCCTAAGTATCCTTCCTGGACCAGTCTCTCCAAGTACTCCCTCAAGATACGACATCGGTTTGTAAGATGACCACGACACTTATGATATTGACAATACTCATGTGCCCGTGGTCCCGACGTAACATCTTGTACAGCTCTAGCAGGCCATTCGAAGTATGCTTGATTCTCCATAGACTTCATGATGGTCGCTGGACTAACAGTAAAATGGATGGGGCTTGTCCGAGCTGCAAAAGGTCGCCTCTCACTAGGCTGAACACCTCTCTCTTGCTGCACTGGTGGCTGCTCCTGGCGGGGCTGATGATGCTGCCTCGCCTGCTGCTGAAAGTTCGGGCTAGGACGTCTCTCCGTCCTACCTTGCTGCTGTGATTGATTATAATTACCTTCATACGGGCGCCGAACCGGCTGATCCCGCTGAGTCACATACACTACTTTCTCCTTCTGCTTCCTAGGTGGTGAGTCCTCAGACGATGAAGATTCATACCTCTGCCTCTTCTCTTTCCTCCTAGAAGACCGGTGTGCTTTCTCTACCACGTCCACCCCTCTCGTCCTCGGCTTCGGCACAACGGATACATCATCTTCATATCTGCCATACTTGGTTGCACGAACCATCATCTCATCCATCTTGACAGGATAGTCAAGAGCCAGGGATTTGTAAAGCTCAGAATGCCTGGGGATAGCATTCTTAAACGCAGCAATACAACTTCCTTCATCGACTTTATCGATGCTATGGACTTCATCAGTGAAGCACGAAATGAAATCCCTCAAGGATTCCGTCGATCTCATCATTAGAGAGAAGAGAGTATCTGCACCTGCTTTCTTCTTTTTATTCACAATGAAGTGATCAATAAAAGCCGACCTGAGCTCGGCGAAGTTGCTGATTGAACCGGGAGGCAGGTTACGAAACCATCTCGATGCCGCTCCTGCCAGGCTGTTGGGGAAGGCCTTGCAATATAGATTATCATCTGGATTGCGAACTGCCATCGCATGCTTGAAGTCAAACAAGTGCTCCTCCGGATCCGTCTTTCCGGTGTACATGGGAAAGATAGGAGTCATAAACTTGGAGGAAGTATATGATTGATTGATGACATCTGTGAAAGGAGAGTTCTCAACGTTGTCCTTTGCCGACTGAGCAAAGTGATCAGGAATCCCTCATTTCAGGCTCTTGACACGAGCACTGATCATAGCCTCCACCTCCTTGGAAGTCATCCAAGTCTTCTGAATAACCGCTCCCTCGGCAGCACCTCTCGACCCTTCTTGTCCTGCTTCTTCTCGTAAATCAATACGCTCAGAAGGGACCCTCTGCTCCACACGAACTGGAAGTTGTCCTACCCCTCTCTCAGTAGGAGGAAACACGAATCTGGTTTCGTGGTTCTCTGGTGCTAATGGGGGAGAAGAGAAGTCAAGCTGACGTCTCACTGATGGTCTCTGAGATGGCCCATCATCTACTTCGAGCCTACTATGTTCGAACGCATCAACCCTTTCTTGCATCATCTGCTGGTGTCTGGTGATCTGATCCAGAGCAGATTGCTGCCTTTGTAACATCATCAAAATACGATCAGAGACAGAAGGTTCGATGGGGGGGGCATGGTCCTTTCTGGCTGGTCAGATGATAGACTGACCCCAGGAATGAAAGTCTGTGCAACAGAAGGTGCAGATGGGGTGGCCTGAGGGGTTTGATTCTCATGCCCGGGCACAGAAGTTTGATCAGTCATGATCACAAAGAGCTAAGGGAGGTTCGTTTATTATTTCCCACAGACGGCGCCAATTTTGAGGGGGAAAAATACCGGAAAGGACACACGTCAGCTGTAAATGTTCACCTCTGGTTTACTGGTAGAAGGTAGAAGTTGGAGGGTGTGATACCCTGACCTGTACTCCGATGATAAAGTAAGTAGATGAAGAAGATGATGAACAGTAAAGCAAATAGGAGCACTGAAAAATATGTCTATCTTTCGATCCCTGTAACACTGAAATTCTCGGGGTATTTATAGGTTAACCTTGGTATGGCCATAGATGACCATAGATGCCCATACCACGTGCCCTGCACTCATTACCAAATATGTCAGTAAAATCCACCACCTGTTGCATCACACGTGAAAGCCTACCATTAGTTCAGTCGGTTGAGTCTGACAGCACACAGAAGTGACCTGCATTAAATGCCGAGGCAGTGCTTTCGGCCCACTTGTCAGAACAATCGATCGCCTCCTGATTATCTCCTCCTGCGAGTCGGTCTCGTTGTTGACTCGAGCTTGAATACGTTGTATATGTCTTAAAATATGACCTGGATATCCTTATCTGAATTACGACGAGTTCGTTGTTCAATTAACACCGGAAACGTTGTCGAGAATACAACGTCTACGTTGTGCACAAGACAACGGATACGTTGTCGAAAACCACAACGAGAACGTTGTTTCGCAAGACCACGGATACGTCTTAATGTGTACAACGTGAACGCTATGCATCAGATACTGCGTATCCTTCTATTTTAAGCATGTGACTCAAACATACGTCCACGTGTCACCTTCGTGCACAAAACAACAAAAGCCAGCTCGTTCCCCAACGTTACACAGTTTTACGAATTTTATCCCTTACAAAATGTAAGATGGATGAGATACACCATATCATAAGTTTATCTCATCACAATCAAAATTGACATGTCAAACCCTACCAAAAATCTAACCTATTTCATAGATATTTGGATAGGAATTGACTTATTGTTTATTAGTGTCGAATAGAAGTCTAAATGGGGCGATCAATATCTTCAAGGATAATCAGGAGTCTTGGATTATCTATTTAAAACCCTATATTGTAAATCATCCAAGAATCATTCAATAAAGCAGTTTCTTCACGAAGGGGAGGAATAATGGAGAGTTCATAATAAATTCCAAGTAAAATGTAAATAATGTGAATATAAGATGACAATAATTGGTATGCAGAAGAGGTGGGATGAACGCACCCATCCGGCCTTGGTATGAGCGGGACCATGAAGGGCAACAGCAGTGTACTCGCGGAAGTACTGGGGAACAGACAGACCAAGGAAGAAGGCAACACCCGTTATGAAGAGGTTCCTCATCGAGTTCATGTTCGTGAACTGCAAAAATGACAGCCCCACCGACGCTGCCAGCAGCAACAACAACAGTTAAAAAGTCATACAAATAAAACAAAATATAAAAAAACTATGAAAGTGAAAATACCATATTTACCAACAAGTCCAAATAAAACACAATAAGCAGCAGCAAAAATGGTGAATGGTATTGAGGCAAACAGTGCTCCAAATTTTCCTGTTGGAAGGGAGGAGTTAAGAAATGATATTGAAAACTTCAGTGAGAAGTAAACCCCAGTTTCTAATAATCAGTCACTCACCTAAGATTGAGAAGAATATCATAAAACCCGCTGAGATTTGAATAACCCTGCGGCTCCCAACTCGAGTGGCTCCAAGAAGACCCACATTTTCTCTGTTGTTTTTTGTCAACATTTTAGCTAAGACCTGCAACAGGTTCTAAAGAGACAAAGAAAGAAAGAAAGGAAATGAGATATAGTGCTACTACTTACACAGACACAGTAGAGCCAATTGATGTCCCAAAGAGTCCATCCAGTAGAATCCCAATTCCCTGTATGAAGAAGTCCTCTGTAAGTCTTATAAAAGAAGTAAAAGCCTGTGTAGTAATAATCTTTTGGCATCAATCAACTGGACCATACTCCAAATAATGCACGGACACCATCATAACAATGGACTTAGTTCTTTTGCTGATGGTTATCCATAATGTGATCAGATAGTTAAAATTAACTGGAGCACTGGTATTATTATGAGAACCCTTGTGTGTATTCTGCAAATTCTGTGATTTGCGCACCTGCCAGCCGATACCACGGCTAAGAACATGAGCAGGAGGAGGCGTGGCACTCGCCAGCCGAGAAGCGGCCTTATAAGCACCAGTTGACTGTCCAAACAAACATAAAAAATAAATAAATAAAACATCAGCTAAGATGGTTTAACCTCGCTTTATCTATTTGCTTTATGGTAATACCTCGATCAAGGAGACTAGAACAGCAGCCATCATTCCAAATGCATGACCAGCATCAAATGTAGGTGCACCCCACTGAAGTGGGTATGGGATCTTTATCCTGCATAGCAAGAAATTCACTGGTGAAAGCTGTTTATATTTTCAGAGGAGAGATTCACAAGTGGATCCCAATTATCCGGGGGGTCTAAACAATATTGTAATGCCACATGGAAAAAAAAATTGGCCATTGAGTAGTATAATTTGGGAGCAGATCAGACATACCCCCAAAACAAACAGTATGTCTACTGCATTTGGACAATGCCCACTTTGCGCGCAACCAATTAAGCAAACTACTCTGAATTTGTGTTGGTACCATTTTAGGGGAGATGGGTGTTTTATGCATCATCATTTCCTTGCCCATTTTGACCATCCCCCAAGCAGGCCCTTAGTGACACTCGTTTGAATACTCGTCTGTCTTCTAGGTAGTGGGTCTTACCATTCTGCACTTGTATTCTCGGATAGTAGACCGTCTCTTGGATAAAGGCAACCTTGAATATCCAATCTTAATTACTAACCTAAAGAATGACACTGACATGACGATATTTAATTCCATCTGATGAACACAGGCAACCCAGGAGGCTGTACCTTAATACGATGGCTCAGGTCAGAGGAAAGCTACCCTGATTGCTAGTGGGAATGAATAAGTGAACAAGTGCAGATGAGATATTGAGCTTTAATTATAGAGATGAGATAATTGTGGTACCAACCAGGGTGCAGAGGAGATGAGGTTGGCCTTGTCTGTTCGGCAGTTAAATTGGGTTATGTCTGGGTGATGCTTGTATGCACCACTGGCTGTCAAGAGGTGTGCGTATGCCCATATCACTGTGATTGATATTAGGAGGGCAAACCGCTCCAATATTGGCAATTGTTTTGCCTGAAATTTTTTTAAATACTGCATACAACAAAACAATCACAAAAGAGAGAATGAGAGAGATTATATATCTTTTCTCCATCTTTAGTAACATTGCCTGTAGTAGACAAGGTCACCATCATAAGTTATATAGCCAAGTTTGGAATCAAGCCATCACGAAGTATGAACAAACTTGGTTTCAGCATAAAAACCAAG
The DNA here is from genome assembly GCA_015143295.1 of Tetracentron sinense. Classification (NCBI taxonomy): domain Eukaryota; kingdom Viridiplantae; phylum Streptophyta; class Magnoliopsida; order Trochodendrales; family Trochodendraceae; genus Tetracentron; species Tetracentron sinense. The sequence continues at coordinate 51,906,085 of CM026551.1, forward strand.
AACCTGATAAGTTCATGTAGTTTGGCAGACTCAAATGCATTTTACAAAGCAGTTATATATATATATATATACATCACTTCCATACCGAGAGTATGCTGAAGTGTCACATACTCATTAAACCAAGTTGTAAGTCTCAATTTTTTTGTTAGCTACTAGAGTTATAATATAACAAAGTTGATAGTCTGAAGTTTTTAGAACCAGTCAACTCTGAAATACGAGATTTGATGATGTTTGAGAACATTAGCAAACCACACAAAAGTGGCCCCAATTGCACAAAAGTTTGACCAAAATTGCACCTCCAACCTTAATTCGCACTTCCTGGTTGTTCGTTCCAAATTAAAAATATTCACAGCCAAGTTGATATAGCGTCCATTAGAGGAAAAAGACCATTTGATCGAAGCAAATTATTTTCAGACTATGGCCCATCCTGTTAAATTTTAAAGTGTTATTTCTAGAAAATATTAGTCTAGTTCTCTATTTTTATTTTGAGGGATGTAATGAAGCTAAATATGTAATTTGTTATGAGGGTATTTTTGTTTTTTTGTACATTGGCCCCAGTTGCACATGTTTGACACATGTCACCATCTCTCTCTCTCTCTCTTTCTCTCCCTTCCACCTCACCACTTGACTATGTTCCCATGAGAAAATCCACCTTCATTTAAACTCCCAACTACTCTCATTCAACCACCTCATTTAATTTCCTTCAACTACCACCATACAACCACCTTATTAATTCCCTCAACTCCCCTATAGTAGATACTTCAACCTTCATCTATAAATAGTGTAGTGGTTTCTCTCTATAAGCATCCAAACCTCAAAACTCCTTAGTCTTAAGTCCCAAGCCACAAGTCAAGTCCCATCTTCATAAGTCCTTCAAGAGAGAGTAGCTCTTCAACAATATCGAGGTACCATATCTTGTAGAAGTGGTGGCTCAAACCTAAGCTTGTAAAGTTTATTTTTTTGAATGAAATTATAGTTTTCCCCTCTCTTATTTCCTCAATTGTTCTTCTTCTTCTTTTGGTGGTGAGTCTTGGGCTAATGTAATTCTACACTATTTTGAGAAGCGAAATTCCGGTAATTGGATTTCGTCTTTCTTCACACATCCAAGAAGCGGTCTAACATTTCAATTGTATGGATTGGTGGAAGAAATATGCCACATATACCACATGGCAAGTCAAGAATTCATGCTGTTAAAACCTTCATGAGCTACTTACATAACTTGCAAGGGACATAATCTAGCATTAGCATTTTTTTATTTTATTTTATAGCGATGCACATTTCAAAGATAAAGATAACCATGATGAAGGCGATTATAGCATATGAAAATCAAAATTCAGAAGTGAAATCCATTAAGGGTCCATTCTTTTATGGAAAGTTCGGCACTTTGCAAGTTTTGCCAATGTATCGTTCTTTTCATCTATTGGGTTGCAATTCCTGTTAAGACTTTAAATGTAGCAAAATGAATGATTTCAATTCTCATAAAAAATGGTAAGACTTGAAATCTCATGATAAAGTGACTCAAATTTCCTACCAACTACCCATGATGAAAGTGTAAAGTGCCAAGCTTTATAAGTCTCTGTAAAAGAATGGAATGCATGCCAAGAAAATTGGAAAAAGCAGTATTACCTGGGAGAAAACTATAAATAGGATAAGCATGGGAATCCCAATTTCCACACACTTTCCAACCTGTTATAAAAAGAAAAATTAATGATTTAGAAGAAGAATCGCGTGAGTGAGATAAACAACAGTTTTCCTAATATTTCTTTTCTCAATTTGAGAAATATAAGAATATAAAAACCATACTGAAACTGTTACTATACCATGGGGAAACCTCTATCAAACATGCCAAAACCCACCAATGCAATTACTGGAACCATTCCAAGCGGGCTGAAAAATCTGAAATGCCAAACATGCCCTCATATTATCAACAATTGAGAAAATTCAGGGTACTGCATTATCTCTCTACATGCATTTGGACATTGGAAGTAGAATGGTTTTCCAAATAAACGGTACTCCATCATGAACACTGAAGATTAATGTGAAATCTTATGATGATGATGATGATACAGAAATTCTATGTTGATACTCTCTATATATATATGCATTTTGATGGCTAGGTAACTATGGTGGTTGAAAATTCAAATGACTGTCACTCCTCTAGAGACTAAGGCAGAGGATATTACTTCATAGAATAATGAAGGAAAAAATGAAAGTTGTACCTGGAGCAGATCCCCCACAGCTGACTGTAGCCCAGAATAATTTGAACGCTGGATGAAACTATTAGAGCACCTTGGATTGCTCTCATCGTCTGGAGAAATCTCTACAAAAATCATTTAAGACCGCCAATTGTAAAGTTTCAGTTTTTTCTATCACGAAAAATCAAACAAGGAATCACTGAGACATCCATTTCATCAATTGATGTCTTGGAACTACAGCACCTTGGATTTCAGTCATTGTTTGGAGAAATCTCTATAAAATCCATTTAAGACTACTAATTGTCAATTTTCAGTTATTTATCCTTCCAAGAAGAAACAAACAAGGAATTCACTGGGACACTCTTTTCATCAATTGGGCACCTTGGATTGTTCTCATTGATTGTAGAAATCTTTACAAAACCAAGACTACCACTTGAAAATTTTCAGTTTTTTCTTTCAAGAAAAATGAAAAATGGAATCACTGGGACACCCTTTTTCATCAATTGCCATCTTGGTAATGGAGTACACTTTGGATTGCTCTCATTGTTGGAGAAATATCTACAAAACCCATTCCATCTTTGGTAATAGAGCACCTTGGTCCTTGGATTGCTCCAATGGTTTGGAAATATCTCTACAAAATACCATTCAATTGCCATCTTGGTAATAGAGCACTTGTAAATTATCATTAAAATAAAAATGATTTCAACTTTCAAGTAAAAACAAACAAGAAATCACTTTGATGGACAACCTTGTCATCAAGTGAAATATAAGGATTGCTAGTCATGCTCTCAAAATTTAAAATAATTACCTTACTCTCTCATCACTTAAGTGACAGTGGTTGCTTTAACCGGTTATTTTTACCGTAAGTTAAAACAATTACTTTATTAGTAATCTTTTTAACTGTCGCAAAGAAACCAGTTAAAGCAACAACAGATGTCGGTGATTGGCGAGGAACCGGCAAAGGAGGTTCCAACGTGATAAAAATTTTAAAGTAATTGGGCAAATTTCACAGAAAATCTTGTCCTTTTTACTATTGTAGGCTAACGTACTCTTCGTGGTTGCCAGTAACTAAAGGGTCCCCTCGTGCCCACGTTAGTAAACAGTACGTATACAGCTTTAACAAAAGGAAACAAAAGCATAAACGAAAATCAGGGAAAAAAGAGAGAAGAAAATAAGAAAACAAAGAATCGAACTAACCTGATGCGAATCAGGGATTCCCATTAAAGAAGAATCATGAATTATGGAGATGATGGGGACCAAGAACGCATGAGATCCTCCGATTACCGTTGGTAATCTGGTTCCAAATAGTGTCTGTAACAGAGTATTAATTCCTCCAACAAATAACAAGGTCTGCACTACCCTCACTTTATCATCCTGACCACCCATCCATCAAACAGAGAGAAGATAAATTTTCAGAAAAATAAAGCAAACCCACATAGAAAGAAGTAGAAAAACACAACCCCATTAAAAGTTCCTTGCGAAAAATAGCTCATTTTGGTCCTTCTGATCTTCTTTTCATGGTTCATGTAAGCATGTTTTAACTACCAATTAAAAAAAAAATTGGTGTCTTTTTGTGTGAATGACTTATTTCAGCAAGCTTTTGCTCATAACACAAAAGGCAATAGAAACACTGACATTAAAAACTTTCATACCCACAATCCAGAGATGCATGATCTATTTTTAGAAAATGGAAGAAATAAAGAGAAGTAAATTGGAAGATATCACAACCAATAAAAAATCTAAATAAGAAGAAGATTTTAAGAATTTGCTCACATCAGATCCTCCCATTAAAGGAACAAGAAAGCTGGGAATCATCACTGCAGTTCCTAAAGCCAAGATGTAGTGCTGGAAACCCAGAGCAATTGCCTCCCCTGTTTTCATGCATAAAGGAGTAAGAAGCAAAAAAAAATATATATTGAAAGATGAATGAATCAATGCCGTGGAGTGAAGAAATCAACATACCCCAAGAAGGGTTGGAGTCAATACAGTACTCGAGGCCCTGGAGTTGGTCCATAGGTGGATGGCTTATTTCTTCTGGTTTTGGAGCTGCCATGGCTGATACCCACTTGATCAATTCAGGCCCCCTTCTTCTTTCTCCTCTAAATGCAAATGGGAATCTCCAATTCGAATGAACCAATTAGAGAGAAAGAGAGCTATAGTAAAAGCTCAAGAATTATTATTGACGGTGTAAAGAGGCAAAGGAAGGAAGGAAACAAAGAAAGCTAAGGATGAGGCTTCAAAAGGAGACTCAGAGAAAAGGTGGAGAGAGAGAGAGAGAGAGAGAGAGAGAGAGAGAGGTGTCTCAACTCAAGATTACAAATGGGGGAGATAGAACCGCCCACTCATCTCCTTCATTTTTCTCTCTCTGTTTTCGATTACAAAATGTTCCGTTACTTTTTTTTTGTATTCCCAAAATACCCTTTAAGAACTTCTAAACCAAAAGTTACCGTTGCTTCATTGTTCCCCCAATTTAAATTACAATTCAACCCTGCAAAATCCAAAAATGGTAAATTCTGAGAGGTTGCAAATCTCTAATTTTCTATTCTTCTCCTTTATAAAAAAAAATAAACTAACGGGTGGCACGTGCGATGCACATGAGAGCGAGGGGAAGGAGTTAACGACACCCGATTGAACTCGCTAGTGGCACGTGCAATGCACGTGAGAGTGAGGGGAAGGAATTAATTTACAGTTAATAAGAATTAAAAGGGGCACATAACCCACAGGTGTGATTGAACTCTCCCTGAGGTCAATCACGATTGGTTGTGATTCTAAATAGATAAATGACAAGGGGTAGTTTAGGAATTAAAGTAAAACATTAAATCAAAGGCAATGGTATTTTTGAAATTAAAGTAAAACTTTAAATCAATGTTTTGTTTTTATATAAGGGTAATTTGGGAATTTCCAAAAAATCATCTATCTCCCGCATTATACTAATAAAGATAAATAAATCCATTTTAAGTTTTTAACAACAGCTCATGGCTGAAAAGTGTGCTAGCCCTACTCTCAATCAACCTCTACTCCCAATCTTCACCAACCACCTATCCATTATTTTGGTAGTTGGTAGAGATTGAGAGTAGAGTAGAGCTAGCATTCCTAAAAGAAATAAAGATTAACAGGGGTAGTTGTGAGGGAAAGTTGTAAGGGAATTCCTCTCATGGGTATAATTGGTATTAGAAACTGATTGAAAACTTTCAATATACATACTATCGAGAGTTGCGACGTCCAATTTAAAATCCAAGAGGGTTCTTTTATATCTATCTATCTATCTATACTCATACTATATGCCAGTTGGTGCCACATGGCATATCTCAATACTCTTCATTCTCTCTTCAAGGTGATGCCACGTGTCTGTTGATACGGCAAACTTTTCTTAATTGATCAATAAGATATTGTCATGTGTCTACCAATTAAATCACTCACCATTGTTTTCCTTCCTAATTAATGAGTCACATAATGGGATCACTAACTATTTTCCCTACCCTAATAATTATTTTTCCTACCCTAATTAAGATGATGCTACTAACTATTTTTTAATGATCCCACTAACCATTTTAATTACTCTCCTGATTAATTTTGATGGCAAAAATAATATAAAATAACCACATGGCATATCTCAATGCTTTCCATTCTCTCTTCAAGGAAATGCCACGTGTCTGATGACACGACAAATTTTTCTTAGTTGATCAATAAGATATTGTCATGTGTCTGTCAATTAAATCATTTACCATTGTTTTCCTTCCTAATTAATGAGTTACATAATGAGCTCACTAACTATTTTCCCTACTCTAATAACTATTTTTTCTACCCTAATAAAGATGATGTCACTAACTATTTTTTAATGATCACACTAAACATTTTAATTACTCTCCTAATTAATTTTGATGGTAAAAATAATATAAAATAGTGAACCCACTAACCATTTTTACTCTATCTATACAAAAAAAAAAAAACTATTTTTACTCTCCTAAATTCTTTTCCTCATTTTATACTCTACCCCACTCACTTCTTATTAAAGTCTTCTAACCATTCATCTATCCCACCTCATTCCCATTTAATTTTATCTTCTCTTCTAAAAGAGTAGTTTCATCTCTCCTCAATCTACATATATTCAATGCATTCCAGCCCGTCATTTTTTATTTAAACCTTTGGACAGAGTGTCTTTTGGACCCCGCTTCCCTCCCCCTCGCTCTCTCTCTCTCCATGAATTTTTATCCTTGTTCCGGTGGTGGCGTCAAAGAAGGGGAAGCACAAACGGCGTCTAGTTCAGAAGATGGGTTAGGCTTCTAAGCGACGAAAATAACCATATTTCTAGAGCAGAGTACACTTAAATGAAGCAAAACATACTAGAAAGATGTGATGGCGAAGGCTAATGAAGCACGAAGATGCTACGAATGATCAAGGAGATTTAGAAGATGGCGGTGCGGGTGATCAAGGAGATCTAGAAGACGCCCAAAAATTTCAACAGAGATTTAATAGCAACTACAGATGAAGCACGATTAAGTTGCAAATGGGCAAGGAGATCCGGCGATAAACTTAGGACCAAGGAATCACTGTAATATTAGAATACAAAAAATGAGTAAAAAAGAAAATGGAGACGGAGAGAGATTTAACGCTGTTCGGCTTGGGCCTACATCCATGGTGATAAAATTATCACCATATTATTCGATACTTTTGCATACAGGCGTACTCACCCCTTTATATACAAGGTTAAGCATGGAAAATGAATACATAAATAAAAAGAAACAAATAATTGGGAGAGATGGACAGTCCAAAAGATAAACTAATAGGATCGGCACATAAACTAATAAGATCGGCACATTTCATTACTCTCCATCCTTTAATAGATAAAGGGGAGACATAGTGTATCACATTGCCTCGATAACTGAAGCATGTTCTTTGCATTCAGTCAAGCTTGCTCCGGAAGGTTTATGTAAAACCTTTTTAGTGATGGAATTGAGAAAGAGTGGGACAAAAACATATTTTTTTCATCTCCTCCTGTTCATAGCTGCTTCAATATATCAAGTACTCATATATGACGTTTGGTTTGGAAGATGGTTTACCTTTGAGGAATTGAACTTGAATGGTTTACGACCATAAGCTTTGGGATGGATTTTGGACCGATAAAATAAGAAAAATTGCATAGCAAGCAGTGATTAGGGTTTCCGACGAACTAACTAGGGCTGAAGACGACTAATTGACTATCGGTTGGAATCCGACCCAACAAGTCATTATGCAAACCATCTAATGTCATTAAAAGCTTGCTAGAGAAATAGCTTCCCATATCAATTAGCGTTCCCACAGCGAACCTAACTCGGGTGTAATACTTCTTTGTAGGTATTCAAGTAACAAGCATTATGTCCTTTGAAGATTGATCCCTGTTAACCTCTAGAAAGTCTTTCACCATCCAATCTCAAGTTGAGATCAAATCACAACCAATTGCAATTGAACTCGGGGAGAGTTCAATTGCACCCACAGGTCAACACGTGTCCCTGTTAATCTCTATTAAATGTAGTTAAGATTCACTAACCCTTAGGATTCAACAATCTAACTTTTGTTTATTTTTAATATTAAAAAAATATTAACCCTAATGATTAAACGTTCTTAACTAGTTACATATTATTAATATTTTATTATAAAACTCAAGGTTAGAATATTGAACCCTAAGGGTTAGTGAATCTTAACCACACGCTTAATAGGGGTTAAAAGAGACACATGTTGAGCAGTGGGTACAATTGAACTCTCCCAAAGTTCACTGAAAAATATTTGATATTAAATTTTCATCAACTTAGAGTTTTATTTAGTTAATATGAATTCTATTAAATATCATTTTACTCATTTTCTCTCTTTTCTTTGTTTCTATTGTAGTTTTACTACCCGTGCATTGCATGAGGTGTTTGCTAGTATATATTATATGAGGAGCATTCTAGTGAGTCATACTCATTAAAGCTTTTAATGAGCGATCCCTAATAATATGACACGTGGCAAAAAAAAATACTTTATCAGTCATCTATAGACCGTCCGATCGAATATGAGAATATCAATCATTTCTATAGCCTAGGTAAGGTCTAGTGAATACTAGGGAGTTAATGCTAACAAATTAAGGTCAATCAGACAATCTAAATGCGTTCGATCAAACTGATATTTTGGCATGTGTATCCTAATGGACCCACATTAAAATTCAATGATTGTAGGGTCCGTATCATATCTTACCCTGTGTCCTCGTGTCCCTTTTATTCTAAAACTCAAGGTTAGAATATTGAACCCTAAGTGTTAGTGAATCTTAACCATACGCTTAATAGGGGTTAACAGAGACACATATTGAGCAGTGGGTATAATTGAAATCTCCCAAAGTTCACTGAAAAATATTTGATATTAAACTTTCATCAACTTAGAGTTTTATTTAGTTAATATGAATTCTATTAAATATCATTTTACTCATTTTCTCTCTTTTCTTTGTTGCTATTGTAGTTTTACTACCCGTGCATTGCATGAGGTGTTTGCTAGTATATATAAGAGAAGCATTCTAGTGAGTCATGCTCATTTAAGTTTTTAATGAGCGATCCCTAATAATATGACACATGACAAAAAAGTATATACTTTATCGGTCATCTATAGACCATCTGATTGAATATGAAATTATCAATCATTTCTATAGCCTAGGTAAGGTCTAGTGAACCCTAGGGAGTTAATGCTAACAAATTAAGATCAATCAGACAGTCTAAATGTGTTTGATCAAACTGATATTTTGACATGTGTCTCCTAATAGACCCACATTAAAATCCAATGATCGTGGGGTCCATATCATATCTTACCTTGTGTCCTCGGGTCCCTTTTAACACCGCTTTAACCTTGGTTAAGCTTAACTAAACTAAATTAAGATTTTGGTTTTTTTTTTATAAAAAAAACCGATGTTGGATTGCTTAACCATGGGGTGAGTGAATCTTAACCATAGTAGGTGAGTATTTAAAATTGGAGCGTACATCAATGAGGACCGGCCATTCCATTACAAAATGGAAACCAAGGGTACATTAACTATTTTCCTATTTAAATTGGCACCTAACTCTAGATAGTCATGAATATTTAGTAGTATTAGTGAATAGAGCGAGTAAACCTTCAAATCACATTAAGCAAAGAAAACTTTTTACCAATCTATAAGGTTTGAGGGCTAAATCCAAAGATGAGTGCACACCTTCACCTTCCTAACTAGAGAGGGGTGGGTTGAGGATAGAAATGTTATACAGTAAGTTTAATTGAACAGTCAGTGCATATGATAATTCTAGTTACTGCTAATAAAATTAAAATTAGAAATAAATAGAAAAGAGTTAGGGCGATTGACAAAGAGTTAACTAGACACGTTAAATAAAGGGCAGAAATGGAAGGTTTTCTGTCGTACCAAAAGTTGTTTTAGTTAACTGAGTCTGATTCGGACCCAACATGTGAGAGCAGTGTCCGAATCTCCAACGTCTCTATTTTCATGCCAAGACAAGCAGAGCATAGAAAGCCGAGCCCTCCTCTCACTCACTCACTTATTCACTGCAGCGAAGTAATCTGTTGTTCATGGTATTTATACTAAAACTGTGCTATCAATGCTTCTGGAGCCATAGATGTAATTTTAAAATTTTTCTAAATTCTCACTCTGGATACATGTGATTGCTAACCATTTGAACACGTTTAAAAAACAATTTATTTAAAAATGAAGAAGTTATGGTCTCCACCTGAGCCAAAGGTAGTGGCGACACATTTTGTCACCATAGTGAGAGCTTAGAAGTGTGTGGCTACTGGCTAGGCTAGTATTTCCCATCCACGGTTACAAGTGCATTCAAGCCGAGTTGAGCTCCAGCTTGAAAATTAAGGATTGAATCTCGGCTCGAACAAAATGAGTTGGCTGGAGCTCAAGCTCGATTCATTAAAAAAAAAAATATTATTTTAATAATAATAATAATAATATCTATTATTATTATTATATTTTTATTCAAGTACAGCCGACCCTCAAGCTGAACAAAATTAAGCAGGCCTAGCTCGAGCTCGACTTGAATGCAACTTTAAACTTAAATAAGAGTTTGGATTCAAATTCAAATTGACCATAATCGGACGGATCACAAATCAAATCCAAATCTATAGCTATTTAATTGGATCAAATTAGTATATGATAGAGCTTGAGCCAAATTCGAATGGTTTATCTGGTTGAGTCAAACGGAGTCGAGCTGGCTCGACTTGTTGATAGCCCTACATCCAACCGTGGATAAATGATATTGACCCCACGCCTAAAAAGGGGTCCCCAAAAAAAGATCAGAATAATTATTTAACAAGGTAAATTTATTATTTCACCTATAAAGGCAGCCCGCAATGGATTGGCTTTGGTTGAGTTAATTGACCGCTCATAAACATACCTTCAACCAACCTCTAAATGAACATTAAAAAGGATAAACCAAAAGTCAACCTAGTAAGAAGCCTCCCAATCTTAATTTGCATGCTTAACTCATGCTTAACCTAGTAAGAAGCCTCCCAATCTACGCATGCCTCTCGCATTATAATAGTAAAGAAAGATAAAGATAAAGAAAAGAAGATTTTTAATCCATTGTTTCTCGAGAAAAAAAGGAGATAATAATAGGGGAATTTCGGAAAAATCATCTATGGCTGCCTCTCCCATTATAATAGTAAAGATAAAGAAAGATAAAGATAAAGAAAAGAAGATTTTTAATCCATTGTTTTCCGAGAAAAAAAAAGGAGATAATAGTATGGGAATTTCGGAAAAATCATCTACAGTTGCCTCTCCCATTCTAATAGTAAAGATAAAGATAAAGTTTTCCGAGAAAAAAAAGGAGATAATAGTATGGGAATTTCAGGAAAATCATCTATGGTTGTCTCTCCCATTATAATAGTAAAGATATTTATAAATAAAAATATTATTATTTTTAATTAAAATTATGTTTTTAATAAATCAAGCCGAGCCCAGCTCAAGTTTGAATCAATTCGAGCTCGAGTCAAGCTCAAGCCAAGTTAACTAGATTCGAGCTGAGCCGAGCTTGATCCTAGATTTTTACATTTCAAGCCAATCCGAGCCCGAGCCTAGATTTTAACATTTCAAGCTGAGCCGAGGAGGCCCAAGCTCGGCTCAAACACCCCTAAACATAACCATAATAATACCTCACTTTTTTTTTGGTAAACTCAATCATACAAGGCAATGATTGACGGCAAATACAAAGAAAACCCCCCCCCCCCCCCCCCACCATGCAAACTCTCACACACACAGCACACCACCCAATACTACCTAACTGCAATGGTGAGAAATTGCCATCCTACAGTGCCCGAATAACTTCCATTTATTTTATTGATTTTATAGGCTGCAGAAGAGAGTAATCATTTATTTAGGTTAGTAGGGTAGAGAGTAGAGTACTAATGGTGGCCCCAACCGCCACAGCTTTCAACTCAAACCCAAGTCCTCCCACAAAAGGCAAAATACGAACTGCTGGAGCGACGCCAGAAGCGCGAGTTAAAAATATAATTTTTTTGGTAGAAGAGTTAAAAATAGATCAGTATTCGGCAGCCCTGCAAAGTTTGAAATACTGTCTCTTTTACACTGAAACGAGAGTAAGAAAGCAAGACAAGTTGAAATTTCACCTTTCACCTTTTCCGTTTTCTATCCAAGGTGAAAGAATTTTGGTTGTCTTTTGGAGAAAGGAGAGGTGGTCATGACTGTGTCTACAAGTACAAATTCACCTTTTCCCTTTTTTATCCAAGGTGAAAGAAATTAGGGTTTTTGGTTGTCTTTTGGAGAAAGGAGGGTGGTCATGACTCTGTCTACAAGTCCAATATGACCCACATCAAAGGAGATGGAGAGGAGACACCCCTTTTCACTTGGGAGTTGGGAGGACAGTAGTGGTGGCACGTGACCTTTCCACGACTTTGTGGATTCCTTTTTGGAAAATAATCACCTCCTCTGTTGGTGACGTGAGGAGGAGCATCTTGGATCCCATTTTCTTGCCATGTGTCCCCATTCTAACCCCATTTAACTGTGGTTAAGATTCATCCACCCTTAAAGCTCACCCCATCTATCCTGGTTTTTAGAAAAATAAAATAAAATAAATTAACTAAACGATTAAAAAAACTAACCCCGAGAGTTAATGAGAGTTGAAACCCGACTAAGTGAGAGCGAGGAGGAATAGTCCCCTCCTCGGCCGACGAGGGGACTATTGCTTTTTTTTTGTTGATATTTTTTTTTTTTGTATTGCATTTATTATAGATGAGGAGTACTAGCCCTACTCCAAGGCCTTTCCTATTCTCACCCTGAGCCAACCACTTGTCTAAATTTTCTGTTAAAGCATTACAATAAGTTTAAAAGAGTATACTTTAACATTGAGAATGGATAAGTGATTGGTTTAGTACGAGAGTAGGAAAGACATGAGAGTAGCTCGTTATAGAATAATAACTACATTTTTAAAGCTGTATTTTCTCCACACCCCCTGCAACAAAAAATAAAATATACTGACATGTTTATAGAGCTGTCTCCCACGGCGGGGGGGAGGTAATATTTTTCTGGCCTCGGATTGTCTTTGGCGAAGCCAGAAAACCCTCTCCGGTTCCATACATTGTGCGACAGTTAGCAAAAAAAAAGTGGGGAGAAGCCATTCCATTTTCTCCCCATAATTTTGACTTCTCCCCTATATGATATCTCTCCCCTTTATTCTCATACACTTATCGCCACATGTCTTAATATGTGTGGAGAAGTCAAAAATCATGGGGCATGATTTTTGACTTCACCACCACTTGTCACCTATTCTATGAAACCCCGAGACAAGCCCTTTCTGGCTTCGCTAGAGACAATCCTAAGGCCTATTTTTCTTCACCCATACCTTAAGGTAAAGATTTTTAATTCTCTATCAGGTAATTAGATAAAATAATTATGGGAAATACTTAACTTACCTATTCTAATGTATAGTCCTCATTGGTCAATGCCCCCTTTTTTTTTTTTTTTATCACAGATCAACTGTAGTTAAAGATTCAATCACTCCTATAGTTGAGCAATCTAAGCTTGATTTTTAAAAAGTAAAAAAAATCAAAATATTTTATTAAGCTTAACCTTAATTAAAAGAATGTTAAAAGAGACACGTGGCCATGACATTAGATTACCTATTCTAATGCGGGGTGTGCTAATCATTGCCCAATAATTATCTCAAAAATTTACAAAGTTTTAAAAAGCAATTTATCTATTAGGTGATTGGATTATCTAGTAAATAGTGAGTATTAGATGATTGGATAATCGAATAAATAGTGAGTAATAGAGCAAAACTTGATAAATTTATATTAGTTTTTTCCGGTATTTCACACCACAACCCATTCTTATTCACATAACAAAAAAATATCATCACAACTACATAAAAAAAAATCTCACCAAAACATGTCTATCTCATAAAACTTAATTCATTCATATAAAACAATATAATCTCAATAAAAACTAACCCATTCTACCATCCATCCAATATAAACCACAAATGTTACAACTAAATTAAGATTTAGGTATCTATTTGAAATTATCAAATTACCCTCTCAAGTGGCAAAGTTTCTATTACCCATTGACAGCCCTACCTGTTTGGTTGTCGAGAAAATCGGTGAGAACAAAGAAAAAAAACTATCAGCAAACAAAGCAAAAAGGGGTTTTCTGTTTATATAGAAAAAAGCAGATGGGTAGCCCCTCTCTCTCTCTCTGCAAGGAGTTGATGTGTGCCAGGAGACCCACATTGTCATTAACAGTCCAAAATGGGTCCGCCATCCGTTGGGTCAAACACATTTAAGTAAATGGAGCCTAACCATCTGATTACTATCACTTTGCTTCATAATGGTGGAGTAATTTTAAATGTTTTGGCAAATTATTCTCAAACTTCTTAAAGCTTGCTGTTCAAGGGAATGTTTTGATCATGAGGTGTTTGCATTTTTGGGTTATGGCAGCTGATTCAACGCGTAAAGTCCTGATTATTGATCAGAAAAACCGCTCAGTGCATATCCATGTCAGTATAGGAATTGCCATGTGGAAAGCATATAGTATCTGGCCACTTTCAAGTCATGTAAGCACTGAAAAAGAACTGCAACAAAAGAGGGTAGTTCCAGGAACAAATGGGTATAAGGAAGATTCATTGTCAGTCTGCAATCTAATATTCTAATACAGTTATAGTAATTACGAAATCTTGTAAAAACAAGGTATTAAGAAACTTTTGTATTAGGGTTAGCAATTTGCATTTTGATATGTAGAATTGCTTAGGAGAATAGAGGGTTTCCAACTTTACAGCATTACAGGTGTGGGTCTGGGAACTGCAGAACTATAAACAACTAGAAAACCAAGAATCCTTTCATATAGTTAGTCATGATAAGACTAGAATTGTGGAATCATTACTTAATTATATCTTCAATCCCACTGTTGCAATCACTAGGCCAGGGTGACCAATGAGTGGATGCTACCATGATTTTGTCGAGTGGCTACAAATACCTTTGGCATCAGTCGAGATTCCATAGAGAAAAGTCTCACTGGCTATGCAAAAGAAATTGAATGAGGAGAAAAGGACTGGTTAGGGATAAGAGGAGAGTAAAATAGCATCCAAATGAAAATGATTTCAGTTAGGGCAAAGTAGAAGGATGTGATGGAGAGGGCAAGGTGGGCATTATCTTTGTGAATAATTCTTCTAAGAGATTCCTTTTGGCTAGAGTCTGGGTGTGTACAAGGAGGATGATTTTGTCTTCAAATGAAAAGGAGACTGATGATGAATATATTTAAACAATACTAAAGGATCACTTTCACAACTCCATCACCCTCTTTCTTCAAGTATATTTGTTTGTTGGCTCTACCAGGAGGACTAGGGCCAAAATCTAAACTCTCATGATCAGCAGGAATGGGGGGTTTTGAGAAAGAACATTGTTGTCAAAACCCCTCTAGTGAGATAATATAATACCACCTCAATGCAAATCAAATAATCTAAAATATGATTTAGATCTCTGCTAGGTACCAAACTATGTATTTTGTTTTTCATGACACGGGACAATAATAAGAAACGAACACACAATTTATTCACCAGTTTAAGATAAGCGATCATAAGTTCGGAAATTAAACAGCAAGATATCCACCCACAAATTGCTCATCACATACTGGTGCTGCACTCAAAACTGCAAGCAATTTCCAAGACAAACTCCAATCCCAAATTCACCAATTTAAACAGATTACAGAGGCATTATATGACTACAACTGAGCTCTATCATTCAAAGTGGACCCTAACCCATATCATACAAATGGTACACGGACTCGTTGATCCTGATTGATCAATTGGTTTGCCATCCTCTTAATAATTTCAGCCAGAGGGTGTTAAACAGTTTTGGTCTGAAAAAGCTAAATACTTGGCCAGCCCAAAACAAGAATAAGATTTGGCAGCCAATAAATAAGTTCATAAATCAGACAATAAAAAGAGTCCAATTGGTCTGATCCATCAAAGGTTAAAGAGTCAGTCCAGATCAAGAAGTTGGTGTGCCATATCTAAGGTAGCCGGAGTGTAGGACCAATAAAGGATAGTAGACCTAAGGTCTATATTTTCTTTCTTAATTTAACTAAATAGAGATAAGATCAGAGCATCCTCCCCCACCAAAAGTGTTTGGTTCATTCTATAAAATTGAAATTCAAGTGCACTTTAGAATCATTTTGATTGCTTAGAAAAAAGAACGAAAAGAAAAAAGAAGACGCATTTAAGCCATTTAAGAAATGCATTGTTCTTCCATCAATTATAATTGTTCCCAGGGCAACCTTCTTTTGCAAAAGGAGTGACATGCAAGAAAGAAAACAGGAAATTAAGAGAATAGACATGAATCTTTATTTTGGCCAGATGAGAGAAAGCTTGATCTAAGAACCTTTTTTTTTCTTTTTCTGATTGGTAAAATCTAATATTAAGTTACAAGGCTATAATGGCCCCAGAGCCATTACATCATCCATTTTCAAAATGGTATTTGTACATAGAAAAATTCTCTGAATGTGTACTGGAAAGAGTATAAAGGAGGACCTCTAAATTTTTGGATGCCAAGTACTAGAATACGAAAATGTTTATCTTCTTTCCAACTTCCTTTCAGTACATTTTTGTCTCTCCGGCCTTTCTTTGTCTTTGTTGCCTGCCAGTTAAATGAATACTAGATTATGCTGACATCCATTTCACAATGACATTAACTGGAAGTAAGAAGCAAACTGCCCACCCGCATAACAAATAAATAATACATTACAAGGCAGTTTACTATCATCTAATTCAATAGTTAAGACCAGTCCGAGTAAACATATGAATAAACTATTTTTATTTTCAAATAAGATATCCTGAATTTTCCTTGAGTGACACTTGTGCTACTATAATGGTCCATGCTAGCTGTAGCTGGCGCATCCATGTTCAAGGAGCGGAAAGAGCATCAAGATTCAAGAGATTGATCTCATTCTAGGAAACGAAATGTTATTCTACGAGTGACTCTCTGGTGCATCCTGGGAAAGGTCTACATAAGTAACTACGCTACAATGTAATAAATGTTTACTTAGTTTACATATCCATGAATCTAGGGCTTAATGCCTAAACTATACTTGATATGTTTGTTGAATTGGATTAGTTTAGAAGTTGACCAAACTAAGTGCCTGATAAACCTTAATCCTACACCCACCACCAACCCTGTACTTTAATACCTCTTCTAAAATCAATTGATGATAACCTCCCCTCCCCACACAATCTCCCACATCTAAAATACTAATTTTATATGGGTCAGTAGTAAGAAAATTCATTTAAGAAAGTAGAGAGTCAATGGAACTGCAGTCCCTGTCTACAAAATATACCAATTGACATCTTTTTTAGCGAGAACATGAGAACATCCACTAAATTATTAGCACTCTTAAGCTTGTTATACAAGATGCCCATGCCACCTACAAATATCATGAATATTCTTAATTGTGTTTGTGAGCCTCCAAGGACCTACAAAATGACTTGACCCTGAGAATTTATGCTGGATTAGTTACCTTTAATCTCAAGTGGCTCCAAAATAATTCCTGAAATATCTTTAATCCTTGAAGAAGAGCAAGCGCAACAACGCTTGATTGAAATCCTCAGTTTCCACCAGTAAGGAAAAATTCTCAAATGCTATCTTCATCATCTTTAAGAACTCCTAGACCAGCTGTCCTGGGGTAGTCAACCGAGCAACCAACAAAATTCAATTTATCCTACCTCTTTCCAGATGTGACCAAGTAGGAATGGTAGGATTATTCCTTCTGAAGTCACTAGCAAGAATTGCTTTTCAGCCATACTTAAAACTGTAGATATTAGAACTATAAAATTCCTCAAGGAAAGGCACCCAAAAGACAGTCTTGAACTTTACACCTTCAAACAGCTCTATTCTCCTCTGCCAGATCCCCTACTGAAAGCAGAAACCAAAGGACCGAACAACGGTTTGACAGCATTATCGGTGTGTTGGTTAGAGATTCCAGACTGAGTTTGCCGTATGGAGCCATATTGCAGTATAGCTTAGTGAAGTAAGAATAGGTTCTGGTCCCATCTTGCAGGAGAGCGTTTTGAGCAATACATAATGATGTACGGATTGCCCTCTCTATGCACCTAATCACAGCCTTCTTGTATTAGAGAGCCATGTGTGGGAGGGCCCCAGCCATGGGGATAAGCCACACGCATGTTGATGAAGGAATGCAAACCGCCTGACTAACCGTCTGTTAGCCTGGTGGTTTTCCGCCGCAGCTTAAGGCATATAAGCAAGCCCATACCGACAGGCTACATTCTCCTTGCATCACTCATCTAATGTTCTGTGATCACTATCCGATAAACAGAGGAAGCAAGTTTGCTGTTAAGTGTAGTGCAATGATGTGCTTCCCGTAAGGCGAAGCAAGAGTTTCACTTATAACACTTGGGGTAACGTCTTATCTTGCAATGTGTGATTATTCTTTTCTTTCCTAAATGCTCTGACAACAAGCAAACGGGAGAAGACTGCAAATTGTACCTCTTTCACCAAAGGCCCAAGTGTGCCAAGAATAAATCCACTTTTTTCTGTTTTTTGGGTAATACCCAATAGATACCAAAAGCTTGTTAGGAACAGCGACACATATCTCTTGCAAACAAACAATGGATAGACAAATGGTGAACAGTCTCCTCCACTTTACAGCACATATTCAGAAAAAACTTCCTTAGACAAGATGGTCAGTAAAAGGATCTTCTCATGGTCCACTCTCCAAGAGAAAAAGATTTGTATCATGTATGACCTCCCATAAGGCATAAAAAGACATCACAGAGAAGATCCATTGTGAGTTGAATTTCAAACTCTTTTAATGTAGCATTGCATTTGTACATAATCCTATCCAAGGAAATGAAAAGAGACGATTAAGAAAAGAAGGCATATCTTAGTAATACAAGTCTCACAGAATCTCAGATTTTGAACAACCGAACCATCAATTCTTCTATCGCAATTGACCATCACATGTCCAGATATCACATATGCTGCCAATGCCGTTAATCAATTTATGCATTCACCAATAATTCCTCATATGGAAGCTATCACCAAGATCACCACGACTTGGCATTCTATATAGAAGGAATGGTCATTTGAGGGTTGAATGTTTATTAGATGCCAATTGGGTAAGATACTCATATGATAGGAGGACGACTATAGATATTGTACGTTGGTAGGAGGAAACCAGCTACATGGAAGAGTAAGAAAGAAAGTGTTGTGGCAAGGTCAAATGCAAGAGCAAAATATTGTGCTATGTCTCACACTACATGAGCTCACTGTTGTGAGTTACTGTACTGTTCAGAGAACAGAGAACATAACGAAGAGTTTTTAACTCTCAAACATTTAATGCGGTTGGGTGGTTTCACCTCCACCCAACACATATCATTGACATATTATATTTATATTTCAACCCCTCTATTTTTCTGTTACTACACTTAAGCAGTTAAACTCAAATTAGTTATAATTAGCCTCCTTAATCACTATTAGTTAATTAATTACTTACTAATCGTAATTAAAATAAAAATTAACCTTTATATACTTCTTTAACTTACCTTATTTACAAATTAACCCTCTCTCTTAACCTTTATTATACTTAAGCCCTTAATCTCAAAATAGATTATAATTAACACCTTAATCACTGATTAATCAACTAATTACTCACTAATTATAATTAGTAATAGTTGGATCGAAGAGAATCGGTTTGTAATTAGGGTTTTAGTGATTAGGGTTTGAGAGAAGAAGAAAAGAAGTGGGGGAAAATTAGAGAGAGATTCTCTCTAATCTCTTTATATTTATGATAACCCTAATAGGTCAATTACAAATATACCCTTAATGGAAGATTTGGTGTATCACACCTACATAACCAATCATATCTCAATACTCCCCCTCAAGCTGAGCATAGACATTCAACATGCCCAGCTTGTTAAGAACACCTTCTAAACTAGCTTTAGTAAGCCCTTTTGTGAGTACATCAGCTAATTGGTTTCCCGTTGTAACAAATAACAAGTAAAGATTTTCTTAAGCAACTTGTTCTCTGATAAAGTGTCTGTCACTCTGTCTATTTCAATATGTCAAGTCCGATCATGCTGATTGGGGTTGTGGGCAATATTGATGGTTGTCTTGTTATCACAAAACAACTTCATAGGAACATCCACCTCCATCTCTAGATCTTGTAGTAAAATCTTTAGTCATAATAATTCTGCTAGCCATTGCCCTATATTCGGTTTCAACACTTAACTTAGCCACTACACTATGTTTCTTGCTTCTCCAAGTGATGAAGTTACCACCAAGGATGGTACAACACCCTGTGGTAGACCTCCTATCATCTATACTTCTAACTCAATCGGCATCAGTGTAAGCTTCTAGTCGGAAATGACCATGGTTAGCAAATAGAAGGCCCTTCCCTCGAGTAGCCTTCAAATACCTCAAAATTCTCTCCACTGTCTCATAATGAACAATCTAAGGTTCATTCATGAATTGATTGACTACACTAATTGCATATACGATGTTAGGTTTAGTGAGAGAGATAAATAAGACGACCAACCAGCCTTTGGTACATCTTTTTATCTTCTAATAATGGGCCTATACTAGAGCTCAACTTATGATTATGTTCAATAGGAGTGTCTGCTGTCCGAGAACCAGTGTAGTCAAGGCGTTGCCTAGGCGCCCCTCTAGGCGGGCAAAATTCACTGTTTGTTGCCTAGGCGGTCGCCTAGGCGACGCCTAGGCATCTAGGCGCTAAGCGCTAGGCGGTCGCCTAGGCGGTCCATACAATTTTTTTTTTCTAAAAACTTATTTTAAACCCCTCTTTTCAACCCTCCTTTAAAATCCTATTTTAAAAATTCATTTAAAAACCTCTTTTAAACCATATTTTAAATGGGGTAGTGATTAGCCCACCACGCATTTGACTATGTAGTCAAATGTTGTGTCCACGTGTCCCTTTTAATAGCCTTTTAACTATGGTGAAGCTTAAGAAAATTAAGGTTAATATATTTTGTTTTCAAAAACTAAGGTTAGATTGCTTAACTCTAGGGGTGAATGAATCTTAACCATAACTGATGGGTGTTAAAAAGGGGGACATGGACCAATGAGGACCGCACATTCTTCTACAGTGGAATGCGGCGGTGTTAAGTTAAACATTTTCCATTTTAAACCTTATTTTAAAACCATCATTTAAACTTTTAAACCCTATTTTAAAACCCCGCAAATTCTTCTACAGTGGAATGCGGCGGTGTTAAGTTAAACATTTTCCATTTTAAACCTTATTTTAAAACCATCATTTAAACTTTTAAACCCTATTTTAAAACCCTCTTTTAAAGTCTAAAAACACTATCTTAGATATAGGTGGTGCATTTAAACTTTAAAAGCAACATTCAAAGTCAACACTCAAAAATCACCTTAAAAGTTAGAAAACTTCAAACTAATTATGTATCTATTATTTATATAATGAGTATATATTAATATTACATATGAATATATTTAATATATATAAATATAATTTAATTATTTTTATCGCCTGGGCGTCGCCTAGGCAGTGCCTCGCCTAGCCAAGCCTAATCGCCTAGGCATCGCCTAGACACCTTGACTACACTGCCGAGAACCCTATTTCCAAGTATCCTTAAGTAAGTCTAAGGTATACTTCCACTGCGATATAAAGAAGCTCTTCTTTGATCGGGCTACCTCAATACCCAGAAAGTACTTCAAAGTGCCCAAATCCTTGATCTCAAATTCCGTTGCTAGGAATTTCTTCAAGTTTTGGATCTCTGAGGAGTCATTTCTAGTCACCACAATATCATCAACGTAGACAATCAATGCTTTAACTATCCTTTTACCCTGACAAAGAGGGTGTGATCAGCATGGCTCTATGAGTAACCCATCCTCTTCACGGCTTGACTAAACTTTTCAAACCAAGCTCGGGGGACTTTTTAAGTACATAGATAGATTTCTTCAGCTGCAAACTCTTCCTTCACTATTAAGAAGTTTGAATCCTAGAAGAGGAAACATATACAATTCTTCTCGTAGATCTCCATGGAGGAACACATTTTTTTACATCTAACTAATGTAGAACTCGTATGAAGTTCATTTTAGCAACTGGTACAAATGTCTCCTTATAGTCTATCCTGTATGTCTGCGTATACCCCTTAGCTACCAGTCTTGCCTTGTACCTTTCAATAAATCCATTTGCCTTATGTTTTACGATGAACACCCATTTGCAACTTACTGTTCTTTTTCCCTTAGGTAACTCAACTATTTCCAATGTACCCTTCTTAATCAGAGCTCTCATTTTTTTCCATCATAGCATCGCGGCACTTAGAACAAGAGACAACCTCCTGAACCTGAAAGGTAAAGGCACAGAAGAAACAGACGACAAGATGGTCGAATAGGAGGATGACAGAGATGCATACGAGATAAAATTAGAGATAAGATGAATCATACACTGGCACTTCCCTTTACGTAGGCAATGGGAGCAATATCATTATATCAGGAATGAATAGAAATTAGAATCACAAAGGACGATGAAGCAATGTTACTCGGTTCAAAGTATTCAGAATTGGGAGATGGTCGAAACATAGCGGTCCCCTCCTTTTCGCGTCTGGTATAGACTTTTAGGTCCTTAGCAGTAGTCTCAATAGGAGCAACAAAATGGATAACATTAGGGACCAACGCCAGAAATAAAACTGAAGACAAACTCTTTTCTAACAATTCACTATGCTCCCCTGAAGAGAGGTAGCAGAACGAGGAAAAATTGGAATACTCTCAAAAAAGGTGGTTTCCTATGGTAACAAACCATTTCCCTGACACGGGATCAAAACACTAGTATCCCTTTTGTGTAGAGGAATATCTCAAGACGACATCACGAATGAATTTTGGATCCAATTTGGTTCGATGAGGACCCAAAATATGAATGAAACAGACACAAGCAAAGACACAAGGGGGGATTAAAAACAGGAATTGGTCTGGACAGAGTAGTTGAAAATGAGACTTCAACTGCAGGACCCAAGATGACATTCGATTAATCAAATATGCTGATGTGTGCACTGCTTTAGCCCAAAACTTCTTTGGGGTATTCATTCCGGTCAATATGCTTCTAGCCACTTCTAAATGATGGATCATAAGGTCCTCTGTCAAATATTGTCTTAAATCACCCTCGAGATATTCCTTTGCATTATCAGGTAGAGAATTTAATCAGCTTCTCAAATTGAGTCAAAACCATTATATGAAACTTCTTGATGAGGTTTGGGACTTCAACACGAGACTTCATCAAGAAAATCTAGGTATGATGGGAGAAGTCATGCACAAAAAAGATAAAATATCGAGAACAATGCACAGACAAAGTAGGGGCAGAGCCCCAGACATCAGAATGAATCAGCTGAAAAGGCGACACTTTATTCATACTTGACGATAAAGTAAATCAACAATGTTTGGAGAGTTCACACACTTCACATTGTACACTATGATCAGGAACACATTTAAACAGGTCTAGAAAGACCAACTTTAAGGACTTAAAAGACAAATGACCTAGACGATTGTGCCACAATCTGAGTTAGGCATCATTATTACTACTACTAGGATTACTACTAATCTGTAATGTTGAATGAGAGCCAACCATGTCTAGGAGGTAGAGGTCATATGTTTCACGACCATTCTCAATCATTTTCCTCGTCACCAAGTCCTGAAACACACAATGAATGAGAAAAAAGGTCACACAACAGTTCAGACTTTTGACCAGACTGCTAATTGATAATAAATTTGTGGATAAATTGGAAACATGAAGAACAGATGAAAGAGATAGTGCATCAGTAAGTTTGACATCACCCTTTCCAGAGATAGAGGAAAGAGATCCGTCAGCAACCATAACTTTATCTCTTCCAAACAAGAGACTATATGAAGAAAACACAGTAGATAGACTAGTCATATGATTTGACTCACCTGAATCAATGATCCAGGTTGGGCTGGATGGGGAATGAGAAACGAAATTAGTAGATGCGTGAGTACCTGACTGGAGTCATTGGACAACGGAAGTAGAGGCAGAAGAACCTTCCATCTGACTCAAAAGGCATCGAAGATGATCAATAGCTACATTAGAGAAGCTCTCGGGGGAAGATGGTCCGGTGGGAGAAGCTGATGCGATTGGGGTACCTAAGGTAAGAGGCATGAAGGTTGTAGTGTTGCCTTGAGGGGTGCCCAACTGCCCATTTGCTGTCCGGGACGAGAAAACTTTGCGAGTCGGCCAATGAGATCCCAACAAGTTTCCCGAGTGTGTCTAGTCTTCCCACAATGCTCACACTTTAACTTATCTTTATCATCAGGAGGTCTATTCTTATGAGGATGGTATTTCCCACATCGAGGAGCACTAGAAGATGCGGCAAAGGCGAGATGATCACTAGTTGGAGTAGGTACCATCGTCTCTTTTCTGCATTCCTCACCTTGGACTAGGGAATATACTTGGTCTAAGGAAGAAAGTTCATCCTTCCCTAAAATCTGAACCTGGGTGACTTTGAAGTCCAAATTAAACCCGCCATGAAGTCAAAAAATCTGTTATGTTCTAACTATTTACTGTGCCAATCTCTGTCTTTATCAGTATCCCACTGGATGACCTGAAAATGGTCCAACTCTTCCCAAAGACCTTGAAGAGTAGAGTAGTAGGTGGATAAACTCCTCTCCCCCTGACGAATAGTAGTTATCTCTTGCCTTAACTGGTACACTCTGGCAATGTTTTGACATTGAGAATAGATTCGAGTCGCCTTATCCCAGATCTCTTTCGTTGTTCAAAGAAACAAAAAACCTCTACTCACTGATGGTTGCATGGAATTCAGCAACCATGACATAACCATAAGGTTCTCTTGCTCCCACTAGTCATTTGTCTCGGCCTTTGTAGTCGGTTCTTTCACTCAATCAATCAAGTACCCTAACTTCCGTCTCCCAACGATATACATCTTAGTGGACTGAGACCACTTAAGGAAGTTGGTGTCATCCAACTTAATGGTTGGGATTAGCGCACCAGGATTATCACCATAACTACTAGTGATGGTCAGAGTAATCTTACTACTTGAAATCTTTAATGTAGCATCGGATATGTCTCCAGGCATCCCATCATGTATGCACTGCGATATGTCTAACTATTCAAACCAGAATAAACGTCGCTATTTTTTCACAAAACAGCCCCAACCACCAAGTATTAAGCCACAAAAAACAACTAATAAAGGTCACCGAACTCCAAAGAGTAAGCTTGCATCACACTAGGGGAACTAAGGCTGCACTTCATGATGGCAACCAGCCATATTGTATCCCAAAAAATACAAAGGGAATGAAGGAAGAGCCAAAATATGTCTTACGAGCACTGTTCACGCACTATTCACAGCACTATTCATCACAACATTGTTCACGAACACTGATCATGAAAACACTATAAAAAGGAAAAAAAAACACAAGTTTTTCTTCCTGCTCTGAGACCAAGTTAAATTGAAGAGCATAAGTATTAGGGTTTTAGTGATTAGGGTTTGAGAGAAGAAAAAAAAAGTGTTGGAAATTTAGAGAGTGATTCTCTCTAATCTCTTCATTTTTATAATAACACTAATAGGTCAATTACAAGTATACCCTTAATGGAAGATCCGATGTATCACACCTACATAACCTTATATCTCAACAGGTATTAAACAAACAATTTTTTTTTTTATCTCTCCAAACTCTTCTCTACATTTGACTGGTCATTTCTGTTAGTGTCAAAATTTAGAAATTCTACTTCAATTAACCAATATTGTGATATGAAGTTTAACTTCTTAGGATCACACCTTTCAATATATGTATGCATATGTAATCTTAACTCACATACTAAAATATTTTACACATTTATGCTTGACTAATAACACATTATCTGGTAATCAAAAGTCGGATCATTACACTCCGACCCGTCATTGGCCTATGGCATGGCATCATTAGCAGGAACATTGAATAATCGAAACACCAGCAAAAGCATTTGTGCACCACATCTCCATTGCTCACCATTTTACCATCCACCACTCTACCAATTATCTCATAGTTTCAAAGCTTCCCACTCCATCCACTCATATCTCTACCACACCACTTACATCATCCATCCACTAATGTCTCCACCACACTCACATCATGTCTAGTCTCCTATCACTCACATTATTCTGTCTCATCCACATCACACTCTACCATCCACTCACTCACATGAATACACCACACTCAAGAGTGCCCACTACACTACACACTCAAGAGTTCATAACCGAGAGCATGTGAGAATCCTACTAGTTGGGGTTTTGTCCACCAGCATTAAATAAATATTTTCCTATGTAGTGAGCGATGTCCACTAGTATTAAATAAATATTTTCCTGTGTAGTGGGTGATGTCCACTAGTATTAAATAAGTGATCCTATTTAGTGGGAGATGTCCACTAGTAAAAGAAGGTAGATGGGTTGTAATCCTCTAAGAATTTCCTTCTCTATATAAAGGGAGGGTCTTAGTAGGAAGGGTCATTCGGTCTTGGGGATTTCAAAGTATTCTAGTGTGCAAGTGTGTAAGCACTTAGAAGAGTCATGAAGGTTTTCTCTCTAGTCTGTAAGTGTCTTGGTGGTTATGAGTTCATCTCATATAGGTGAAACTTATATCTCACTTAATGTCCATTCCTCTTTAATAAATATTTTTATGAGTTTTTATCTTTTATTCTTAGATAAAGTCTTTGATTATTCTCCTAGCAAAACTCTGCAACTCTATTAGATTTCCCGGAGGTGTAAATCCACACGAGCCCTCTAGGTATGAGGCATTGGTAATCATAGGAGTTTTTAGGTAAAAGCAAAGCTCAATTCTGCATAAGGGCTTAGCTAAGAACCCGATCTGAAGCCACACTCAAAGAACTTCAGGGTTTTTAAAGTTTTTGTTTAGGGTTATGGTTTAGGGTATTAGGGTTTTGGCCTTACAGACTAGATAAAAAACATTCATGACTCTTCTACGTGCTTACATACTTGCACACTAGAACACTTTGAAATCCCCAAGACTGAACGACCATTCTTACTAAGACCCTCCCTTTATATAAAGAATGAAGTCCTTAGAGGATTACAATTCATCTACCTTCTTTTACTAGTGGACATCCCCCACTAAATAGAAAAACACTTATTTAATACTAGTGGACATTCCCTTACATAGGAAAATACTTATTTAATGCTAGTGGACAAAACCCCCACTATTAGGATACTTACATACTCTCAGTTATGAACTCTTGAGTGTGTAGTGTAGTGGGCACTCTTGAGTGTGAAGAGGTGTATTGATGGGAGGGAGTGGATGATAGAGTGTGATGTGGGTGAGACATATATTGATGTGAGTGGATTGGAGACTAGACATGATGTGAGTGTGGTGGAGATATGAGTGGATGGAGTGGGAATCTTTGAAATTATAGGATAATCGGTAGAGTGGTGGATGGTAAGTGGTAAAATTGAAAATGCTGAGAAATGGAGATGTAGTGCACAAGTGTTTGTGCTAGTGTTTCGATTCTTCAATGTTCCCGCTGATGATGTCGTGCCATATGCCAGTGACGGGTCGAAGTATCCATTCTGGCCAAAGATGATTCGCGTGGCGACCCACCTTGTGACGATTCTCTTGGAAATCCACATTGTGATTGAGATGTCGATCCTTGTAGAGATTGAGACAATTTTACCTTAGCTTCTAGTCGTCGTCTGGTAGCTGCTGAGACATCATCAATTGTAGCGCGAAAATATTCTTCCTCGTCACCTGAACTAATAGAGTACCTGTCTCCGGATTAATGTATCTGTAGAGTTCTCTTTCTGTATTCCATATATGCTTCATAAGAGCTCCGCTTTGTGCACTTCTTCTAGTATTCCTAGTGCTTCTTCGCCATCACAGAGTTCTAGCATTTTTCGTGAGATGGTTTTAGTAAGATCACAATACCCTAACTTTTCGTGCAATTGTCCCTGCCATCGCCTTACTGGATTAGTAGTTTTATAGCTAGACTTTCCAAGGCATAATTCCATTTAATCAACCAGGAACGCTGTTGTTGAGCGAAGAACTCAATAAGTCGGATTGGTGGAGTACCCAGGACGTGTTCTGTGTCTCTCCCAGTTGCAATGTGGATCCAACTTTCAGGGATCATGTGACCGTGTAGACCGAACCTCGTCCACCATTCCCGTTCGAACCATAGGGGACTTCTTTTAGCTAAGAACTCATTGTGTAAAGAAATTATCCAAGTGTGGGTTTTCATTTCATTGTCAAAAGCGAACGCTTCGAAGAAAGCTGCCTTGTAGTTCAGGTAATTGCAACATATATTTCTAAACCCCTTTTGTTCCGTTATTGTCAGCTTGGGCCATGATGGATAGGGTAATACTTCCTTGATGATACCTTATGTGCGAATTATACTGCATCCATCACGTTCATGCTTGATTGTACAGCTATTTGTTGCCAAAAAAACTTTAATAGCATTTTTCCAAGACTTTGTTGAAAATTCTCCTCCAAATTCCTGAAGTCCTAGTAGAGAATCTGCATCCTTGTTAGGCGACCTGGGATTGTAATCCCCTGGCTCGAGATCTTGAGTTACCAAGTCAAAATGAGTGTAATACCACTTCATGGGGTCTTGAGAAGTGAACCTAGCTGAAGTAGATGTATCTCATTTCATCATAGAAATTCTCTTCGTGGTGCCTTAAAGATATTCTTTGGTTAAGAAGTCAGGTATGGAATTTTCGCATCTAGGTTTGTGTTAAGATGGCCTACCATTGCCCAAAAGTCTGGCACTGAACAAGGGACTTCAAGTCGTTCTTCAATGTTCCCCTTGGTGAGTTGCAATCAGTTCGAAAAATAAAATTTTGATGTAGAACATGAATTTGAAATTTCTTTACCCCATTGAATGCGGCCAAAACTTCTCTCTTGACTACGGAATAGTTTGCTTCGGATTTTGACCAAGTTCCTGAAGCTAATTGAATTAACTCTTCATTGGTGCCCCTTCTTTGTTTTAGAACAGCTCCTTATCCAATGTCGGAGGCATCAGATTCAATGATCTTGAGTAGGTCATCCTCCGGAAAGGCCAGGACATAGAGATGGCAGACTCGCACTTTGAATTTTTTATACTGCTGCAGTATGCTTTTCTCCCCATTGCTCCTTGCAATCTTTCTTTAGCAAGTTCGGTAATATCTTTCTATCCTTGGCAAGATCCTTGTAGTAATTGGACAAGTAATTGAGGCATCCTAGGAATCGTTGAAGTTGTTCTTGATCAGTGATTTGGTGAGGAAACTTTTCAGCGAACGCTATAAAGTGATCTTGGACTTGAATCTTTCCATTTAGAATCCTATGCCCGAGAAAGTCGACTTCTTCTTGAAACAACTTCATCTTCTTGATAGAGAGGGTCATCCTGTGCTTCTCAATTAGCTTTCGAAAAATCTCCATATGCTTAGTATGAGCATCTAAGTTCTTGCAAAAGATGAGGACATCATCAATGTAGACGATTGCAAAATATGCAATTGGCTTAATGATTTGATCCATAATCCTCTGAAATTTTGATGGAGCATTCTTAAGTCCAAATGGCATTACGTTTCATTCGTAATGTCTCATAGGAACCACAAAAGGTCATTCTATTCTTATCTTCTTTGGCTACTTTGATTTTCCAGAACCCAGATTTCATATCGAACTTATTGAAAATGCATGATCCGCTTATGCTAGTAAGTAGTGTCTGTCGATTTGGAATTAGAAAACGAATCCACTTGAGAGCTTCATTCAATACCTTATAATTGATGACCAACCGACGCATTCCTCGTTCTTGTTCGCTACGATTGTTGACATAAAATCCTAGGCAAGACCAAGGACTTTTGCTTTGTCGTATCAACCCTTTTTTGAGGTCATTTATTTCATCTTCATTAAGTCGTTGCATCTTTTCAGGCATTTGGTTTGCTTTCGACTTGGTGGGTATCTTTCTTTCGTCAAAATCTTTTCTGTGGGGAAGTTTCACTTCCCAGGAATGTCGTTGGATCCAAAGAAATGAATCTTTTTCGGATGGTATTGACGCGTTCCTTGATCTTTTCGCTTTGCAATTGCTCAGCTATCTTGAGGGTGGGTATTTCTTGTTGCATACTGGCAATTGTCTTTCGAGTTGTTTCCCGTTCGCGTTGAATCACTTAGATCAAAGATGATCGCAAAGGTAAGGCAAACTTAAAGAAGATTTCATGTCCGTTTAATACCATCTTAATTTCGTCTTTACGTATGGTGATAGGCTGAACAAAGGAAAGGAATGGATTTCCAAGAAGGACGTCGTTGTCGATTCCTTTCATTACGATGAAGTCCATCTTCACGCACTCTCCACATTTGCATACATGGATATCGCGGACCATCCATTGAGTTTGAAGCTGCGATCCATCTACAACTCTAGCCTTTTTAGCGCATTTCTTCCAATAGCGGGCCGGTACCAAATTGGATCAGATGCAATAGAAATCGGACCCGGAGAAAGTTGGCTAGGACATCCTTGTGTGTGGTGCCGTGAACCTTGATAGTGAGCTGCGTGATCCATTTTTGAGCTTGGTGGGTCATTGCCCCGACAAACAACCCACCTTCTTCGTTTTCTTTTTCGAAGAGATCTTTAACCTCATCCGAGCAATGACACGATGGAGGACGTTGTTGTGACTCAATGTTGCAAATCCTTTGGTTTAATGTATTGCAAATGCTTTTAATTCCCTGAGTTCCTTTGCCTTTTTAATTATCGCCTTCTTTGGGTTCGTGACGCTTCCGAGTTCCTTTACGAAAAGGCCGTCGTTGTAGGTGATCTTTATACCGCTTTTCTTGTGACCTTTATCGTGCTTTCGATGTGTTTTGTTCTTCGAGAGTGAGATTTTCATCGAGGTCGAGACCAAATTGTCAACAGATGTCTTTACCAATTGCAAAAGACTTCTTCTCTCCTTCTTCAACCCATTTCTGGGTACACCGTTTGATGATCAAATTTTCCACGACTGAGAATAATTTTTCATGAGTTAGGACATCCATGTTGACGCCTTTGAGTTTTATCCTTACTAGCTCCCCAAGTTTGTGTGGGAGTCCAGAGAGGAGCTTTTCTTTTCGGAATGCATTTTGATTGTCACTGATTCGGAAAACTCTTTCAAGAAATGTCTTTTTATAGTAATCGTAATCGCATAATCGCCGAATACGAAAACTTATCAATGCTGCTCAATGCTTCTTTTCTACATCTTCGAGGGGACCACAGAAGTGGTTCCTAATGGTTGCTAGTAGACTTTCAACTGGGTTTTGCGTCTCTTGATTGTCATCTTTGATGCATATCAAGGTGGCAATGGCAATTTTTGCTGCTTTAGGAAATTGGTCCCACTAGTAGCATAGGGTGCCAATGAAGCAGATTAATGCGTAAGCTACCACCTGCGTCTTTCCGCCGAACATGTAGGAGTTTGCAGATGCTGCCATGAAGCCGAGCATTTTGTTGATTTGCTCTTGATTCTATCCATCAATTGTCCATGGATAGATGGTTTTATCGTTGAACCCTCCTTGAAAGTGGATTGGATCGCCATACAATAGATCTACTAGTGTTGTGCGCCATTTATATTTTCGATCAAAAGCGCATATTCTCCGATCGTCCTTGCTTTCACTTTGTGGATCATCTTCATTGATTTCCTCATCCTCTTCTAAGTCTGAGAAGTGGCTTACAACATCGAGGGCCTCAATCTGCTTTGTGAGAAATGGAATTCCTAAAAATACTTCGACCATGTCAATTATCTGAATCCCTCCGGACATAGCTTGCTTTCTTTTGGTTGTAAGTTGATCCGATGGTCCTTCTTCCTTCTTTGGTAGCAGATCCTTCATTTGGAAATGCGTCGTTAGATGAGGCAGTATGATCTGAGTGGGATCATGGTCCAAAATTGGTTGGTAGGATTCAATAGCAGCATGGATGTTGAGGAGATCTCCGTGAAGATCAGGCCCGATCTTGCGATCAATGACCCGAGTGAAAACCAAAGGACATGCTTGCCTCTCAAAATCTCTCCCATACAAATGAGTCTTCCACCTCTTTTGGTAATTTCCCAAAAGTAAGAAAAAATCAAAGATAATGCTAGCCCCACTTTCTTTCAAGACTCACTCTCTTTTTAATTGGACATAATGTTAGTGCAAAACATGTCTTTCTCTTAATGGAAGACAATAACACCTCTTCCCCTTAAAGAAAGTGAGTTTCAAAGAAAGTGGAGCTAGCATTGCCAAAAAATCAATTTCTCTCAATAGTTCTTGTGTGAAAACCAAATGGCACACTTGTCTATCAAAATCTCTCCCATACGAATGATTCTTCCACCTCTTTACCTCTTTTAGTAATTTCCTAAGAGTAAACATCTTTCCAAGAAAACAAACCTTATGACAGGTCATAAGACCCCATGCCCATTGGACATAAAAAAGAAAAAGAAAAAAGGAGAGTGACTTTTCAATCACCCATCAACACAGAATCAGCTGGCTTAACTAAAGTTATCTAAACTAAGACGACCAATGCAATCGAGGCATGCAAACTTTGCATCATTTCAACAATTAACATTGTAGATAATAACAAGAACCATTCATCGAATAAATGAAATAAAAAAAATGGTAAAGTTCCAAGCAAATGTAACATCCTAACATCACAATTTCAACTTCCCCCTTTCTCATAATAATTGTACATATTTAAGCAAATTACAGTAAAGTAAAGTACCAGCATCAAATTCAACCTCGCCTTCCTTAAAAAACTAATCTTTCTATATCTATCAATCATTAAAGCAATCAGAATCCCAAACAAGATCAGTAACATAAATGTAACCGAACCCCAATTCAAATATTCACTAGTTTCACTCTTGGAAATGAACCCTAGCTTAAGAAAAAAGTTCGTAATTATAAAAATCCAAACAAACAAAAAACAGAACAGAGTAGACCACACTCTCCAAAACCCTAGATTCCTAAAAACCCTAAATCAAGAGCCGTCTCAATTACCAGAGGTTCCATCGAAGAGAAGACCATCCAATTCCTCTCCAACAACATTGGACCAAAAATCCTCCATCTCCATTGCACTGAAAATTCTACTTCATTAAAATATATATATAGAGAGAGTGAGAGACAGATAGATAAAGATAGTGAGAGAGGCAGAGAAAGAGGAGAGACTTACCCGAAGAACAGAGGGGACGTGCGTGAATATTACATATCTACGAGGAAACAGATTTATGGATTCTGCCATTGATTGCAGGTATTTCTTCAGGAGCAGTGTAGCTCACTCTCCCGGCTTTTTTCTTTAATAATAAAACCAAAATATTTTTGTCAAACTCAATTTGTTTTGTCATTTAAGAGGAGCTCGGAGAGGGAGCAGTTGCGCTTAAAAGATAAGAGAGGAGATCGGATAACGGCAAATTATAGGCAAAAGATTTGCTCTGGTGGACCACAAAATATGAGACAAGTAGCGTTTAAGAGATAATAAATGAGAAGAAGTCAAGATCATAAAAGAAAA
Organism: Tetracentron sinense; assembly: GCA_015143295.1. Lineage (NCBI taxonomy): Eukaryota > Viridiplantae > Streptophyta > Magnoliopsida > Trochodendrales > Trochodendraceae > Tetracentron > Tetracentron sinense. Next base: position 51,939,256 of record CM026551.1, read on the forward strand.
TGAAATGACTTATTCCTTAAATTATCGCCGGGTGCCCAATAATTGGTGGATGCCCAAGGGCTTGGCTCAAGCACTCGCATATCCATCAGAGCTAATCTTTTGCCGACCTAATTTACCTGAGCAGGAGTGGGTCTACGTGGTGGCTTGGGAGCATCTTAGGGGATAGTTAAGACTTAAGAGTAGAGGGTGAGAGAGAAAGGAGAATCTTAAAGTGGGGGAGATGTGTCTCAACCATGCAGACAATTTTTAGAGAAGGTTTGTGTCCCAATCATGGTACCTAGAGGTTTGTGGGTATTATTGTAACATGATCTTCATCTACAACTATTGGTTGTGGTATAAACCCTCCAATAGTAACCATACGATGCAGCACAACTCCTAGAGTTTTTCCTTGTTTCTCAAGCTTTTTAGTCATCTTCTCTTCAAAGAAAACTAGTTGAGACCCGTGCGATGTTGCATGGGAGTGAATAAAATAAAAATCTATATATTTCTTTATCTTTCTTATCATAATCTCTTAAAATTTCTCTCTACGTTAATTCTTTATCCTTCTTATCTCTCTCTTTATCCCTTATCATTATCCCCTAAAATCTCTTTCTATAATCTCTATTTATCCTTATCTCTATCTCTCTTATCAAAATCTCTTAAAATCTTTCTAATGATTTTTGAATTGTGAAGAAAACGTATGTATCCCGAATTAAGAGGGAGACGTGTGTAAGAGAAATAGTTAACGGTTGAGATTTATATAAGGGTGCCATTGTAAGCACATAAATTTACCGTCTTTCTTTCCCTCTCATCTCTAAGTGTCGAGATAAGGTCCGAGAGTGGAGGAATAACGCTAAATTTATTCTAAGAGTCGCCACCTACTTAGGGGAAGTAGGATCCCAAGATAAATCTAAAATAAGGGGTCTACGGTCCAGAGTAGTCTAGGTAAGAGATCCATTTAGGTCCTGGGGAAGGGGTTAGGCACCCCAGAACCTCCATCCAATGATGGTAACCTACTCATTAGGTCTAAGCCAAACATTTAAAATCATTTAAAATTTCCTAAACAATTATTAATTTTGCTAATCAAACACAGATCAATATGGGGTGTAAAAATTTTATCTTTGGTTGGGGTCGAACCCTGGTTTTGGCTGCCTACTTATCCGGTTAGTCGGAATCAGACCCTAATAGTAGTTCGGGGAGGGTGACTGTTTTTATACTCATTTCGGAGTGTGGTCACTTCCAACTCGTGCTTGAATTGGGGAATTGGAATTGAAATTTATGAATTCCATTCCGGGAGATGGTTGCGTAGCTAAGTGCTCGTGGGAGAGCTCTAGGGGGCGTTCATTTATTAAGGTAAGTCTTTATTTGAATTTTGTGGGTTTTTAAAATGTTTTTGTTGTTTTGCATTTTTTGATTTTTTTTTTTTTTGTATTTTTTAATTTTGGCAAGTTTAACTAGTCAAAAACTAACCTAAGTGCCCAAGGTAGGCAAAAAGGAAAATAAGGTCTAACTGACTTTATTAACTTAAAGGCAAAGAGCAGGGCGGATCGAGCGGCCTTAAACCAAAAGAGGTTATGGTTTAAACTAACAGGGTAGGCCAAATTGGATTTTTTTTTTTTTTTTTTTGTAAGACTAAACTAACAGGGTAGGCCAAATATTTAGGGTTAAAAAAGAAAAACTAGCTAAGTACCCAATGTAGGCAAAATAGGAAAAGAAAATCGTGGCCTAACCCTATTGCACACACATGGATAATTCATAATAAATTAATAAATTGAAATAAATAAAATGAAGAGATTATACCTGACCAGAATGGTGTGAGGGTAATGGTGTAACTGTTGCTCTGGGAAGAGCTCTCTATCTCTCACTTAAGAAAAAAAAAAGTAAGAACTAAAAACAAATCCACAGAACAATGGATTTCCAACAAATTAATAAAAGAATGAAAGATAGAGAGCCGGTGATACTACTTCTTCTTCTGGTCGGTGAGAACAATAGAGAAGCTGTCGGAGTGAGCTGAGATGGAACACGGTTATGGTGGATAGAATGATCAGAGGTGGTGCTCTGTTAATTGATTTGAAAAGGTAAAAAAAAGGAAAAGTAGAACTAAGATCAAGTAACTAAACAAAAACAAAATAGTGAATATGAGATGAATAAGAACCAATAAAGAGATTGAGCAGAGAGGGATTAAGAAGAAAAATATGAATCAAGAGAGAATTCGGGAAAGAAAGGGAAATATGAACAGAGCCGATTCTAAAAAAAGGAAATATGGGTGAAAAATGAAGATCTAGATCTGGAAATTCCAGATCTAGATCTAAAGATTGAACTAAGAGGAGACTCAATTGATTACCTGAGGAGAGAAGGATCAGCGCCTGGGACTGATCTGACGAGCTGATGAGCGAAGAGCTGCCGGTGGAGGAGATGGTGAGAGCTCTGGTGGGACTGCCAGACTGAGCTGAGATGGAACTATAGATCTTGATCTGGAATTTCCAGATCTAGATCCAAAGAACTGTGCTAAGAGAATAACTCAAAAAATGGAACTGTTGCTGGCCGAATTTGGATCTGTACAGATGAACCAAATAAAATGAAAAACAGAAAATAAAGAATGAACAAAAATAAAAGGAAATCCAGATCTTCTAGATCCGGATGAAAAGGGATTAAGAGAGGAAGAGAAAATAAAAATAATAAGATTGAAAAGAGTGAGGAAGAACTAACTGACCGGGAGTGATCAAAACGGCGGCAGCTCGCTACTGGCCGGATCTAGATGAAGCTCGCCGGAAGGGATGATCGAAGGCATGGATTGAAATCCTCTTGGTTCGGAACTGAAGATGTTGGACTGAGCTATTGTTGACGGTGGTCCGGTTGCTCCTGGATGTTGCTGCTGCCTGCGATGGCGTTCATTGGGTATGAAGATGGAGAAGAACTCAGGTGAAGAGGAGAACCAGGAGAGGGAGCTCGGGTTTTCTCACTGCCGTAATCAACAGAAAGATGAGGTCTGCTTACCTCACAAAGAGTATTTAATATATGGATATAAGGGTTTGGGGAAATGGTTCTTGGGCTTTGAACGGGTAATGGGCTTTGAGGATCTTGAAAGCTTAAACTGATTTTGGATCCAGGCTTGGGCTTGATAACTTGGGATTTTGAACATGGATTTCTCTCTTGAGGGTTTTGAACAATAGGTAAGGTTTGCGGGCTTAACCGAGCATAGATTTGGATTTCACGGGCATGAGCAAGTGAAGGACTGTCTCTCTCAAAATAAAGCAAGAAAATAAATTAAAATAAACACGAAATAATAATAAATAAATAAATAAAAAAAGATTTTAGGGGTGTAAAAATGGGGTGTTCACAGCCACGTCCTTAAAATAGAATTCATAGAATTCCTGAGATTGAAGATTGGAGAGCAAAGAAAGGGGATTATGTGGCACTCATTTGTTGGGGCTTAGGTGACACTTATTTCTTTATAATATAGATAGATGCCATGTAAATACTTATAAGAATAGACACTGCTATTGTGGGACCCACTCATGTTCTCTCTTATTTACTCATCCAACCACGTGCTTCTAACCTTTTCCCCCAATGCCTCCCACCATCTCGGTGACTCCTCTTATTCTTCTCCCACTCAGTTCTCTCTGGGCTTTCCAGGCTTTTAATTTCCACGAGCTCCTCCCCGTCCCTCCAATGCTTTTCACCTTCTTCTCTAACGGTGGCTCCTCTTCTTCTTCTCTCTAATATATTTACTACCATCTTTTTAATTGTGATGTGTAGGCCACGAAATGCTTTCAATGCCTTTACTAACTTCTTTTTTATTGTGATCTGTAGGGGGCCATGAAATGCTTTCTTTTGCTCCTTTGAGAGTTGGAAATCTCAAGATTGGGACGATGAATGAAGCCAACTCCTTCCAGTCCCCGCATGAAGTTGGGGGGTCGTATGCAATAAGGTAATCATCCATCCGGGAATATCACTTTCCCCTTCTTCTCTCCATTGCCTCCCATACCATTACCATTTTCCTTTCATTGATTGAAGACACCAAAGGGTCATAAACATTGATTTGAGTCGTATAAAGAACTTATTAATCAATTGATGGTAGTGCTACAGGTTCACCATTTGCATTCTCCGTTACTCTCAGGTTCGTCTTTCTCTTTGTCTATATTGTCTTCCTCCCTCTCCATCTTCGTGTCCCCTCTTTAGGCCGCTTCCCTCTCTTTATCAATGAGTTTTTACTTCTTTCTTGCAAGACAAATATACTGACATCAACGGGTTTACATACTAAAATCAATTGGCTTCCATTCCCTTTGACAAAATAAATCTCCTAGGGTTATCGCTTACGTGTTGGAGTTCTAGAATCTTATCACCCATTAGAGTTCTAAAATCTTTCTTCGCCATATTTACCAGTCTTTGAAATCACAACTGAGGGACTGTAAGAAACACGAATTTCGAAGTCAGACAACCGTGATGCTCTGGCCATTTTGAATTTATGTGTTTGATAGAACTTTCAAGTCGGACAATCTCATAGATCAATTACCAAAGTAGCAACAGGTGCTCCTCTACATTGTATATCTTTTTTATATAAGGATTTTGGTTGTTCTTTAAATCCCATGTTCTATTATAGAGATTTATTAAATATTTGGTTCACCCTTTTTTTTTGCATCTCCAAGCAATCAGATAATTTTTCAATGTAGCAGCATTCCATATCAAAGGTCACTACCCCCTTCATGGTTCAGGTTCGTCACCCTTAGACATGATTTTCTAAGATTTTTTGAACTTTTGTTTGATGCATTCATTAGTATTCATCACCATTACACACGATTTCCTGATATTTTTTAATTTTGTTTAATGCATTCATTAGTATTAGTATTAGTATATACTAGGATTGCATGTTGAATGTGTTCACACTTGATAATCTAAGCATACCTAATCAACTGAATTTTGTCCTTACTTTATGTGATCCATGTACCTACCTCTTAATAAGTTTTGCATAGGAGCTACTAGCCAACACCCCGTGCGATGCACGGGTGTAGAATTAAAGAAAAAACTTTGATATTTTGCTATAACCTTGCCCATTGTATCTATTACGATGCCTCTAATCTCCCCAACCTAAATCATCTTTCTACCTGATTCATCCTCCCTATGCCTTTCCTATTCCCAACGACCTTCCTCTTTCTCTCTCTACCTGATTCATCCCCCCAACCCCTCATTAATCTCTTCCACTCTATCAATTCTCACTTTAATCCCCCACCCCTCATTAATCTACCCCCAATCTAATCTTCTCTATTCATCTCCCACTCATTTTCTTTCCAATTGTTCCAGCCAATCAATCATTTAATACTACACACTCATTCTCTTGGATTACCTCTTCAAGTCACGTAGGATTACCCATCCATCTTAACCTCTTCCCATAAGATCTTCCCCCAAACGACTTTCATGCCTATATATGTTCCCCCACACAAGATTACTACTAATCTATATTTAGTGGTTTTTATTTCAGACATGTCAACCTCTTCATCCATGTGTATTTGTTTAACATCATGTACTTCTGTCAAAGTAAGTTGACTGTTTTTCTCAATTTCTCTTTTTATGCGTTTTCATTGTTCTTAGCATTCTAACATTTTCACAGAACTTCTAATTGTTTTTTACATGATTCCTATTAATTATTTCATAGTGTTTCAGCAATCTCACTAGCAAGCTAATTAGAAAATAAAGATTCTCCAGTCTGTTGGCCCAAATCTGCATTCGAGTACCCTATCAACTACTCTCCTTCATATAATAAATACATGCAAAAAAAAAAAAAATTGCTTGAACCAAAGAAAAATACAAGTGATGATCTCCGTATCTCTCCACATGCCAATTGATTTTGACGGTATAGGTTTCTTCTCAACTTTATATTCCATTATCTTTACATGAGTTATCTCGAACTCTCATTTATTTTAAATGTTTTTTTGTTTATATATAGATATGTAGGGACCGGTGATGAAGCTACCGTAGAAGTTTCGGATGGCTTATACTTGAATTAAAATATCTATATCTATACTTGAAAGATTAAAAAGCAATCAATATAATCAACTTTTTTTATTAATATTTTCCATTCATGCTTTTCATATGAAGTCATTATGTTTTAGTTTCCATAATTTTTTAACATTCCGTGCATCGCACGGGCTTTTCTCTAGTACCTACTTAAACCCGAGCAAGAGTGAGTGTACGTGGTGGCTTGCGACATCTTAAGGGGATAGTTAAGAGTAGAGGGTGAGAGACAAATGGGGACGGTGGGCATATCCATTCAAAGTAGGGAGATGTGTCTCAACCATCGTACCGTAGACAATTTTTAGAGGAGGTTTGTGTCTCAACCAGTATTGTTAGAATCGGACCGGACTGGCCAGTCGAACCGGTGGAACCGGGAACTGGTCCCCTAACCGGTTCTCAAAACCCTCAAAACCGGCCATAATTCAAAACCAGGCTATTTAGTGAGAACCGACCGATTGAACGGGAACAAGTGGTCAGAACCGATCATATATAAGTAAAAATGGATTTAAAAAACGAACACGGTTGAACCGGACCGGTTGAGCCGGGAACCGGCCACTCAACCGGTTCGATGAACGGTCCGGTTCTGATAACATTGGTCTCAACCATTGTACCTGAAGGTTTGTGGGTATTATTGTCACATGACCTTCAACTATTGGTTGTGTAGACCCTCCAGTAGTAACCATATGACGCAACTGTCTGATATTTTTGCCTTTATTTTTATTTTTTGACATGTGAGGAGTTGGGGATATTGAAGATAGAGATGGGGAGGAGGACACATGGTGGGTCAGGAGAGATGTTAGGTAATGAACCAACAAGAGATTTTAAGTCTATTCATCCCTCTCTATTTTTATTTTATATTTTTAACTAGCAAACACCCCGTGCAATGCACGGGACGAGGAATAAGATTAAACATAATATGAGAATTTAGTAAAACAACTCTAGACTACAAATGTCACGATGAATTAAAATACAAATGTCATGATGAATTAAAATACAAATGTCATGATGAATTCAGGTTTTCCAGAAGAATTTAATATTTTATTTTGACTATTAAAAAAATAATTTCTTTAGAATATTAATATTAAAATTTTAGTAAGAGAAAGAAGTGGTCTTAAGCTAGAAGAGAGACACCCATCTCCTCAATCGGGCCAACAAAATCTAAAAAGAGACAATATTAGAGTCCCATTAAATAAATAAAAAAACTAAAATCATATATTTTCAATATAAGTTGGTGTTTCTTCTTTGAGTGTCACATTGATCTCTTTTCTTATATTGCAAGAGTTGTAGTAATATCAAAAATTTATTTCTATGATTGGAATAATAAAGTAAAAATATGTACATGTATCTCTATTTCCACTTCTAAGACCTGTAGAAATTGATTACCTTATTTCTGTCAAGTATCAACAATATCACAATAACTCACAATCATTTTGTTTTAAAATCATTGTTTTGCTTTTGAGATGATTGTAAAATGGTTTTTTATTTCCCTTCTTTTTCTCTTATATGTAAAAAAAATAAAAATGTTATATAAACCTAATACAACAAGAAACCATATTCATACACATCCATAAAGATCCTAACCTTAGCACATTGGAATTTCTATTAAATTAAATATCTAAAATCAAAATCAAACTCACCAGTCACCACATTAGTATTGGAGATGCCAAAATAATGTGGTAGTAACGCCCTTTACTACAGATTATGTTATTAAACCAATGACAATAGAGTTAAAGAGGCATCAACATCATTGTGACAAACGGCGGGATCACCTCTCGTCGGTTGCAACTTCCACCATTCGTTTTCTTCAAGCCATTCTTCTTTTGAACCTTTTTCTTCTTCCTTATCTAAAACGTATCTCAAGGAACTGTTTATTCAGAGTAGGTTTCTTAGTACCAAAGAAGTCAAAAGGCTCCAAGTTCTCAAGAAATTTCAATATTCCCATGAATTCGAATATGGGTTGTTGTGGGTTCATGTGATGCGGATAGAGGAGATGGATACTACAGTTGGATTATTTTCAGAATCGTTCCCAGAGTACATGTTGCAGCCTCTCCATGTCTCTTTACTGGCATTCCCATCACACGCGTTTTGTATGCTTATTAGTTAATGCTTGGATAATGAGGAATTATAACTTATAACTGTGATAGTCGTGAGAAGTAGGAACGTTAGAATTCCTTCACTTTAATGATAGGGGTTTAATTTAGGAAAAGAGGTAATGGTAATGTGATGCCTGGTATCACCCAAATGAAGAGATGGGTGGGTCCTCTCTCTTAATGTCAACTTTTATATCCCTTTGAATTTTCTCATTAAAGTCATCTACAAATTTCTTCACATTTTGGAAATCAGAATTCTGGAAAGGATGATTTGAACTCAAATATAAAGTTCTCTATCTATTTGAGTTCTAATTTATCCACAAATTTCCAAAGACGGATTCCAGAAAGAATGATTATAAAGAGTTCTAATCATAAGGCTAAAATTCTTTCAAAAGCAAATCTTCAAATTTACTGTTTGGCAATAAAATTTAAATGCCATTTTTAACTGCCAACCAAACCCCACCCTCCTCTGCCTAAAGGCCATCACCAATGCTAAAGATGCATGGCATGCTACTCTAAATTAAGTGAAATAAAAGTGCACTCATCCAGCCAAGTCTCATTCCCTTCATGCCCTTGAAGAGGGAAAATGCTATAGCATAGAGCCTTGATCTTTTATATGCTTTGACCATGACAGTATACTCTACTACAATCTTTTTTTATGCCCTATTGAATACCCCTTCCTCAAAGAACACGGCTTCAGCTTCACTCCAAAGAGTCTTGTCCGCATGAAGCGTAAATCTTTAGAACTTTCACAAAAATCACGGCTAACAAACTCTATCTGGGGTTGCGGTGTAACCGCATGCGACTACCCAAAAAAAAAAATGGAAAAACATTCCGGCAAGAGGATGCTCATTAATATGTATAACAGAATTCTCTATTTATTCAATCACAACCTCTAGTGATCTAACCATAGTCATCTCACATAATATTTGAAGAACAACTATATAGGTCATAATGTTGGGGAAAAGACCACTTTCAGTTTTATAAGCTTGTGTTAGCAGTGACTGATCAAGCAAGGATGCATGACAATGGCGAAACAATTGGAAAAACCTTCCTCTTCACTTCAATCAATAAAATCACGCTTACCACTGTAACTATGGATGGAGTCTTAACCTTCGGGAAAAAAATGGATAAGCAGCCAAGGTTTTCTGTTTATGTTGATGAACAATAATAAACCCTCTCAACTAATCGAAGAAGTGCACAATTTTCCTGGTCTCATGAATTGCTGTAGAGATATCTAGTAGAGAGGAAGACAGATGTAAAGATATGCGAAAAAAATTGAAAGAATAATACTGTCTGACTTATGATTCAGATATCACAGCACCAACTCATTGTTATCTCTCAATTTTTAGGAATATTTGCAGCAGTAACAAGTAGAATATCTCCAATCGGCCTATATGAGGTAAACATTATATAGTGACATCGACAGTGGCACAAATACAATTAATCAGAGAGTGGTGATATAGCACAGAAAAGGAAAGGTTTCCAATTAGTTAACTAACAACCAATCAAGGAAGCAAAAGCAAGCTTACCCCATTTTAAGCCTCAATGCTCACATCATTGAAACTGCATTCCAATTTTCCAAAACTAAACATTAGAATAAAATAAATGGATGAAAAAAAATGCAAACTGTAACATGCATGGCTTGCAAATGAGAGGGTAAATTCTGGAGAATGGACTTCTACACCCTATTTTTAAAGAGAAGATACCAAGAGCAAGGTTGTTAAATCGTAATCGAATTGTAAAATCGTTTTAAGACCGATTTGATTCAAATCGGGATTCAAATCGTAAATCGTAAGATTCAATCCATTTTTTTAAAAATTGTTTAAAAATACAAAAAATTACTTAATAAATCAAAAAAATAGAATAATCTATTATGTAAAAGATTTCATTCAAATCTATTGATAAAAGTAATGAACATTTCATTGCATATATTATAAAAAATGCAAATGAACTTAACAAAATGAAAAAAAAACTCAATATCATTAAAGATAAATCAACAAAAATAAACTCATATAATCATGTTGTATGAGATTAAACATAAAAAAACTTGTAAAATTAAAAAGACTGATAAAATAAACTATCAAGTTTTCCCAAACTCTAACTCCACCATCTTTCTTCTTTCTCATTTCTTATCTTTTTTTTCCTGTTTCACAGCATGTCAGCAACAGAGAGAAAAACCAAATAGGGGTTTTGGCAAGTCCGTAACAGAGATTTCCTGTTTCTTCTCTCTTCTTAAAAGACATAAAGTACCTTTAAAAAATCAAAATAATAAAAAATACTTTTTCAGTATTGTTCCGTAAAAGAGACTTCGTGTTCGAATCGTCTGAATCGCATGAATCGTACGATTTGAATCGCAAATCGTAATCAGAATCGTAAATCAAATAGGATTTACCCAATTAAGATTTTCATATCCAATTTGAATCGTTTTGCTTGGGATTCGAATCAATTCGTAAGATTTGAATCGCAAATCGCAAGGATTTAACAACCATGATCAAGAGTGGCAACCTTTGAAGATTTAGGATGAGATTGAGGGGTTGCAATCCTTTGAAGCAAGCGTACACCAAGAGTCATGGCTCCTCGAAGAGTCATAACTCTTTAAGGATTGATATAAAGATACAAAGCCTTATCCTACACGTTCCCCCATTATCTCAAAGTCCGAAATCGAAGAGCTGTGACTCCACAAAACTGAGATAGACTGTGACTCTTTACATCTCTTGTCAGGTCACCCAACCTCCTAAAATCACTCCGGCTGGGAACACCAATGAGGTGCCGCAATGGGAAAGTAAGGGATGTATTAGAATAAATGAAAGGTTAAGAAGCTTTAATTAATTTACACATGCAATAAAGTTATTGATTGAAGGGTGTGCCACGTGACACCAATTTGAAGAAAATAGAGATGACCTTCAACTATTGGTTGTGGTAGACCCTCCAGTAGTAACCATACGACGCAACTGTCTGATATTTTTGCCTTTTTTTATTTTTTATTCTTTAACGTGTGAGGAGTTGGGGATATTGAAGATAGAGATGGGGAGGAGGACACATGGTGGGTCGGGAGAGATGTTAGGTAATGAACCAACAAGAGATTTTAAGTCTATTCATCCCTCTCTATTTTTATTTTATATTTTTAATACCTGCTATTATTCACGTTACAATCCAAATTTTTTTTTGCTTTTTAAGGTAATATCCCATGTGTTTATCTATTATTGGTGATTAGATGTGCTTTGAGAAAAAAGTTGGGGAGATAATGTATTATAGGGGTGTAGCCATTCCAAGGGGGCCTCGGATTGTCTCTAGCGAAGCCAGAAGCCTATCTCGGGCAACCATAGAATAGGGACATGTGGTGATAAAAAAAGGGAGAAGTAATTTCATTTTCTCCCCATGATTTTGACTTCTCCCCCTGATATCTCTCCCCCTTTATCTCACCACCTTATCGTCATGTGTCATGTAGTGGGTGGAGAAGTCAAAATCATGGGTTTATGATTTTGACTTCTCCACCACTTCTCCCCTATTCTATGGTTGCCACAATTGGTTTCTGGCCTGGCCAGAGGCAATCCGAGGCCTTCAAGGGGCTACAATCCTTTTTATGCAGCAATCACAACCTACTTCAACGTTGCACATCTTTCAAGTTTCGCACCGCTTGGTAGAGGGAGAGAGAGTATGTGAGGAAGAAGCGTTGCAACTGCTTCATCTCCTTCCCTGCTGGCTCATTTAACGTTATGCATGAACCATGAACCATGGAAACCGTTCAGATACAGTGAGAGAACTATACGTAGCCTATTAAAACAAACACATCATTCATTCTGAATGATGACTCTTGAGACGTGTCGAAGGTTATTATATAAACCGAGATGCCTAAGCAAAAACAGAGAGGAAGTACTCTTCTCGTGCTTGCCTAGCACGGTGGAAACATGAGCCATATACATCTTTTCATGCGGAGCCTGTGCTTCTGAAGTTTTTTCTTCTCAAAAATCAACTTTTTTTTTTGTTTGATTCAAATCATGGATCTAAAAGTCCATCACTACAAGCCGATGTTTTCACAAAATGATTACATGCAGATTGGGCTGGGTTTGGCATGACCTACACCCTGTGCAAGGACGTACGGGCCGTGCTATACATTGCTACCCCATGCTAGGTGTGAGTTCGGATGGGCAACAACGCTTGTTGTTGCGCTGTCGCCCCCATGTATCTAAAAAAAATGGGTGTGCATTTAAGGAGGATGGCCCCCCACATTAACCATGAGTGGGGCCCTCATTTTTCAGACACAAGGGGGCAACAGCAAGCGCTGTTGCCCATCCGAACTCGCTAGGTGTAGGTTTATGAGTTGCTCTTGTCTATATATACACTGGTAAAATTAGATTAAATTTGAATGACTTCCTTTTTTGTGGAGGGAATCTGTCTTTTTCTCCGTACAAATCTTAAAGAATTTGTTTATGATTAATTGTTTATGTTAAACTTCAGGGTTTACAATCCAGGAAGTTGGATGTTTCACTTGAATCATCATGGGCATCAATGCTAGAGTTCAAGGACATGGAATACTTAATGACATTTCAAGTAATTAAGTATTTCTCCTGATCCTGACTCTTATGCCTTGTCAATCATTTGAAGGTAACTACTCTATTTGATTTGGCACTACAAACATTGAATAACTCCATTATTTTATAGCTATATTTGTTGTTTAATTAGCTGCTGAACAGTTTTGTTTATCATTATGGCATGGGCACATATTTTGTAGGAAAAAAGGTAAGATTCGATATATCATGGTTGCGCGGAGGTCATCCTGTGCTCAATATATACTGGAGATTTATCAATTGAAGCAAGTCAAACCTTAGGTTTATTGCTTGATTATCTTAGGTTGCCCTCAGTGAAATCTCTTAGTAACTCAACCATTATCATGCTTATCAATAGCTATGTAGTCTTTGATTTCCATTTGTGTTAGCGATTTGTTTGGTTGATGAACATAGTATTAAATTATTAATCTCCAGGTAATCTCCCTGATATGGCTTCTCTGTTAACATCCATGTAAGTCGTATTAGTTTTGTTAGCCAAATAGTATTAAATAGTGCCCCTCCCCTCCCCCCCCAATTTTTAATTTATTTTATTAGTATAGTTGGATTTTTGTCATATATATAATGGGCCCCCCAATGGAGTCTAGTGATGCCCTTGAGGTTGCCACCTGTCCCTATTGACACCCCTTAACTAACTATGGTTAAAATTCACCACTCTTAGGGTTCACCTAATTATCCTTAGTTTTAAAAAAAATATTAAAACATTTTAACCTTAAGAATTAGTGAATTTTAACAAAGGTTCAAAAAAATTTTGATTTATTTTTATAAACCAAGGATAGGTGGGTGAATCTTAATCACAGTTAAGGGGTATCAATAGGGACACATGGCGACCTCAAGGGCATAACCGGGACTAAATCTTCTATAAAAAAAAAGAAATTACCCCCCAAAAAAAGTTCTCAGGAGCTATGCCCCCGAACCCCCAAGCTCCATACCCTAAAATCTATTAATTTTTTTATACATGTATTTTGCCCCCCTCCCCCTCCCCCTCCCCATCCCCAACCCCCTCCCCAATGAAAAATTCCTAGCTCCGCACTTGATTGTGGTTAAGATTTACTAAACCTTGGGGTTCAACAATATAACCATGATTTATTATAAAATATTAACCCAAGGGTTAAAAATTATAACCAGAGTTAAAAAAAATTTCTTCTAGAAACCAACTTTATATTGTTAAACCCTAAGGATTAATAAATATTAACCACGCACTACCTTTTCTGAAACTAATATTTTAGAATCTCCCAAAATTCCCTTCCTACCTTTTTCCTACCTTTAAATTTGCTAATTCGGTAATTGGGAATGGCAATGGGACGAATTGGGTTGTATTGTATTCAGGGTGGATAGTTTCATGTGTAGTGAAAAGACCCTCAACTCCAACACAACCCAACCTGTTGTAAACGTGTTGTAAAATACAAACCCACACCTTGCCCAATAAAAGGTCCACAACAAAAACCCGCTATTCTAATTCATGAAAAATAAATAAATATCTATTATATAAAATAAATATACAAATTATAGTAAATAATTAAATCTATAAATTTCCTAAGTTATAATAATTAAGAATAAATTAATATTTAACAAATATATTTGGTACAATAATATAGGTAAATAATTAAAAAATATAATAATTATAATTCAATATTTAGTAAATCATTATCCATTTTAAATGTATAAGTTACAACAATTTAGATTATGGTGATTTAATATTTAAGAAAATATAGTTTATATAATTATAAATAATATATTAACTAGGTATTTTGACTTGTTAGGTTCGAATAGCTAATCTCAAACCCGATAGAATTATAAAAAAGAATATTAAGAACCAGGAGGGGGCTACCTCCCTAAGCTTTTGAGGAAAAAACACTAAGTTTATACTTATATTATTTAAGGGCGTTGCTAGATGCACCCCATTATTTGATAAAGGCACCCAATTATTATAAAACTACTGATTGCACATCATTAAATTAATAAAATTAGTTTCACACACACAAAAAAAAATCTATAATTTTATATCTACACACTAAATACAATTGATAGATTCTAAGGTTGAGAATTTGAAATAAATTAAGCTCTTCAACCAACTATAGTATGGTTTTTTTTTTTTTGGATAAATGGTAATTATACACAATTCACACACACATAAGCCAACCAAACACACACCATCATTGTGAAATGTAGTATTGCAACCATGATACCAATTGACCAAGAATAGCGGCTGTAATAAATTCTAGTTGTGACTAGGGGATGTTTGGTCTGGAAGATATGACTATCAGAACAAAATTATTGGGGGTGTTTTTACGAAGAAGAGTTTTAATTAGCATCCAAATATTTGCACTCAACTGAGTTATTATCTCTGCAACCAAGCATTCCTTACGTTTCACCTCTTATTTGCAAGTTGTAATCAGTTATGTTATATTATTTAATTTGAGGTATAGTCATGGACAAAGGAGGCAACTGCCTCTCTATCTTATAGAAAAAAATTTATACAAATGGATATAAACGGATGTGATGGTCATGAACTTGTCCTTTTTTTTTTTTTTTTTGGTAGGACAAATTTGTTAACTAACTATGTCAGGGGTTAGGACTGTCAGCAGGGTTAGAACTCAACACATGGTGGGCGTCAACAGCCACACCAAGGACTCGAACACGTCCTTGAAAAGAAAAATTGAGGGCTTGCCCTTGATGTCCCACACCCCTAAACCAAGAATATTTCGTATCCGTCTAATTATTCTTTGCAACCCCATCAATGATGATTACTAACATTATCAATCAACTATTGGTTGCCTCCTTATAAGAAAATCTTAGCTCTGCCCTTATTGGGAACTTGAAACTAAACCTTACCCAAGGGTTCAAAACCAAAACCGTAATTACTAAACCATCGTAATTATCATTTTTACTCTCAAATAAAACCTTTTAAATACATATCTTTACCTAGCCTCATGGGTGGGAGCCACATGGGGCCTGAAGCCCCCCCTGAAATTTTGGATTTTTTTTTCTATAGTACTCTAATAGGGGCGTAGTTTGGGAGAGGGTCGGAGCCGGGGACGGGAGCTTCTAGCCCCCTTAAACTTTTGAGAAAAAATTTATCCCTTACAAATTAATACAATCGGACGCGATGGCAAATGAACTTGACCCTCAAAAAAAAAAAATTCAAGGGCAAGAGAATTCTGGTTCTACCCAGCCTAGATTTCAACTTAACCATTTACCATTCCCAAATGCCACCTAAACTCTTGGAACGAGTTCTGCCATTTATTCTCGTGCTTCCTCTCCACTTTTTTCTACTAACGTAAATAATAAAATAATTTTGTTAGTCCTAATGGCAAATTTTACAAATACACAATTGGGTAGCTATAAATGTCAAACATTCTCTCGATTTGTATTTTTTTAATGTTAAAATATGGAACGTTTCCACGTGTTAGCTCAATCTTGCGTATGTGGAAAAAAACCAATCTTACGTCCGTGGAAAAATGGGACCAAATGCGACAAGGGCGAGCACTCCTCGTAATAAAATCAATGAATATCAAAGTTACCACTCCCAAGTCATAAGTCATATCTGTCTAAACTCCATCCTTCAAAACTGAGAGTTACAATCGAGGGAGGGATCTTTGAGTGTACGACACGGCAGCATGATCACTCACTCCGCAATTCTCCGGACAAAAAACCAAAACTAAGCTACAGAACTTTTTTTGCTTTTCTTCTCCAGCTTTGATTGTCCACTACGTCCTTCCAAGGAAAATATGAACTGTCATTATCAGGAACTGATTCTTCGGCCTTACCGTCCTCATATCAGTTTGGCTCCGTGTTGGAGGGTCAACATAGCTTTGGAAGGACACTGCAGCTGAAGATGCCTTAGTAGACATTGACGTTTTTAGCAGCTTGTGAGAGTTGCTTTTTTTTTTGTCCAACTTACTGTAATGGTCAACCAAAAATGAGCAACATGGCAGACAGATCTTGTGTGCTCCCATTGATTCGAATGCCACGGATACAAATTATGTATATATTGATAAAAACACACAGGACATTTTTGTCATTTAAAATTTGTGCTTTTATTAACATGCCCTATGTATTTGGTAGCACACACGACATATGTGTCATGTTGCACTAAAAGCTTATTGTCATGAGGGTTGGAGCATTGTGCACACATTGGAGCCCACCATATGGAATGGTCCATTCTCGTATGAATTCGATTTGGACGATAAGTAGATGGTTGGCTTGTACCAATTGCAGTGTGTATATTTTCCATGTGAGATGTTCAGTTTCATTGTCTCGAGTAATTGTGTGACAGTTGATAAGCCCACCACATTTAATGTTGGGCTCTTTAACTCAGTAAACATTGCTAACTCGGGTTTGAGCCTAACCATATTCCACTACCCAAAAAAAAAAAAAAAACGATTTCGAGAACAAGCAGGGTGACAACTTCTAACCTACCATCATTCCATTTAAGTTTCATGGGTTAAGATTGAGCTATGACTTGAAATTCTCTACGGAGTCCTGTTACAACAAAAAATTTAAGTACTCTAATTAAAAACTTTAATATTTAAAGTTAATAGTTTTTTTTCTTCTAAAAACCGAGGTTAGATGATTGAACCTAAGGGTTAGTGAATCATCCTAACCCTACTCTAAATCTGAGAGCCAGAGCCAATCTATATGTCTATTTTCACCATTAAACCACACACTTTTTAACTGATTGAATGTGAGAGAGTTTCCTACTCTCAACTAGGGGTGATATCGAGTCGAGCCGAGCCAAGTAGTAGTGTGTTCAAGCTTGTTCGTTTACTAAACGAGCTTGGAAATCATGTTCAAGCTTGACTCGTTTATTAAATAAATGAGCTCGAGCTTTACTAGCTCAACTCGAGCCGAGCTCGAGGAGTTCATGAATAGCTTGTTTTATTGGATATATCTATTTATATTAAGTAAAAAATTCATTTTATTATCCTAGGCAAAGAAATTACGGTGTTAACTAAAATTTTAGTATAAGATTATAGTTATATAAATGGTATTCTTATCATATAAAAAACATTATATACTATTAATCTTTACTAGTATATAATAAATATACTTAATTTTAATATTTAAATGAAATAAATAAACTTAATTTTAATATTTAAATGAAATAAATATATTTTAAATATTTTAGTAAGGTAATATATATATATATATATATATACATAATCAAACCGAGCTTTTATCGAGTCAAGCAGGGGTGTGTTTAAGCTTGACTCTTTACTAAACGAGTTCGAAAATGGTGTTCAAGCTCGGCTCGTTTACTAAATAAGCGAACGATATTTGAGCTTTTAACAAGCCGAGCCCGAGTAGTTCATGAAAATTTTATTCAAACCCCTACTCTCAACCTTAACCTATAGATTTAACATTCTTTAATATATATTTTCTTAAAAACTAAAGTTAGATGGTAGAACCAAAGGGTTGGTAAATTGTAACCACAATTAAGGTTTATTAAAAGGGACACGTGTTGACCTATGGGTTATAATTGCAACCGCAGAGAAATTGATTTGACTTCATAATTTAATGGTTAGAATGGACAAATGATGGGGTTTTTCCCAGATTGCCCCTCTAATATGGGGTTCTTCCCCAAATAACCAGGTTTTGAAAACCATTTTCTAAATGTCCTTATCATCTATTTTCCATAATTCAGTATTTATGAAAAGTCTTAAATACCTCTCCATTGATTTTGAAAGAAAAAGAAGAAGAAGAGGGATTTAGGTTCATGGATGATAGTTCTTCGTTCCCACCCCATTTCCGGCGAGAGTTCTTCGTTCTCACCGCATTTTCGGCGAGAGTTCTTCATTCCAAGAAGAAGAAGAAGAAGATACGTACATGGATGAGATGAATGAAGCTCACCCACTCCCCTCATCTTCCAAATACCCCTCCATTACCATTTATACTGATTTTGAAAAAAGAATAATAAAAAAGAAGAAGAAAAGATGAAAAAATCGTAAAAATCTGAGTTTCCGAAGTTTTTTGCGCGCAGGGTCGATACAGTGCATCGACCTCGTGCATTTTATGCATCGACCCCGTGCAAAATGCACTAGGTCGATACAATGCATCGACCTTGTGCATTTTATGCATCGACCTCATGCAAAATGCATCGACTGCGTACAAAATGCACTAGGTTGATGCAATGCATCGACCTCGTGCATTTTATGCATCGACCTCATGCAAAATGCATCGACTGCGTACAAAATGCACTAGGTTGATGCAATGCATCGACCTCATGCA
This sequence comes from Tetracentron sinense, assembly GCA_015143295.1. Classification (NCBI taxonomy): domain Eukaryota; kingdom Viridiplantae; phylum Streptophyta; class Magnoliopsida; order Trochodendrales; family Trochodendraceae; genus Tetracentron; species Tetracentron sinense. Next base: position 51,958,136 of record CM026551.1, read on the forward strand.
TTTTATGCATCGACCCCGTGCAAAATGCATCAACCGCGTACAAAATGCACTAAGTTGATGCAATGCACTGATCTCGTGTATTTTATGCATCGACCCAGTGCAAAATGCATCGACCGCGTACAAAATGGACTAGGTTGATGCAATGCATCGACCTCGTGCATTTTATGCATCGACCCCGTGCAAAATGCATCGACCGCGTACAAAATGCACTAAGTTGATACAATGCATCGACCTCGTGCATTTTATGCATCGACCTCCTGCAAAATGTATCGACCGCGTACAAAATGCACTAGGTTGATGCAATGGATCGACCTCGTGTATTTTATGCATCGACCCCGTGCAAAATGCATCGACCGCATACAAATGCATTAGGTCGATACAGTGCATCGACCCTGTGCAATTTATGCATCGACCCCGTGCAAAATGTATCGACCGTCGTCTTCAAGCTTGGAAACATAACTGTAAATCATAGAAAATGAAAAAAAACACATGTAAACACATATATAACATGAAATTTAAGGTTTTGAACCATAAATATAATGATTATAAACATTTTTCCATGAATTAATCATACATGCAATGATTTTTTTGAATTCATTTTTTTTAAAACACAAGAAACCCGAAAATGTGGGTTGTTTTTCAGTTAATAATGTTTTTTCATGAAAAGAACGCTCTTGGAACAAAGATCTCTCACCGGAAATGGGGTGAGAATGAAGCTCTCTCGTCGGAAATAGGGTGGGGACGAAGAACTCGTCGGAATGAGGTAGGGATACCCAAAGTCTTTATTTCAAATGATTAGGATAAAATGGGAAAAATTCGCATGTGCGAATAGATGCACATGTGTGTGAGGGTATTTAGAGAATGATTTTTAAAACCTGGTTATTTGGGGAAGAACCCCATACTAAGGGGGCAATCTGGGAAAAACCCCACAAATGATTGGCACAAGTGAGAGTAGGAAAGGCATGTGAGTAAGAGTAGCATTCCTACTTACATTATTGGGCTGATACTTATCTAGACCATTTTATCACTTGCCAATCTTTTCGATGGAGCCAAAACCAAATGTCATGACCAACTGACAATAACAAATGAAGGACAGTAAATGAATAAAATGATCCTATATCTAATTTATTATATATGCCAAATGCAAAAGACATGGTCCACCTATCAGTGAGCAGGTGGTGCGGCCTTTAGTGCCGGAAGCTATACCTAGGGTTCTGCTTCCGTCCCCAAATGTGGTGCACTCCAATTTTGCTTTGCTTTTCTAGTCGACAAACAGACTCTGATGTTCACCTTCTAGTTCAGCAAGGGATCACTTCTGTATCTACTATTGGGTGTAACTGTGCTACAAGCCCTTCAAATACGGAATCGGATTTTCTTTGATGGACACCCACCCGAGGTGGGCGCTCGGGCGTCCACACATCAATGGACATGTGGCGATAAAATAAGGGACAAGTAATTTTATTTTCTCTCATGATTTTTTGACTCATCGCCACTTGATATCTCTCCCCATTTTATCGCCACATGTCCAATGATGTGTGTACGCCCAAGCCCACCTCGGGTGTCCCACAAAGAAAATCCGAAGCCTTCAAATACCTACTTTGTAACCCTTTCCTAACGTAATTCATATCTCTTCAACTAAAAAAAAAAAAAAAACTAGCTAGTGTACCCACCATGTTTAAGAAAAAAATTTTAGTGCTAAAACATCTTTTATTTAGATACCATATAGAGATCATATATTAAGACATTTGATTTTTTAGAGCCTAAGGTGTTAGGGTTAGTATCTATCAACGCATAGTGTGGGGAACTCACAAATGACCACTTGACGGTACTCGATCCCCCATTCACCCTCCTAAGGAAGGGGTACACTACTGTTGGGCTAGTCCCATGGTGTGTTATATTAAGACATTTCAATAGAAATTAAATTGATTTATTATAAAACATTTTCTATATAATATATAAATATTACATTTAAAACATAAATCTCATGAAATAGGCAAAAAAACATAATATCATACGGTCTGTGATTAATAAATATGTAAAATCATATTTTGATCAAAATATGATTTGAATAGATAAAAATAAAGTTATTTATATTTATATTGAGTTATTATTTTTTTTTAAAATTTAATATACAATCACATAAAAACAATCATTACATATTCGTCAACATTGTCTTTAGCCTAATTTTTCAAAATTCCTAAACTACCCTTATAGAAAACAAAACTTTAATTTAATGTTTTACTTTAATTTCCAAACTATCCCTTGTTCATCTATTTATTTAATGAATAGAATCATAGTCAATCGTGATTGAACTCGAGGAGAGTTCAATCACGTCCACCGGTTAACACGTTCACGGGTTAACACGTGTCCCTTTTAATTCCTATTAACTGTGATTAACTCCTTCCTCCTGTGAGAATGTGCATGTGCCACGAGCTAGTATATATAAGCAATCAATCTGGACAATGGAATAATTTTAAATTTGAGTCTCAAACAATTCTAGCTCATACTTTGGAGGCGTCGGTGCATCATCTTTAATACACGTACATATCACAATTCACTTTATCTTTTTGTTTCTTTTGGAATTTAAAGAAAAAAAAGCAACGTTAAAAAAGGAAAAAGAGCTGAGGATTGATTCCCTCAGAAGAGACAATCAATCAGTGGGATTCTCTAATCTCTAGTCACCAAAAAGAAAGCCACCTTCCATTCCAACCTTCTCCCACCTTATCTTGTATTCCGTTTACGTAATTTCTTGATTTAAAAGAAAAAAAAAAAGAAATTATGGACAGGAGCTTCTGTTGGAGAGATAAGGAAGCCATACAAAAAACAATATAAAAATCCTTCGCCAGGGGTATATTTAGAATTAAAAAAAAGTTTGTTCACATAAATATTTGTTTTATATTTATAATTACGGAATTACCCCTGCCATTAAGGGGTAGGTATTTTGAGAATTAGAATCTTTGATTGACAAAAATACCCTTGTCATAAATTGCTCCGGTTAATCTCTTTTTAATTTGTATTAAAAAAATATATTAAAGGAGACAAGGAAACACGGTTCGAAGCGCTGACAAAACGAGTCAACTCAACTCAAATCCGCCGCCGGACATATGTCTTTCAGCAACCCCACGACCTGTTGCATCGTCGGTCTTTTCCTAGGTGACTCGGCCGTACACAAGTATCCGACTCGGAGACTCTCCACCATCTGATTCACTGACTCATTCCCGAGTCTCATCCTCGGATCTAAGGCCTTCATTCCATGTCCATCCTTCACCGAACCTCGCACCCAAGCTACGGTCTCATCCGAACCTTGCTTCCCCGTCAACAGCTCTATCAACACCACTCCAAAGCAGTACACGTCAGTTTCAACGTTCCCGATTTCTCCCTCTCCTCTGAGACCAAAATCGGCGATCCGGGCCTCGAAATCATCGGCGAGGAGAACGTTAGAAAGGACAAGGTGGCCGTGCACGACGGGCTTGGACCCTGCATGGTGGAGGTACGCTAACCCACGCGCAATTCCTACGGCGATCCGGTGGCGCGTGCGCCACCCCATCTTCTCGCCGGAGGTGATTAAGTGGGACCCCGTTGCTCCGTCGTTCTGATTCTCCCACGTGTCCATGCTCCAATCCTCCACGTTAGGTTCACCAGTTGGAAGCTCGTGGAGCCACCGGTGCAAGTCGCCGTTCGCCATGAACTCGTACAGGAGCAGCTTCTCTTTACCTGCAATGGCACCTCAGTCAATCTAATTAATGCATGTCAACCACGCATCTCGAGGCATATATATGCACCGTGGAATCCGTGAAGCTATTTAATATGGTAGGTCGCGGGATACTAAATCATGCGGTGAAATTAGGAGAGTTACAGTTTGGTTTCTCATTACCTGCAATGCAGTAGCCGGAGAGAGGTAAGAGATTGGGGTGTTTAAGCCGAGACAGATCTTCGAACATGGCAACGGCGTCTTCGTGTTCTACATCTCTGGCTTTTTCCAAGACCTTAATTGCGACATGGATGTCTCCTTGAAGAACAGCTCTATAAACGGGCCCATTTCTTCCCTCCGCGAGCTGGGATTCCTTGCCGAAGTGCGACGTGGCTGCAATCAGATCCGTGAAAGTAAGGTTCATCAATGGCTTCTCGAACATCACCACTGGTGCAGAAGAGGGCTCTTTTATGTCTGCCACCCATGTCCCTGACTCAGTCTCGAACGAAAACGGTCCTGATTTCTCAATCTTAAATGGTAGTTGAGTTGGTTTCGAGATCGCCCATTTCTTCCCTTTCGCTATCTTTCTGCGCCTGTAGATACAAGCTATACAAATGGCCATAGCAATGACGACGAACGCAGCTGCAAAAGCTAAACCCAGAACAAGAGCTCTGTTTTTTCTGGGTTTCGATCTGGGTTTCTTGTTTTTGTGGTGCTCGGTTCTGGAATTCTGTTTTTCGGGCGGATTGGGATGTGGGATACTCGAATGAGTTCGAATTGGGATTTTGGGGGTCTTTGAAGCATTAAAAATCCCAGCTTGAATGAACGCAGACTTACCAAATTTCTTGAATTCGTCCGAGTCAACTCGCCCAGTGAAATTGTTTAAAGAGACGTTCAAGAACTTGAGACTGAGGAGCGAAGGGAAATCAGAAGGGAAGTTACCGTTCATAGAGTTATCAGAGACGTCTAGGTACTTTAATGAGCGGAGACTGGAGATGGGTGTCGAATTCCCAGAAATGTTGCAACTTGAGAGGTCGAGATGCTCGAGCTTCGTGAGGTTCTCGAACCCAGAAGGAGAAAACCTCAGATCGTTATGCGAGAGGTCGAGAACTCTAAGGCTCGAGAATCCAGAAAGACGCACCGAGTTAGTGAACCTGTTACTCGAGAGATTGAGCACTTGAATCGACGACAACGATAAAGATGAAGATAAAGATGAACCATTTTTCGAGATGGGTTTGTATCCAACACCCCCTCCAAGCCGATTCATGGAGAGATTGACTTCAATGAGACTCGGAACCGACCAAAACCAGCCCGGAACATACCCTTTCAGCGAATTATTGGAGAGATCGATGGTCTGTAACTGAGACATGTTTCTGAGAAACTTCCATGAGATAATCCCGCTTAAATTTCTCGATGGAAGCTTTATTTCCTTTATTGGAGGATTGGAGCAGTTCGCATCAACGGTTCTAAAGAAAGAGACGTTGAACCCAGAGACGGAGCTGAAGGCCTTCGAGATCAGCTCCTGGTCTGTGGTGTTGCAGGCAGATTCCGCGAGAGCGAGAAGAGAAAGAACAAGCAGAAATTCGCAGAAGATCCCCATTAGAGAACTCGAAGGTTTAATCCCTATCACTGTCAGTAGTTTTTGATCTCCATGGTTTGAAGAAACAGTGAGAGACTTTAGTTTCTTTTACTATATAGTGGGATGTGGAAGTTGACGGGCGTTAAGTTTAACGGAGCAGTTAGCGGCGGGAAGATTTAATAACTCCAACGGTGGAGGTTGGAGTTGTACTGATACGGTGGTACCTGATTTGTCAACCGCACTCTGAGTTATAAATTACACCGATCGATGATGCGGAGATTGTGAAAGTGCTTCTGTTCATATGACGTAAATGTCCTTGATGAATTCTTGAAATTACGATAATAGCCCCCTTCTTTTGCCCAAAATGATAAGTTGAGTTCGTCGTGCTTTAATTACGGAATAAAGGATCCCCCACAGATTACTTTAAAGACGATGTGTAGCAGATCATGACGCTGAGGCGAACTTTTGTCGGTCCAGCTTTTACTTGACAAAAAAAATATTATTATTGTTATTATTATTTTTTTAACTTTTTATATTATATTTATAAATAATAACAAAAATTTCAAAGAGCCAAACTTTCCAAATAGCAACAATTATAACCTAATTGGGTTCACTGCATAGTCTACATATAAAATTTTAAAACTATTCATTAATTTTTATAAATCACTTAGAACATAGATACGCCTGCCATGTGTCCTCTTATGATCTAAAGGACGTGTCTGGATTTTCCCAAGAAGATTTGGAGCAACAAGTAAAATGCAACAAGGACAAAGGAAGGATTCGGAAAGTTTCGAGATGGGTTAATCGAAGTTGATTACTGCTATCATTAAAAGTAAAGGAGGGAAATGATAGAATGGTGTGCACCTCATCATCATGTTATAGTCATCAGTAGAACTGTAGCCGAGCCCCAATTTTTTTTTTTTTTTGGGATTGAAATCCTAATCACTTAACCCTCCAACACACATTTAAGCCAACACACGGCCTCATGAGACCTAACATGTCTATTCAGAAGGGCATATCTCTTGAAGAAGAGGAGTTAGAGTCTTATACGGCACTGGAACATATCAACATAGTTGATATGAGACTAAGACAAGTTGGTTATGACCGAACCATATAGGCGGAATAGTATAAACCACTCTTGTTTTTTTTTTTTATTGAAATTCTAATCATTTAACCTACTAACGCACACAGTTAAGTTAACACACACGGCCCTATGGTAGCCCAGCCCAACTTGGCCAACAAAACATGTTTGAACATTTTTTGAGGGGCAAGTTTGTGGTTAGTGAATGGATGGAGTAGTAACTGTAGTTTGAGTTGGTTTTAACAAGCCAACTTGATTTTACTATTGTTTTTAAAAAGAAATAATAACCCTTAATTTTTTTTTTTAACTACAATCAAATATTTTTTTAAAAAATGAAGGTTATATTATTGAATCATAAGGGTTAGTAAATCTTAACCACAATTAATAGAGGTTTAAAAGGACACGAGTTGGCTTGTGGGTGCGATTGAACTCTCTCCAAGTCCAATCACAATTGGCTGTGATTCGATCTAGTCTATCTAACCCTTGTTTTTTTTTAAAAAAAAATATTAACATTAACTTAGTTAAACTTAATCACAAATAAAAAGGGTGTTTAAAAGGATACGTTGACTGCCATGGCTTTCGATTCTCTCTTGCCCGTGCCAAAAAAGTGCTCTCGGGCAACCACAAATGAAGCGCCAGCTGGCACTAAAAAGGGGAGAAGTTATTTGATTTTCTCCCCTGATTTTGACTTCTCCCCTACTTGATATCTCCCTCCCTTTATCTCATCAAGTGTAAAATAAGGGCCGGATAAGTCAAAATCATGGGGCCCATGAAATGACTTCTCCAGCCCAGCTGGCGCTTCATTTGTGGTTGCCCGAGAGCATTTTCTGGCATGGGCCAGAGAGAATCCGAAGCCGACTGACATCACATGCGTGGTGGTACGTTAACCACACTAATCTCTACTCTATAAAAAAAATATTTTTTTTTCAAAAATTCAAGAAGCACTTATTCCATAACCATTACTATACCCAAAAAAAAAATATATATATTAGGTTTTCCAAAAGTTCAGTGGGGCACGTGCCTTCACAGCCCCCTGACTGTCCATATAGGGATGCACTAAAATCTGATGATTGTGATCATCGGACTGGACGGATTTTCCATGTAGAAGATCTCCTTGGTGGAGCCACATGGGTTCCCATTCCCCCCATGGACCATGGGCTAACCTTTACCACTTGAGTCTAAATTGGATCATAATTAATTGCGAATGAACTCTCACATCCATAGGCCAACACATGTCCTTTTTAATCAAGGACAGAGCCAAGACTTTCTTGTAGGGGAATTTTTTTTGAGGGCCATCTTGTGTTTATTTGTGTCCCGTTTGTAAATAATATATATTTTTCTAAAATATTTAGGGGGCTAAGCCACCTGTCCCCTAGTTCCGCCCCTATTATTACTAAAGTTTTTTTTTTCTTAAGTTAGGGCCACATGTGGCTCCACCCCTACTTTTAATCCCTATTAATTGGGGTTAAGATTCACTAATCGTGTGAGTTCAAAAATATAACCTTGCGAAAAATATTTAAAAGATATTTAACTAGTTAAATTTTAACCCATAAGGTTAATATATTTGAAAAAAAAAACCGAGATTATATTGTCAATAAATCTTAACCAAAATTAATAAAAGTTAAAGAAACATGTGTTAACCTGTGGGTTTCATTCAACTCGAGGCTCCCAATTGAACAAAATGTTCGTGAACTACTCGGGCTCGACTCGTTAAAAGCTCGAGTATAGTTCGTTTATTTAGTAAATGAGCCGAGCTTAAACACCGTTTTCGAACTCGTTTAGGAAATGAGTTGAGCTTGAACACACCCCTACTCGACTCGATAAAAGCTCGGTTCAATTATATATATATATTAACCTACTAAAATATTTAAAATATACTTATTTCATTTAACTATTAAAATTAAGTATATGTATTATATACTAGAAAAGATTATTAGTATATAATGTATTTTATATGATAAGAATACCCTTTATATAATTATAATCTTATACTAAAATTTTAGTTAACACCGTGATTTCTTTGCCTACGTTAATAAAGTGAATTTTTTACCTAATATAAATAGTTATATCGAATAACTTGTGAACTACTCGAGCTCGGCTCGGGTTCGGTTAGTAAAGCTCGAGTTCGTTTATTTAATAAACAAGTAAAGCTTGAACATGATTTCCGAGCTCGTTTAATAAATAAACAAGCTTGAACACAACACTACTCGGCTCGGCTCGGCTAGTTTCGGTTCGATATCACCCCTACTGTGATCCCATCTCTTATCACTGTACAGTTTCGTCAAAACGCCTCCATCACTGTTATTAGAATTTAGAACCCCCAGACCAGCCGCTTGAACAGGTGGACTGGTAACAGGTCGCCACTTGGTTCAGTCACATGGTGGGCCACCTATCAGAGAGCATTTGAGTAAAAAGTGGGTTAGAGTGGTTATAACGACAACACGAGGAAATAGTTGAAGTGGGTTAGAATTTGCAACTCAGAAAATAGCTCAAGCAAAGTCAAAGCACGCTGTCTTCTAATTTTGACTGGTCTTTTCATTTCACACATATGACACATTAGGACTATGCATACATTACCTTAAATGGAATGAATATATATTATTTTTGGTTGTCAAGAAAATAGGTGAAAACATGAGAAAATAGAAAAAGAAAATTTTGGATATAATTAATTGTGTTTTGTTTCATTTTTTTTCACTTTTAATTATGTTTTAGCCAAATTTTTTTTCTCTCCTTTCATTTATTTTCTCCGAAACCAAATATAGGATAAGGGATGAGTATAAACGGGTAGAAAAGGTAAATCCAAACAACTCAATAAGTAGCCCCTTAGCCCCAACTCGCTTGTCCTATCCTATCCTATCCTATCCTATCATGACCTTCTAACTTAGTTTATGCGTGTGAACACACATATATCTCAATAAGAAACCCTGCAACCCTAGCTCAGCTGCCCTATAATAACCTTCTCACCAAATATATGTCTACAAGTTTGTATATATGTTTATATTCACACACAGGTTCCTACTCTTAAGGGTCAGGGTTGAGCTAGCTAGGGTCTAATATAAGAGTAAATTTGTTTATACAATATTGTCACCAACAGCCAACTTTACATTAACCCTTCACTTAATCTTGTTAGGTATATATAGGTGCTTTTCTCCTAGTGCTCAAGACTCTTGATTTTTGAGGCGTATATGATACCGGGGCTCCCTTTGGGGGGAGGGGATGCCAGAAAACTACCAACTTGACCCTTAGCCCAAGTGTTATATTTGATTATTCACTAAAATCCCCCTTTCCCTTGGGGAGAATGATGAATTACTAGTATTGACGATTTATAAGATATACTTGTAATAAGGGATTATTGGAGGACATGCATGTACGCTTAGGTTCCATTTGTATACTTGGTGAAACCTGACATATCCTAACAAAACCCTTTGTTTGCATGGGCTCCCTGCACATTTGTATGGTCTGAAGAAGCTTACCTATCTTATAGTTCAAAGTTTTATTTTACTTTATCTTTTTTTAGGCTTTGGTTTCATTGCTTGTTGTTTCGTCTGATTCAACACACTTATCCCATTAGGCTCATATATATCTCATTTCTTTCTTTGAAGAACGTTCTTTAAGGCCTTTTATTAGCGTGAGAAGGTGGTTAAAGTCAAGCGATTGAGGATAGAGAGTCTTTCCTTTCCGTGGTGCTGTTAGGCATATTTTTAATAATCAAATGAAAAGTTTCCATGATTAAAAATCTCACTATCTTAAGCTTTAAAGAAGATCCTGACTCGTAAACTAGATTTTGGTTAAGATCCTTAAAACTTTTTACTCTAATTGATTTTTTTTTAGTGTAGATTACGTTCTTCTTTTAACAACGAGCATAAAGGAAGCACATCAAATCAAGTATAATTTCAACGTAATTGAATTGTAATATGGAAAAATGTCATGTCAGTCTCATTAGTGAGAATTTGACTAATTTTGCTAAAATAAATAAATATCATAATATCAATTTTGAATTATTGTAGAACACTTAAGAGAGAAACACTTTTATGTTACATAATAATATCGAGATATAATCTACATCTTCCATTGAAAAATCTTAAAAACAAATGGTGAAGGGGAACAATGTAGATGTAATCTCGTCCTCTTTACATACCTTTAAATTTTGACTATCTTTTTAGTTGGTAGGCTACGAATGTGTCCCTAACCTAATATTCTTCCCAACAAGTTCTTCGTATTAATCTGCTCCCCACTCCAATATTTTTAAGGGACAACGAGATACCAAAAAAAAAAGAAAAGTATGGGGAGAATTTGAGGTGTATTCAAGTTGGAGCTCAAAAAATAAGGCCTAAAACTCGGCTTGAACAAAATGGATTGACTTGAATTCAGGATCTAGCTTATTCATTAAACAATAATAATAATAATAATATTCAAGTCAAACCGAGTTGAGTCTCAAGCCTGATCAAATGAGGTCCGATCAGCTTGAACACAATTTCAAGCTTAAAAACAAAAACTTGGTAAAAAGTTTATCAATCTTTTATAAGACTTCCTTGACCTTTACCCTTGAGGGTAGGGCTGTGAAAGCGTCCAACTCAAAACCAATTGACAATAAGTGGAGAGGCCTTACATGTATATAAGGCCACAACTATTTCTTTATTTAGTCGATGTGGGATTAATTCTCTTACACGCCCCCTCACGTGCAGTCCTAATTTTAGGTCTGTCATGTGCACCTCTTTTTGGGTCGACAATCATGCAGCTTTTCTATTTGGGTCTACCATCGTGAGTGTGAGCATAATTTGACCGTTGGGTCTTTTGGGCTCTGATACCATGTGAAAGCGTCCAACTCAAAATCAATTGGCAATGAGTGGAGAGGCCTTACATCTATATAAGGCCACAACTATTTCTCTATTTAGTCGATGAGGGATTAATTCTCTTACAAGGGCTACGACCTCACTTATAAGTGAGGACCAAACCTAACAAGACCTAGGAGTTACCCTGACATGGCCCATTGAAAGCCCTACTTGGAACCCCGTCTGAATATTATTACTCAAACACTAACCCCTCAAAAATGCCGATTGCCTCGAGGAGGATGACTGGATTAGGGGAGCTAGCAAAGCCACTTGCTCCACCATATAAAACCATGAGTGTAGGTCATATGACCAACACATCACGTGATCTTAAGCTCAACCTTTTGGCAGGTAAGCGGAATTGGAGGAGGGTTTAACCTAACCCTATATGAATCCAAACCGAAATTCCAATAGGAATGACAACTAAGAATTGAGATTTATACTTAAAACTATAAGCCCTACCCTTTCACCTAAAAGCTAATGCCTCCAATGGGATAGAATCAAACTCATTTCATCTTATTCTCATCTTTACGTGTATTAGTTATCTTTTATTCAGTTATGATAACTACTACTACTATTATATTATTATGTTTTAAATCTAGACTACAGTTTCAAATTAAAATTTAGAAATATATTCTCCCTCCCCTCCCAATTTATAAGTGTAAATTAAGCATAGACCTTAACTTGGAATTGACTATAATGGAGCAATGCACGTTGGAACCACATCAAAAAATATAGTTATCCACATTGATACGTATTGTTTAAACAAAAAAATAACTATATTTTCCTATATAGACAACACTATATTTTGCATCTAGGAGCTCCAACATTTGTTGCTGCCAAGTTCTGCTTGCTATGGTGTGTGATAATTTAGAAAAGTACACCAACATGAGGTACAACACCTAGGAGGGGTGACATGAATGGGTTGGGTTAGGACTTAGGAGTCAATGCAAGAAAATATAACATCAACTGAACCCGACCCATCCACAAAAGGGTGAAAAACGAAAATCCAACCCAAACCAAAAACAAATTTCATAATAATATTCTCGAGTTTCGAAAAAAGAATAGTAAATGATAATAATTTATATTTAGCATGCTATTATGAGCACACCAATATCTTCTTACTATACACCGAACATATCACTTACTAACTATACACACCACACCAAAAAGTAAAATCTATAACATTTCTAATTATACACCAAACTAAACCTAAAAAAATTAATACATGATTATATATTAAAAGTCTGGTTAACTTTGTCGACATTCTTAGCAAAATATTATCATTTGTTTATCAGTCTGGAATCTCTCCAATAGTTGTTATTGTATCAACTTGTGTCAGGTCAGTTACTCCTTTCAATGTAGCAATGACTAAAACACAATTAATTGTGAATCATTCTACTAAACATGCATAAATATCCTTTGACTTTTACCTTCCCAAAAGGAAGAAAATGAGTAGAAGGATTGAAGTTTGTATTATTCTCATCATTTTGCTCTACCAATACTTTTTTTTCCCCTTGTAACGAAGGGTGCCCCAAACTCTTCGAAGCAAAGACTAACCCGAATCAATTCACAATTCGGTTCGGCTTGGTTTGTAAAATTGAGCAAACAACACGATTGTTCCAAACGGTTTTGGTTCGCTAAAATTTTTATTCGAGTTTGCTGATATTTTTCTATGTTTGGTGAATTTTTCTTTTCGGTCTGTGAACGGCTTACAAAAAAACATTTTTGATGAGTTTTCAAAATAATTATTTATAATATATTTATTTATATACTTAATATATATTATAAGAATGTATTATAAAATATATATTTGTTTTACATGCTTAAGTATGCGAACCAAATTAAAAAACCTAAATGAATTGAGAAATGACTTACCTCATCATATCCCTAGCGAATCAAGTTCACTCTAGAGTGACAATCTACGAACCACGAATCCAAATTTGAACTGAGCGAACCAGGTAACATTGGTCTGTCTCTATCATTGTGCGTAATAATGCTACCTATACTAGCTCGATCTGAAGTTAAAAGAACAATCGGTCTTTTGACCGGAAGTTCCATTTCAGGGTGATCCATTGACATCAAACAGTTAGGACTTTCAAGAAGGGAGGTCCATTGACACCACATTTTTTTGTGTAGGAAATAGGGAATAAAAATAACCCTTAATGTGAGAATAGAATAAGTAATATTTTGGGAATTATTAAATTTCACATATTTTTTCTTCTCATTTCTAGGGATTGCAATTCCAGGGAGACTTCAAAATCTGTAAAATGAGGCATTTCAAGTCTCACAAAGAATGGAGGGATGAATTTTGTTTTATCCAACGACAGCCAAAAGAATAAAAATACAGCCAAATGACGAGACTTAGACTTGCATAGTGCCTGAGTTTTGTAACGAACTCCTAAAAAATCATGAATTTATCTATTTGGTTGCCAAAAAAATAAAAATAAAAAATAAAATATTCTTTTTTGACACCCTTCCTTGGTTAACAAGAAAGAAAAAGTCTATGAAGAGAGTGTGGGAGTAGTAGTGGCGGTGGTGTAAGTAACTTCGGTAGCAATTGTGGTAGCAAATATGGTAGCGATGGTGGCTAGTGGTGTTGGAGGAGGTAGCAGGGGGTGGCAACAGCAACAACAAGTGGAGGTGGTGGCGAGGATGGTGGATTGTTGTGGTAGTGGGTGGAAGTGGTGGTGGTTGCAGGTGGAGGTGGTGGCGGTGATGGTGGTGGTAGTGGCGATGGAAGTGGTGGTGGCTGCGGCGGTAAAAGTGATGACGGTAATTAGGATTTAGGAAAAGATTTGAAGTTGGAGATTTTCTCTCTATAATTTCCTCTCTAAATCTAAGTTTTTTTTAAAGGAAATAAAATCCTAGATTTTATTTTCAACAAAAAATTTCTTTGTAACAAAGTAAACCGTAATAGCCGCTTCTCATTCCCACTCTCAAACCTCGACCTCACGGTCTACAAGTGCGCGGATGCAAGTGTGACAAGAGCGGAGATTTAGTGATAACAACGCTATAGTGTAACAGCTAGCGGGGATTCATCGTATTGAACCCACGCTTTGAGGAAGACAAAACCCCGTTTTGTTATTGTTTTGTGTAAAATCTTATATTTACCCTGCTTTTATGACTTTTAAGTTAAAAAAATTAAATTAACTTTCTAATTTCTATGCTCTTTCGTCCTATTCCAAGAATTTCCACGAACCAAATCCTCGTGGATATAACTAAATTTGGCAAATCCGGTTAAGCCCACCATGTGTCCCTTTTCACACCCCTTAATTGTCGTTAAGATTCATCCATCCTGGGGTTCGCTCACCCATCCTTGATTTTTAGAAAAAAATATTAATTTTAAAAAAAAATTTTAATATTAAAATATTTTTAATATTTTTTTTTTCTAAGAATCGGGTGAGTGAATCCTAAGAATGGATAAATCTTGGTTAAAGTGTGTTAAAAGAGACATGTGGTGACCTCAAGCGGCATAACTGAATTTGTCAAATCTGATTTAACCGTAGAGGATTTGGTTCCTTCCACATTTCAGAAAGAAGGAAACAAGAACAGGTTGGTGAAGTCGTGAGCAATGATGGTAGTTTGGCTTGATCTTGTAGGTTGCCGGTAATTAATACAGGTGGGGACCTCTTCTACCTCCCTCACTAGTCTTTTGTTTTGATATTTGAACTAACCAAACACACTCAACACACACCCACAAGACACACACACACGCCCTACAATCTCAACTTCAAGCCTATAACCACACACACCCCTCAAAAAAGAGGGGTGAGGTGGGAGTACTTGAAGGAGAAGGCAAAAACAGTGTTGTGTGTGTTGCTCTCTTATGAGCTGTTAGCCCATTTATCCCACCTCGTTTCCCTCACTAGTCTTTACTCTCTACTCCCCAGTTTGTATTAATGAATTAAAAATAAATAAAAGAACCTAACTTCACTTTTCTAAGGTTTATATATATATATATATATATATACTAGTAAAGTTGCACATGCTTTGCATGTATGAATTTATTATTATTAGAAAATATAATAAGATTAATTAAAAATTAATGTTATTGTTAATTATAGTTTAATGACTTCAATCAAATGATATTAAAAAATAATATATAACTTATAAATATATAATTAGTAGTATGTAATTGTAATAAAGAAATTTAAATAAATAGTTTTTAAGTAGTTTATTTATGTTACACTTTTGAATTATATATATTTTAGTACTTAAAATATATAATAAAATAGACTCCCACCACCTCTTATAGAGTGAAACTGGATACAATCACTTACTACAAGCAAGAAGTTTCTATTAGAGTCCTCCTAATTTTCTACTATTAGAAGGTTCTTATCAATAATAATATCTTTATATCCAATATTGATATTAACAAATTAAATATATTAGTAAAAGTTTTCGTAAGTAGTATCTACACTAGTTTTTAATTAAATTAGTGTAGATACTACTTATTTGTAGAGTCTTATTGTATCGTAAAGACTGAAGATTATAATTGTGCACATATTTTTATTTATTTATTAAAACATAACTATTTATTATGAAAACATAATACTATTAAATATTATTAAAAAGAAATAAATAAGAACAACGATAATTGCAGCATAAATCACCTAGGAGACATGAAAAAATTAATAATTGTAACATGAATTTATTAAGAAGAATTGTAACATAAATCTCGTAAAAGAAGGTAAAATTTGTAAAGTTTTAGGGTATTGTAAAGACTAAAGATTTGAAGTGAGTCCCACTAAGAGAACTAAATAAATAGACTTCAGTATAAGTATAAGGATGAAATTATAATTTAATTTATAAATTTTTGATTAATATACTAATTGAGATTTGAGAATCTGTACAGTTTTAGGGTATTGTAAAGACTAAAGATTAAAAATTAATCCCACTAAGAGAACTGAATAAATAGACTCTAAAAAATTTTGATAGAATGATGGAATTGGTTTATTAAAATTATTTTTGTAATTAATGATTATCATACTAATTGAGAGTAAAGTTGTTTATATTTTTTTAATTGGTAATCAAAGTTATAATTAGTTCAAGTAAGGTGAAGTGTAATTACATGGACATAAAATTATTTATTATTTATTGAAGATTTAGTTAATTTATATTTAATAGCTTTTAGTATATAAAATATTCAATTATAATTAGTACAATTATTTGAGGTTCTAATTAATTCATAACATTAATTAAAAAAAATATTTTATGTACATAGTATGGATAAGGATCTCCTAGACAGAATCCTAACCATTACAAAAGATATATATATATATAAATACAAATAATATAATATTAAGTATATTGTAAATTATATACACATATTGTATTTTTTTTTTTTGGAGAGATACACATATTGTATTATTATACATAATATAGATTTTATTTATTTCATATAGTACAAATTATACTATAGATACAAATTACAACTACAATAGGATGCAGACACAAGAAATAAAGTAAAAAATAAATTAAATTTTTTTTAAAAAATACATATTGTGCACAACGGAGGTTGCTGCTACTATTGTGTTGATAATAATAATTAATGGGTGTAGACGGTCTCAGATGAGAGAATCCCCGAGATGAGAGTAATCCGATATATATGTATATATAGGCTGTTGTTTGGATAGAGCCCGATCTGGTTGCCATGAATTTCGGGAAGAAGGAAGACGCTGCTCTTGTGTAAGAAGGGCTGCAAAGTTATAGCTATTGTGGCGTGTTGTAGAACTGCTAAAGTGGACCTTAGAGTTTGAAGTGACAAACTCACTGTTGGAATTGTTGCTAACGTCGGAAGAGAGATCTGAGAGCCAAAAGCCTGGTTTTAATGAGTGAAACCGAGAGAAAAATTGAGAGAAACCCGTGAGATTTTCTGAGAGAGAGAGAGCCAGCCATTGATGATCGCCAGAACCAAAAAATAAAAATTCTCTCCATTTTTATTTCCTTTTAACTTTATTTATAGATCAAGAGAAGAGAGTCCGATTTGGACTCTCCCTCCTTCTTTTTAGAGTTGATAATAAGGGATAAATGAGAGGAAAAAAAATGAAAAATGAAAAAAAAAAAAAAAAACTGTGTTGTGATGGAATAGAAGATGGAATTTTACAAAGAAGGCCCCTATGTCTTTACAAATTTATATATATATTTTGAATAATTTATTTTCTAAAGTTTGGTTATACTCTAACTTATTAAAAAATAAGGGTACTTATGTCCAAATAAAGTTTAAGTTACTCTTGTACTTTTATTAGTAGAATGATATATGTATTATTTTGATGAATTTTTTTTTTTAAAAGGAAAATTCATTCTATAATTTATTGATTACTTGGGTTCAATTTAGTTACTCAATGTCTCATGAAACCTCTAATCAACAACCCCTTATTTGTGGTATCTTGTTTTCACACATGGCACACTCTGGAGACTCTCGACCCAAATCTAAATTTAAATCCGGCATTCACGCATTTTCGCTTCCGCTCCCCCTTTGGTTGCTTAAAACCAAACCTCCGAAAAATTAGATATTTCTTCAATTTTCTTTTACGCTCCTTATTTTTCTAGGAAACCAAATACGAGGTAACATATAAAAATTCAAGAAAAAATCTGACTTCTTGTCTTGTATCAAATACCTCCACCTCCACCTCCACCCCCACCCCCACCCGCTGTTATTGCCACCATCACCACAGTTATTACCACCACCACCACCACTACTACCACCCCGTCACCACCAACAACACCACCACCACTTCCACTTACCACCACCTCCCCCCACTACTACACCCCATCATCATGCCTCAACACCACCACCTCCACCCACTATTACCACCACCACCACCATATGGCAATTATTTTTTCTGAGCAACCAAACAAGGTTGCAGAAATCACTCTTCTTTTTCTTTCCTTTTCCTTTTTTTCCAATGTTTTTTTCTCCTGCCAACCATACAGAGGGAAGGAATGTGCATTAGGTCGTGCTGGTTTGGGCCCAACTCGATCTATCAACAGTGGGCACGACACCCCGCCTGAGACATTGGGCCAAAACCTAGCCTAGTCAACTATAAGTTTGGGCCGAGATGAGTTGGCCCGTACTTAGGCAAATACGAATTACCCAACCATACAGCTATTGCATTTTGATATTATCGTAGTGATATCAAAATGAACTTCATCTTCATACGTGGGTTAGAGCGGAGTTTCTTACTTGTCTTCCTGCATCCTGTTCGAATAGAGAAAGGATGACATTAACAACCATCTAATTACAACCCCCGCCTCTTGCGTGAGTGGTAGGCTGTGGCCTTCAGTGGAGGGAAGTCTGTGGATCCAATCTCCCCGGGTATGAGTTGCAAGAGCTCCACTGCCCAAGCTAACATCTGACCCTACTAATGTAGGTAAATGATGCCGACCCCCAAAAAAAAAACCCATCTAATTAAAGGGAAGCCTTTCTTCTAGTCTCAAGCCTCCGGACCCAAGATCGAGCCTGAACTGGTTTAGCCCGCTGGAAACTCTTGCCCGGCCTGCCCTTAACTTGGGCTGAGACGGCAGCTCGGCCTATTGATAATTTAGCTTTTTTTTTTTTTCGGAGGGGGTTCCTTGGAGGCCACATGGACTTATGGGCTCCACAATGAAGGGTAGTCCTACCCCTCCCATAAACCCCCCAACCCTGATGTAGGTGGAATTCGATCCCTAGTCTCAGGTACGATGCCAAGAGATAATAGACAATAGATTTCAAGACTTTGTTTTTGGTAACGGAGGGTGTCCCAAGGCTATTGAGCCAAGGACTAGTCCCTTCAGGATTCTGCACCGACCCACTTTGAATATTTCATACAGAATCGAAGGTAAGTTAAGGAGTGGGAGTCGAACACATGACTATGAGGAGGAAGTCCAAGACGCTAGCCAAATGCACCAACCCTCGGTGGGTAGTAGATTTCAAGACATGTGGCACTGTATTACAATCACGAGGTCGCGTGTTCGATATATTTGTCTCTCTTTTTTGTTGTGCAAGTATATTGATTAGGACTTTGCTATTGAGACCTCATTAGGGCCGAGACCATGCTCTAAGAGCATGAGATTTCAGGTGGGGCCCATTTCACATGGTAAGCCCCACCTGAAATCCCATGCTCTTAGAGCATGGTCTCGGCCCTAAGGGGGTCTCAGAAGCTTTATCCTAGTCTCCCACATCTTTCTAGGCCTCCAGCGAGGGCCGAGACCATGCTCTAAGAGCATGGGATTTCAAGTGGGGCCCATTTCACATGGTAAGCCCCACTTGAAATCCCATGCTCTTAGTGCATGGTCTCGGCCCTAAGGGGATCTCAGAAGCTTTATCCTAGTCTCCTATATCTTTTTAGGCCTCCAGCGAGGGCCGAGACCATGCTCTAAGAGCATGGGATTTCAGGTGGGGCTTACCATAGAAGCTTTATCCTAGTCTCCCACATCTTTCTAGGTCTCCAGCGAAGAATGGACCTTGTTTACATGTAACAGTAGGTACGTTGGGATGGAACTCTAGAGAAAAAAAGAAGCCTCCTTCATGTGTATTTTGTGTTCTTCGTTAATTATCTCTACTGGTTATGCCATGATTTTATCAAAGGTTTCTCAAAAGCTCCTTTGTGAAGCTATTTAATCGGGCGAATGCGAAATAATTACAAGTGTGACACAAGAAAATTCAAGTGAAATCCTCTAAAACTAAAAAGCTCATCAATGACAGATCAAATTACGTAATAACAACGTGAGAAATGTAAAACCTAGAAAACAAGGAAGATGTTAAAACAATGAGGTCGACTTAGGAATAGCTAAGGATGTATTTGAGCTAAAATAAAGGCCTTTTAATTAAAAACCAACACCGAAATAGGACAACAAACAAGAAATAAAATGCTAATGAGATATCTGAGCAGAGCATAAATATCACCTATGTTAGAAATAATTCTCTCTATGATCATCTTCGTAGAGACTTGCAAAGTCCGGCAGTTTGTAAGTTTTGTCAATAGACAAAGTACATTTTCTTTTGAAAATTAGATGTATCGATGCTTTCATGGGTTGCAATTCTAATGAGAATTTAATTAAATGCAGTAAAATGATTTCAACTCTAATAAAAAATGGTAAGACTTGATATCTCCTAATGGTAAGAATTCATCTTGTTATAAACCTTGACAAATTTCTTACCACCTACCATAATAAAGTGTAAAGTACCAACCTTTATAATTATTCAACAAAAGAACAGGCCTCATAGGAAAATCCTACTTGTAAAACGTCAAGTGCATTAGATCATAGCAAATAAGCACAAACATGAATTCTAAGACTTAAGAGTTCGAGGTTTCAAAAGTATAAAAATATCATGCTGTACTCTTGATGTAGGACATGTAACCGAGCAGTTATGAAACATAGAGATCTAAGAAATCTAGTTGAAAAACGTAAGGGCAGTCTCAAACGGTAATAAGTTGTGCTCTCGATATTGCCATGTGGCTCATAAATACTCAAAATGTGTGAATCCACGAGACCTACAATGTGGCAATAATAATAAGAGGGAGTCAAATCCTCTACGGTGATAACCGGATTTGGCAAATCTGGTTATCACCCTTAGAGGTCGTCACGTGTCTCCGTTGACACCCCTTAACCGTGGGTAATGTTCACCCACCTATTTTTGGTTTTTTTTAAAAAATATTAATTCTATTTTTAAAATTAAAAAACTGTTTTAAAAGTTTTTTTAATATTAAAAACAGTTTTTTAATTTTAAAAATAGAATTAATATTTTTTTAAAAAAAACCAAAAATAAGTGGGTGAACCCTAGGGGTGGGTGAACCTTACCCACGGTTAAGGGGTGTCAAAGGAGACACGTGGTGACCTCTAGGGGTGATAACCGGATTTGCCAAATCCAGTTATCACCGTAGATGATTTGGGTCCTAATAAGAGTGGGTTGTCCATTTTTAAGGCAGAAAATGTCTTTTCAAGGGTCAAATCAGTGTTTTAAGAAAAATTTATTATTCTTAGTAAGTTTTCATTTTAATGTATTTTTAGGATTTTGGAGTTTTTTTTTTTTGAACTAAAATTATCATGTAACACACACACATACACCCTAAATGCACGCACACAATTAGACCTAAGGTAGCTGCTAAGGTGCCATAAGGGTAAGTCCAAGCAACCACTCCATAAGGGCTAGTTAGTTTGTTTTAAAAGAAATTAATTTAGCAAGTTAAAGTTAAATTTAGAGTTTCATGTTTTTTTTCTTTACTATTTTTTTTTCTACAATTTTGGGTAAATTAGAATTTTGGATATATTTAAATTATTGCTTAGAGAAGTTTCTTAGTTTTTAGTAAATATAAAATTTTGTTTTCTTTGATGATTATTCTTTATTTTTCTTATGGATTTAAGGTTTGTTCTTGGAGGGAGATGTGTGATATTCTCTTATTTTGATTTCACGTTTTAATTTCTTAATTACATTTTAGACTGCTTGATCTTTAGCCCAAAAAAAATTGAACATATATATGCAAGCATGGGTTTGAACATGGTTGCATATATATCTTTGTACTTTCTTTCCATGCCATATTTCAAGGATCCTGTTCAAGCACCATTACAACCATTTTCCCCTCCTCTTACAAACCATGTAAAAATACTAGAGAAGATCAATGCCTCAGCAAACTTAAACCAGATAGAATTACATCCTTACCTTCTAAGTTCTAACCAAAAGCAGTACTAAAATAGCTCTTAACCACATTACTACGTAGGATCTGCAAGACCACACTGTTTGAGAGCCCCACACATCGTGGGGTCTTGAACTGGCTGGCAGCAGATCCCATGCCCAGGTAATGATCTAGAATCTTCTGGAAGGTTCCCCTCCGAACAATCCGGAGCTCAAGCGCTCCAATCGTATTGACCTTCCGGGAACTAAGGTAGCCTGCATCGACAAAAGATTGATCTAAACAATTGCAGCATTCATTTAGGAGCTTCTCTCCAGCCTCCCTACTAAGCTCCCAGAAGATCACATAGTGGCCAGGTTCTTCTGTTAAATCCACATGGCTCGTGAAGTCCACAATCTCGAGCTTTTCCTCCACCATTAACAGCTTTCCAGCTTCTTCTACTGCTAGCTGCAAATCTTTCTCAGTGTTCTTGTCTATGTTGATGTTTAGTAGTAGATTCATCCTGCATACAAATTGGAGCTCCGGGGTCGAGTTGTGAAAGCCCATTACCTTCACCCTGTCCCCTACCCTGTATCGGTACAGACCTGCAAGTTTAGTTAAAAAATCGAAATTTGATCAGAATTTGTGATCTAAGAATGAACAGGTATAAACCATATAGACTATTAGAGAAATATTGCATTAGGTACTTGGCCCAAGAAACCACTTATTTTTGGCCCAATGAGACTCATTTGCGGTTTCACCATTTTCATCTATAGGTAGATCTCCATCTATGGCAACAAGCTGGACTCTATTACTGTCATACACATGAAGATCTTTCAACCGTCATGTACGCTTGAGGGGGAGTAATAGGGAAATGTTGCATTAGGAAAATAATAATGTACTATATACAACGTATCTCATAGATAATCCTAGATTAGTACCTTGTAATTATATATCATTCTCTACATAAACCCTACTAATTAGAGTAATGTAATTCAGCCAAGTGGTTAAATAGAAGTCAGTTTTCTTACAACAAGCCACCCTAAAAGATTTTGATAAATATAAGTTGAAGGTATAACTATAAGGATATAATCGTCATCTGGAAGGATAAATGGGTATATATTGTTTCACTGTAATGTGAAACATCGAAGACAGTACTTTTGCTCTATGTCCCAAACTTTTCTAACTCATGTTTCAAATAAAATAAGCAAAAAAAGTCACCTAATCCCTTTTTGTAATCTTTTCTGAAATATTTCATTCAATGTCCCCTGGTTTTAATAATATGGACCAGACCAAAAAAATAATTACCCCATAAGTACAACAAAATGACCAAAGTACGCTCTGGGTCCCTATGAATCTCAATATTACCATCAAAAAGATGATTTCCTTTTCTTTTACATTTTGATAAGCCTATTTATGTCATCAACTTATAATTTAAACTAACATACTCCCCCGCCTCTTGAGTGAGTGGTAGAGGTGTGGCCTTCAATGTGGAAGGTATGAGGATCCAATTCCCCCCGGGTATGAGTTGCAAGAGCTCCACTGCCCAGCTAACATCTAACCGTACTAACAGACTAACGTAGGTAAACATAAAAAAAAATTTACAGGAGACTTTCAATTTCACCATGAAATAACAGTGAGAAGTTCAAGATTTTGTTTCTCTTATACTATATCAAGTTATTTTATGTTCCCAAACATATGCAGCAACTATTTCTTAGAAAAATCTTTAAGAAATGAATGATTTCTGAGAGAGAAAAACTAGATAATTATACAAATTAATAAAGCTCATTTATTGACCATGAGAAAACAGTTTAGCAAAAAATTCAAGATGCAGAAAAACTTGTTAAACAGAAACAATGAACTAAAGAAACCATAATTAAACACCTCTCAAAGAAGTGAACTATAAAAATAATATCTTCTATTATCTTATCTTACAAACTAAAGGAATGCATATATGTCACACCAATATAGGCCCTAACGCAGTCTCCCTTGGGGCAAAAAGACAAGAACATCCTTATAGGCCCACCATAAAATCCTTGTCTTTTTACTAAATAAAGGGGTCCTACAAAAAGGGTTGATACCTGCAAAATTGGTAACGATGACCTCATACTCGTCGCCGAGCTTCAGTTCAGTCAGACCAACTGGCTCGGATTCTGTATAGCTATCCACCCCATGATTCTGAACCTTGTCCCTAATAGGGAGAAATTCGTAATACCCAATATCAGGAAGCACAGCAAAAGTGACAGACTCAGGGGGCAATGTGGGATTGACATTTGCCCCTATCCACCCTTCGGAAGCCCCATAATCAGCACTCAACAGAGGTAGCTCCCCTGCATAATGTCTCAGTTTTTTCAAATAAGGCTCCATCGACCCTGTCATGATCCCATATATGTACTTAGCCTGAGGAAAAATCTCAGGAATCAATCCATACCAGTTACTCAACCCTGAGCATTTCTTGTATACCAAATCTGCCAGTGTGGGGTTTGGCTTTAGGAGTTTTGACATGGCCGTTCGGATCGATGGAACGGTGACACGTTTGTTCAGTACCCCATCCCGGATATCACTACACAGCTCTTCCCAAACTTGTTCAAATGTCCGAAATGCATGGACAATGCTGAAGGCGAAAGCAGAAGACACAAATTGTATTTCGTCTCTAAAGATGAGCCCACATAGGAGATGACAGTATACCGACTGGTGGAAGTCGGGGCCGAATATGACTTCATTGGGGCTGCAACACTCAGACCGAATCGCCTTCATCGTATTCTTGTAATGTGGCCTACTGTAGATATTTGTAGTGGCAGTGCAGGCTGCTAGACCCCCTTTTGTTTTGAATTGTTTGCCGCCGTAGATTAACTGCAATGCTTTTCCTTTCCCAATAGGAAATTCCCTGCATTACAGTTTTTCCTTTTTTATTTTTATCAGTAGGAATCACCATGAACTGGAAAAGGAAGGGCAAATTAAAAATCACACAAGACTAGTTTCTAGTGTAATGGAATGTAAACCAAAACAAAATGTCGAGAAAACAGATACCATTTCCAAATATTTGAAATTCTTAAAGCAGAAGTCAAATGAATAGATTATCATAACCAAAGTTCTAAAAACTCACAAATTGTACACATGGGATTGAGCCCTTGTTCCAAAACATGACCCAAAAAATCTCAGTGACATCGACTTTAACCATCTCTTTGATGGTTGGCCATAAAGTTATGAGCAACAGTTCAAAAGTTTAGATTGGATCATAATGTGAGTTGCCAGGAATCATATCACAATTCTAAATAGATATTCAATACAAATGGATAAAGGGGTTTGTACAATCATATAGAGAAGAAAACCAAATTCCAAAATGGTGAGTTTATTACCTGTCTCTAAAAGCAAAGGACGTCTGAAATATCTGCATTGTGGATTTCACCAATTCCTCATTGAATGGTATAAACTTGGACTTTCCCTCTGTAGTCCCAGAACTACAAGAAACACCCAATTTCTCAAAATTAAAATTTGCATAGATAAATAAAGGACAAAGCTTCTAAGACCGTCCTATTAGCCTTTAGGTTTTTACCTAAGATAATATCATTATTTATTATTTTTTATGATAACTCAACAATAAAAGAAATTTGAGTTACTAATGTCTTGTTTGAGTTTATATGAAAAACAAAATACCAAGTGCATTAACAATACCATTTAGAGAAAAAACATGAAAAAAAGTCATCACTGAAAAAGATTCATCAATCAAGTCAAGCAATGCAATGGATCATATTGAAGATCAAAATCAAGTTATTAAGTAGTTAAAGTCGTAAAGATTAAAGAAGATCATAATTAAGACCAAAGTCCAAGAAGATCTCAAAGCCTCAAAGCCAAACCATGAAGATCGAATTCAAGAAGAATGATCATGAAGCTAAAGCCAAATCAGATCCAAAATGAAGATCAAGACTCAAGAAGGTTTGATGTTTATTTTAGAAGAGTCAAGAGTGATGTTTGTAAGAAGTCCTCAAAATTGGTTGGTTGAAATGCTTAAGTGACTTAGATTGACCTTAGGAAGCTTTGACCCATTTTGATAATATTCCAAGGCCCTAGGACATCTTAAAACATAGCTAAAAACATGATAATGAAAAGTCCAAAGACCTAGGAATTCATTCTCATCATAAAGGTCTTAAAAAGATGAGAAAAATATGAAAATACAGAGGTGTCGTCGACGTCTATAATGGACAGTAGCTCAGCAAATATTTTTTGCTCTATGTCGTTGACGTCTGAGATACACCTAAGTGATGTCGTCGATGACAAGTTGCGGGAAATGCGCAATAAACTCCAAGGGCTAGTTTTTTAACGACTATATTTTCTCAAAGACTATAAATAGGATTGAATTATGAATGAAAAGAAAAACTTCAATACTTCCAATCTTTAAAATCATTCACTCCAAGCTTAGATTTCCAAATCTTTTAAGTTGAACCTAGAATCCCCAAATCCAAGTTCTTGAACTCTTTAACTCCATACTTCGAGAGATTTCAAGTGAGCCAAAGAGAAATCATTCAGCTCGGTTAAGGAGCAAAAGTGATTGTAAAACACTTCTTATCAAAGAGTGTTGTGAAATCAAGAATCGGTTGATTTTTGTCCGTGAAACCGGAGAGCTTTGTAAAAGGTTAGGACCCAACCTGGAAAGTGGACTAAGTCTAGGGAAGATTGTTCCCTAGCAATGTTTTAATCTCTACCCGGAAGAGAGATTGACGATTTGGGAATAAATCGTGGTGAACCTCTAGCAGGTAGCTTGAGGCGGGAATTGCCGAACCTCGTGAACAAACATCGCGTGTCAACTTATGTTTACATTTTCTTTAACCCTATCTCTTTAATTCTTGTTTGAATGTATGTTTAGAATTGCTTAACTTCTATTTCTCTTTAACTTGTTAAAAGTTGAACTTCCGCTTAGGGAATTGAAGTATAATTTTTATTTTGCCATAGACCCTAATCACCCTCCCTCTAGGGTCCATCTACTAGGCAACACGTCCCACCCAAGACGGTTTCAAATGTGTTTAGAAAAAAAAAAAAACAACTCGGGACTCGTGCTGGCTGAGAATCCCGCGTTGACCGGAACGATTTGGGCCCTGGACGGTCTCAGTAGCAAAGCCCATAAATAAAAGACTTAGCATCGTCTCTGGCTATAGCAAGAGATGATCTATATGGCTGTAATGTTAGCATGCCATGTGTTGGAAATAACTAAAATTTATAATACTGTAATGACTTAGGATCGTCTCTGGCTATAGCAGGAGGTGATCTCTATGACTGCAATGCTAGAATGTCATATGTCTTATAACTGCCCAGTTTGAAATACTTTAACCATTTCTCATGTTTCCTTGCGTCAATTACTTTGAAATTGGGTAGTTGTGAGACACATGGCATGCTAGCCTTACAGTTGGACAGTTATAGGACACATGATATGCTAGCATTGCAGTCATAAAGATAGTCTTTTGCTATAGCCGGAGAAGATCCTAAGCCATAAAAGAAGCAAATAAGCAACACCTTAGTGATATGGTTGTTATTGGTTTCCTAGTGAGAATTTGGGAAGTATCACCATCTGCAATTCTCTGAATATAAGGGTCCAAATCCTTATGAGTAACCAGAGGAACACAAGCCTTAAAACTCTCAACGTCTGTTCTTCCATTGAGCCCCAATTTCTGCAAGTACTCTGCCTCACCATTTTCTTCCAAAATCTTTTGGAGGGTTTCCCTTTGAACTCGCCTGGCATCTTTTGTTACTGTTTCAAATTCATTTATCACCTTCTCCAAGTCTAATTCTTCCATGTTCTCCAACAGCTGCAACAATTGTTAACACAGTTTAAGACTACAAAACAAAAACAACAGAAGGAACACTGAGCTGTGAACATATGTGAATCCAAATACATGAAAAAAGAAAGAGAGGGAAAAGGGAATATGATTAAACTCTGAGAAAAAATAAAGCTCGACTAATTAGATAACTAAATCTTCCAAACACATGGATTTTCTTCTCAAATAGAAATATAGGAGAAAATGTTTACCAACCCAAACACAGATAACAATAAGAAATCCAAAGTTGGTGTATTCTTTTATCCCAACAGGGTTTATATAGAGTTGTACAAGAGAACACAAAATAAGAAAATATATATATATAAGGGAAGATTACAAGAGAGAAGGAGATCTATCTATAAAAGGAAAGTAGCATAAGTAAATATTCTGCTACTATAGTTATCAGAATTTTGAGGGAATTCCGAAGTTGGTTTATTCTAGGATAAATTACATTGACCTCCCTTCAGGTTTGGTGAAATTTCAAAAACCTCCCTTCTTCTTTCTGAAATGACATTGCCCTCCTGTCAGGCTCAGAAGGTTAACACCATTAATCGAGGATATCATTTTACAATTTTACCCCCATTACTTGAGGAAACACATTGTTACGGTTCGGTTTGAAAGCTCAACCAAAGAAAAACACAAACGTCCCATAACAGAGAAAATGAAAATCTCTCTAGGGATTTTAGGAAAAATAAATAAAAATATTAACCTTAGGTTGATTGTGCTTAACCATAGTTAAAGGAGCTCTACAAGCCGTCTCGTGTCCCTTGTAACACCCACTAACTATGGTTAAGGTTTACTCATCCCTAGTGTTCATCCATCTAACCTTGGTTTTTAGAAGAAAAAAAAAACCTTAGGTTGATTAGGCTTAACCACAATTAAAGGGAGGGCTCTACAAGTCGCCACGTATCCCTTTTAACACCCACCAACTGTGGTTAAGATTCACTCACTCCTAGGGTTCATCCATCTAACCTTGGTTTTAAGAAAAAAAAATATATTAACCTTAAGTTACTTATGTTTAACCACAGTTAAAGGATCTCTATAAGACGCCACATGTCCATTTTAATACCCACTAACTATGGTTAAGATTCACTCACCCCTAGAGTTCATCCATGTTTTTTAGAAAAAAAAATGTATTAACCTTAAGTTGATACTTGATACTATTAACCTTGGTTTTGGAAATTTATACTAACCTTAAGTTTGTACTTACCAAACTCAATTATCATTTATTTTATTGTATTAGCTGACTTTGTCTTTAAGAAGGGTAATTTAAATTTTTTTAAATATTTAAATGATGACATCATCAAAGTCCATCCATATAAGTAACGACAAATTAACGGAATGGGGTATCTATAACAAATAACTGAAGCTGAGGGGAGGGCAGTGTAATTTCATAAACAAAAGGGAGATTTCTAAAATTTCACCAAACCTCAGGGGCGGTCAGTGTAATTTACCCTTTATTCTTTTACCCCCAGTGAGGTTCATAGAGTTGTAAAAGAGAATAAAAAATAAGAAAAATCTATATAAAAGGAAAGATTACAAAAGAGAAGGAGATCTCTCTATAAGAGGTAATTAGTAGCAGAATTTTAATTCTGCTACTATAGTTATCAGAATTTTGAGGGAAATCCAAAGTTGGTTTATTCCTGTACCCCCAAGGGGGTTTATATAGAGTTGTACATGAAAATACAAAATAAGAAAAATCTATATAAAAGGAAATATTACAACAGAGAAGGAAATCTCTCTATAAAAGGTAATCAGAATTTTAAGGGAAATCTAAAGTTGGTTTATTCCTTTACCCCTCATAAGGTTTATATAGAGTTGTACAAAAGAATACAACATAAGGAAATCTATACAAAATGCAAGATTACAAGAGAGAAATATATCTTTTTATAAGAGTTGAGTAGCAGAATAAAATATTCCGCTACTATAGTTATGAAACTTAAAATTGTTTCAAAACTAATATCTAGAATAACATACATATCCTTATTTTTTTTTCACTTCAGATATCATTTACCAACGTTAGTATGGTTAGTGGTTAGCTTGGTGATTGGATTTCTTTAGAACTCGTCACCCAAGAGGATTGGATCCCTAGACCTCCCTCAACAGAGGAACAATAATCAACTGTGAAGGGTGTTTTGTAGCTCTGGGCTGCAAGGCTACAAAACACCCCTTACAATGTCACATAAGGAAATAGAATCAGCCTTTTCAGCTTGGGTGGGCCCTACCATGTCAGACTAACGAATAGCTCGGCTGTGAGGCCTACCTGAGATAAACAGGTTGATCCTATTTCCTTATGTGGCATTGTGAGGGGTGTTTTGCAACCCCTTTGCACCTGATTATTGTCTCAACAGAGATGCCACACCCCACCACTAACGCAAGAGGCGGAGTGTGAATAACATACATGATACATAACTAGATACTAAAATTTTAACAATTATGAGTTGAAGTTTGCAAGCTTTTTACCTTCCCCAGAAAAAAGCTTGCAAGCTTTAGAAGATAACGCAAATGCATTTAAAGCCTTAGCTATAATATTAAAATAAATAAAACATTAAAAAATAGATTACAGAAAACTTCATA
Source organism: Tetracentron sinense (assembly GCA_015143295.1). Taxonomy (NCBI): domain Eukaryota; kingdom Viridiplantae; phylum Streptophyta; class Magnoliopsida; order Trochodendrales; family Trochodendraceae; genus Tetracentron; species Tetracentron sinense. Next base: position 51,988,298 of record CM026551.1, read on the forward strand.
AGTAAATGAAGTCAAGATGATGAGGAAGGAAAAACAAAAGCACATAAAGATAGGAATATCTTTCAATCGCGCATCCTAAAAACTCAAAAAACAAAACGAAATTTCAAGACTTAGCAACTTCTGACGAGAGTCAACACGGTCGACAATTGAAAAGTTGTAGATAACCTGAACAAAGTAAGAAAATTTATAGAGTGATTGATTAGATTGCAAGTTTTTTTATTTGAAACCAGGGAGCCACTAAGGTTTTCTATAATTTGTAATTGCAGGAATTATCAAAAATAGAGAAGGAACTCTATTTAGGGTCCATTCTTTTGTGGAGAGTAATAAAGTCCGACACTTCAATAGTTTTGCCAATGGACAATTTGCATTTTCTTTTAAGAACTACATGTATCGATGTTTTTCATCCATTGGGTTGCAATTCCTGTAAGACTTTAAATGCAACAAATGATTTCAAATCTCATAAAATGGTAAGACTTGAAATCTCATTAGGGCTGGATCTATAAGAATTCACCTATCCCAATAACAAAAAACCTGACTTGAATGATCTTGTATTAAGAACTAAATTGGTTAAAGGGATTGGTCATAATTATTACGGAGAACCTGCATGGCTAAATGGTCTTTTATATATTTTTCAATAGTAATTCTAGGTATTATTGCTAGTAAGAATTAATCTTATTATAAATCTTGACAAAGTGACTCAAAATTCTACCAACTACCATGACGAAGTGTAAAGTGCTGAGCTTTATAAGTTTTTTTAAAAAAGGGGCCCTAAAAAGGTTTGAAAAGACACTGAGAATGGGTGTAAGCAAGTCCAACATATGTGAAGGGGCTGTCCACGGGACAAATTCAAGCCTCAAAATCCTCTTATCAAGTGGACGGACCTATTCAACAATCACAAAAATCCAGGCCTAAGCCCGACCCATTAACACCCCTAAGGTTTTATTGCTGAATCTCTTAGTTAAGAACTTCAACGACTCCAAGAAGCTCCCTACCAAAAACCAGTTCCGGATGGTCGCTTCTGTCAAGTAGTAACTCAATTGGTGGCGTTCTTCCCACTAAAAACAGATTGCACTAATCGCCTTCAATGTCTTCACTATGTCCACCTTACCTTTTCACCACCCTTTTCTCATATAATATAATGGGAAATGTTTGGTAGATTGCATTGGCGGATCACACATTCAGTTATCTAGTCATTGGTCCACGTCCCCTCTTTAACACCAACTACAGAGTAGCTTTGCTTCACGCTACGTCAAAAATCGGTATAAACCACGGCCAAAAACCGTGGTTTTTGTTTAAATACAATTGTTTTTAGCCATCGAAAAGACCGTTCTAAAAAGTAACGTTAATAAAACTATGGCTTATAAACGTGGTAAATTTGTCGGAAAAAACCATTGTCTTTGACCATTGTTTTAACCATAGTCTTTTATTGTTGTTTTATTTAGTCAAAAATAGTAGTCATAGACCGTCGTTTTTCTCGTAATATTTAAATTTAAATAAATCATTTTAAAAATAAACGACGGTCTCGGGTAGTCGTTTTGTTAAAATAATCTGATTTTTTTTTTCTCTCAAAAAATACTTGTAAAATTGTTACTTAAAAATTCACTTCAAATAAATCAACTCCAAAAACATTAACCTTTCATTGTCATTACATTTCCAACTTTTTACATAATCAATCACAATACATCTTCCTCTTTTGTGCATAAGCATTCAACACATTAAACCATACAAATAATTTAAGCATACAATCATAAATACTTAACCAATCTATCTTTCAATACATAGTGTGTCTCCATGAATCAAAATAGTCAAATTACACATAATTGAAAAAAAAAGTCAAATAAACTCTACAAAATTGGCAAACGGTGCTACATTTCTATTGGCGCGTCGGACTGCAACAGTCTTCTTCTTGAAATTCTTCAATACACAATGTTTGGATGATAGGAGTGACTCGGAAAAAATTGGCGAATGTCGCCTTACCTGTAGACATTAGGAAAATATTGTGAGATATTTCACAAAATTGCATTTGTAGTTGTTGCAAGTTTCCTTCTTCTATTTCCTTAGTGAAAACAAATTACTAGTTTATTAACTATAGGTGATAATTTCTAACCTGCATGCAAAACACATAGACAAAAGTGCATACTAGATATAAGTGCATGCAGGAAAGCACTTATATGGCCAATTGATATCAAGTCTGAGATGCAACATAATCCAAGGGATTTTGTTTGATCAAAAGTAAAACAAATTACAATCAATTCGAAATACCAAACAACGCCCAAAGACACCAGCAACCAAGAAACAAGTAGGTTTTTATTAAAACAAGTATTTGCAAAATGTGTTGAATGAACAATCTCTTTCACTGGATATCTCTTACAAATACCTTAATCGACTTTTATAAAATTGTATATAACCCTAATTTGCTCTTCTCCTATTTTCAAAGAAACACAATCAAATTATGTGGCCATCATATTCATCATGTTAAACTACAAATTTCATAAATAAGATTTAGATATTTATGTATAATATAATGCAAATGGTTAACTGGTTCACATAGTAAATATTGGTTAATGCATGTGGAGCAATCAAAGGCCAAGAGTTCACTCACCTATAGAAAGGATTGATTCTTAGCCACCTAAAAAGCCCCAAGCTCAGCCAATGCAAAAACCACCGGAAGTGAGAGGCTTGTTCGGAGGATAGTACTTGGTAGGGAGAGAGGTTTCGGCTGCCCAAAGAACCCCAAAATCATCGAAGACTTGCTGATCCTTTTTTTTTTTTCATTCTATTTTAAACAAAACATTGTAACTTATTCAAAGAAAAGTACTAATTTTTATCAATAACAAGAAAATGTATTAATTAAGTAGAGGGAATACAAGAGGATGATGAAAGAAAGATTCAAACAACATAAAGAAATTAAAATTCCATACAGCAATTTCATTCATTTCTGCAAACCCCCGAGATCGTCGAGTGGTATTCAAGTTCTCCTATTTTCTGATGGTGAAGTATCCCGAATCAAAATATGTTCATAATTCATATATTCTAGTAGCAAAAATTGTCCAAGTCTTCGACAATTGACAACCAAACACTTAATTTCTAGGTACAACAACTTTCTATATATAAAAGTGAATCCTTTGCCATTAGAAGTTATAAGATATCCCAAAAGATCTCAAGAAAGATGATGTAAAAAAAAATTTGATACCAATCGAAAATCAAATATATCAGGTAGCATGTCCTTACCAAGGAGCATAGCCATCACCAAACTGTGATATTATCTTGTCATCATCCCAGGTCTTAATTTGAGTTCGTCACTGCATAATCAGCCCACTATTATTTCAACTTCTCCTTCTCAATGCTTTTTCAAGGATAAGAGTAACATATTAATATGAACATAACTAAAACATCAAGTCAATAAGCATGAAACTATGTAACATACCTACAAGTAACCATTTTGTCTCTTGTAGAATTGAAATATAGGCCCAGACTGTAAATGAGTGTACACTGAAAGTGTGTGTGTGGGGGGGGGGGGGTAGATTATAATTGAAATTTCAGTATGTTGTAATAGGAATGGCTAGTAAAAACTTACACATATAAGAAATTTGAATTGGTAAAAATTATATCAAAGTTTCAATATTCTATTACATGACCCATAACATGAGAACCAATCCGAAGAAGAAAACTATATTTTTGTAGGAAAAATACAACCCAATGCAAGGAAAAAGATTCACAATAACAAAGGATTGCACAAAAAAAATAAAGTTTACAAATGTTCAAAGTAGTGCAATTTTGGATCCCTGCAATATACACCAAAGTTCAGCCAATTATTGGAGCTTACTAACAGAAGCATCCCTGGATGGCAGATTAACACCTATGCGCAAAAGCAAGTGATATACTAACTTTTTTTTGTCTTCAGCAAATTCATGTGGTAAGTATAAATTCTTCATTTTATCTTTTTGAAGGTATTGGATTTTAGCATTCGTGAATATAAACATGACCGAAGCAAAGATGCTATGTCCAAAACTGCAAATTATATACCAATTACAATAACTATTTGTAGGCCATCGGCCATCCTTAGCTGATTTTTATAGTTAGATAATAAACTAGGTTCATGACACTAATAAAAACTAGTAACAATTACAAATACTATCATTTCCATTTGGTAACGAGGCCCTATTCTTTTCGCATGAATTGAAGGCCAGAATTTCTAGTTCTTCAGAATTTTATGTTGTTATTTTGCTTCTCATTTTTTGAGATTTCAATAAGGAGACTTTAAAAGCCAGAAGGTGGGACTTGAAGTCTCACCATGATAGGAATTCAATTTTTTGCAAATTCATTAAGATTTTCCGAGTTCAAAAGGTTGTAAACATTGCCAAATGGCGAGACTTGAAAACTCAGCACTTAAAAGCCCCCTGACTCAACAAACGAACGGATCCTAAGCAAATCTGATGAGAACAATAACCAAACCGACAATGACTCTGGTAAAGGACTACTCCAATTTTCTCTTATAAACAACCAAAAAACAACTTCAAATATGATCAATCCAGCTCAAATACACTGGAAATCTTAATTTTTTTCAAAGAACCCATTTGAATATCAACACTTTAATCAACAAATCCTCTGGGTGTCACTTAAAACAATCGACGCACATATAATGAACTACAGAAAAGAAGAAAAACAAGAGAAGAAATTTTGCACACCTTAATTTTAGGGAGTCTTAGATTGGCTGTACACCTAGTTGGAATTTCCAACAAACAGTTAGCAGTCACTTTATACCTTGTAACACTCAAGAGGGTATGATAGAAGCTATTTTTTTAATACGGTAGTACCAACTCATGCTTGAGAAATCCTTATTAGTCATAAACCTACTGTAAATTACACAAAATCAAAGACATCCATTGAAATTTATCCTTCAATAAAACCCAAATCAACATTAGTGCTCTTTAACTGTCAATCAAGAAAAGGAAACCTTTTTCAAAAATAAAACAAAGAGATGAAACAAGTCACTTACAATTAGATTGATTGCTCTGCAAATCAATCTTCACGTAGTTGATTTTGAGAAGATTGCTAAGCTCCTCATTGTTCCTTACTACCAATTGTATATGACTCAGCACAATCGTCAAGAGCCAAGAACGTCTGTTGTTAAAGGCGGAGCCAGGAGGCACATTTAGTTTTTAAGGGACCCGAAAAATATTTTTGACGAGTAAGTTTGTGGGTCATTTCATCCACATAATTTGTACATTTCCTACATGTATTGTTTCTCTTTGTTTACAGGAGTAGTTGTCTCCTTCCCCTATGTGTCATGCCCCAAAACCCTTATATATAATAAATCTTATATTTGTATAAGTTTCTTTCTGAAGTGTGAACCTAGGACAAACCCCAATGGTGAATAAATTTCATAAACATATAAAATCATTCCAAATGTATGACATAACGAACATAACTATAAAGTTTAAACAAAATATAAAGTGCTAATAAGTTCTTGTCATAAAATTCCTCTATACAATCACTCACTCTCAAAAGTGACAAAATGAAAAGATGTTCTTCTAAACACTCAGCTCCTTAAGAGCTGACCATGAAGCTCAACAAGATAAACACTCACAACACATAGAACTATAAGTTACTATTATATTTTACTTAATATGCAATTAATAATAACACAAGTCAAATTAATCTTCTTCATTTTGAATTACTTGGTCCACATTCGGTGGCCCTTAGCAACGCCTCACGGTACAATTCTAGATCGCTCACCTATACCTTTGTTGGCAGCCTCTAGCAATGCCTCAAGGCCAACGATGGGACCCTACACCTGTTTCTATGTTGGCGGCCCTTGGCAACACCTCAAGGCAAACAATGGAATCGTACGTCGTTCACCCAGGGTTAAGTCACCTATTAATCTGATAATTATAATGATATAAACAAGAATAAAGGTGTTTTATCTTTCCTGTTATGACGTCTCATACCACACATAGCAAGGCCGATCTAACTCAAGTTATTAACCAAGGTAAGATAGATATATCCTCCTCACTACAGTCTATGGCGTCATATATTACCATAGCAAGACGGATCTAATTAAGCTGTGTAAGGTCTTCATATTTTAAACAATTCACTCAAGCATGCATGACAGTTAATCATTACGAATAATAATACAATTTATGAAATGAAAACACGAAAATGAAATACAGTTAATACAAGAGTACCAATTGAATAAATAAGGAAAAGTATAATTATGATAGAAGGGATCTAACATGCATAGTTTCTAAGTTTCATAATAGAGGGGATCCTAAACATGTATAGTCTCTAAGTTTCAGTTTGAAGAATTTTTTGATGAAAAAATAAACCTTACGATCAATTGCAGGTTTCCTCTGATCGATCGCAAGCCTACACTGCTCTACGATCGATTGCAGGTAACCTCTAATTGATCGTTTGAATTCTAGAAACAACTCATCTTTCTTGAAGCTCCGATGATCGATCGCAGGTAATCCCACAATCGATGGCAGATTGTGAATCTGGAGGAATTTCCAGATTTTGGAACCCAAAACCTCCAACTTCCATTTCCATTCTTCCAAAGTTAATTTCTAAACATCCACACACATGCTATCACACTAAAACATTTATAAAAGATGAATCTAAGGATTTATGATGTGTTTCATAAGTTTTAATCCTAGAGATCTAAGGTTTCAAGAAAAGGAAGAACTCAAAAATCTCTCAATACATTCTAATTCAACCTAAATCATTTATGAGCATTTATTACACCAAATACAATAATAAAACTATTCTACAATGCATTTAATGAACAAAAATGGTATTCACTTGTCTCAACCCTAAAGTTTTACAGTTTCAAGAAGATGAAAAACCCTCAAATGGGTTTGCTTCACGATCTTGGACTCCCCTTAGCAAGAACTTCGAATCTTGAGCCTTGAATCACCTTCTCCAAGCTATCAAACCTTAACTTCCTTGTCTTCCTTCTTCCCAAAGTTTTCTCTCTAGTTTATGTTTTCTAAAAGTCAGAGATTAGGTTATTTCTATCTTTTTATACTAAACCCCTTTTGTGTGCTTTTACTTAAATAACCTTAATAGTTATGATTGGTTATAAGCCCAGGTTAAACCCTTAGTGTTTTATATTATTCTTAATTATTCCACACAATGTTATTAATTTTTCATGGCCAAACAACACACACACACACACACACATATATATATATCTCATAATCTGACATTAAACTATATACATGACGATGATAGTTTGGACTCTCTTATATTCCCCCATTTAGCATCTCTTTACACCACTTATCCTAAGACTGAATATTGTGATGTTTAAGACAATTTATTATGGTAATGAGGTATGTGTTATGTGATTGGTGTGTAGTTATAAAATTTATAGCTATTTTTTTTTTGGTATGTACAAGTAACTTTATTAATTTAATGATGTGTAGTAAGTAATTTTCACTGATGGTGTGTAACCATCAAAAAATGGGGTGTGCCTAACAACACCCTATTCTGTTCCTTTGATTATTCTATTAAGTAACCAAAAAAATGAATAAATTTGATTTTCTTTCACTTTTTTTTGGGTGGTGCTACAAGCACCCCAACTTTTATTTATATAAACCAATTATAATTATACAATAAAAGAAAGTTGTAAAAGACAAAAAAAACCATCTAGCTTCTCCTCTGTTTTGTTTCTCATATGACCAAAACTATATCTGCTACTCTCATCTCTCTCTCTCTCTAACTCCCATATCCTCTCTCTCACGTGTCTATTCACTGTAACTTGTCACCTCTTTCCAAGCTTGTGAACGGTGATCCGTCCATTCTCAATTTTTCTTCTTCTCTTGATTTCTTTTCCGTTTGAGATCCTTTGTACCCACCACCATACCCTACTGCACCACTGCCAAAGCCACCATTAGATTTTGCAGCACCGCCACCATAACAAAGGTTTCACATCACATCCTTGATATCCATTTTTTTTTTTTGACAAAACATTTGTTGTGATGTATAGGCATAGTAGAATGTCGGGGGAAAGGGCTTGGAAAGGGTGGAGCCGAGAGGAACTGGAAGGTTTAAGAGATAACATTCAAGGAATCACGAAGCCTGCTATTTCTATTGTTCCATTTCTTGTTTTCCTCTTTTGATTTTCTTTGATAGTTAGATGTGTTATAGATGGTTGTTTCTAATACATATTTTAATGGTGCTTGACAATGTTACCAAAAGAAGAGAAGTACTCCTTCAACAAAATTTGGTCATTTTCTTCTTTCACGGAGAAGTGGGCTTTTTGGTCCTTTAAAGTTGTTTTCCGTATTTAACTCGAGATTTCTCTTAGGGTGCGTTTGGATTTATGGAATTGAGGAATAAAATTGTCAATTCCATCACACAATTCAAATTTCATTGTTTGGGACACAATATAAATAAATGTGGAATTAGAATTTTCTAATTCCATAGAGAATTCAAGCAGTGATTTTAAAGGCAAATTTATGAGATTCAATTTCATATTAAAAAAGTTTTATTTGACAAATCCACGATACTGTGGAATTTAAAAACAAATGAGAAGCTCAATGGTTTCATTTCTCCAGGAATTTAATAGTGCATCCAAACAATAGAATTCTGAATTTCGTGAAATTTAATTTAGTTGGTTTTAATACCATGGAATTCAAATCTTTGGCTCAATTCCAATTCTATAAATCTAAATGCACTCTTAGATTGATGTATAACAGTAAGTAGTGGGGTGCATATAA